>CM038678.1:291422080-292622080 GCA_021605205.1 Aegilops longissima
AATTAGCTCCAAAATGACCTATTTAACCTAGGATAGCTCTAAAATGACCTATACTTAGCATTGTTTCCTTCAAAATGACTTAATATGCTTAGCTAGCATAAAAATGACCTATTTAACCTAGGATAGCTCTAAAATGATATATACTTAGCATCTTTTCCTCAAAAAAGACTTAATATGCTTAGCTAGCTCTAAAATGATATAGTATGCTTAAGAAATGACATATTTTAGGTCCTAAATGACTTCATATGCTTAGCTAGCTCCAAAATGACATAATAACCTTACTTAGCTTCAAAATGACCTATTCAAGCTAGGCTTGCTCTAAAATGACCTATATTTAGCATTTTTTCCTCCAAAATGACTTAATATGCTTAGCTAGTTCAAAAATTACATAATAAGCTTAATTAGCTCAAAACTGACCTATTTAACCTAGGATAGCTCTAAAATGACCTATACTTAGCATTGTTTCCTTCAAAATGACTTAATATGCTTAGCTAGCATAAAATGACCTATTTAACCTAGGATAGCTCTAAAATGAACTATACTTAGCATCTTTTCCTCAAAAAGACTTAATATGCTTAGCTAGCTCTAAAATGATATAGTATGCTTAAGAAATGACATATTTTAGGTCCTAAATGACTTCATATGCTTAACTAGCTCCAAAATGACATAATAACCTTACTTAGCTTCAAAATGACCTATTCAACCTAGGCTAGCTCTAAAATGACCTATACTTAGCATTTTTCCTCCAAAATGACTTAATATGCTTAGCTAGTTCAAAAATTACATAATAAGCTTAATTAGCTCCAAAATGACCTATTTAACCTAGGATAGCTCTAAAATGACCTATACTTAGCATTGTTTCCTTCAAAATGACTTAATATGCTTAGCTAGCATAAAAATGACCTATTTAACCTAGGATAGCTCTAAAATGACCTATACTTAGCATCTTTTCCTCAAAAAAGACTTAATATGCTTAGCTAGCTCTAAAATGATATAGTATGCTTAAGAAATGACATATTTTAGGTCCTAAATGACTTCATATGCTTAGCTAGCTCCAAAATGACATAATAACCTAACTTAGCTTCAAAATGACCTATTCAACCTAGGCTAGCTCTAAAATGACCTATACTTAGCATTTTTTTCTCCAAAATGACTTCATATGCTTAGCTGGTTCAAAAATTACATAATAAGCTTAATTAGCTCCAAAATGACCTATTTAACCTAGGATAGCTCTAAAATGACCTATACTTAGCATTGTTTCCTTCAAAATGACTTAATATGCTTAGCTAGCATAAAAATGACCTATTTAACCTAGGATAGATCTAAAATGACCTATACTTAGCATCTTTTCCTCAAAAAAGACTTAATATGCTTAGCTAGCTCTAAAATGATATAGTATGCTTAAGAAATGACATATTTTAGGTCCTAAATGACTTCATATGCTGAGCTAGCTCCAAAATGACATAATAACCTTACTTAGCTTCAAAATGACCTATTCAAGCTAGGCTAGCTCTAAAATGACCTATACTTAGCACTTTTTCCTCCAAAATGACTTAATGTGCTTAGCTAGTTCAAAAATTACATAATAAGCTTAATTAGCTCCAAACTGACCTATTTAACCTAGGATAGCTCTAAAATGACCTATACTTAGCATTGTTTCCTTCAAAAGTACTTAATATGCTTAGCTAGCATAAAAATGACCTATTTAACCTAGGATAGCTCTAAAATGACCTATACTTAGCATCTTTTCCTCAAAAAAGACTTAATATGCTTAGCTAGCTCTAAAATGATATAGTATGCTTAAGAAATGACATATTTTAGGTCCTAAATGACTTCATATGCTTAGCTAGCTCCAAAATGACATAATAACCTTACTTAGCTTCAAAATGACCTATTCAACCTAGGCTAGCTCTAAAATGACCTATACTTAGCATTTTTTCCTCCAAAATGACTTAATATGCTTAGCTAGTTCAAAATTACATAATAAGCTTAATTAGCTCCAAAATGACCTATTTAACCTAGGATACCTCTAAAATGACCTATACTTAGCATTGTTTCATTCAAAATGACTTAATATGCTTAGCTAGCATAAAAATGACCTATTTAACCTAGGATAGCTCTAAAATGACCTATACTTAGCATCTTTTCCTCAAAAAAGACTTAATATGCTTAGCTAGCTCTAAAATGATATAGTATGCTTAAGAAATGACAAATTTTAGGTCCTAAATGACTTCATATGCTTAGCTAGCTCCAAAATGACATAATAACCTTACTTAGCTTCAAAATGACCTATTCAACCTAGGCTAGCTCTAGAATGACCTATACTTAGCATTTTTTCCTCCAAAATGACTTAATATGCTTAGCTAGTTCAAAAATACATAATAAGCTTAATTAGCTCCAAAATGACCTATTTAACCTAGGATAGCTCTAAAATGACCTATACTTAGCATTGTTTCCTTCAAAATGACTTAATATGCTTAGCTAGCATAAAATGACCTATTTAACCTAGGATAGCTCTAAATGACCTATACTTAGCATCTTTTCCTCAAAAAGACTTAATATGCTTAGCTAGATCTAAAATGATATAGTATGCTTAAGAAATGACATATTTTAGGTCCTAAATGACTTCATATGCTTAGCTAGCTCCAAAATGACATAATAACCTTACTTAGCTTCAAAATGACCTATTCAACCTAGGCTAGCTCTAAAATGACCTATACTTAGCATTTTTTCCTCCAAAATGACTTAATATGCTTAGCTAGTTCAAAAATTACATAATAAGCTTAATTAGCTCCAAAATGACCTATTTAACCTAGGATACCTCTAAAATGACCTATACTTAGCATCTTTTCCTCAAAAAAGACTTAATATGCTTAGCTAGCTCTAAAATGATATATATGCTTAAGAAATGACCTATTTTAGGTCCTAAATAACAAAATGACATAATAACCTTACTTAGGACCTATTCAATAGGCTCTAAAAACCTATACTTAGCATTTTTTCCTCCAAAATGACTTAATATGCTTAGCTATATAATAAGCTTAATTAGCTCCAAAATGACCTATTTAACCTAGGATACCTCTAAAATGACCTATACTTAGCATTGTTTCCTTCAAAATGACTTAATAGCTAGCATAAAATGACCTATTTAACCTAGGATAGCTCTAAAATGACCTATACTTAGCATATTTTCCTCAAAAAGACTTAAATGCTAGCTCTAAAATGATATAGTATGCTTAAGAAATGACATAGGTCCTAAATGACTTCATATGCTTAGCTAGCTCCAAAATGACATAATAACCTTACTTAGCTTCAAAATGACCTATTCAACCTAGGCTAGCTCTAAAATGACCTATACTTAGCATTTTTCCTCCAAAATGACTTAATATACTTAGCTAGTTCAAAAATACATAATAAGCAATTAGCTCCAAAATGACCTATTTAACCTAGGATAGCTCTAAAATGACCTATACTTAGCATTGTTTCCTTCAAAATGACTTAATATGCTTAGCTAGCATAAAATGACCTATTTAACCTAGGATAGCTCTAAAATGACCTATACTTAGCATCTTTTCCTCAAAAAGACTTAATATGCTTAGCTAGCTCTAAAATGATATAGTATGCTTAAGAAATGACATATTTTAGGTCCTAAATGACTTCATATGCTTAGCTAGCTCCAAAATGACATAATAACCTTACTTAGCTTCAAAATGACCTATTCAAGCTAGGCTTGCTCTAAAATGACCTATATTTAGCATTTTTTCCTCCAAAATGACTTAATATGCTTAGCTAGTTCAAAAATTACATAATAAGCTTAATTAGCTCAAAACTGACCTATTTAACCTAGGATAGCTCTAAAATGACCTATACTTGGCATTGTTTCCTTCAAAATGACTTAATATGCTTAGCTAGCATAAAAATGACCTATTTAACCTAGGATAGCTCTAAAATGAACTATACTTAGCATCTTTTCCTCAAAAAAGACTTAATATGCTTAGCTAGCTCTAAAATGATATAGTATGCTTAAGAAATGACATATTTTAGGTCCTAAATGACTTCATATGCTTAACTAGCTCCAAAATGACATAATAACCTTACTTAGCTTCAAAATGACCTATTCAACCTAGGCTAGCTCTAAAATGACCTATACTTAGCATTTTTTCCTCCAAAATGACTTAATATGCTTAGCTAGTTCAAAAATTACATAACAAGCTTAATTAGCTCCAAAATGACCTATTTAACCTAGGATACCTCTAAAATGACCTATACTTAGCATTGTTTCCTTCAAAATGACTTAATATGCTTAGCTAGCATAAAAATGACCTATTTAACCTAGGATAGCTCTAAAATGACCTATACTTAGCATCTTTTCCTCAAAAAGACTTAATATGCTTAGCTAGCTCTAAAATGATATAGTATGCTTAAGAAATGACATATTTTAGGTCCTAAATGACTTCATATGCTTAGCTAGCTCCAAAATGACATAATAACCTTACTTAGCTTCAAAATGACCTATTCAACCTAGGCTAGCTCTAAAATGACCTATACTTAGCATTTTTCCCTCCAAAATGACTTAATATGCTTAGCTAGTTCAAAAAATACATAATAAGCTTAATTAGCTCCAAAATGACCTATTTAACCTAGGATAGCTCTAAAATGACCTATACTTAGCATTGTTTCCTTCAAAATGACTTAATATGCTTAGCTAGCATAAAAATGACCTATTTAACCTAGGATAGCTCTAAAATGACCAATACTTAGCATCTTTTCCTCAAAAAAGACTTAATATGCTTAGCTAGCTCTAAAATGATATAGTATGCTTAAGAAATGACATATTTGAAGGAAATATGCCCTAGAGGCAATAATAATGTTATTATTTATTTCCTTATATCATGATAAATGTTTATTATTCATGCTAGAATTGTATTAACCGGAAACATAATACATGTGTGAATACATAAACCTCACAGAGTGTCACTAGTATGCCTCTACTTGACTAGCTCGTTAATCAAAGATGGTTATGTTTCCTAACCATGAACAAGGAGTTGTTATTTGATTAACGGGATCACATCATTGGTTGAATGATCTGATTGACATGACCCATTCCATTAGCATAGCACCTGATCGTATAGTTTGTTGCTAGTGCTTTTCTTCATGACTTATACATGTTCCTATGACTATGAGATTATGCAACTCCCGTTTGCCGAGGAACACTTTGGGTGCTACCAAACGTCACAACGAATCTGGGTGATTATAAAGGTACATTACAGGTGTCTCCGAAGGTACATGTTGGGTTGGCATATTTCGAGATTAGGATTTGTCACTCCGATTGTCGGAGAGGTATCTCTGGGCCCTCTCGGTAATGCACATCACATAAGCCTTGCAAGCATTGCAACTAAATGTGTTAGTTGTGAGATGATGTATTACGGAACGAGAAAAGAGACTTGCGAAGAACGAGATTGAACTAGGTATTGGATACCGACGATCGAATCTCGGGCAAGTAACATACCGATGACAAAGGGAACAACGTATGTTGTTATGCGGTCGACCGATAAAGATCTTCGTAGAATATGTAGGAACCAATATGGGCATCCAGGTCCCGCTATTGGTTATTGACCGAGAGGTGTCTCGGTCATGTCTACATAGTTCTCGAACCCGTAGGGTCCGCACGCTTAACGTTTGATGATGGTTATTATGAGTTTATATGATATTGATGTACCGAAGGTTGTTGAGTCCCGGATGAGATCACGGACATGACGAGGAGTCTCGAAATGGTCGAGACATAAAGATTGATATATTGGAAGCCTATGTTTGGACTCGGAATCACTCCGGGTGAAATTGGAATTTTCTGAGTACCGGGGTTTCGGAACCTCCCGGGAGTCAATGGGCCTTGATGGGCCTTAAGGGGAAGAGAAAAGGGGCCATATGCTGGCGCAGCCTTCCCCCTTCCCTAGTCCTATTAGGATTAGGAGAGGGGTGGCCTCTCCCTCTCCCTTGGTCAAACCCTAGTTGGACTAGGATTGGGGGAATCCTACTCCGGTGGGAGTAGGACTCCCAAGCGCAGCCATAGGTGGCCGACCAGCCCTCCCTTCCCTCCTTTATATCTGAGGCAGAGGGCACCCATGACACACAAGTTGATCTACGGATCTTTCCTTAGCCGTGTCGGTGCCCCTTCCACCATATTCCACCTCGGTCATATCGTCATGAGCTTAGGTGAAGCCCTGCGGGAGAAGTCATATCGTCGCGGAGCTTAAGCGAAGCCCTGCGTCGGTGGAGCATCATCATCGCCACCACGCCGTCGTCTTGACGGAACTCATCCCGACACTTTGCTGGATCGAGTCCGGGGATCGTCATCGAGCTGAACGTGTGCAGAACTCGGAGGTGCCATACGTTCGGTGCTTGGATCGGTCGGGTCGTGAAGACGTACGACTACATCAACCGCGTTGTTATAACGCTTCGCTTTCGGTCTCACGAGTGCGTGGGCGGACACTCTTCCCTCTCGTTGCTATGCCATCACCATGGTCTTGCGTGATCGTAGGAAATTTTTGAAATTACTACGTTACCCAACAATGGCATCCGAGCCTGGTTTTATGCGTTGATGTCATATGCACGAGTAGAACACAAGTGAGTTGTGGGCGATACAAGTCATACTACCTACCAGCATGTCATACTTTGGTTCAGCGGTATTGTGAGATGAAGCGGCCCGGACCGACATTACGCAGACGCTTACGCGAGACTGGTTTCACCGCTGTGAGCACTCGTTGCTTAAAGGTGATGGCGGGTGTCATCTCTCTCACTTTAGTTGAACCGAGTGTGGCTCGCCCGGTCCTTGAGAAGGTTAAACGGAGTCTATTTGACGAAATATCGTTGTGGTTTTGATGCGTAGGTAAGAACGGTTCTTGCTCAGCCCGTAGCAGCCACGTAAAACTTGCAACAACAAAGTAGAGGACGTCTAACTTGTTTTGCAGGGCATGTTGTGATGTGATATGGTCAAGACGTGATGCTATATTTCATTGTATGAGATGATCATGTTTTGTAACCGAGTTATCGGCAATGGCGGAGCCATATGGTTGTCGCTTTATTGTATGAAATGCAAGCGCCATGTAATTGCTTTACTTTATCACTAAGCAGTAGCGATAGTCGTAGAAGCAATAGTTGGCGAGACGACAACGATGCTACGATGGAGATCAAGGTGTCGCTACCGGTGGCGATGGTGATCATGACGGTGCTTGGAGATGGAGATCACAAGCACAAGATGATGATGGCCATATCATATCACTTATATTGATTGCATGTGATGTTAATCCTTTATGCATCTTATTTTGCTTTGATTGACGGTAGCATTATAAGATGATCCCTTACTAAATTATCAAGAAGTGTTCTCCTGAGTATGCACCGTTGCGAAAGTTCTTCGTCTTTGAGACACCACGTGATGATCGGGTGTGATAGGCTCTACGTTCAAATACAACGGGTGCAAAACAGTTGCACACGCGGAATACTCAAAGTTATACTTGACGAGCTATGCATATAAGATATGACCTCGGAACACGGAGACCGAAAGGTCGAGCGTGAATCATATAGTAGATATGATCAACATATTGATGTTCACCATTGAAACTACTCCATCACACGTGATGATCGGTCATGGTATAGTTGATATGGATCACGCAATCACTTAGAGAATTGAAGGGATATTTTTCTAAGTGGGAGTTCTTAAGTAATATGATTAATTGAACTTTAATTTATCATGAACTTAGTCCTGGTAGTATTTTGCAAATTATGTTGTAGATCAATAGCTCGCGTTGTTGCTTCCCTATATGTTCCTAGAGAAAATTGTATTGAAAGATGTTAGTAGCAATGATGCGGATTGGATCCGTGATCTGAGGTTTATCCTCATTGCTGTACAGAAGAATTATGTCCTTAATGCACCGCTAGGTGACAGACCTATTGCAGGAGCAGATGCATACGTTATGAACGTTTGGCTAGCTCAATATGATGACTACTTGATAGTTTAGTGCACCATGCTTAACGGCTTAGAATCGGGACTTCAAAGACGTTTTGAACGTCATGGACCATATGAGATGTTCCAGGAATTGAAGTTAATATTTCAAGCAAATACCCGAGTTGAGAGATATGATGTCTCCAACAAGTTCTATAGCTAAAAGATGGAGGAGAATCGCTCAACTAGTGAGCATGTGCTCAGATTGTCTGAGTACTTCAATCGCTTGAATCAAGTGGGAGTTAATCTTCCAGATAAGATAGTGATTGACAGAATTCTCTAGTCACCATCACTAAGATAGTAGAACTTCGTGATGAACTATAGTATGCAAGGGATGACGAAAACGATTC
Organism: Aegilops longissima; assembly: GCA_021605205.1. NCBI lineage: Eukaryota > Viridiplantae > Streptophyta > Magnoliopsida > Poales > Poaceae > Aegilops > Aegilops longissima. Next base: position 291,430,430 of record CM038678.1, read on the forward strand.
CCGAGCTCTTCGTGATGTTGAAATCGACGAAGGTAGAAATCAAGAAAGAGCATCAAGTGTTGATGATTGACAAGAACACTAGTCTCAAGAAAAAGGGCAAAGGGAAGAAGGGGAACTTCAAGAAGAACGGCAAGCAAGTTGCTGCTCGAGTGAAGAAGCCCAAGTCTGGACCTAAGCCTGAGACTAAGTGCTTTTGCTGCAATGGAACTGGTCACTAGAAGCGGAACTACCCCAAGTATTTGGCGGATAAGAAGGATGGCAAAGTGAACAAAGGTATATTTGATATACAGATTATTGATGTGTATTTTACTAGTGTTAAGTAGCAACCCCTCGGTATTTGATACTGGTTCAGTTGCTAAGAGTAGTAACATGAAACGGAGTTGCAGAATGAACGAAACTAGTTGAAGGGAAGTGACGATGAGTGTTGGAAGTAGTTCCAAGATTGATATGATCGTCATCGCACACTCCCTATACTTTCGGGATTAGTGTGGAACCTAAATAAGTGTTATTTGGTGTTGAGCATAAATATGATTTGATCATGTTTATTGCAATCTGTTATTCATTTAAATAAGAGAAATAAATTGTTGTTCATTTACATGAATAAAACCTTATATGGTTACACACCCAATGAAAATGGTTCATTGGATCTCGATCGTAGTGATACACATATTCATAATATTGAAACCAAAAGATGCAAAGTTAATAATGATAGTGCAACTTATTTGTGGTACTTTGCCGTTTAGGTCATATTGGTGTAAAGCGCATGAAGAAACTCCATGCTTGATGGATTTTGGAATCACTTGATTATGAATCACTTGGTACTTGCGAACCGTGCCTTTTGGGCAAGATGACTAAAACTCCGTTCTCCGGAACAATGGAACAAGCTATTGACTTATTGGAAATAATACATACCGATGTATGCGATCCAATGAGTGTTGATGCTCGTGGCAAGTATTGTTATTTTCTGACCTTCACTGATGATTTGAGCAGATATGGGTATATCTATTTGATGAAACATAAGTCTGAAATAATTGAAAGGTTCAAAGAATTTCAGAGTGAAGTGGAAAAATCATCGTAACATGAAAATAAAGTTTCTGTGATCTGATCACGGAGACGAATATTTGAGTTACGAGTTTGGTCTTCATTTGAAACAAAGTGGAATAGTTTCACAGCTCACGCCACCTGGAACACCACAACGTTATGGTGTGTCCGAACGTCGTAACCGTACTTTATTTTGATATGGTGCGATCAATGATGTCTCTTACCGATTTACCAATATCGTTTTGGGGTTATGCATTAGAGACAGCTGCATTCACGTTTAATAAGGCACCATCTAAATCCGTTGAGATGACACTGTATGAACTATGGTTTAGCAGTAAACCTAAGCTGTCGTTTCTTAAAGTTTGGAGTTGTGATGCTTATGTGAAAAGTTTTCACCGATAAGCTCGAACCCAAATCGAGAAGTGCGTCTTCATAGAATACCCAAAGGAAACTGTTGGGTACACCTTCTATCACAGATCCGAAGGCAAGTTTTTCGTTGCTAAGATGGATCCTTTCTAGAGAAGAAGTTTCTCTCGAAAGAAGTGAGTGGGAGGAAAGTAGAACTTGATGAGGTAATTGTACCTTCTCCCTTATTGGAAAGTAGTTCATCACAGAAATCAGTTTCAGTGATTTCTACACCAATTAGTAAGGAAGTTAATGATGATGATCATGAAACTTCAGATCAAGTTGCTACCAAACCTCGTAGGTCTTCCGGAGTAAGATCCGCACCAGAGTGGTACGGTAATCCTATTCTAGAAGTTATGTTACTAGACCATGATGAACCTACGAACTATGAGGAAGCGATGATGAGCCCAGATTCCGCGAAATGGTTTGAGACCATGAAATCTGAGATAGGATCCATGTATGAGAACAAAGTATGGACTTTGATAGACTTGCTCGATGATCAGCAAGCCATGTTAAATAAATGGATCTTCAAGAGGAAGACAGATACTGATAGTAGTGTTACTATCTACAAAGCTCGACTTGTCGAAAAAAAGGTTTTTGACAAGTTCAAGGTGTTGACTACAGTGAGATTTTCTCAACTGTAGCGATGCTTAAGTCTGTCCGAATCATGTTAGCAATTGCCACATTTTATGAAATCTGGCAAATGGATGTCAAAACTACATTCTTTAATGGATTTATTAAAGAAGAGTTGTATATGATGCAACCAGAAGGTTTTGTCAATCCTAAAGGAGCTAACAAAATGTGCAAGCTCCAATGATCCATCTATGGACTGGTGCAAGCATCTCGAGTTGGAATATATGCTTGATGATTTGATCAAAGCATATGGTTTTTCTGACTTTTGGAGAAGCCTGTATTTACAAGAAAGTGAGTGGGAGCACTACAAGACATTTCGATAAGTATATGTGAATGACATATTGTTGATCGGAAATAATGTAGAATTATTCTGCAAAGCATAAAGGAGTATTTGAAAGGAGTTTCTCAAAGAAGGACCTCAGTGAAGCTGCTTACATATTGAGCATCAAGATCTATAGAGATAGATCAAGACGCTTGATAAGTTTTTCAATAAGTACATACCTTGTCAAGATTTTGAAGTAGTTCAAATGGAACAGCCAAAGAAAGAGTTCTTGCCTGTGTTACAAGGTGTGAGATTGAGTAAGACTCAAAATCCGACCACGGCAGAAGATAGAAAGAGAATGAAAGTCATTCCCTATGCATCAGCCATAGGTTCTATAAAGTATGTCATGCTGTGTACCAGATCTATTGCATACCCTACCACTATGCTTGGCAAGGGAGTGCAATAGTGATCTAGGAGTAGATCAATGGACAGCGGTCAAAATTATCCTTAGTAGAATAAGGATATGTTTCTCGATTATGGAAGTGACAAAAGGTTCGTCATAAAGGGTTACGTCGATGCAAGTTTTGACACCGATCGGATGACTCTAAGTCACGATCTAGATACATATTGAAAGTGGGAGCAATTAGCTAGAGTAGCTCCGCAAGAGCATTGTAGACATAGAGATTTGCAAAATACTTACGGCTCTGAATGTGACAGACCGTTGACTAAAATTATCTCACAAGCAAAACATGATCACACCTTAGTACTCTTTGGGTGTTAATCACATGGCGATGTGAACTAGATTACTGACTCTAGTAAACCCTTTGGGTGTTGGTCACATGTCGATGTGAACTATGGGTGTTAACCACATATAGATGTGAACTATTGATGTTGAATCACATGGCGATGTGAACTAGATTATTGACTCTAGTGCAAGTGGGAGACTGAAGGAAATATGCCCTAGAGGCAATAATAATGTTATTATTTATTTCCTTATATCATGATAAATGTTTATTATTCATGCTAGAATTGTATTAACCGGAAACATAATACATGTGTGAATACATAAACCTACAGAGTGTCACTAGTATGCCTCTACTTGACTAGCTCGTTAATCAAAGATGGTTATGTTTCCTAACCATGAACAAGGAGTTGTTATTTGATTAACGGGATCACATCATTGGTTGAATGATCTGATTGACATGACCCATTCCATTAGCATAGCACCTGATCGTATAGTTTGTTGCTAGTGCTTTTCTTCATGACTTATACATGTTCCTATGACTATGAGATTATGCAACTCCCGTTTGCCGAGGAACACTTTGGGTGCTACCAAACGTCACAACGAATCGGGTGATTATAAAGGTACATTACAGGTGTCTCCGAAGGTACATGTTGGGTTGGCATATTTGAGATTAGGATTTGTCACTCCGATTGTCGGAGAGGTATCTCTGGGCCCTCTCGGTAATGCACATCACATAAGCCTTGCAAGCATTGCAACTAAATGTGTTAGTTGTGAGATGATGTATTACGGAACGAGAAAAGAGACTTGCCAAGAAACGAGATTGAACTAGGTATTGGATACCGACGATCGAATCTCGGGCAAGTAACATACCGATGACAAAGGAACAACGTATGTTGTTATGCGGTCTGACCGATAAAGATCTTCGTAGAATATGTAGGAACCAATATGGGCATCCAGGTCCCGCTATTGGTTATTGACCGAGAGGTGTCTCGGTCATGTCTACATAGTTCTCGAACCCGTAGGGTCCGCACGCTTAACGCTTCGATGGCGAGTTATTATGAGTTTATATGATATTGATGTACCGAAGGTTGTTCGAGTCCGGATGAGATCACGGACATGACGAGGAGTCTCGAAATGGTCGAGACATAAAGATTGATATATTGAAGCCTATGTTTGGACTCGGAATCACTCCGGGTGAAATTGGGAATTTTACTGAGTACCGGGGTTACTGGAACCTCCCGGGAGTCAATGGGCCTTGATGGGCCTTAAGGGAAAGAGAAAGGGGGCCATATGCTGGCGCAGCCTTCCCCTTCCCTAGTCCTATTAGGATTAGGAGAAGGGGTGGCGCCTCTCTCCCTCTCCCTTGGTCAAACCCTAGTTGGACTAGGATTGGGGGAATCCTACTCCGGTGGGAGTAGGACTCTGTGCGCAGCCATAGGTGGCCGGCCAGCCCCTCCCTTCCCTCCTTTATATCTGAGGCAGAGGGCACCCCATGACACACAAGTTGATCTACGGATCTTTCCTTAGCGTGTGCGGTGCCCCTTCCACCATATTCCACCTCGGTCATATCGTCATGAGCTTAGGTGAAGCCTGCGCGGAGAAGTCATATCGTCGCGGAGCTTAGGCGAAGCCCTGCGTCGGTGGAGCATCATCATCGTCACCACGCCGTCGTCTTGTGGAACTCATCCCGACACTTTGCTGGATCGGAGTCCGGGATCGTCATCGAGCTGAACGTGTGCAGAACTCGGAGGTGCCGACGTTCGGTGCTTGGATCGGTCGGTCGTGAAGACGACGACTACATCAACCGCGTTGTTATAACGCTTCCGCTTTCGGTCTACGAGGGTACGTGGACGGACACTCTTCCCTCTCGTTGCTATGCCATCACCATGGTCTTGCGTGATCGTAGGAAATTTTTTGAAATTACTACGTTACCCAACAATATTTTAGGTCCTAAATGACTTCATATGCTTAGCTAGCTCCAAAATGACATAATAACCTTACTTAGCTTCAAAATGACCTATTCAAGCTAGGCTAGCTCTAAAATGACCTATACTTAGCATTTTTTCCTCCAAAATGACTTAATATGCTTAGCTAGTTCAAAAATTACATAATAAGCTTAATTAGCTCCAAAATGACCTATTTAACCTAGGATACCTCTAAAATGACCTATACTTAGCATTGTTTCCTTCAAAATGACTTAATATGCTTAGCTAGCATAAAAATGACCTATTTAACCTAGGATAGCTCTAAAATGACCTATACTTAGCATCTTTTCCTCAAAAAAGACTTAATATGCTTAGCTAGCTCTAAAATGATATAGTATGCTTAAGAAATGACATATTTTAGGTCCTAAATGACTTCATATGCTTAGCTAGCTCCAAAATGACATAATAACCTTACTTAGCTTCAAAATGACCTATTCAACCTAGGCTAGCTCTAAAATGACCTATACTTAGCATTTTTCCTCCAAAATGACTTAATATACTTAGCTAGTTCAAAAATTACATAATAAGCTTAATTAGCTCCAAAATGACCTATTTAACCTAGGATAGCTCTAAAATGACCTATACTTAGCATTGTTTCCTTCAAAATGACTTAATATGCTTAGCTAGCATAAAAATGACCTATTTAACCTAGGATAGCTCTAAAATGACCTATACTTAGCATCTTTTCCTCAAAAAATTCTTAATATGCTTAGCTAGCTCTAAAATGATATAGTATGCTTAAGAAATGACATATTTTAGGTCCTAAATGACTTCATATGCTTAGCTAGCTCCAAAATGACATAATAACCTTACTTAGCTTCAAAATGACCTATTCAACCTAGGCTAGCTCTAAAATGACCTATATTTAGCATTTTTTCCTCCAAAATGACTTAATATGCTTAGCCAGTTCAAAAATTACATAATAAGCTTAATTAGCTCCAAAATGACCTATTTAACCTAGGATAGCTCTAAAATGACCTATACTTAGCATTGTTTCCTTCAAAATGACTTAATATGCTTAGCTAGCTTAAAATGACCTATTTAACCTAGGATAGCTCTAAAATGACCTATACTTAGCATCTTTTCCTCAAAAAAGACTTAATATGCTTAGCTAGCTCTAAAATGATATAGTATGCTTAAGAAATGACATATTTTAGGTCCTAAATGACTTCATATTCTTAACTAGCTCCAAAATGACATAATAACCTTACTTAGCTTCAAAATGACCTATTCAACCTAGGCTAGCTCTAAAATGACCTATACTTAGCATTTTTTCCTCCAAAATGACTTAATATGCTTAGCTAGTTCAAAAATTACATAACAAGCTTAATTAGCTCCAAAATGACCTATTTAACCTAGGATACCTCTAAAATGACCTATACTTAGCATTGTTTCCTTCAAAATGACTTAATATGCTTAGCTAGCATAAAAATGACCTATTTAACCTAGGATAGCTCTAAAATGACCTATACTTAGCATCTTTTCCTCAAAAAGACTTAATATGCTTAGCTAGCTCTAAAATGATATAGTATGCTTAAGAAATGACATATTTTAGGTCCTAAATGACTTCATATGCTTAGCTAGCTCCAAAATGACATAATAACCTTACTTAGCTTCAAAATGACCTATTCAACCTAGGCTAGCTCTAAAATGACCTATACTTAGCATTTTTCCTCCAAAATGACTTAATATGCTTAGCTAGTTCAAAAATACATAATAAGCTTAATTAGCTCCAAAATGACCTATTTAACCTAGGATAGCTCTAAAATGACCTATACTTAGCATTGTTTCCTTCAAAATGACTTAATATGCTTAGCTAGCATAAAAATGACCTATTTAACCTAGGATAGCTCTAAAATGACCTATACTTAGCATCTTTTCCTCAAAAAAGACTTAATATGCTTAGCTAGCTCTAAAATGATATAGTATGCTTAAGAAATGACATATTTTAGGTCCTAAATGACTTCATATGCTTAGCTAGCTCCAAAATGACATAATAACCTTACTTAGCTTCAAAATGACCTATTCAAGCTAGGCTAGCTCTAAAATGACCTATACTTAGCATTTTTTCCTCCAAAATGACTTAATATGCTTAGCTAGTTCAAAAATTACATAATAAGCTTAATTAGCTCCAAAATGACCTATTTAACCTAGGATACCTCTAAAATGACCTATACTTAGCATTGTTTCCTTCAAAATGACTTAATATGCTTAGCTAGCATAAAAATGACCTATTTAACATAGGATAGCTCTAAAATGACCTATACTTAGCATCTTTTCCTCAAAAAAGACTTAATATGCTTAGCTAGCTCTAAAATGATATAGTATGCTTAAGAAATGACATATTTTAGGTCCTAAATGACTTCATATGCTTAGCTAGCTCCAAAATGACATAATAACCTTACTTAGCTTCAAAATGACCTATTCAACCTAGGCTAGCTCTAAAATGACCTATACTTAGCATTTTTTCCTCCAAAATGACTTAATATACTTAGCTAGTTCAAAAAATACATAATAAGCTTAATTAGCTCCAAAATGACCTATTTAACCTAGGATAGCTCTAAAATGACCTATACTTAGCATTGTTTCCTTCAAAATGACTTAATATGCTTAGCTAGCATAAAAATGACCTATTTAACCTAGGATAGCTCTAAAATGACCTATACTTAGCATCTTTTCCTCAAAAAAGACTTAATATGCTTAGCTAGCTCTAAAATGATATAGTATGCTTAAGAAATGACATATTTTAGGTCCTAAATGACTTCATATGCTTAGCTAGCTCCAAAATGACATAATAACCTTACTTAGCTTCAAAATGACCTATTCAAGCTAGGCTTGCTCTAAAATGACCTATATTTAGCATTTTTTCCTCCAAAATGACTTAATATGCTTAGCTAGTTCAAAAATTACATAATAAGCTTAATTAGCTCAAAACTGACCTATTTAACCTAGGATAGCTCTAAAATGACCTATACTTGGCATTGTTTCCTTCAAAATGACTTAATATGCTTAGCTAGCATAAAAATGACCTATTTAACCTAGGATAGCTCTAAAATGACCTATACTTAGCATCTTTTCCTCAAAAAAGACTTAATATGCTTAGCTAGCTCTAAAATGATATAGTATGCTTAAGAAATGACATATTTTAGGTCCTAAATGACTTCATATTCTTAACTAGCTCCAAAATGACATAATAACCTTACTTAGCTTCAAAATGACCTATTCAACCTAGGCTAGCTCTAAAATGACCTATACTTAGCATTTTTTCCTCCAAAATGACTTAATATGCTTAGCTAGTTCAAAAATTACATAACAAGCTTAATTAGCTCCAAAATGACCTATTTAACCTAGGATACCTCTAAAATGACCTATACTTAGCATTGTTTCCTTCAAAATGACTTAATATGCTTAGCTAGCATAAAAATGACCTATTTAACCTAGGATAGCTCTAAAATGACCTATACTTAGCATCTTTTCCTCAAAAAGACTTAATATGCTTAGCTAGCTCTAAAATGATATAGTATGCTTAAGAAATGACATATTTTAGGTCCTAAATGACTTCATATGCTTAGCTAGCTCCAAAATGACATAATAACCTTACTTAGCTTCAAATGACCTATTCAAGCTAGGCTTGCTCTAAAATGACCTATATTTAGCATTTTTTCCTCCAAAATGACTTAATATGCTTAGCTAGTTCAAAAATTACATAATAAGCTTAATTAGCTCAAAACTGACCTATTTAACCTAGGATAGCTCTAAAATGACCTATACTTGGCATTGTTTCCTTCAAAATGACTTAATATGCTTAGATAGCATAAAAATGACCTATTTAACCTAGGATAGCTCTAAAATGACCTATACTTAGCATCTTTTCCTCAAAAAAGACTTAATATGCTTAGCTAGCTCTAAAATGATATAGTATGCTTAAGAAATGACATATTTTAGGTCCTAAATGACTTCATATTCTTAACTAGCTCCAAAATGACATAATAACCTTACTTAGCTTCAAAATGACCTATTCAACCTAGGCTAGCTCTAAAATGACCTATACTTAGCATTTTTTCCTCCAAAATGACTTAATATGCTTAGCTAGTTCAAAAATTACATAACAAGCTTAATTAGCTCCAAAATGACCTATTTAACCTAGGATACCTCTAAAATGACCTATACTTAGCATTGTTTCCTTCAAAATGACTTAATATGCTTAGCTAGCATAAAAATGACCTATTTAACCTAGGATAGCTCTAAAATGACCTATACTTAGCATCTTTTCCTCAAAAAGACTTAATATGCTTAGCTAGCTCTAAAATGATATAGTATGCTTAAGAAATGACATATTTTAGGTCCTAAATGACTTCATATGCTTAGCTAGCTCCAAAATGACATAATAACCTTACTTAGCTTCAAAATGACCTATTCAACCTAGGCTAGCTCTAAAATGACCTATACTTAGCATTTTTCCTCCAAAATGACTTAATATGCTTAGCTAGTTCAAAAATACATAATAAGCTTAATTAGCTCCAAAATGACCTATTTAACCTAGGATAGCTCTAAAATGACCTATACTTAGCATTGTTTCCTTCAAAATGACTTAATATGCTTAGCTAGCATAAAAATGACCTATTTAACCTAGGATAGCTCTAAAATGACCTATACTTAGCATCTTTTCCTCAAAAAAGACTTAATATGCTTAGCTAGCTCTAAAATGATATAGTATGCTTAAGAAATGACATATTTTAGGTCCTAAATGACTTCATATGCTTAGCTAGCTCCAAAATGACATAATAACCTTACTTAGCTTCAAAATGACCTATTCAAGCTAGGCTAGCTCTAAAATGACCTATACTTAGCATTTTTTCCTCCAAAATGACTTAATATGCTTAGCTAGTTCAAAAATTACATAATAAGCTTAATTAGCTCCAAAATGACCTATTTAACCTAGGATACCTCTAAAATGACCTATACTTAGCATTGTTTCCTTCAAAATGACTTAATATGCTTAGCTAGCATAAAAATGACCTATTTAACATAGGATAGCTCTAAAATGACCTATACTTAGCATCTTTTCCTCAAAAAAGACTTAATATGCTTAGCTAGCTCTAAAATGATATAGTATGCTTAAGAAATGACATATTTTAGGTCCTAAATGACTTCATATGCTTAGCTAGCTCCAAAATGACATAATAACCTTACTTAGCTTCAAAATGACCTATTCAACCTAGGCTAGCTCTAAAATGACCTATACTTAGCATTTTTCCTCCAAAATGACTTAATATACTTAGCTAGTTCAAAAATACATAATAAGCTTAATTAGCTCCAAAATGACCTATTTAACCTAGGATAGCTCTAAAATGACCTATACTTAGCATTGTTTCCTTCAAAATGACTTAATATGCTTAGCTAGCATAAAATGACCTATTTAACCTAGGATAGCTCTAAATGACCTATACTTAGCATCTTTTCCTCAAAAAGACTTAATATGCTTAGCTAGCTCTAAAATGATATAGTATGCTTAAGAAATGACATATTTTAGGTCCTAAATGACTTCATATGCTTAGCTAGCTCCAAAATGACATAATAACCTTACTTAGCTTCAAATGACCTATTCAAGCTAGGCTTGCTCTAAAATGACCTATATTTAGCATTTTTCCTCCAAAATGACTTAATATGCTTAGCTAGTTCAAAATTACATAATAAGCTTAATTAGCTCAAACTGACCTATTTAACCTAGGATAGCTCTAAAATGACCTATACTTGGCATTGTTTCCTTCAAAATGACTTAATATGCTTAGCTAGCATAAAAATGACCTATTTAACCTAGGATAGCTCTAAAATGACCTATACTTAGCATCTTTTCCTCAAAAAAGACTTAATATGCTTAGCTAGCTCTAAAATGATATAGTATGCTTAAGAAATGACATATTTTAGGTCCTAAATGACTTCATATTCTTAACTAGCTCCAAAATGACATAATAACCTTACTTAGCTTCAAAATGACCTATTCAACCTAGGCTAGCTCTAAAATGACCTATACTTAGCATTTTTTCCTCCAAAATGACTTAATATGCTTAGCTAGTTCAAAAATTACATAACAAGCTTAATTAGCTCCAAAATGACCTATTTAACCTAGGATACCTCTAAAATGACCTATACTTAGCATTGTTTCCTTCAAAATGACTTAATATGCTTAGCTAGCATAAAAATGACCTATTTAACCTAGGATAGCTCTAAAATGACCTATACTTAGCATCTTTTCCTCAAAAAAGACTTAATATGCTTAGCTAGCTCTAAAATGATATAGTATGCTTAAGAAATGACATATTTTAGGTCCTAAATGACTTCATATGCTTAGCTAGCTCCAAAATGACATAATAACCTTACTTAGCTTCAAAATGACCTATTCAACCTAGGCTAGCTCTAAAATGACCTATACTTAGCATTTTTTCCTCCAAAATGACTTAATATGCTTAGCTAGTTCAAAAAATACATAATGAGCTTAATTAGCTCCAAAATGACCTATTTAACCTAGGATAGCTCTAAAATGACCTATACTTAGCTTTGTTTCCTTCAAAATGACTTAATATGCTTAGCTAGCATAAAAATGACCTATTTAACCTAGGATAGCTCTAAAATGACCTATACTTAGCATCTTTTCCTCAAAAAAGACTTAATATGCTTAGCTAGCTCTAAAATGATATAGTATGCTTAAGAAATGACATATTTTAGGTCCTAAATGACTTCATATGCTTAGCTAGCTCCAAAATGACATAATAACCTTACTTAGCTTCAAAATGACCTATTCAACCTAGGCTAGCTCTAAAATGACCTATACTTAGCATTTTTCCTCCAAAATGACTTAATATACTTAGCTAGTTCAAAAATTACATAATAATCTTAATTAGCTCCAAAATGACCTATTTAACCTAGGATAGCTCTAAAATGACCTATACTTAGCATTGTTTCCTTCAAAATGACTTAATATGCTTAGCTAGCTTAAAAATGACCTATTTAACCTAGGATAGCTCTAAAATGACCTATACTTAGCATCTTTTCCTCCAAAATGACTTAATATGCTTAGCTAACTCTAAAATGACATAATATGCTTAAGAAACTAGATAACAACCCAGCGCTGCAAAGGAAAATTAGCATACCAATTTGTAAAAATTCATGAGGTGTGATAAGAAAGAAATGAAATTTTCCTTTGAAGTGTGATGCTTCGAGCGATAAGAAGGAAATGAAATTTACCATCAAGTGTGATGCTTCTAAGCAAACGCAAATCACATTTCCAAAATGATACTCTACATTTGTAGTAAGTCATTCATTCATCAAAGTCTCTTCAAAAAGTTTCAAGATGCATCATAATAATCTTCTTCTTCTAACTTTCTTCTTTCCCATTTTACAGATTTGCTTAAGATCACGGAAGCTTGGGTTGATGGAGTGCTTGTATTTAGTTTTTGTTTTGACCTTGTGAAACTTGCTACCTATGGATGAAACTGTAATATTGATTAAACTATGTATATGTACGGATGAAACTTGCTACTATTGGTAACATGTGTTGGATACATATGTGTTCATGACTATTGGTAATATGTGTTGAATATGCTATATTGGTCATATAAATATATTTGTGTTTGATTTCTGTGAAAATGAATTGATATAAGAAATAAAAAATTAAATGGGGCAATATAGTCACTTTGCCATCTATTTGGCAGATGGCAAAGACTCAGCACCTTTGCCATCTGTTTGGCAGATGGCAAAGAGCTGCAGCCTTTGCCATCTGCGCGCAGATGGCAAAGAGCTCGCAGCCTTGCCATCCGCGGCTGATGGCAAAGAGCTCGCAGCCTTTGCCGTCCCGCTGGCTCATGGCAAAGTATGCCGTTAACCTCGACGGAGCTAACCTCGTTAAGAGGCTTTGCCATCTCGCCGCCAGATGGCAAAGCCCTGACTCTTGCCATCCGCCGCCAGATGGCAAAGAAGCCTTTACCGGCTGTGGTTTCGAGCGACTTGTTTTCCATCTGCTGGCTGATGGCAAAGCCTTTGCCATCCGCCGAACATGCCTTTGCCATCTGCCATGGCAGATGGCAAAGTGCCAGATTCCAGTAGTGCCTTGCGTCTGCCATGGCCAGCGTGAGTTCTGGGTCGAGGGATTACCAACAGGGAGAGGCGAGCATGGAAGCCGGAGCATGAGAGATGTTCCGCCTCGCGGCAAAAGCAGCCGACATGTCCGCCGCACGGAAGTAGCATCACAGAGGTCTTGCGGCGCCGCCGAATTAGCACGGAGGTGCCGCTGCACCATCGATGCAGCAGACTTGTCCGGCCGTGCCGCTAAAGCAGCAGATATGTCTCACCGCGCTGCGAGTGCAGCAGAGATGTCCCGCCGCGTCGTGGCGGCCTAGAAAATGTCTCGCGGGCAGGCGACGACTCTTACAGGCGCATGCATGCGATCGTCCACAGCAATATGGTTCAGATCTCCGACTGGGCGAGGTTACAGGACGACATGAAAGCCTCGTTTGAACAGGCTACTGGCGTCATCCGGAAACTAAGGGAGGGCAATGAGAGGCTCCGGGCCGAGCGTGACCTGCTAAGGACGAAGATCGTCCAAAGTGTAGAGCAGCAGGAGGAGACCAGTGCCTTGTTGAAGAGGACCGGCGTCGTCGTCAAGAAACTTATGGATGAGAATGTCATGCTCCACATCGAGCGCCCAAGACCGGTGGAGGAATCCGTGGATGCTCTCAAGCAGTGTCTTGAGGACACAACCGAGCTCATCCCCGCTTGCTGTGGAGACTAGTTCTCGCGGACTGCCGCAACGCATCAAGAATGTAGAGGTCAGCGAGCCAGATCGTTGTCTTCCTTCTTCTTTTGCCCTTGTGTATTTCGGGTGTAGCGCATGTGGCTTTTTTAATTATCTTCCTAATTATGTAATACAATTATTATCCACTGTCGTCGTCCTTATATATTCATCAGTCGTGCTATAAGTCGCAGTAGATGCTATATTGGTCCGTCGGATCTTACATCAAGATCCGTGCAAAATTTCTTTTCAGATTTTCTTTTTTCTCTCTTAAATCTCAGTTGAGTGAGTCATAGCCACACCATTAAACAGAGGCTCGGGCGCAAGGGCCCTCCTCCTGATAAGCACCCGCAGGGGTGTGATCGCACGCCTCCTGTACTCAAATAGCTATCCTGCATGGCGCCTCCTAGCTAATAAAAAAGGGGACGCGTGGCGGCACGTAAATGGTAAATAGAACGCCCATGATTTCAATAATACTTGTGTTTCCGATTGTAACGTGACATCACTTGTTCCAAAATGACTTTGTTGATTGTTAATGTGTGCGCCTTTGCAAATCTGACAGCAAAATTACCATAGCATGTTGGTGCCATGTCATGAAACCAAGCCAAGTTTCATGATTTTCATGCATGTTTTGGATTTACAGGAATTAAAAAACCAAGTTTCTCGATGTTTCCAGCCGAGCCACGATGCCCAGATGTTTGAATTTCATTCCCATTTTTTGCAAGGGACCTAGAAATTTACCCGTGGACACACATGTGATTTTTCAACCAACTTTGGTGCACGGGAGCATGTGCTTGTATTTAAAATTTGAATTATGCATACAAAGGTGACACGTTCCCTCTAGGAACCACGAGCCTTCTTGAGAGAAGCTCCGGTTTGCAAGAAGCTTATACCAAAACTTGTTCCTATTCAACCAATTTTTCTGCCACAGCATGGTAGTACCATGACTTGACACCATGCGAAGTTTCATGATTTTCATGCGTGTTTTGGATTTACAGGAATTAAAAAACCAAGTGTCTCAATGTTTCCAACCGAGCCACGATGCCCACATGTTTGAATTTCATTCCCATTTCTTGCATGGGACCTAGAAATTTACCTGAGGACACACATGTGATTTTTCAACCAAATTTTGTGCACGGGAGCATGTGCTTGTATTTCAAATTTGAATTATGCATACAAAGGTGACACGTTCCCTCTAGGAACCACGAGCCTTCTTGAGAGAAGCTCCGGTTTGCAAGAAGCTTATACCAAAACTTGTTCCTATTCTCCCAATTTTTCTACCACAGCATGGTAGTACCATGACTTGACACCATGCCAAGTTTCATGATTTTCAGGCGTTTTTAGGATTTACAAGAATTTTAAAACCAAGTTTCTCACTGTTCTCGGTCGAGCCACGATGCCCAGATGTTTGAATTTCATTCCCATTTCTTGCATGGGACCTAGAGATTCACCCTAGGACACACATATGATTTTTCAACCAACTTTGGTGCACGAGAGCATGTGCTTGTCGTTCGAATTTGAATTATGCACATTAAATGACCAGAAACTCAATTAATGTATAAAAAAGGCAAACGAACCCGGAATAATTCCAAAATTCAATAGGGCACTCATGTAGTTCTAAGTTGCCTCTGTAAAGAAACTCAAGGGGGGCAGCGTATATTGTTTCACAGTCAAAGGTGACACGTTCCCTCTCAGAACCGCGAGCCTTCTTGAGAGAAGCTCCGGTTTGCAAGAAGCTTATACCAAAACTTGTTCCTATTCGGCCAATTTTTTACCACATCATGGTAGTACCATGAAATGACACCATGCCAAGTTTCGTGATTTTCAGGCGTGTTTTGGATTTACAAGAATTTTAAAACCAAGTTTCTCAATGTTCTCGGCCGAGCCACGATGCCTAGATGTTTGAATTTCCTTCCCATTTCTTGCATGGGACCTAGAAATTCACTCGAGGACACACATGTGATTTTTCAACCTACTTTGGTGCACGGGAGTATGTGCTTGTAGTTCAAATTTGAATTACGCACATTAAATTACCAAAAATTGTTATGACATTATATCCTGTTAAGTTATCCATCATATATCTGAAACTGTGTCATGCTATCCATTTTAGTTAGGCATCATATTTGTGAAATTGTGTTATGCTGTCCTGTTTGGCTGGACAACATATATGTGAATTACCACATTTGTCTATCATACAATGTTTGTACATTCAATTTCTTTTCTTGCTTATCAGCCATTTGAATTGGAGGGGGTGATGGCAGTATCTAAGGGATCAAAGACCCGTTCTTCACAAAATACATTGCTACCCGTTGATGCAGATAGAACCATCATTGTACTGGCCCACAAACTAGCCCCACCACACATAATCGAGACTCTTCCAGATTGCACACTTACACCGTTGGGCAGAGAACCAGCTACAACCCATCTAACCCCAACCCCAGCGGATAGTAACCCACTTCTAGTTGACAAAGCACCATGTCCACCACGGAGTACCCACACACGAGTAGTTTGTAAAGCAACTGCAGTGCCCAAAGCAAGAACACCACCACAGCGAACCCAAACTCCACGTTTAAAGCAGAAGAGCAACCGTTCTCAGGTTAGATTCCGTAGCTATGGTACATACTCCTTTGCTGTTGCATCACTGTATTTACTCACACCAACTACTTTCGAATTTGAAGGATCCAATTGAAACTCCAATAACACAACAGGTATGTTTTAAACCTATTTCTTTAACTGGATTGTTGTTCTGACTTCTTGCTCAATGTTGATTTCAGTTTCAGTTATATAAACAGTTATGTTCTCATGTGATGCACATTACAAGTGTTGCCAAGGTTGTGTAGTTTCTCACACTTATATTCTGTCTATGCTGATGTATCTTAAAAATATATGAGTTGAACTATGTCTCCATCTTGATTTGGCAACATAAACTAGAATGATATGGATAATACAGTGACCATAGTACATAGATATATGTTTGTTTCATGTTATTATCCTGTCCACCTTACTACTAAATTGGTTTACCAAAATGAGTTTCGTATACTACATGCTAAACTTGTGAATTATCTGCTTGTTTCTCTTCTAGTATGCGAACAGAATATTGGAGAAGAGCACCCCACTATGCAATGGTAGAGAAAGTAATGTAGATAAGGTTCAAGATAGTGAGAGAGCCCGGTTGGTCTCCAAGAAAGGTGATAAAAATGATCTTGTAGAAAGTGAGAAAACCCCACAGTCCTGCGTTGATGTAGTGTTCGAGTTACTGGCTAGTACCGCTGGCACAAGCTCTTCGAACTTGCTGCCTGAATCACTTTGGCTTCTTCAGTCTCAGCTACAAGCTAAAAGGCATCAGTATGCTATGCGGCGGCAAGAAGCTGAAGGACTGAGGAAGTGCCTGCAGACTTCAGATGCATACTTTCTTGTGCAACAGCAAGTGCTGGAGGATTTAAGCGCCAAACGAGAGAAAGTTAGTAAGCTTGCTAAGCATCTTGCCAGCATTATGGGTACCCAGGATATTGTTTCTTGAGCTCTTCTGACGTGGTTTTAGTTCTGGACTTGTTTTGCTGCGGTGTTTATTTGCACTGGTCGCCAACTTTGACAACCAGTGTATATGATATGTTGCTTTATTCCCTATATTTGCACTAGTGGCGAACTTTGATGCCCAATGGATGTAATATGTTGAACGTGCTAGAGTTGGAAATGTCCGTTCATGGGCCGACCATAACGGGCCGTCGTTAATCGGCTGTATTTGATGACGCTATGAAAATGGCCTACCGGACTAACGGGCCACAAACGGGCTGACTGTAACCACAGGCTGAATTTGGCCCACAATCAGAAAAGGCTAGTAACAGGCCGTAAGTAACCGAATGCTGGAAATGAGCCAAGAATAAACGGGCCTTGAGAAGGCCGAAAGATAACATGGGCTTGAAAGGGCCCAATGGAATAATGGACCGTTAATGGGTATAAAGCGATAGACTATTCATTACGAGCCAGTTTCACCACGGGTGTTAATGGGTCAAGAGCTACATAGTGCCTCCTATGGGCCGAAAGACGTCATGGGCCAGACCTGGGCTAGAAGTTACAACGGGCTGGAATCATATTGGACGGACCAGATGACGCTACCGGGCCTAATTCTGATAGGCCGTAACGGGCCCTGGGTTAGTGGGTCATAAATGGGCTATGTGCGAATAGGCCGTTAACATGCTTTCCGTGGGCCGGCCCGCTATCTTTTAACCAAGTCAAACGGGCCAACCTTTTTACCAGAATGGGCCTTTCTTGGGCCGTGCCACGTGTCAACGTATCATTGGCGCATTCTGTCCAATGAGTGGATGACATCTATCCCAACGGTGAGCCGACACATGTTTCCTCCAGCCAATGATAATTTTACGTGTGGAAACTCCCCATTGGTCCGGGCTGTTAATGGGTTATCGGATCCAAAACCTGACCCGATAGCTTCACGGCGACCCGTTAAGGTGAATGCCACGTGTTGGTTGATACGTCTCCAACCTATCTATAATTTTGTATTGTTCCATGCTATTATATTATCTGTTTTGGATGTTTATGGGCTTTATTGAACACTTTTATATTATTTTTGGGACTAACCTATTAACCCGAGCCCAGTGCGGTTCTGCTTTTTCCCTTGTTTGATGTTTCAGAAAAGGAATATCAAACGGAGTCCAAATGGAATGAAACCTTCGGGAGAGTTATTTTTGGAACGGAAGCAATCCAGGGGACTTGGAGTGGACGTCAGGGAATCAACAAGGAGAGCACGAGGCAGGGGGCGCGCCCACCCCCCTGGGCATGCCCTCCACCCTCGTGGGCCCCTCGTGGCTCCCCTTACCGACTTATTTCGCCTATATATCTCCATATACGCTAAAACCGTCGGGGAACAGTATAGATCGGGAGTTCTGCCGCCGCAAGCCTCTATAGCCACGAAAAACCAATCGGGACCCTGTTCCGGTACCCTGCCGGAGGGGGGATCCCTCACCGGTGGCCATCTTCATCATCCCGGCGCTCTCCATGACGAGGAGGGAGTAGTTCACCCTCGAGGCTGAGGGTATGTACCAGTAGCTATGTGTTTGATCTCTCTCTCTGTCTCTCTCGTGTTCTTGAGGTGATACGATCTTGATGTATCGCGAGCTTTGCTATTATAGATGGATCTTATGATGTTTCTCCACCTCTATCTCTTGTAATGGATTGGGTTTTCCCTTTGAAGTTATCTTATCGGATTGAGTCTTTAAGGATTTGAGAACACATGATGTAGGTCTTGCGTGGGATACCCGTGGTGACAATGGGGTATTCTATTGATCCACTCGATGTATGTTTTTGTGATCAACTTGCGGGTT
This sequence comes from Aegilops longissima, assembly GCA_021605205.1. Classification (NCBI taxonomy): domain Eukaryota; kingdom Viridiplantae; phylum Streptophyta; class Magnoliopsida; order Poales; family Poaceae; genus Aegilops; species Aegilops longissima. The sequence goes on from CM038678.1 coordinate 291,449,628, forward strand.
CCGCCCATGAACCTATACATAGGGGTTGGCACACGTTTTTGTCTTTACTCTCCGGTAGAAACTTTGGGGCACTCTTTGAAGTTCTTTGTGTTGGTTGAATAGATGAATCTGAGGTTGTGTGATGCATATCGTATAATCATTCCCACGGATAATTGAGGTGACATTGGAGTATCTAGGTGACATTAAAGTTTTTGTTGATTTGTGTCTTAAGGTGTTATTCTAGTACGAACTCTATGATAGATTGAACGGAAATAATAGCCTCATGTTATTTTACTACGTACTCTTGAATAGATAGATCAGAAAGGATAACTTTGAGGTGGTTTCGTACCCTACCATAATCTCTTCGTTTTTTGTCCGCTATTAGTGACTTTGGAGTGACTCTTTGTTGCATGTTGAGGGATAGTTATTGTTGGAAATATGCTCTAGAGGCAATAATAAATTAGTTATTATTATTATATTTCCTTGTTCATGATAATCGTTTATTATCCATGCTATAATTGTATTGATAGGAAACTCAGATACATGTGTGGGTACATAGACAACACCATGTCCCTAGTAAGCCTCTAGTTGACTAGCTCGTTGATCAATAGATGGTTACGGTTTCCTGACCATGGACATTGGATGTTGTTGATAACGGGATCACATCATTAGGAGAATGATGTGATGGACAAGACCCAATCCTAAGCCTAGCACAAAGATCGTAGTTCAGTATGCTAAAGCTTTTCTAATGTCAAGTATCATTTCCTTAGACCATGAGATTGTGTAACTCCGGATACCGTAGGAATGCTTTGGGTGTACCAAACGTCACAACGAATCGGGTGGCTATAAAGGTGCACTACGGGTATCTCCAAAAGTGTCATTGGGTTGGCACGAATCAAGATCTGATTTGTCACTCCGCAGACGGAGAGGTATCTTTGGGCCCACTCAGTAGGACATCATCATAATGTGAACAATGTGACCAAGGAGTTGATCATGGGATGATGTGTTACGGAACGAGTAAAGAGACTTGCCCGTAACAAGATTGAACAAGGTATCAGGATACCGACGATCGAATCTTGGGCAAGTACTATACCAGTAGACAAAGGGAATTGAATACGGGATTGATTGAATCCTCGACATCGTGGTTCATCCGATGAGATCATCGTGGAACATGTGGGAGCCAACATGGGTATCCAGATCCCGATGTTGGTTATTGGCGGAGAGTTATCTCGGTCATGTCTGCATGGTTCCCGAACCCGTAGGGTCTACACACTTAACGTTCGGTGACGCTAGGGTTGTAGAGATCTTAGTATGCGGTAACCCGAAAGTTGTATGGAGTCCCGGATGAGATCCCGTATGTCATGAGGAGTTCCAAATGGTTAGTAGGTAAAGATTTACATATAGGAAATCCAGTTTCGGCCACCGGGAAAGTTTTGGGGGTCATCGATATTGTACCGGGACCACCGGAAGGGTCCCGGGGGTCCACCGGGTGGGCCCACCTATCCCGGAGGGCCCCATGGACTGAAGTGGTGTGGGAACCAGCCCCTGGTGGGCTGGTGCGCCCCCCTGGGCCTCCCATGCGCCTAGGGTTGGAAACCCTAAGGGGTGGGGGCGCCTCCACTTGGCTTGGAGGCCAAGCCACCCCTAGGGCAGCCGCCCCCTCCCTAGATGGGATCTACAAGGGGCCGGCGCCCTCCCTAGGCCCCTATATATAGTGTAGGGGAGGGATGGCAGCCGCACCTGAGTCCCTGGCGCCTCCCTCCCTCCCGTGACACCTCTTCCTCCCCGCTTGCGCTTAGCGAAGCCCTGCCAGGATCCCGCTATTTCCACCACCACGCCGTCGTGCTGCTGGATCTCCATCAACTTCTCCTTCCCTTGCTGGATCAAGAAGGAGGAGATGTCTCTCCCAACCGTATGTGTGTTGAACGCGGAGGTGCCGTCCGTTCGACGCTAGGATCATCGGTGATTTGGATCACGACGAGTACGACTCCATCAACCCCGTTCACTTGAACGCTTCCGCTTAGCGATCTACAAGGGTATGTAGATGCACTCCCCTTTCCCTCGTTGCTAGATTACTCCATAGATTGATCTTGGTGATGCGTAGAAAATTTTGAATTTCTGCTACGTTCCCCAACAGTGGTATCAGAGCTAGGTCTATGCGTAGTTTCTATGCATGAGTAGAACACAAGTTGTTGTGGGCGCTGACTTTGTTCAATATGCTTACCGTTACTAGTCCAATCTTGTTTCGACGGTATTGTGGGATGAAGCGGCGCGGACCGACCTTACACGTACACTTACGTGAGACAGGTTCCACCGACTAACGTGCACTTGTTGCATAAGGTGGCTAGCGGGTGCCAGTCTCTCCCACTTTAGTCGGATCGGATTTGATGAAAAGGGTCCTTATGAAGGGTAAATAGCAATTGACATATCACGTTGTGGTTTTTGCGTAGGTAAGAAACGTTCTTGCTAGAAACCCATAGCAGCAACGTAAAACATGCAAACAACAATTATAGGACGTCTAACTTGTTTTTGCAGGGTATGCTATGTGATGTGATATGGCCAAAAGAATGTGATGAATGATATGTGATGTATGAGATTGATCATGTTCTTGTAATAGGAATCACGACTTGCATGTCGATGGGTATGATAACCGGCAGGAGCCATAGGAGTTGTCTTAATTTATTGTATGACCTGCGTGTCATTGAACAACGCCATGTAATTACTTTACTTTATTGCTAAACCGTTAGCCATTGTAGTAGAAGTAATAGTTGGCGAGACAACTTCATGGAGACACGATGATGGAGATCATGATGATGGAGATCATGGTGTCATGTCGGTGACAGTGATGATCATGGAGCCCCGAAGATGGAGATCAAAAGGAGCAAAATGATATTGGCCATATCATGTCACTTTTTGATTGCACGTGATGTTTATCATGTTTATGCATCTTATTTGCTTGGAACGATGGTAGTAAATAAGATGATCCCTCATAATAATTTCAAGAAAGTGTTCCCCCTAACTGTTCACCGTTGCGAAACTTCGTTGTTTCGAAGCACCACATGATGATCGGGTGTGATAGATTCTAACGTTCACATACAATGGGTGTAAGCCAGATTTACACATGCGAAACACTTAGGTTGACTTGACGAGCCTATCATGTATAGACATGGACTCGGAACACAAGACACCGAAAGGTCGAGCATGAGTCGTATAGTAGATACGATCAACATGAAGATGTTCACCGATGATGACTAGTCCGTCTCACGTGATGATCGGACATGGCCTAGTTGACTCGGATCATGTAATCACTTAGATGAGTAGAGGGATGTCTATCTGAGTGGGAGTTCATAAGATGAACTTAATTATCCTGAACATAGTCAAAAAGGCTTTACAAATTATGTCGTAAGCTCGTGCTTTAGTTCTACTGTTTAGATATGTTCCTAGAGAAAATTCAGTTGAAAGTTGATAGTAGCGATTATGCAGACTAGGTCCGTAAAGTGAGGATTGTCCTCGTTGCTTCCTAGAAGGCTTATGTCCTTAATGCACCGCTCAGTGTGCTGAACCTCGAACGTCGTCTGTGGATGTTGCGAAACATCTGACATACAAGTTTTGACAACTACGTGATAGTTCAGTAATGTTAAATGGTTTAGAGTTGAGGCACCGAAGACGATTTTGAAATTTCGCGAAACATATGAGATGTTTCGAGCGATGAAATTGGGATTTCAGGCTCGTGCCCACATCAAGAGGTATAAGACCTCTGACGAGTCTCTTAGCCTACAAACTAAGGGAGAAAAGCTCAATCGTTGAGCTTGTGCTCAAATTGTCTGAGTACCACAATCACTTGAATCGAGTGGGAGTTAATCTTCCAGATGAGATTGTGATGTTTCTCCAAAGTCATTGCCACCAAGCTACTAGAGCTCCGTGATGAACTATAACATATCAGGGATAGAGATGATGATCCTTGAAATATTCGCGATGTTTGACACCGCGAAAGTAGAAATCAAGAAGGAGCATCAATTGTTGATGGTTAGTGAAATCACTAGTTTCAAGAAGGGCAAGGGCAAGAAGGGATACTTCATGAAACGACAAATCAGCTGCTGCTCTAGTGAAGAAACCCAAGGTTGAACCCAAACCCGAGACTAAGTGCTTCTGAAATAAGGGGAACAGTCACTGAAGCGGAACTACCCAAGATACTTGGTAGATGAGAAGGCTGGCAAGGTCGATAGAAGTATATTGGATATACATTATGTTAATGTGTACTTTACTAGTACTCCTAGTAGTACCAGGGTAATAGATACCGGTTCGGTTGCTAAGTGTTAGTAACTCGAAATAAAAGCTACGAAATAAACGGAGACTAGCTAAAGGTGAGCTGACGATATGTGTTGGAAGTGTTTCCAAGGTTGATGTGATCAAGCATCGCACGCTCCCTCTACCATCGAGATTAGTGTTAAACCTAAATAATTGTTATTTGGTGTTTGCATTGAGCATAGACATGATTGGATTATGTTTATCGCAATACGATTATTCATTTAAGGAGAATAATGGTTACCCTGTTTATTTGAATAATAACTTCAATGGTCTTGCACATAAAGTGAATGGTTTATTGAATCCCGATCGTAGTGATACACATGTTCATGCCAAAAGATATAAGATAATAATGATAGTACCACATACTTGTGGCATTGCAATTTGAGTCACAATGGTATAAAACGCATGAAGAAGCTCCATGTTGATGGATCTTTGGACTCACTCGTTTTGAAAAGTTTGAGACATGCGAACCATGTCTATTGGTGTATATGCATGAAGAAACTCCATGCAGATGAATCGTTTGGACTCACTTGGTCTTGAATCACTTGAGACATGCAAATCATACCACATGGGCAAGATGATTGAAAGCCTCGTGTTCAGTAAAATGGAACAAGAAAGCAACTTGTTGGAAGTAATACATTTTGATGTGTGCAGTCCAATGAGTGCTGACGCACGCAGTGGATATTGTTATGTTCTTAATTCATAGATGATTTGAGTAGATACTGAGTATATTTACTTGATGAAACACAAGTCTGAATTATTGAAACGTTCAAGTAATTTCAGAGTGAAGTTGGAGATCGTCGTGACAAGAGGATAAGATGTCTATGATATGATCATAGAGATGAAAAGCTGAGTTGCGAGTTTGGCACACAATTAAGACATTGTGGAAATTGTTTCACAACTAATACCTCCTGGAACACCATAGTGTGATGGTGTGTCCGAACGTCATAAATGCACCCTATTGGATGTGGTGCGTACCATGATGTCTCTTATCGAATTACCACTATCGTTCATGGGTTAGGCATTAGAGACAACCGCACTCACTTTAAATAGGGCACCATGTAATTCCGTTGAGACGACACCGCATGCCCTATGGTTTGGAGAAACCTAAGTTGTCGTTTCTTAAAAGTTTGGGGCTGCGACGCTTATGTGAAAAGGTTTCAGGCTGATAAGCTCGAACCCAAAGCGGATAAAAGCATCTTCATAGGACACCCAAAACAGTTGGGTATACCTCCAGTCTCAGTTCCGGAAGCAAAAGGGATTGTTTCTAGAATTAGGTCCTTTCACGAGGAAAAGTTTATCTCGAAAGAATTGAGTGGGAGGATGGTGGAGACTTGATGAGGTAATTGAACTGTCACTCCAACTAGTTTGTAGCAGGGCACAGGGAGTTGTTCCTATGGCACCTACACCAATTGAAGTGGAAGCTTGTGATAGTGATCATGAAACTTCGGATCAAGTCACTACCAAACCTCGTAGGACGACAAGGATGCGTACTACTTCAGAGTGGTACGTAATCCTATCTTGGAAGTCATGTTGCTGGACAACAATGAACCTACGAGCTATGGAGAGGCGATGGTGGGCCCGGATTCCAAAAATGGCTCGAGGCCATAAAATCCAAGAGGATCCATGTGTAAAAACAAAGTATAGACTTTGGAAGAACTACTTGATGGTTGTAAGGCTATTGGGTACAGATGGATTTTAAAAGGAAGACGGACAATGATGGTAAGTATCACCATTAAGAAAGCTCGACTTGTCGTTAAGATGTTTTCCGACAAGTTCAAGGAGTTGACTACGGTGAGGCTTTCTCACTCGTAGCGATGCTAAGAGTCTGTTGGAATTGGATTAGCGCATCTGCATTATTTATGAAATCTTGCAGATAGGATGTCAAAACATTGTTTCTTCGACAATTTTCTTGAGGAAAGGTTGTATGTGATACAACCAGAAGGTTTTGTCAATCCTGAAAGATGCTAACAAATATGCAAAGCTCCAGCAACCCTTCTAAGGATTGGAGTAAGCATCTCGAAGTTGGAATGTATGCTTGGATGAGATGATCAAAGATTTTGGGTTTGTACAAACTTTAGGAGAAACTTGTATTTCCAAAGAAGTGAGTGGGAGCACTATAGAATTTCTGATGAGTATATGTTGTTGACTATTGTTGATCAAAAATGATGTAGAGTTTCTGGAAAGCTTATAGGGTTATTTGAAAGGTGTTTTTCAATAGAAAACCTGGATTAAGCTGCTTGAACATTGAGCATCAAGATCTATAAGGATAGATAAAAAAACGCTTAATGGTACTTTCAAATGAGCACATGCCTTGACATGATCTTGAAGGTGTTCAAGATGGATTAGTCAAAGAAGGAGTTCTTGCCTGAGTTGTAAGGTATGAAGTTAAGACTTAAAGCTCGACCACGGCAGAAGAAAGAGAAAGTACGAATGTCGTCCCCTATGCCTTAGCCATAGGCTCTATACAGTATGTCATGCTTTGTACCAAGACTGATATGTGCCTTGCCACGTGTCCGGCAGGGTACAAGAGTGATCCAGGAATGGATCATTGGACAGCGGTCAAAATTGTCTTTGGAGTAATAAGGACATGTTTCTCGATTATGGAGGTGATAAAGAGTTCGGCGTAAAGGGTTACATCGATGCAAGCTTTAACACCTATCCAAATGACTCTGAGTAGCAAACCGGATACGTATAGTGGAGCAACCATTTCGAATAGCTCCAAGTGGAGCGTGGAAGCAGGATTTACAATATGACCTAGAGATTTGCGAAGTACATACGGATCTGAATGTTGCAGACCCATTGACTAAAACCTCTCTCACAAGCAAAACATGATCAAACCCAAGAACTCATTGAGTCTTAATCACATGATGATGTGAACTAGTTTATTGACACTAGTAAACTCTTTGGATGTTGGTCACATGGCGATGTGACCTGTGAGTGTTAATCACATGGCGTTGTGAACTAGATTACTAACTCTAGTGCAAGTGGGAGACTATTGAAATATGCTCTAGAGGCAATAATAAATTAGTTATTATTATTATACTTCCTTGATCATGATAATCGTTTATTATCCATGCTATAATTGTATTGATAGGAAACTCAGATACATGTGTGGGTACATAGACAACACCATGTCCCTAGTAAGCCTTTAGTTGACTAGCTCGTTGATCAATAGATGGTTACGGTTTCCTGACCATGGACATTTGATGTCGTTGATAACGGGAATACATCATTAGGAGAATGATGTGATGAACAAGACCAAATCCTAAGCCTAGCACAAAGATTGTGTAGTTCGTATGCTAAAGCTTTTCTAATGTCAAGTATCATTTCCTTAGACCATGAGATTGTGCAACTCCCAGATAACGTAGGAATGCTTTGGGTGTAGCAAACGTCACAACGTAACTGGGTGGCTATAAAGGTGCACTACGGGTATCTCCGAAAGTGTCTGTTGGGTTGGCACGAATGAAGACTGGGATTTGTCACTCCATGTGACGGAGAGGTATCTCTGGGCCCACTCGGTAGGACATCATCATAATGTGCACAATGTGACCAAGGAGTTGATCACGGGATGATGTGTTACGGAACGAGTAAAGAGACTTGCCGGTAACGAGATTGAACAAGGTATCGGGATACCGACGATCGAATCTCGGGCAAGTACTATATCGGTAGACAAAGGGAATTGAATACGGGATTGATTGAATCCTCGACATCGTGGTTCATCCGATGATATCATCATGGAACATGTGGGAGCCAACATGGGTATCTAGATCCCGCTGTTGGTTATTGGCCGGAGAGTTGTCTCGGTCATGTCTGCATGGTTCCCGTACCCGTAGGGTCTACACACATAAGGTTCGGTGACGCTAGGGTTGTAGAGATATTAGTATGCGGTAACCCGAAAGTTGTTCAGAGTCCCGGATGAGATCCCGGGTGTCAAGAGGAGTTCCGGAATGGTCCGGAGGTAAAGATTTATATATAGGAACTCCAGTTTCGGCCACCGGGAAAGTTTCAGGGGTCATCGGTATTGTCCCGGGACCACCGGAAGGGTCCCGGGGGTCCACCGGGTGGGGCCACCTATCCCGGAGGGCCCCATGGGCTGAAGGGGCGTGGGAACCAGCCCCTGGTGGGCTGGTATGCCCCCCCTTGGGCCTCCCATGCGCCTAGGGTTGGAAACCCTAAGGGGTGGGGGCGCCTCCACTTGGCTTGGAGGCCAAGCCACACCTAGGGCAGCCACCCCCCTCCCTAGATGGGATCTACATGGGGCCGGCGCCCCCCTAGGCCCCTATATATAGTGGAGGGGAGGGAGGGCAGCCGCATCTGAGTCCCTGGCGCCTCCCTCCCTCCCATGACATCTCTTCCTCCCTGCTTGCGCTTGGCGAAGCCCTGCCGGGATCCCGCTACTTCCACCACCACGCCGTCGTGCTGCTGGATCTTCATCAACCTCTCCTTCCCTTGCTGGATCAAGAAGGAGGAGATGTCTCTCCCAACTGTATGTGTGTTGAACGCGGAGGTGCCGTTCGTTCTGCGCTAGGATCATCAGTGATTTGGATCACGACGAGTACGACTCCATCAACCCCGTTCACTTGAACGCTTCCGCTTAGCGATCTACAAGGGTATGTAGATGCACTCCCCTTTCCCTCGTTGCTAGATTACTCCATAGATTGATCTTCGTGATGCGTAGAATATTTTGAATTTCTGCTACGTTCCCCAGCAGTTATATGATCCAATTATGTTATTATTGTTGAGAGAACTTGCACTAGTGAAAGTATGAACCCATCAACGCATTGCAATACCGTTTGTGCTCACTTTTATCATTAGTTACCTTGCTGTTTTCATATTTTCAGATTACAAAAACCTTTATCTACCATCCAGATTGCACTTGTATCACCATCTCTTCGCCGAACTAGTGCACCTATACAATTTACCATTGTATTGGTTGTGTTGGGGACACAAGATACTCTTTGTTATTTGGTTTCAGGGTTGCTTGAGAGAGACCATCTTCATCCTATGCCTCTCACGGATTGATAAACCTTAGGTCATCCACTTGAGGGAAATTTCCTACTGTCCTACAAACCTCTGCAATTGGAGGCCCAACAACGTCTACAAGAAGAAGGTTGTGTAGTAGACATCACTGGTCACCCTTGACAAAAGCACTTCTATGACGCGCGATTTATCGTCTTGGAAGTGGACACTTCCATGATGATAATTTTGGTAATGTCATGGAACACTTCTACAACATCACCGGTATGACTATCTTGATTCTGTCATAAAATCTTCATGGATGTACATGCATATCAGAAAACGTGACCTACTGTGACCAATACGTATCATCACGGAAGTGTATTTTTTGGTAGTGAAGGCCTATACAAAAGGGTGGCTACCAGGTAGGGCCCGACAGCCATGCCTTACGGGTAGAACTTAAGGAGATGCTCAATGTTCCATGAGTTTTCCAACTGAATACCATCTCCGGTCTCCAAATGGACTGCGCCAGGTTTGGTGGCTCATACTACCCGGTAAGAGCCTTCCCACTTCGGTGTCAACTTGTTTGTACCCTTGGCAGATTGAACATGCCTAAGGAGATGGTCGCCTTCCTCAAAAGTCCGGGCATGAACCCTGCGGCTGTGATAGCGACGCAGGGCTTGCTGGTAGCGTGCAACACGCATAGCAGCCCAGAGACGGTTCTCCTCGAGTAGGACAGCATCATCACGCCGGTGCTGTTCTTGCAATACTTCATCGTAGACAAGCACTCGAGGTTACCCGTAAATGAGTTTCATGGGGATAACTGCTTCTGCCCCATAGACTAGGGAGAAGGGAGTCTCCCAGGTAGCTCAATTTGGTGTCGTTCTGAGGGACCAAAGATCCACCAGCAGCTTGTCGATCCATCACCTGCCACACTTCTAGGTAGGCAGATGGATATTCTTGGAATGGAACTGGTGAAATGATCGAGAAGAGGTGTCTAAAGGGGGGGGGGGGGTAATTAGACCCTCAACAAGCAAAAGTGGCAAATTTTAAGTTCTTCGAGGTAAGGTGGAGTTTTAGCACAAGTTTAAGCATTTACAATACATTTCAAGAAAGCATAGCAAGTGTATGAGCAGTGGAAAGAGTAAAGCATGCTAGTTGGAAGAAAGCAAAGGGATGGGATTGCAGTGTGCAAACGCAATGAAGACACAAAGATTTTTGGTGTGGTTCCGATAGGTGGTGCTATCATACGTCCACGTTGATGGAGACATCAACCCACGAAGGGTAACGGTTGCGCGAGTCCACAGAGGGCTCCACCCACGAAGGGTCCATGAAGAAGCAACCTTGTCTATCCCACCATGGCCATCGCCCACGAAGGACTTGCCTCACTTGGGTAGTTCTTCACGAAATAGGCGATATCCTTGCCCTTACAAACTCTTTGGTTCAACTCCACAATCTTGTCGGATGACACCTAACCAATCGAGGGGACACCACTCTCCAAAAGGGAATAGATGGTGTGTTGATGATGAAATCCTTGCTCTTGTGCTTCAAATGATAGTCTCCCAAAAAATCAACTCTCTCTCACAGATTTGGCTACGGTGGAAAGATGATTTGAGTGGAAAGCAACTTGGGGATGGCTACAGATCAAGATTCTTGTGGTTGGATTGGAATGTCTTGGTCTCAACACATGAGTAGGTGGTTCTCTCTCAGAAAATGAGTGGTGGAAGTGTAGGCACGTTCTGATGGCTCTCTCTCAAATGGAGAAGGGGGTGGAGGCATCTATATAGCCTCCACACAAAATCCAACCATTACACATATTTGACCCAACTTGATCAGACCCAATAGAAGAACTCGGTGAGACTGATTTAGTTCAAAATGTGAATGCTAGGAATCTCGGTTGGACTGACGTGATCAACTCGGTGGGATCGATGTGCTAGGGCTAGGGCAAAACCTCATCTCGGTGAGACCGATTGCATGAACTTGATGAGACCAATTTCAGCAAAGACCAAACAGAGAGTTGGTCAAGCAAACACGGTGGGACCGATCGCACATTTCGGTGAGACCGAAATAATTACAACATGCAACAGAGATATTGCAAGGCCATCTCGATGAGACCAAGATTCGTATCGGTGAGACAAAATTGACTAGGGTTTCTGGCAATGGCTATGTCATCTGAACTCGGTGGTGCCGGATAGATCAAATCGGTGGGGCCAAGTTTGACTTTGGGTTTTGGAGATATTGTGGCTGAGGGTTTTGGAGCAATATCACTAAGAACTTTGAGCAAGTAGACCATTAAGCAACACCTCATCCCCTTTTAATAGTATTGGATTTCCTATGGACTCAATGTGATCTTGGATCACCAAAATGAAAATGAAGAGTCTTGAGCTTTTGCTCAATATTTGTCCTTAGCATTTTGAAGCGGTTCCACACCCTCTTGTCCTTGCCATGCCATTTTTCAACTGATCTTAAATATACTAGATAAAAGCATTAGTCCTACAAGAGATATGTTGACATTAATTACCAAAATCACCCAGGGAGCAATTGTAATTTCAATCTTCCCCTTTTTGGTAATTGATGACAACATACATCAAAGCTTTAGATAAAAGTGTCGGGTGGTAGGTGCGACATATGCCAACGGATGGCTAATCATAGTGGGAGCCAATAAGACGTCGCCGGTGCATGGAAACGGGAGGAGGCGAAGACATGCACGCCGGCGAATCTTACCCAGCTTCGGGGCTCTCCGTGGAGATAACACCCCTACTGCTGCTCTGCGGGGTCTCCGCATGATCACTAGATGAACAAGTTGCTACAAGAGGCTCCTTGAGCTGTTCGGTGTGAGGAAGAAGAAGGGAACGGCTAGCTCTCCTCTTCCCTCTATGTGGTGTCTAAAACTATCCGAGATCAACCCTTTGCATGGGTGCCCTGGGGGCTTTATATAAGCCTACCCCCCAGGGGTACAATGGTAATCCGGCTAGGCATGGGCCCTAGCCGTCAGTGTCTTCGTCCGCCGGCCGCTGGGGCCTGCCGACTGGTGGGTCCTGCCGGCTGTCGGCTTCCTGGTCGACAGGCTGGCCCCACCGTTGAGGGCCTTGTCGGGGGCTGGTTACTGTTGCCTCAATCCTGATGACGATGGCTTTGTCGAGGTAATCGTGGCTACAGTGCCGCCGCCTTGGCGGCGATCACTGTAGCCTCACTTCATCGTGTCTCCTTAATGAGGCGCTTCCTTCAAGGGAGGGAACAAGCTGGCTATGGGGAGCCGACCATATCTCAGGCCGAGCCGCCTCCGGGCATCTCTCTGACCGGAGGGGCCCGCTGCCTGCGGGTAGTAGAGACAACCGGTCGTGGGTGACGTCACAGTCAACATGGCAACAGTGCCGCGCCGGACGGGAGATGGCTGCCCCGTACGGCGCACTGTAGCCACACGCGCTACGGGATATGGGGGTGGCAGGCTTCACTGTAGCCACGCCCCGTCTCATCACCATTATGTGGGCGCAGATTCTGAGGGCGCGGCATTGGCCGCCTGCGGGGTGGCCGGCTCCTTGGAGGCGGCCTTCTCATGGCCGGCTACGCGGAGTCGACCCTCGGGTAGCAGGCTCCTTGGAAGCCGGCCCTTTCGTGGCTTTCTTCTATGGGTCTTGGGGGCCAGGCCGCCTCCCGACAGCCGGCCTGAATGACAGCCGGTCGGGGGAAGGCGGCCCAACGTCTTGGATGTTGGATGGCTTGATTGGCTTGTAATTTTTTCAGAAGCCCCAGGGGGAGCCGGCTTGGCTACCCGTGGTCATTTACTCCGACAATAGTCCCCGAAGCTGATTGGGCTTCGAGGTTGAAAGGAGGACGAGAAGCTTGATCAACTTCCGATCCTGGGAAGCCGGCAGCTAAGAGCCGGCCTTGAACGGGTGCGCCGTCTTCGGGAAGCTCCGTAGTTAGAAGGAGGGAACGCGAGCCGGCTTGCGCCTTGACCGCGCGTCACCTTGCGCGCCACGTGGTCAGAAAAGCCTGCCAGCCCGCGCGCGCGACGGGACGTCACCGCAGGCCAGGGCCTACCGAGCCTATGCCTTGGCCCACGCGTGGATTCTCTGCGGCCCAAGTGGACTGCTTGTCTTCTCGCGGCGGTTTCAGCACACCTTTAGGGCGCCATAATCGCGGGACGTGGGGGGAGTGGGCGCAGTTAATCCAACGTTCCCCCACGCCTCGCCTCCTCGGCTCCGCCACCCGAGCCTATAAGTAGGGGGAGGAGGGGGAGCGGCAGAGGCTCGCATGCTCGCCCTCGCTCCTCTCCTTCCTTTACTTCCTTCTTCAATCTTCCTCCGCCGCGGCGCTCTCACCACCGCACCGTTCCGCCGCGAGCTATCTTGGCTCGCCGCGGTTCCTTCGTTGTGTGGCCGCGCTCTCCGCCGCCGCGGCTCTTTCCTTCCGCTCGTTCCCATGGCGTTGTCAAGCTCGTGGGACGGTTCCAACATCCACGAAGATCACATCGATTGGCTCCGCCGGACGCGGCGGTTGCCGGGCGAGGACCTCGTGAAGACCCGCCTCGAGCCGGAGGTGGAGATTTCACCGGCGCCGGACGAGGGCGAGCGGGTCATCTTCCGCTCGCACTGCCTGCGCGGCCTCGGCCTGCCAGCGAGCGGGTTCTTCCGCTCCTTCCTCGACTTCTACAATCTTCCGCCGCATCACCTCACCCCCAACACGGTGATGCTGCTATCTTCCTTCGTCACCCTGTGTGAGGGTTTTCTCGGAGTCCTCCCCACTCTGGAGCTCTACGGGGAGTTCTTCCAGTGCAAACTCGACACTGTCTCTGCGGGCGTGCCCGCCCCCTACGGCGCCTTCATCGCCAAGCGGAGGACGACCGACAACAACCCCTTTCCGCCTATCCCGCTGATCTAGTCGGTGAAGCTTTGGCAGCAGTCGTACTTCTACGTGAAGAACGTCGCCGCGCAAGGCAAATACCACAATCTGCCGGCTTACGTAGACGGCCCGCCGCCTGGGAGGCCGGCGTCTTGGTCCTTCCGAGCCCGATCGCTCACTTTGGCCGGGAACGCCGCCGTCACCCGGCTCCTGGTGATGGTCCAGTCGGAGGGCTTGGTGGGGGCCGACTTGGTGGCCGCCTTCGTGGAGCGTCGGGTGCTTCCACTCCAAAGCCGGCCGCACATGATCTGCCAAATGAGCGGCCGCTTCGAGCCGTGCCGGCTAAGCACCAGAGAGATGCCTCGCGACGAGGTATCTTACATGGTGAATTACATCTCCAACTGCAAACTCATGGAGGAGTGGCAGTACGGCAAGGCGCCATATTCTCGGGCTGACCCGCCGCCTGTGGTGAGTTTTTCCTTATTTTCTTCTTCTTTTGTTGCCGGGTTTGCGATAGCCGGCTCTTGACTAGTCGGCTTTGTCTTTAAGCAGAACCCTCTTCTTCGACTGGCGCCCGGAGCCGCAGGGCCGGAGCGCCAGTTCTTGGCCGACCGCACCGTGGACGACCCCGATGAGCCGGGTCTGCGGGCGGCCACCATGTACGACGCCGTAGTCGCAATTGGCGGAGAGGCAGGCGGCCCCGACCTTATGGCCGACTTCGGGGACTAGCCGGAGGATGACGATGCCGAGGCCATCCCACGCCGCTAGCCGGCGGCCGATCGCCAAGGCGCGGGACCTTCCGTCGCGCCAACTGCTCGGGGTGGCGCGCAGAAGCGTCGGGCCACACCGGGTCTCTTCGGCAGTCGGCCGAAGAAACCCAAGAGCTCCGCGGCGGCGACCAAGCGAGACGAGGCGGCTGCGAAAGCGTCCCACTTTCGCAAGGTGGTGAAGCAGCCACAAGAGGTTTCGGCGCAAGTGTTGTGTGTCTTGTACTTTCGTTGTCTTATTTGGTTGAGGCTCATCTGAGCCGTCTTCTTGGTTTGTTGAACAGGGCGCCGCTTTCCCTTGAGCGGGTTGACGCCGCCTCCATAGTCGGGCCGACGGGAGGGTCTTCGAGTTCCCGCAGAGTGGACCCCCGCGCCGACCTCATGGAGGCAACGGAGCGGAACGCGCTGGAGGCTCGGGAGGAGCGGGAAGCGGCGGAGCGGAGGGCCGTCCAGGAGGCGGAGGAGAAGCCGGCCGAGGCGCAAGCCGACGCGGCGGCCAAGGCCCAGGCGGAAGCCGCGGCCGCGGAGAGGGAGGCGGAGGCTTTGCGCAATCTCCGCGCGGCCGCCTTCAACTCCCATGCCCAGGAGCTGAGCCAGAAGGCCGCCGACCTGACTAATAGCCGGAGTAAGTACCTGACTCCTTCTATCTCAAGTGGGGGCGCGTCTTCGCACCCACTGGGTGTAGTCCCCGAGATTCGGGCCGGCTACTGAGCAGCCGGGTCGGATCTTCCCTGACGACTTTTCCCTTACTGATTTTTTTATTTTTCTCCATGCTTGCAGGAGCTAATGCCGACTTGAGGGGGCAGCTAAGCGAGGCCCAGACCGCTCTTCGCGCCAAGGAGGCCGAGATCGTCGCCTTGGCCCAGGAACGCGACCTCCTGGCCAAGAGGCTGGCTGACCAAGAGGAGAGCCACAAGGAGGCCCTGCAGAAGGCGCAGGATAATGAGGCCGCCCTTAAGGCCGAGTTCGAGACCGAGGCGGCGGGCTGGGCTGAAGCAAAGCAAGCGCTAAGCGAGGGCTATGGGCGGGAGGAGGATCTGATCGACTGTAGGCCGCCTTCCTCTTTTCACTCCTTTGCTTGCTCCTTGCCCTCTTGTTTATATTCTAATTTTTGTGCCGTTTCCTTGTTCTTCGTGCAGATTACTTCCCCGGATACTCCGTCACTGCCAGCCAAGCCATCGAGGCCCACCGCGAGACGCGCCGGCAAGCAGGGGTTGCAATCACGCCAGACGCCAGCCGGACGCTCGAGGAGCAGCTCTTGGCGATCCAGGCCTGGCTGCAGCCGGCTCACCGCATGCTCCGCCGGCTTCAGCGTGCCGGTGCGCAAGTGTTGGCCGCTCTCTGGCCTGGCGAGGTGATCCCCTGCACCCCCAGTCGGACTGCCGACTGGCTCGAGGTCACGGTTGGCCGCCTCGGGGCCTGGAAGGCTTCCGCTGCTCGTTCCGGCGCAGGGCAGGCGTTGGAGTTCGTCCGGGCCTGGTATCCTGGGTTGAGCCTCCTCCAGCTGAGCACTTGGAGGCAGGAGGCTGACGAGGAGCTGGTGGCGGTGCGGCCGGCTATCATCCAGCGCGCCTCAGGTATCGCCGAGTACACCGACACCAGCGTTTTCGCTCCTGAAGTGAACGACAGCGGAGTCGCCCAGCCGGAGGAATGGTTCGGGCTGAACCCGGCGGAAGGCGAGGACTCGGCGGAGGAGATTGCTTCCAGCGATGAAGCCGAAGACGACGAGGAGGAGGGCGGCGAAGACGCCGCGCCAGACGGTGAAGCGACCAGCCAGCTTCAGCCTGATCGTGCCTCTAGCAACGAGGCACGCACGAGCGCGCCGCCTGCCAGGGGTGAAGATTAGGCCGAGGTTCGCCAGCCAGCACTGCCGCCTCCACCGACCTGCCCGACTCGCCTGTTGCTCCGCTGGATTGATCTGCCGCTCTCACTTTTCTGCTGTTGCTCTTTGAACAAATTTTATTAACTTTGCGCAGTTCCACCCACTGGGGGTGTATTCAGACTATGTTGAATACCGGCCTTTCGAAGGCTTTTGTGTAAATATAATTATGCATGTGTTTGGCTTCCATTCAAGTTTGCTTTTTATCCTTAGGCTGTTTCCTTTGCCGCCTTCCCTTGATTGCCGCCTTCCCAGCCGAACAGCTGCTCTGCAGTCTGTGGCTGGGGAGGAACTTGGCTATTTGTGGGAAGGCAAGTACTTGAGCTTTGTTGGATTGTGGCAGGGTTAAATGGGAAGCAGGCCGGCCGGCTACATTGGTAGCCGGTCGGAAATGGGAGGAAGCCGGCTTGTGTTGTATAAGTTCGTTAGTCCTTAGCCGTTTTTCATGTGGGCATCCTTTCCTGCCTTTGACTCTTGACAGCCGGACAGTCGGTTCTTCGAGCTGCGGCTTTTGACAAGAGAGGGCTTGGGTGCCAGCACACTACTTGTCTGACTGCAGGTGGAACTTTGAATATAACTCAAGGAGGCCAGTCCCCAGGCCGACTAGTCGAACCCGGTGCCGGACGAGGGGAAAAAATGTAATGACAAAATCATAAGCATGATACTCGTCATTCATAGATAAAAGGTGGCAGTCCTCGAGTGCTCCTCGGGGGGCCCATTGTCTCATACTTAGTACAAAAGGTAGCGTGATACATACTGCATTTTAACTGTAAAATCTTCGGAGTAGGTTGGCGTTCCATGGTCGTTCCGACTCTTTGCTGGAATCATCTCTCTTTCATGCCTTCGGCTTCTATGCATCGATTAGGTAGTAGGAGTCGTTTACCAATGCTCTGCTGATGACGAAGGGACCTTCCCAAGGGGCCGAGAGCTTGTGCTGGCCAGCTGTTCGCTGGATCAGCCGGAGCACAAGGTCGCCTTATTGAAAGGATCTTGGCTTGACCTTCCGGCTATAGTAGCGGAGCAAACCCTGCTGGTAGAGGGCAGACCGGCTGAGGGCTAACAGCCGGCTTTCTTCCAGCAGGTCGACGCCGTCTTCTCGTGCTTCTCTGGCCTCTGCTTCCGTGTACATGGTCACCCGAGGCGAGTCGAACTCGATGTCGGTTGGGATGACAGCCTCGGTGCCATACACAAGGAAGAAAGGTGTGAAGCCGGTTGACTTGTTTGGGGTAGTGCGCAGACTCCAGAGGACGGCCGGCAGCTTGTCGAGCCAACAGCCGGCCGAGCGCTCCAGCGGCACGACCAACCGGGGCTTGATGCCGGAAAGGATGTGGCCGTTGGCTCGCTCAACTTGGTCATTTGACTGCGAGTGGGCAACGGACGCTAGGTCCAGTCAGATGCCCTGCGTCGCGCAGAAACGTGCCAACGCTCTCTTGGCAAAATTCGTGCCGTTGTCGGTGATGATGCTGTGTGGCACGCTGTACCGAGTTGTGATGTCTGCGATGAATGTCATGGCAGTCAGCCCGTTCAGCTTCTTAATCGGCTTTGCTTCGATCCAGTTGGTGAATTTATCCACGGCGACAAGCAAGTGTGTCATGCCACCGCGCGCCGTCTTGGATGGGCGCCCACCATATCCAATCCCCAGACGGCAAAAGGCCAGGTGAGGGGAATGGTCTTGAGTGCTGAAGCCGGCAGGTGTTTCTTGGAGCTGAAGACTTGGCAGCCTTTAAAGTGTTTGACCAACTCCTTGGCATCGTCCAAGGCAGTCGGCCAAAAGAATCCATGGCGGAAGGCTTTGGCAACGAGGGATCTTGAGGCTGCATGGTGGCCGCATTCGCCTTGGTGAATGCCCTTGAGGATTGCTATGCCCTAGTCTGGCTCGACGCGGCGCTGGAAGACTCCAGTGACACTGCGCCTGACGAGCTCTCTGTTGGCAATTGTATACCCGCCGGTTCGATATTGGACTTGTCTTGCCGCGATCTCGTCAGTCGGCAGCTATTTGTTTATTAGGAAGTTGAGGATGGGCTGAGCCCATGATGGAGCTGTGACTTCTTCTATAGCTAACACGGCTACTGCAACCAGGGCGGGTGGCCTGGGTGGTGAAGAACTGGAGCTGGCCGCCGCCTGTGGTGTTGAAGCAGTCCTCGGGCCGACTACCGTAGTCCCCGGGCCGGGTTCTGAAGTCCCCGGGCCGAGTGCGACTATGGCAGTCCCCGGGCCGCCTATCGAAGTCCCTAGGCCGCCTGCTTGGCTCCCCAAGCCGGATCCGGCTGCGTCGGGGTTAGGCGGCACGAAGATGGAGTCGGATTCTGGAGACAGCTTGATAGACGGCTTGAGGAGGCGTTGGAGAGAGACGCCGGTTGGTATAGCTTGTCGGGTTGAGCCTATCCGCGCCAAGGCATCTGCTTGCTCGTTTTCGGCCCGTGGCACGTGGAGGAACTCGCATCCTTCGAAGTACCCGCTAATTTGCTGCACGAGGAAGCGGTAGCTCGCCATGTTTGCGTCCTTGCGTCCCAGTCGCCAGATGACTACTGGACCACCAAATCTGAGTCGCCATAGCACAGGATCCGGCGGATGCCGAGCTCTTTGGCTAGCTGGAGTCCGTGTATGAGCGCCTTGTACTCGGCCACGTTGTTGGATGCAGCAAAGTGGATCTGCAGCGTGTATCTGAGTTTGTCGCCTTTGGGAGAGGTGAGGATGATGCCGGCTCCCAAGCCGGTGCGCATCTTGGACCCGTCGAAGTGCATCCGCCAATGAGTGGAGTCGGGAGCCGGCGGCAGGTACTGGGTCTCGGCCCATTCGACGAGGAAGTCGGCCAATGCTTGCAACTTGATGGCGGTGTGAGGCTGGTAGAAGATCGTGTAGGGAGCCAGCTCAATGGCCCGTTTTTCCACCCGGCCGGATGCGTCCCGGCTGCCTATGATCTCGGCGAGCGGGGCGGTGCATACGACCGTGATGGGGTGCTCTTGAAAGTAGGGCTTCAACTTCTTGGCGGTGAAGTACACGCCATAGCACATCTTCTGGTAATGCGGGTAGTTCTGCTTTGAGGCGGATAGTACTTCGCTTAAGTAGTAGACTGGCCTCTGGACTGGTTGAGCTCAGCCTTCTTCTAGGCGCTGGACCACGATGACAACGCTGACCACCCGGCTGGTGGCGGCAATATAAAGGAGCATGGGCTCTTTCTCGGTTGGCGCCGCCAAGACAGGCGGCGTGGCAAGCATCTTCTTCAGCTCATGAAAGGCTTGGTCGGCTTGGTCGTTCCACTCAAAGTGAGTGCTTTTCTTCATGAGTCAGTAGAGGGGGAGAGCCTTTTCTCCTAGCCGGCTGATGAAGCGGTTCAGGGAGGCCAGGCACTCGGCAAACTTCTGGACGTCTCGCAGCTTGGTGGGAATCTCCATTCTCTCAATGGCCTTGATCTTCACTGGGTTGCATTCAATGCCGCGTTCAGAGACCAGGAAGCCTAGGAGCTGGCCGGCTGGCACTCCGAACACGCATTTCTCGGGGTTGAGCTTGATCTGAAACCGGCGCAGGTTCTCAAAGGTTTCCTTGAGGTCTTCTAGCAAAGTGTTGCGCTTCTCTGTCTTCACCATGATATCGTCTACATAGACGTGGGCATTTCTGCCGAGTTGCTTAAGGAGGCATTTCTGCATGCAACGCTGAAAAGTGGCACCGGCATTTCTCAAGCCGAATGTCATAGTCAGGTAACAAAAAGCTCCGGATGGCGTGATGAAGGCGGTCTTTAGGCGGTCAGCCGGGTCCAACTTTATCTGGTGGTAGCCTGAGTAGGCATCCAAGAAACTCAACAGCTCGCATCCGGCTGTGGAGTCTATTACTTGATCAATCCTGGGTAGGCAAAGGGATCTTTGGGGCATACTTTGTTGAGGCTCGTGTAATCTATACACATGTGTCACTTGTTATTCTTCTTCAGCACGAGGACCGGGTTGGCGAGCCACTCCGGGAAGAAGACTTCCATGATGAAGCCGGATTCCAAGAGCCGGGTACCTCTTCTCCTACGATCCTTCTCTTCTCCTCGGACAGTCGGCGGAGGGGCTGCTTGAGTGGCTTGGCGTCTGCTCGGACGTGTAGCTTGTGCTCGACGAATTCCTACAGAACACCCAGCATGTCCTTTGGGGACCATGCGAAGATATCCCGATTCTCATGGAGGAAATTGAGAGCTCGCTTTCCTATTTGCTGTCCAGGTTTGCCCCAATGACGGCAAACCTTTCTGGGTGCTCTGGGTCCAGCGGTATCTTCTTTGTTTCCTTGGCCGGTTGGAAGGAACCTTGGGCATCACACTCTTTGGGGTCGGGGGACAGGGCAGGCTGCTTGCCGGCCATGGCCCGACTCGGTCCAACATCTTCTTCTCTTCGGCGACTACGAGGGACTCGGCCAGCCGGCTGCTGGCTGCAGTGCACTCAGAGGACTTCTTATAGTCGCCGGCTATGGTGATGATGCCCTTGGTACTCGGCATTTTCATCTTGAGGTAGGCATAGTGGGGTACAGCCATGAACTTGGCCAGAGCAGGCCGGCCAAGCAGCGCATGGTAGGGGCTCTCGAGGTCCACCACTTCAAACCAGATTGCTTCTCGGCGGAAGTGATCCTTGTCTCCGAAGAGAACATCTATCTTGATCTTGCCGATGGGTGAGCAGGACAGGCGGGTACAATGCCATGGAACACGGTCCGGCTTGGCGTGAGTGCTTAGCCACGATGTTGGCTTCTCCATGGTGTCTCGATACAGGATGTTGATGCTGCTTCCCCGTCTATCGATATGCGGGAGAATCGGGCAGCAAGCCTGTCGCTGCTCTGATTGCTTCAAAACCAATGCATAGGAGCCGGGGATGGCATCACCTACGGGTGGTCGGCCCGGCTCCGGTGATAAACCTCTCGACCGGTGCATGTATTGGGGTTGTTGGAGGCAAGCTGCATTGACCTCTTAGTCTTGTCGGCGCCAGCTGCGCCAGTCTTGAGCTGGCTCGTGAAGACGGCGTAGGGGCGTCTTTCGTCGGGGAACTCGTCTTGGACGGTCCCGACTGCTGGTCGAGTGGCCGGCTGCTGGGGAGCCGGAGGCGGCTGTCCGGCAGGCAGAGGCGGCACCAGCCCTTCGCCTTTGGTGATTCGGGTGAGCTAGTGGCACTTCCGGGTTGTTTGGTTGGACAGCTTCGCGCCGCTGTGTAACTTGCATGGGGCGTCAAGAGCTTGCTCGTAGGAGAAAGTCGGCTGCAAAGCCGGCCTGCCGCCCTTCGGCTTCTTGGGTGCGGGCCGCCCTTCAGGTTGCCCGTCTTCGACGGTGGCCACCTGCCGACTGGCTGGAGGAGGCATTGGTACTTTGCGCTTGTTGTCGTGCGGGTACGGTCATCGGCAAGAGTCTCCAGCCGGCGTTTTGGGAGCCGGGTCGAGCACCTTCCCGGCGGCGTCTACATGGAGCTCGGTCTTCATTGAGGAGTCGGCGGTGGCGTACTTGTCGGCTATGACAAGTAGCTCGTCGAGGGTAGCCGGCTCGTCGCAGAGGAGCTTGTGCTTGAGGAGGGTGCCTTCTCGGCACCCGGCGGTGAAGTACTCTATGGCTTGTACCTCGTGCACCCCCTCGCAGGAGTTGCGGAGCTCGGCCCAATGCGTGAGGTAATCGCGAGTCGACTCGGTGGGTCCTTGGACGCACAAGGAAAGTTGCCTGGGTTTGGGAGCCCGCTTGTAAGTGCTGGTGAAGTTGCGGATGAAGGCTTCGGTGAAGTCTAGCCAGCTGTTGATGCTATACGGCTTGAAGCTGTTGAGCCAGGTTCATGCCATGCCCTAGAGCATGAGGAGCACATATTTTACGGCAACGCGCCTGTTGCCGTTCGCTATGCTGACTGCGGTTGAGTAGTCGATCAGCCAATCCTCCAGCTTCACGAAGCCGTTGTAGTTGGGCGTATCTCTTGGGAGCGAGGACCCTTTGGGGAAGGGCTCGTCGAGGATGCGGGGGCCGAAGCAAGGCGGCCTGACATCTCCTTCTTCTTCCAAAGCCAGGGATCGCGCCAGGCGGTCGATCCGGTGGCGGGCGTCGTTCTCGCCGACTCCTTCGCGGCGGCCTAGCCAGCCGCTGAGAGTCGGATGTGTGACAGGCAGCGGGGTGGGATATCTTTCCCCGCGAGGTGGAGGAGGGGGCGGGTTGCCTCGTCATTCCACGGCTCGAGGGCGACCTTCTGCGTCGCGCTCGATGGAGATCCGGGTTCGGATGCGGCTGGCAGCCAGCTCCTTTTCTCGCCGTGCATGGGCATTGCCCACAGTCGGCGTGCGCGACGTTGCGCCGTGCTCTCGGCGCGGGGGAGGGCTTTCGGTGCGGGCGCTGTCTTCTTGCCGCTCTGCGGTCGCGCCGATCAGTTGCTGAATGTGCCTCGCCATGTAGGGAAGCTTGTTGGGCCCTAGCCCGTTCAGCTCTTCTACGGCCGCCTGGGTGGCACGCAGGTTCTTGAGGGGCGTGGCGTAGACGGGGCGGTCCACGCCTAGCATGTTGGCGATGGCTGCGCCGCGTTTCTTGACAATGCCGAGTCGGCTCGGCCCTTCGGGAGGCGGCGTGCCGAAGGCGGCGCGGTCGACTTTGCGCTGGTGGGCCTCGGTGTGGCGCCTCAGGGAGGCTATCCTCCAGCCCTCCGTGTGGAGGGCGAGGCGGCGTGCCTCCAGCGCCTTGGCATCGGCGTCAGCCGGGAGAGGGGCGGACAGGTCGTGCGGCACCGCTTGGAGGGCGTCGTGGGCGTGCTCGCCCGAGGGGCCGCCGTGACTGATGACCAGCACCTCGGTGATGGCGCTGCCACAGCTGTCGGCTTAGGGGAGCGGGTGGTCGAAGATGATGACGTTGGTGGGGAAGGCGCTGCGATGCCGTTTGAGTCGACAAGCATCGGTCGGTGGAGCTAACCGACTCCAAGTCCACAGCTGGCTCGCTGGAGACGTGGAATTGGTCGAGGAGGTCGACGAGGTGGTTTCGAGGCAGCCGGTGCTCGCGCCGGATGCGGGCTCGTCGGAGATGCGAGCCTCGCCAAGTAGGTCGGTGAGGTAGCTTCGCCGCCAAGCAAGCGTCGCCGACGCCTGCAGCCTTGCCGAGGCAAGCGCCATCCAGCGTGCCAGGCTGGCTACGCTCGCGTGGGAGGAAGAGGGTTCCCGTCCAAAACAGGTCTCGGGACGACGGTGCACTGGCCCCACGGTGGGCGCCAAATGTCGGGTGGTAGGTGCGACATATGCCAACGGATGGCTAATCATAGTGGGAGCCAATAAGACGTCGCCGGTGCCTGGAAACGGGATGAGGCGAAGACATGCATGCCGGCGAATCTTACCAAGCTTCGGGGCTCTCCGTGGAGATAAGACCCCTACTGCTGCTCTGCAGGGTCTCGGCATGATCACTAGATGAACAAGTTGCTACAAGAGGCTCCTTGAGCTCTTCGGTGTGAGGAATAAGAAGGGCACGACTAGCTCTCCTCTTC
Organism: Aegilops longissima; assembly: GCA_021605205.1. Lineage (NCBI taxonomy): Eukaryota > Viridiplantae > Streptophyta > Magnoliopsida > Poales > Poaceae > Aegilops > Aegilops longissima. The sequence continues at coordinate 291,473,813 of CM038678.1, forward strand.
CCTCTACGTGGTGTCTAAAACTATCCGAGATCAACCCTTTGCATGGGTGCCCTGGGGGGTTTATATAGGCCTACCCCCCAGTGGTACAATGGTAATCCGGCTAGGCGTGGGCCCTAGCCATCAGTGTTCTCGTCCGCCGGCTTCTCCGTCGGCCGCTGGGGCCCGCCGACTGGTGGGTCCCGCCACCGCCGGCTTCTGGTCGATGTGCTAGCCCCACCGCTGAGGGCCTTGTCGAGGGTTGGTTATTGCTGCCTCAACTCGATGACGAGGGCTTTGTCGGGTGTCGTGGCTACAGTGTTGCCGCCTTGGCGGCGATCACTGTAGCCTAACTTCATCTTGTCTCCTTAATGAGGCGCTTCCTTCAAGGGAGGGAACAAGCTGGCTATGGGGAGCCGACCATATCTCAGCCGACTGGGAGGCCGAGCCCGCCCGCATCTCTCTCGACGGAGGGGCCCGCCGCTTGCGGGTAGTAGAGACAGTCGGTCGTGGGTGACGTCACTGTCAACATGGCAACAGTGTCGTGCTGGACGGGAGATGGCTGCCCCGTACGGTACACTGTAGCCACGCGTGCTCCGGGATACGGGGGTGGCAGGCTTCACCGTAGCCACGCCCCGTCTCATCACCGTTATGTGGGCGCATATTCTGAGGGCACGGCCTTGGCCGCCTGCGGGGTGGCCGGCTCCTTGGAGTCGGCCTTCTCGTGGCCGGGTACGCGGAGTCGGCCCTCTGGTAGCCGGCTCCTTGGAAGCCGGCCCTTTCGTGGCTTTCTTCTATGGGTCTTGGGGGCCAGGCCGCCTCTCGACAGCCGGCCTGAATGATAGCCGGTCGGGGGAAGGCGGCCCAACGTCTTGGATGTTGGATGGCTTGATTGGCTTGTAATTTTTTTCAGAAGCCCCCGGGGGATCCGGCTTGGCTACCCGTGGTCATTTACTCCGACAAAAAGATATGAAGAGTAACAACTAAAGCTTTGGAAAGACGTGTAACATGCATAGGCTCCCCCTACATGTATGCAATCATATAAAGATAGAATATAAGAACATGTGAATGCATAAGCATGTTAGAGCAAGCAATGAGTTACATGTATCTTGGCTATATGCATCAGAGCAAATGATGTAGATAAAAGGTGTAACTTCATGTTCATGAATCCTTCTTGCAAACTACATTTACATCAGCAAGAGATCATCCTGCACATGAGTGTGATGCAAACACTTACCTTGTGGTCTTGAGCTAGATTTGGAAGAGGTGAACTGAGAAAACAGGGTTAGATAACACAAGAACACTCTAGATAAAGCAAGTTCAAAGAATTACAAGAGTACCAAGACTGGGATGACATGTAATGAGTGAGTACTTAGTGCTTCATTTGGGTGTAGACATGTCCCCAAAGATTTAAAGATATGCAATGAATTCCAAAAGATTTTCTTCCCCATAAATGGACTCTTTCTCCCCCTGAATCTGATATTAGATAATTGGAGAAGGTAGGGTAAGAGAAAATCATAGCAAGAAGAAAAAATAGAGAATGAAAAGGTGCAAAGAATCATATATTGACACGTCTTTCCCCTCTTAAATACATGTGACTTCTCTCCTCTTGTTTTGCTAGCATCTGGAAGAGTTAAGATGTGCTTTCTCTCCTATGTGATAAGCGGTGATGTGCTCTCTCTCCCCCTTTGACATCAATTTCCAAGAAGGGAACCTCTGGAGCATGAGTCAAATAGGTTTGGTCCTTGAGACACATTTACAAAGCAGCATGTAGATTAAGATGCAGGTAGAGAAAAAGAATCATTGAGTGGAGCTGGAGAACAAATGAAAATATGCAATGGTAAAAGGTTTTCTCAGCAGTGAAACCGGTGACGCCGATCATTTTCATCGGCGCCACCGAATTAGCAGTGTCATGGATGATGCATATTGGTCAGACCGGATTGGTCCACGTCGGTTGTATCGATGAACTATTTACAAGTAATCCCTGTAGTTCGGTCTAGCCGATAGGCATGAATCGGTGAGTCCAATTTCAATGCAGAGTAAAGATTTTGCAACTCAGGTCACTTGGCAATTGAAATCTCACAAGGATTTGCAAGGAATTAACTAAAGATTTGCAAAGAATTTGATGCAGAAAATACAGAGAAAAACATGCATAAGAAAAGAGATCTAGATGATGTTTTTTTGATAAGGGGAACAAGCTAGCAAGAAAAATATGCAAAACACAAAGGAAAGAAACACTAGAGAACTTCATCTAGAAGGGGTCGGGGACAAAGTCACCTATGTTAGAGTATATTGACTGAGGAGTCAAGTGATAACACTTGATCGTATGTCATACGCATCGTTTAATCTCAAAATGGGGTTACCATTTTTTTTAAGCATTTTGATGTATTCCCATATCGTTGAGTTGGTTTGACCCATGACTTGGAGTAAAACTTCTCTAAGATGGAATAACATACATTGGGTGGTGGTGTTGATCTTGATCATGTAGTCGAACTTGTGTTGGATGCTCAAGGTTGATGTAGTTCATCAATAGTTTGGAGCACCAGTTGTAGTTTGAGTTCATCTTCCTACATGGGTGAGTCTAGCAAGGAAGAGCACTTGTGTATCCAAAATGACAATCATGAAGTTTGATACCAAATGAAATTTTATATATAGAATTTGTCAAAGGATATGTTGACTGTATTCATGCTTTCTTGTATTCAACAACCATATAGTAGGAACTTGGTGATGTAGAGATTTCTCAACATGTGAGTGGCTTGCAATCTCATAGATTTGGACTCATCCAAGTACCTACAAGGGTTAGATAACATGCAAGGTTACAGGTATAGATCCAAGACATATGATCATCATCATAAAAGAAATATCAAGGATTAGTCATGAAAGGCTCATGCCTTGCATGTATCCAAATGGAGTTCTTTCTCGAAGTTTGAGGTATAAATGATATTCAATTCACCTCTCAAAGGGAAAAATACTTTCTCATCAAGTGGATTGGTGAATATACCCGCCAGTTTCTTATCGGTACGAACATGGTTAAGATTAATGTCTACTTTAGCTACATGATCTCGAATGAAATGATGATGAACTTCAATATGCTTAGTTTGAGAATTTTGCACGGGATTGTGAGCAATCTTAATAGCACTCTCATTATCACAAAGCAACGGGACATGTTCCACATGTATCCCATAATCCTTAAGAGTTTGGGTCATCCAAAGAAATTGAGCAGAACATGATCCGGCGGCAATGTATTCCGCTTCGGCGGTGGATAAGGATACCGAGTTTTGTTTCTTGGAGGACCAAGACACAAGAGATCTACCAAGAAATTGACAAGTACCCGAAGTGGACTTTCTACCAACATTGTCACCGGCATAGTCCAAATCGGAGTAGCCAACAAGATCAAAAGAAGACCTCTTAGGATACCAAATGCCAAATTTTGGTGTACGAATTAAGTATCTCACTATCCTTATCACAGCCTTAAGATGATATTCTTTAGGGGCCGCTTGATATCATGCACACATGCACACACATAGCATAATATCGGGATGGGAGGCACATAGGTAAAACAATGAACCAATCAAAGAGCGGTAAACCTTTTGGTCAACCGGTTTGCCATCCTTAGTCAAGTCAAGATGTCCACTAGTAAGCTTGGGTGTTTTCATACCTTTGCTTTCTTTCATGTTGAACTTCTTGAAAAGGTCCTTGGTATACTTTGTTTGAGAAACAAAGGTACCATCCTTAGTTTGCTTAATTTTCAAACCCAGAGAGAATTTGAGTTCACTCATCATAGACATCTCAAACTTCTCCGACATTAGCCTTCCAAACTTTTCACTAAAATGAGGTTTAGTCGAACCAAATATGATATCATTGACATAAATTGGGCACACAAATAGTTCACCATTAACCCTTTTAGTAAAAAGTGTATAATCAATTTTCCCAATTTCAAAGCCTTTTTAATAAGAACTTGGTCAAGCATTTATGCCATGCTCTAGGAGCTTGTTTGTCAGGACCCCGATCCTAAGTCACACCGATCTAGCATGTAACACATCATATCACTTTGCGGCCTCACGCACGGTATTCCCACGGGTGTCGCCTTACCATGGCCCGGGACCGTTTGCGCCTTTTGGCTCATGTATATGATAGTGTCGCTAGCATCCATATGACAGAGAACCCGGGCCGACATGACTAGTCGTGAACCCAAAGTGGCACTAACCTATGGGAACATGCATACATGAATCAACCTCGAGCATGTCGGTCGCCAGCTGGCGAATCGGGCTGTAGCACTGGCTAACAGGACTCCGTAACCCGGCTGTAGCAGGCTAGGCAGGACTCGGATGTCACTGCGGATATTTTCAAGGGACGGATACAGTGAACGAAGTGAATCACATGCCCGGCAGTCAAGTGTTCCGGAGCAGAGTGCTGGGCTAGCAGGACTCGTGAACCGGCTGTAGCAGACTACCATGGCTCAATGGAAGCACTAGACTACATTTCCCATTAGAGAGGCTACCAAGGATAAACAACTAGGTTGTCGGATCCCTCACATAGCAATACAAGTTACACGTACGCATAACATGCAAGTATGTGCTGTACAACATGGCATCACAACATAACGCAAACTCATATAGGTAAAGGCTCAGAAGAGCCACATAGCATTTAATACAAATAGGGTCACATGACCCAACATTCGTGAGCATTCAAACAACAAGCGAAGCATTACATGTCCGAGTACGCATAACTACAAAAGAAAAAGGCTGAGAAGCCTGACTATCTACAAGACCCTCCCACGGATACAAGACCGTAGCTGAGGTAACAAGCTACTCGTCGAAGTCCAAGCGGAACTACTAGTAAGACCGAAATCTCCGCTGCAAAATATAAATAAAGCAACGTGAGTACAAAGGTACTCAGCAGGACTTACATCAGATCCTATTATACATGCATTTGTATCAAGAAGGTAATGTGGGGTTTAGTTGCAGCAAGCCAGCTTTGACTCTGTGGCTATCCTGTTCTACGACTACCAGAACTTCTTTGAGGTGATATATGCACACGAGTCCACTAGTCACCACACAACACACTACTATGGATTCATCCCCGTCTCCATACGAGAAGGCCATCCATAGTACTCACACTTGTCTTGAGCATTTTAGAGTATCCACTTCAAGTTGTCTATGTACCACGTAAGCATCCAAGAAGTCCATAACCGAGGACACGGCTATTCGAATAGATCATGATAACCCTGCAGGGTGTATTTCTTCACACACGCCTCGCCACTTACCACCATGTACACGCTGTATCTCGGCAACCTTCAAGCGGAAGCTCTGGCGAGGAGTCGGCCACGACCGACTAACCACACAAGACTCTAGTCCAGGTTTATTGCCTATTCGGTTCCATCCGCAAGGAGATCCGCCGGGTGTCGCCACGGCCCCAAACGATGTGAGCAGGGTTCCCAAACCCACCATCCAGTGCCACTTGGTACACCGTACACCAGTGTTTAGTCTGTCCTAAGCCCACTTCGCCGGGTGCCACTCGGTAGAAAAATAGCACTACCTACAAACACCAGAAACTAGTTGTGTCGGTGTACTAGAGTAGGGGTACCCTAGTATCCCGAACTCGTGCACGGGCAGTTGCAGCACCCCGCGGCAAGGCTTGCCGGGTGACCGCCAAGGTCCTCCGTGGTTCCTTTTGAGCCATTCAAGAACAAAGTATTCAAGCCAAGGAGACAAGGCCCCGCAAGAGGAGCTTGCCGGAAGGCCAACCAAGGCACCTAGGAGACAAGGCCCCGCAAGAGGAGCTTGCAGGAAGGCCCGTGAGCGACAAGCTTCCGGACGTGATAAGACAACGATCAAGGCAGGGCGCTTGCCGCGCAAACCACCACTCGGGCCTCGCGCCCAAAGACACCCACCAACGTGTCGCCTCGACCCTTCCAGCGCTGCTGTGGAAGAGGTGTGCGGCCAGCGAGCTCGGTCGCAGCGGCGCCGACAAGATTGCCATCGCGGGCAAGCGGTGGCGCCCCGACGTCCCCGCTTGCACCGCTTTGGGTGACGACGGGCATTTAATGCCTTTGTCCCCTGCCGCCGTGGTTAGGTATGATACATCGCACAAGTAGCTGTACCAACCGCATTCCTTTTCCATTTTTGCCGTTGTTCACGTTACACTGTCGGTGACCCTTGAGCATATAAAAGGAGGCCCATGCGCAACGAGAGGGGGTTCAAAAGGTTCAAACAGTAAAGAACCCACGCTAGGTCTCGTTAGGAGCTGGTGTATCAGAGCACTCAGCGCTCCCTAGCAAGAACACAATACACTCATACATGCAGCAGAGGAGTGTTATCTCTCCGAGAGCTCCGGCTGGGTAAACTGCTCGTGTGCATCACTCGATCCGCTTCTTCGGCGATTTCCTCGCCAACCGAAGGGGCTCGGTCCGCCGTCCCATAGGTGTTCGTGGGCCGATCAGCTTCCCGACATCTTTGGCGCGCTGTAGGGGCGCCGAGATTGTGTGAACCTGATCCGGCGTCAGACGAAGCTAGATCTTCATCGTTTTCATCGACATGCCACCGAAGAAGAAGGCTTCGCGGCAGCGGAGCCGCCCACGTCGATCCCACCACCACCGTGAGCAATGGGTGGTGGGTAGACACCGCGAAGAGCGGCGCCGACAAGGAGCCCACGGCGCTGCCAAGTCCAAGGACAAGGCTGCGCAGACCTCGGCGCTCAGACATGCACCGCGCCCATCTCAGAGGCGCTGGACCGACAGCGCCATGGTATTCACAAAGACCATACGCCGCTGGACCAAGATCGAGCCGGGGATCTCGGGTCCTCAAGACCAGCATGCACGCCAACATGCCGGCACGAAGCGAGGCACGGTCGCCGACGGGATATCGCTCCTTCTAACCTAGTTAGAAGTCCGGCATATCCCGCCTCGCGCCGCTCGCCATCGCCACCCACCACTCCAGCAGGCTTTAGCGAGCTCAATCGCTCCGGATTACCCTCCAACAGCCGACAAGGTCGATGAATGGAGGGTCACCATTCGTAGTCTCATCGGCTTTGCTAACGGCGACACCGCGGCAACCGAGTACATCATCGCCGTAGGACTGCTAAGCACGAGCCGGTGGCGATTTAAACCGTGGGGTGCAACCACCATGCACTCTCCACTCCAAGGTTAAGACCGCCGACTCGCCGGATCCACCTCGACAATGACTCCACCGCGCCGTCGGATCCACGAGCTCGTCGCGATCAGCGCCAAGTTCTTCACTTAACGATAGCAAGAAGACGCCGAACTCGTGATCGAAGCGCCAAGAGAAGCGCGCGCCAATCCGAACAGCCGCTGGGCCCTCTCGTTGACATGCATGCGCCAGGGGAACCAAAGCGAATTGCCGTGACGCGGTAGGTTTCCCTCGTCGCTGCGTGAGCTGCGGCAAGTCCAAAGGCCCAAAGCAAGAAGAATTTCTGCCGACGCATTTCGCAGAAGTATGACGGCAAGACGATCCGTCGGAGTTCCTCAAAGATCTACACCATTGCGGTGCAGGCTGCCGGGGGGCGAGACGACAAGATCCTGGCCAACTACTTCCCACTGGTACTCAAGCCCAATGTCAGATCCTTGCTCATGCACTTGCCGAACAACTCCATATCCTCCTGGGCGGACCTATGCCATCAGTTTGTCGGTGCCTTCACAGGCGGCCACAAACCTCATGGCCAAGAAAGCGACCTTCATCTACTCGCCCAGAAGGAAGGAGAGCCCCTGAGCAAGTACATACAGAGATTCAGCCACAGACAAAGACAACATCCCAGATGTCCACCCCGCCATGGTAATCAGCGCGCTCCATCGAACGCGCGGAACCGCAGGATGCGGAGGAGATGGCGATGTGCAAGATCAAGGACGCCGATGAGCTATATGCCCCGCCGACAAGTGCACGTGCTTGAGGAAGGGAGGAAACTCCTGAGAGACACAAGGAGGTGGAGGATCTCGATAGTGAGGAAGTTGCTCGCAAAGAAAAACCGCCGCGAACAACAGAAGAAGAAAGGCAAAGATGTGCTAGTTGTTGAGCAGTCCGCAACGGGTGGCGCCAAGAAAGCCAAAGTTGGTAGCTCCGCAAGGAGATTGCCGCTGGCACCAACTATCGTTGTGGCGGCCGCCACAAGCAGTGACGGCACCAACAAGCAGTACTGCAAGATCCACCGCACTAAGGGCCATGACCTCCAGAGCTGCAAGAAGGTCGAGCAGCTTGTCGAGCAGCAAAAGGCTGAATACGAGGGACGCGACAAGGAGAAGGCCCAGGAAGGTGCTGGAGGATCCAGCAAGAAACGTCCCGGCCGGGGAGGACGACGCGGCAAGGCCAAGCAGCGGCAAGGAGACAGACCTCCCCGCAGCCGCGACAAGGATGAAGATGACGACGACGATGAGGACATGGATGATGACGAAGCCGATGAGCAGGAGTTCCAGAAAGCCACAGAGGTCTTGTGCGTTGACGGCGGTGCTTCTCTGCATACTTCACACCACCAGCTCAAGCAGTGGATGCGGGAAGTCAATGCGGCAGAACCATCCGTCGAACCGGAAAGCAGCAGCCGCAGCAGATCGCAAGTCACTTGCCACTGAAGCTCCCGGGGCGAAGAAGAAGACCAAGTCCGGCAAGAGTTCTGATGCTCACTCCGGCAAGCGCACCTCTTCGGAGTGCTGCGCTACCGTCGAGGACGCACCATCGAGCTCCACCGGCAAGTGTAAGAAGAAGATGGCAGCTCCACTAGAGACCAAGAAGGTGTCCGCCAAGGAGGACGGCACCGGTGGTACCTTCACCATCGCCACTCTCGACCCTAAATAGGAAAGCGGCCGTTGTTTCTCGCGGGCGTAACGCCGACGTGTTTGCGTGGCAACCGCCCCGACATCGCCGTGTTCCTGTGAAAGTAATTGAGCACCACCTAGCCGTTCGTCCTCATGCGCGCCCGCCAAGCGTAAAGTCGAAGCAGCAAAGGAGCGCCAAGAATTTATTGCAGAAGAAATCAAGAAATTGGAAGCAGCAGTCCTTGTCAGAGGAGTGCTCCATCCTACGTGGTTGGCCAATCCTGTAGTAGTGCGCAAAGCAAACGAGAAATGGAGGCTTTGTATCGACTTTACCGATGTTAATAAAGCTTGTCCCAAAGACCCATTTCCCTTGCCGCGTATCGACCAGATTGTTGACTCCACGGCCGGATGTGATTTGCTTTCATTTCTTGATGCATACTCAGGATACCATCAGATCTTCATGGCAGAAGAGGTTGACGAGAAGACCGCATTCATCACCCCATGTGGCACCTACTGTTTTGTACGGATGCCTTTCGGGTTAAAGAATGCTGGTTCAACATTTGCAAGAGTAGTCCATGATGCTTTTGAGCCGCAAATACACAGAAATGTGGAGGCCTACATGAACGACATAGTGGTCAAGAGCAAGGATAAGGCGACTCTGATTCAAGATTTAGACGAAACCTTTGTAAATCTGCGCAAGATCAACCTCAAACTTAACCCCGAGAAGTGTGTGTTTGGAGTTCCCTCCGGCAAGCTTCTCGGGTTCTTCGTGTCTCAGCGGGGAATTGAAGCCAATCCCGACAAGATCAAGGCCATTGAGCAGATTGAAGCACCAAAGCGCGCCAAGGATGTACAAGACTTGCCGGTTATGTAGCTGCTCAAAGCAGGTTTATCTCTAGGTCTGCTGAAGGCCGCCATTTTTCAAAATTTTGAAAAAGGCAGGTCCAATGAAATGGACTCGAAGCGGAGGCTGCGCTGCAGGACTTAAAGAGATACCTGTCCTCCACTCCAATACTTGTCGCACCTAGGCCACAAGAGAAGTTGCTGCTATACATAGTGGCAACCAATCAAGTGGTTAGTGCTGCGTTAGTTGCGGAGCGGGAGGCGAATGATGAGCCGGAAACCATGGTAGATGCATCCAGCGACAAGCAAGGGGCTTCACCGGCGCAGCTCGTCCCGATAAAGATGGATCTCAGCAGCGCATGAGAAGATGCGTAAAAGAATGGTGCAGCGCCCAGTTTACTCACGGGCCCTTCGCAGGGGCTAGGTCAAGGTACTCGCAGCGTAAATTGCTTTTCGGCCTTCTCATGGCCTCGAGAAAGCTGCACCATTACTTCCAAGCACATGAGATCACATTTGTCACTCGCTTTCCGCTAAAGAGGATACTGCAATATCCAGAAGCAACAGGCAGGATTGTCGAGTGGGCACTGGAACTGTCAAGCTTTGGCCTCAAGTTTGAGAGCACCTCAACTATCCAAAGCAGAGCATTGGCAGAGTTCATAGCAGAGTGGACGCCAATGCAAGATGAAGAAATTCCAGAGACGAGCATCCCCGTCAAGGAAGCAAGCAAAGAGTGGCTGATGTACTTTGATGGTGCCTTCTCGCTGCAAGGCGCCAAAGGGCGCATACTGTTGCACCCAGCGGAGAGCACCTCAAGTACGTAGTCCAGATGCACTTTCCCAAGGAGCAAGCAACAAACAATACTGCAGAGTATGAAGGTTTGCTTGCCGGTCTCAAGATCGCAGTAGACCTTGGGATCAAGAAGCTCATTCTCAGGGGTGACTCACAGCTTGTCGTCCGCCAAGTGAACAAGAATTATCAGAGTCCGTTGATGGAAGCTTATGTTGATGAAGTGAGAAAGCTAGAAAGCACTTTGACGGCCTACGTATGAACATGTTCCAAGAGCTCGTAACAACATTGCTGATGGCTTCGTCAAGTGCGCCGACTTAAGTTACTCGTGGAACCAGGGATCTTTGTGCTCAAGCTGACTCAACCGCTCAGTAACGCCATCAATCGGACAGAGCAAGAAGAGGAAGTTGATTTTCGGAGACTACTTTCCGCAGAGCCCCCAAGCCGCCGCCAAGAAGGTCACCAAGATCAACACCAAGAGTGCCGAGGAGCAGTCTGCTCCGACGAGCCCTAGGGTTTGTTCCTGAAGCGCACGCCCCGACAAGTTTTGCTCGCAAGCTTGCCGGGAACGCCAAGCTCCGCTGAGCCGCAGTTCTCGCCAGAGAAGCGGATGTTCCCGTGCAGCAGATATGCCTTTAGTCCTTGTTGTCGAGACGCAAGCTCCAAGATGGGCACAGCAGATTGTCCATTTCCTTCAGACAGAGAACTTCCCAAGAGCAAGAAGAAGCGGAAAGAGTAGCCCCAAGTCAAGTATGTACCAGTTTGTCGACAAAGACATCGCATGTAAGAAGACTCAATGGTGTGAAATTGAAGTGTATTCACGGGAAGATGGATGTAAGCTGTTGGCAGAGATACATGGAGGCATATGCGGTCACCACATTGGTGTAAGAGCACTTGCCGGCAAAGCGTTCCGCAAGGTTTCTTTTGGCCGACAGCCTCCGTGATGCAATCGCACAAGTAACCAAGTGAAGCGTGCAGGCCCATTCCAAGCAGATACACCAGCCAGCTCAAGCTCTCCGCACGCATCCCTTTATCCCCGCCATTTTCGTCCTGGGCTCGACATCCTCGCCCCTTTCCCCGAAGTTGTCTGGGCTTTGAGTACTTGTACGCTGTAATCGATAAGTTCACAAAGTGGCGGAAGTGGAAGCGTGAGGAAGGTGACAAAGACAGATCAACAATCAAGTTATTCAGGTCGATTGTTTGTCGCTTCGGGATCCCCGACAGGATCATCACCGACAACGGCACACAATTCACGAGCCGGACCTTCATGCAAGACGCCCAAGATCTTGGCGCCAAGGTTCCGCTTCGCTTCGCTGCTCATACGAGAAGTAACGGCCAAGCGGAGAGGGCTAATGCTGAATTGCTGCGCGGACTCAAGACCAGGACTTTCGACTGTGCTGCACAAGTGCGGAAGAAATCTGGATTGAGGAGCTGCCGGTGGTTCTTTGGTCGATCAGACGACGCCAAATCGAGCCACCGCCGACACCTTTCGCTTTAGTCTATGGAGCAGAGGCAGTTCTCCCCACGGAACTCGTGATACGGGTCACCTCGAGTGCTCGCTATGATGAGTTGAGCAAGAGCAGTTGCGATAAGATGACGACCGCTTCCTTGAGGAGGACCGCTTCAGTCATTGCCAGACGAGCTGCTCGATACCAAGAAGCTTTGCGCCGCTACCATAGCCGCAGTTAGTGCCGTAAGTCTCGAGGAAGGCGACTTTGTTCTTCAGCCGCTCAGTCCGCCAAGAATTCCAACAAGTTGACGCTGAAGTGGGAAGGCCCTTACCGGGTGAGACGAGTCACTAGGCTCGGCGCTGTCCGCTTTGAGACCAAGATGGCATTCCGTGAGCAACTCCTGGAACATTGAGCATCTTCGAAGTTTTACTCAGATGCGCGATTGCGGAACCTGTTCCGCAACCACCTTTTGTACAAGTCTTGCCGATGTTGCATGTAATCCTTTGTACAAAGCCAGCGCAGACTTCGTGACATAAGTAAAGGTCATGTGCTCAAGATCTTGTCAAATTTCATGCTTTCTACTCTATTTGCATGCATTATCCGACACTTTGTGCAGCACCTGCCCCGTAGCAATAACGAGCCGTAAGGCTCCATATCTCTGTTTTCTTCTTCTCTTTCTCAAAGAAAGGAAGGTTCCTCGCCCACAAGTTCACCGAGGGATGGAGAAGATAATGGTGTGGACCAAGCGCCGCCGAGGAAGTTTCGCCTTACCGAAGCAAACGATGAAAAGCTAAGTTGCTAAAGTTTAAGCAATCAGTTTTGAAATTTTAAGTTATCTTCCTCGAACGACCGCACTTTGTATGGAAAACCCGTGCGGAGGAACCAACTCATAGCTAGTTGCGCCTTACTTTGTTTCGAGTCCGCCAACAACTTAAGTGAGCTGCAACGGTTGCGATAAGGTTTCTTGTCGGAAGCGGCACCGCCAGAAGGCTGCCGACGTCCGCACTCAGCGCTCAGGCTAAGGTGCCTCATACCGACAAGTTCCCCAAAGCGAGGGCAAAAAACATACAAAGGAAGGAATCAAGTAAAGGAAATAACATAGCAATCACTACCCAAAGTAGAGTTATATTACAAGATAGCTTGTCGCAGCTCTAATGGATTGTTCTCATAACATAACCAGCAGCGACAAGGAAAAGATAAAACGGGCGGCCTAGTCTATGCGATCGCCCTCAACCCTCTTGATCCCGCTCACCCTGTCCACAATGGGTGCGACAAGGGTCTTGAGCGCCACCACATCAGCATCCAGCGGCAAGGAATTCAGGACGTTGGTGAGGTTGAGGCCTGGATTGCGAAGGCCACCTTCATCAAGACTTTTGAAGAGCTCCCGCAGATCCGGGCGCGACTCGCCGGCCAGCTGCTTTGGGATCTCTTCCCGGAGTCGCTGGAGGGCCGTCACCACGCCTTTGAAGAACAAGCTGAGCTTGGCGCTGGGTTGGAGGTGCTCATCGGAGGAGTACCCGAGATCCACCATCCCCAGCTCCGCCAGCTCCTTATCGATGGCTGCGGCAACATCCACGAGACCTCGGTCCAAAGGCTCCACATTCTCCCCGAAGGTGTTCTGGCGGCAGAAGACTCGCCAAAGAACGCCTCGCCGGCCTTGATCTTCTCCTTTAAGGCCACCTCCTGCTCCTCGGCGCCGCCCAAAGCATCTGAGTCAAAGTAGTCAACTTCAGCTCAAGATCTGCGTTGGAGTCCTTGGCGGCGCTGAGCTCCTTGCTCCTCTTGGCGAGACGACCCTGCAGCTCGCCAAGAGTGTAGGCGCCCTTCTCGCTCACGCTTGAGTGTAGCAAGCTCCTCGCCGCCTCCCCGAGATTGGCCTCCACCAGCGCCACCTTCGCCTCCAACTCCTTCTTGTCGGCCTTGGCAGCTGCAAAAGATCCTTTGCTTCCTTGAGAGCCCCACCAAATGTTTGCTTCGCCGCAAGCTCCTCCTCATGGCTGTCAAGGTTAATCTTCCGCGCGCCAGCTCGCCTTCCCGCAGACAGCTTCTCGGCAGCAAGTCGCTGTTGTTTTCAACTTCAGCCTTATCAAGGATGAAGGCTTTGCGCCTCGGCGAAGTCGCCCCGCCTCCTCGCCAAGGACCGGAGAGCTTCTCGATTGAGGCCCCGGAGCTCTTCGCGCTTCTCGATGTTCTGCTCCCGCCTTGCGACAAGCACTTCCTGTGATTCCAGCTTGGCTTGTCGGGCGCTGTAGAGCGACAAGCAGCTCGCAGCAGCAGCTGCTCCTCCTCGAGACTTCCGCCGCTGCTGCTGCTTGGTGCGTCGACCAGCGCCAGCCCAGCAGAGGCGAGCAGCTCTTCGCCAAAGGTCTCCTTCGACCGAGCCTCGAGCTCGACGCCTGTGGAGCTTGATGAAGATGCCATCGCCGCCTTCAAATAGGCGCTGGCTGGGGCTTCGAGCGTGACGCTGCAGCAGCGGGCGGAGGGATCGGCGGTCGGCGAGCACTGGCGCCTCTGCGGCCTCGGGGCCAAGGCGATCGCGGACCCTCGCCGCTTTCTGCGGTGGCAGCTTTGGCGGTCTCTTCGCCGCAGCTCGTCGGCCACGGCTTCTTCGTGGCGGCGGCGTTGCCGGCATTGCTGCCACAGATCCTCCTCGCCGGCGACATTGGTCTCCATTGGCTCTGTGGCAGATGGATCTGACGACAAAGAAAAGAAAGAAAAGTCAAGCAAATATTCAAAAAGAAAATCAGAAGAAGAAGAACGCAAGGGAAGTTTTCAAGCAAGAGGATTACCTGTGCTAGGGTCTGCAGTCATGGTCTCCGCCACCAGGTGGTCACTGGTGCTGTCCCCTGCCGGAGAGCTGTCCCTTGCCGGAGAACTGCCCCTTGCCGGAGAACGCTCCCTTGCTGGGGAATCCTCCCTTGGCGGTGTAGTTGAAGCAGATGTCATTTCGGGAGCGGCTTCCAAGCACTCCTGGTGAGGCTGCTCTGCTCCTACACAAACCAGCAGTCAGATTTCAGCAAAGAAAGAGCACCCATGCACGCCTAAAAGCAAGAAGTAAACCACATACTTACGCTGGGGGCTGCGCTGGGGGTAGCTTTGAGGAAGAGTTGCCGGGTCCGGCAAGGAGGTCTCTTGACGCGCCTCCTCATCGCCGCAGTGGGTTCGCCCTCGATGACAATCACAGGGCCTTGGCTCTTCGACGCCTCGGGCCAGATCCCTAAAAGGAATGAGTTCAGAGTGAAGCAAATCAGATACAAGACAAAGCAATGTAATCAAGAACTACAAGTACAACAAAGAAGCTTACTCTTCCTCTTACTAGCGGAGCTGAGCGCGAGAGATCACCTGCTCACCTCCGGTGCGACGAGGCGGAGGAGTGGGTTCCTTGGCCGCTTGGCGGGACAAGCGTGGTCCTGGAGGGCCTCGGCCCGGTTGCCGCTGGGCGTGAGGTGCTCCTGCTGCAACAAAGTGCTTGCCGCTGTGGAGCCCGCGCCATGCGCGGCAGCTATTGGCCCCTCTGCCGCTTCGCCACGCCTCCGCCTTGCGAAGACGCCTTCTGGTGGAGCTGGGGGCTCCGCCATGCAAGCTGTTTGAAGGTGGGGAGGAGGCGCCGGTGGGTTCGCCGACTCAGCCTCGGCTCGGCAAGCTCTTCTCGCCGCAAACTCCTTCGCCGACAAGGCTTGCCGCCGCTGCCTCTCGCCTCCACGGTGAACTGAACCGCCCGCAGCAGCGTCTGCCGCCTTCCAGCCTGGTGGCGGCGCGCTGCATCTCGCCGCTGGTTTCATGGTGAGGCCCTCTCGCTCATCGGGCGGACCGACACTTCTACCAAGCTGTCGAAGAACTCCCGCACGACCTCATCCGCAGGCTCTTGCTAAGTCGGGACAATTCCATGCGAGTCGCACAGCGGCATCATTGCACGAATGCGGTCGAGTGAGGAATTGTTGTAGAGCGGAACGACACCCCTCGGCAACCTGAACATTTCCGGATGATCGATCGGGCTTGAACAGCTCCAAGAGCATCGCGCCCAGTTCCAAGACAGTGAAGTTAAAGTTGAGGCCCGGCGCAGCCTCATGATATCTGCCGCTCGAACTCCTGTGCAGGTCTCCTCCTCTCTCGCAAGGGGCGGCGCGGGCGGCGAAGAAAGTCTGCGCCAACGGTGTTTACGGTGAGCCCGCAAGCCTAAGGCGCAGGATCCGGTGACGGCAATCTTCAGCCTAGCATCTTCCGGGGCCAAGTTGTTCCAATCGCTGCCGCAAGACTATTGGGGTTTGGCGCTGGGCAAGAATGGCTGCGGTTCTCCTCGACAATCCAGCACCAATCTGCCCTCCATTCCTCCCACTTGCCGCGGAGCTCTCCTCCAGATAAGCTTCCTTCTTGCCAATCCTTGAGATCCAAGCGATTCCTCAAGAAGAGGCTCTCTCTCTCAACTCGAGGCATGAAGAAGTGGTGGAAAAGGGCTACGCTTGATGGATTCGACAAAGTTTTCGCAGAGATGTGCGAAAACTGCCATAGTCAGGACAACATTGGGGGTGAAGTCAAGGAGGCGGAACCCGTAGGTGTTCATGATGTCACAGAAAAATTCAGAGAAAGGCGGGCAGAGCCCGCAATAGAAGAACAGCGCGAAGAAAGGGTACCCAGTTGGAGCTAGTTCCGAGGCGGCAGCTGGGAGTACCTTCGCGCTGGATGCGCCGCCTCCGCGACTGTAAGAGGTAGTAGTACTCCCTCGCATCCTTCGCGGGCGAGCTGAGGGGGAAGATGGCCCGCTCCTCACGCAGCGCCACGAGCCGCCGCGCCGACCGACTTCACGGCCTTCCCTTGTCGGCTGGAGCCATGGCGGAGGTGGCGGGGAGACGACGGGCAGGATGCTGGTGGCGAGGAAGTGGAGCGCTGCTCTTTTCAGCCTTGGGAAGAAGGGGAGCAATGGAGGTTTTCGAGATTGGACAGCAATCGGCGAGGTGGGCGAACTGCCCTGCTTCCCCTTCTTATAAAGATGGAGGGGGCGGACGTTCCGCCTTTCCGAATAAAGAAACCCCCCACGATCTCTCCCACGACGCCGCATTCGACGCGTGCCGTTCGTGGGGGACGTGGTGGGTCCGGAGTGGGTTACGGCGTAACCCAGCCGCCGCGTCTGCAGCCTGCTTTTGGGCCCCGCCCAACAGCGCTTGGCACCGTGTGGCCCAGTTCGGGGCTCCTGTCGGTGTACTAGAGTAGGGGTACCCTAGTATCCCGAACTCGCACGGGCAGTTGCAGCACTGCTGCAAGGCTTGCCGGGTGACCGCCAAGGTCCTCCGTGGTTCCTTTGGAGCCATTAAAGAACAAAGTATTCAAGCCAAGGAGACAAGGCCCCGGCAAGAGGAGCTTGCCGGGAAGGCCAACCAAGGCACCTAGGAGACAAGGCCCCGGCAAGAGGAGCTTGCCGGGAAGGCCCGGTGAGCGACAAGCTTCCGGACGCGACAAGACAACGACCGCGGCAGGGCGCTTGCCGCGGCAAACCACCACTCAGTTCCTGCGCTCCAGCACACCCACCAACGTGTCGCCCTGGGACCCTTCCAGGCGCGCGTGGCAAGAGGTTGTGCGGCCAGCGGAGCTCGGTGGCAAGCGGCGCTGACAAGATTGCCATCGTGGCAAGCGGTGGCGCCCCTGACGGTCCCTGTTTGCACTATTTGGGCGACGTAGACGGGCATTTAATGCCTTTGTCCCCTGCCGTCAGGGTTAGGTATGATACACTTTACAAGTAGTTGTACCAACCGCATTCCTTTTCCATTTTTTCCCTTGTTCACGCTTACCTGCTCGGTGACCCCTTAAGCATATAAAAGGAGGCCCATGCTAATGTAGAGGGGGTTCAAAGGTTCAGAACTGTAAAGCAGCCACACTAGGTCTCGTAGCAGCTGGTGTGTACAGAGCACTCCGCCTCCCTAGCAAGAACACAATACACTCATACATGCAGCAAGAGGAGGTTATCTCCGGAGAGCTCAAGCTGGGTAAACTGCTCGTGTGCATCGCCGATCCGCTCTTTTCAGGCGACCTCCGCCCCACCGAACCGAAGGGGCTCGGTCCGCGGTCCCATAGGTGTTCGTGGGCCAGATCAGCTTCCCCGACAAGTTGCGACTCCTGGACAGAGATCAAGTTGATTAATAAGTCGAGAGGGGCACTTAAGCATTCCAATGTGTGGTAGTAGCTAGTCATTGGACAACATACACGTAACTCAAGGCTTAAGGACGGTTCCAAAGGAGACAACCCACCATGTACTCCTACATGGCCTCTCACCGCTACTTTTACCAAATCGTGTTCACACACTTCACTCTCAAAGATCGTAACATATCGTAACACTCCAATTCATTCCCAATGAATCAGACCTGACACAACTCTAAGCAATAGTAGGCATAGCATGGTAGGAACACAACATGGCTCAATCAACTCCTACACATGCTAGTGGGTTTCAACTATTTACTATGGCAATGACAGTCATGCAGAGGAATGGGTTCAACTACCGCAGAAAAAGTAGCGATGAATCGTTGTTGTCCTAATGCAATAACGAAGAGCGGAGCGAGAGAGTAGGATTGTATCGAATGAACAAGGGGTTTGCTTGCCCGGTAAATCAACAAGGGGGCACCGCTTCACGCATGTGTACTGAACGATCCCGAGCAGGACCTATGGAGAAGGAACGGTGCCGGCAATCAATACACAATCATATGCAACAATATGATGCATGAACATGGCATGTATATGTGATGCTGTTGAGCTAATGCAGCTAGAGTTCATTTGGTTGAAGTCCATTTGAACCAAGAATTCAAATGCAACTCCAAATTAAGCTCTTTATAAATGCCATTTTAGTGTTTCACTTATACAGCAGGTATAAGTTGATTTGTCATGCATGAAACTAGTACAGATGGAAAGATTGCAATTTTCTGATAATTTTTCATATATAAATTATTTCAATCTGAGTTACGGTTGAATTTCTATGATTTTTTTGAAGTTTTGCTAATTTTCTGGAATTCCTGATTTAATTAAATCCAGAAAATAAATAATTGCGCCAAGATCGTCATGCTTGCGCCGCAAGTCAACAGCGCTGATTGAGTCAAACCTGACGGTGGGGTCCACACGCCGTGACACGGGTTAAACAGGGTTAGTTTTAACTTAATTAAAGGATTAGTGGCACCGCCCACCGGTCGCTGTCGGGGTTAAATAAGCGGTGATTAGCACCACGCTAATCACCGACGGGCCGGGCCCATGTGGCAGGGCTCAGCGACTAGGGCCGCCACGGCGATTCTCTGGACGCCGGGCGGAGTTCGCGCCCAAAGCCACGGGGCGCGCTCGAGAGCATCTGGGGCGAGCCCGGCTCTCGACATCCGTGGGGCAGGTGGGAGGAGCTGGGGGCCGGGCTTGCCGGAGCGGAGAGGCAAGGCGCGGCCGGAGCTCGGGCTCAAGCGGTGTGCGGCTACAAAGCACGGGAGGCAGGGGAGAAGGGGAATGGATGCAGGGCTCACGACGGACTCGATGGCGCCGACGGCGAAGCCTCAGGGACGGCCGGACGGGCGACGCGGCGGGCGGTGGAGATCGCGGCGGGCGGCGATGAAGAAGACGACGGTGGCGACGATGGAGGCCGCCCGAGGTGCGTGGGCTCGACGAAGAGGGAGAGGGGATCGCGGAGGAGCTCGAGAGCTGGGGGGCGAGGCGTGGCTGTGGGGCTACAACAAAGGGCGGTGGCGACAGTGGCGTTCGGGCACGGTGGCGGGAGAGAACCAGGGGAGGAGGGAGAGCGAGGGAGAGGGAGAGAGGTACGGGGCGATGCGTGGCGTCGTCCGAGCGATCCAGGCGACGGGAGGAAGAAGCAGGAGGTGGGAGGCGGCGTGGCGTGATGAAGGCACTGACACGACAAAGGCCAAGAGGGCGAGGAAGAAGACAGAGGAGGAGGCGGATGGGCCACTGGGCCGCACAGCTGGGCCTCTGGGCTGCACAGGGAGGTAAGCCCAGGTAAGCTCCCTTATTTTCCCATTCTGTTTTTTATTTCTATTTTCTGACATTTGTTTTGATTTAATAAAAAAATACTAGATCAATTTATTTCCTTATGCCAATTTTTATAGAAGCTAGTTATATTATTCCAGAGCTCCTTAATAAATGGCATAGTTTTTGGACAATATTTTATATATATAACAAATATATATCCAATGCAAATAATTATGCATTAATTCCAATGCCTAAAATAAATACCTATGAGCTCCCAAAAATATTGGTTTGATGTTTATCTCTGTCCAGTATTTTCAGAGGGCAACATGAGCATTTTCTTGGACCTTTTTGGAGCAATTTTTACTTGGGTCAATTTCCAAAAATGATTCTGAGGGTTTCACAAATCCCCATTTCAAATTTAAATGAAATTTAAACATGATGCACAAATGACCAGCTAGTCTAGGTCATACCAGAACTAGGGATGTGACAACTTGCCCCCACTTGAAAGAATCTCGTCCCCAGATTCAGAGGTCGACGGAAAGAAAGCGGGGTACTCCAGTCGAAGACGATCTTCTCGCTCCCAAGTAGCTTCTCTCTCGGAATGATGAGACCATTGAACCTTGAGAAACTTGATGTTCTGACGTCGAGTGACACGCTCTGCTTGATCAAGAATGCGAACAGGGTACTCTCGATACATGAGGTTATCTTGGAGATCAAGCGTTTCGTGGTCCGCTCCACGGATAGGATCCGAGAAGCAACGCCTGAGTTGAGAGACGTGGAAGACATCATGCACCCGGGAAAGATGTGGGGGTAGTTCCAACTGGTAGGCAACCTCTCCTCGTTTAGCGAGAATGCGAAAAGGACCAATGTAACGAGGAGCCAACTTGCCCTTGATACCGAAACGATGGGTACCCTTCAAAGGGGTAACCCGAAGGTAAGCTTTGTCGCCAATTTCATAAGTCATATCCTTATGATGACGATCATACTGGCTCTTTTGACGAGATTGGGCTGTTTTCAAAATCTCACGAATGATGCGAACTTGCTCTTCTGCCTCCTAGATCATGTCCGGTCCAAAGAATTGTCTTTCACCGGTTTCTGACCAGTTCAAAGGTGTTCGACATCTTTGTCCATAGAGAATCTCAAAAGGAGCTTTCTTGAGACTGTATTGATAGCTATTGTTATAAGCAAACTCGGCGAAAGGAAGACATTTCTCCCAATCCATACCGAATGAGATAACGCAAGCTCTAAGCATGTCCTCGAGAATTTGATTGACCCTTTCCACCTGACCACTTGACTGAGGGTGGAAAGCGGTACTGAAGGAAAGATGGGTGCCCATGGCAGTTTGGAAACTCTCCCAGAAATGAGAAGTGAAAAGACTGCCACGGTCTGAATTGATCTCTAGTGGAACACCATGGAGTGAAACTATTCGAGAGATATATAAGTCGCTGAGCTGACTAGCGTGATACTCTCTAACATGTAGGAAGTGAGCCACTTGGACAGACGATCAACGATCACGAAGATAGAGTTATTCCTTTCTTGGTCCTGGAAAACCGTGATGAAATCCATACCAACTTTATCCCATTTCCACTCAGGAATAGCTAAAGGCTGAAGGGTGCCAAGAGGCCTTTGATGCTCGCTTAACGCGACGACAAACGCCACAATTAGCAACGAAGTCAGCGATTTCTCTCTTCATCCTAGTCCACCAGAACCTCTGGCGTAGGTCCTGATACATCTTAGTACTACCGGGATGAATTGTGAGAGGAGATTCATGCGCCTCCTTAAGAATCAATTATCGAAGATGTTGACTCTTGGGAACCACCAAGCGATTCTCAAAGAAGACAACACCTCGATCATCCATAGAGAAACATCCACCAACTACCTTCTTAATGTTTCTCTTAATGCGGATAACACCCCTATCAAACTTCTGGTCAGAGATGATCTGATCCTCAAGGGAAGGTTTCGCCACCAAGGTAGAAAGGAATCCGTGAGGAGCAATGTGAAGGTTAAGCTTACAGAATTCCTCATGGAGAAGTGGTTGACCCTGCTGCAACATGAGTTAATTGCAATAGGATTTACGGCTTAGCGCATCAGCCATGACATTGGCTTTGCCTGGGGTGTAGGTAATCCCTAGATCATAATCCGAGATCAACTCCAACCAACGTCTTTGCCTAAGATTCAAATCTGGTTGGGTGAAGATATACTTGAGACTCTGTTGATCGGTGTAAATCTCGCAACGTTTACCAAGAAGGTAATGTCGCCATGTCTTAAGTGCATATACTACGGCTGCAAGCTCTTGTAGGATAATTTTCCTCATGTGGATGCAACTGACAAGATGCATAGGCAATCACATGACGATCCTGCATAAGAATGCAACCTAGTCCCTGTCGTGAGGCGTCGCAGTAGATAACAAAGTCCTTCGTGAAATCCGGTGGCACAAGTATGGGAGCAGAAGTCAGGCGTCTTTTCAGTTCCTGAAAACTGTACTCACACTGTGGGGACCACTCGAACTTTTTATCTTTCTTGAGAAGTTCCGTGAGGGGCTTAGCTACTTTGGAGAAGTTTTCAACAAAGCGGCGACAATAGCTGGCTAGACCAAGGAAACTCCTAACTTGTTTAACAGTTTCAGGTGGAGTCCAATCGAGAATGGCCTGAACTCTCTCAGATTGACAGCAATGCCCTTATTGAGATTACGTGGCCTAGGTAGGTCACCGCAACAAAAATTCACACTTGGAGAACTTGGCATAAAGGCGGTGCTCTCTGAGTTTTTCTAGAACAAGTCTAAGATGTTCGGCATGCTCTTCCTCGTTCTTCGAGTAAATAAGAATATCATCAAGGTTAACCACGACGAATTTGTCTAAGTACTCCATGAAGATCGAGTTCATCAAGCGGGAGAATGTGGCTGGGGCGTTGGTTAGACCAAAGGACATGACGGTGTACTCATACTGGCCATAACGAGTGACAAAGGCTGTCTTGGGGATGTCCCCATTTCTGATCTTGATTTGGTGGTAGCCTAACCTCAAATCCATCTTGGAAAAGACTGAGGATCCAGCGAGCTGATCATACAGGTCGTTGATCCTGCGGAGCGGATACTTGTTCATTATCGTGACCAAATTAACGGGACGATAACCTACAACCATCCGGTCCGTACCATCCTTATTCTTGACGAAGAGGACGGGGCAAGCCCAAGGAGAAGAACTAGGACGGATGAAACCCTTTGCAAGGACTCATCAAGTTGTTTCTAAGCTCGCTAATTCTAAGGGTGCCATCTTGTAAGGTCTCCTAGAGATTGGAGCGGTTCCTCGGATAAGATCTATGACAAACTCTACATCTCTGTCAGGTGGAACACCTGGCAGTTCCTCTGGAAAGACATCCGGAAAATCACGGACTATCGGGATATCTTCAAGGTCTGGAAGAGGGCTGGCATTAAGAGAATAGAGTTGTCGCGTTGCAACTCTAGTGGAGACAGTGACTATCTTGCCAGATGGCTTCTAAGCTGAACAGACCTAGTGAAACAATCAATCTTGGCATAATGAGCTTTCATCCATTCCATACCCAAGATGATGTTAATATCTGTGGACTTGAGGGCTATAAGTGAGGCAAGGAATACAAGTTTGTCAACAAGGATTTCATTACCATGGCTTACACTAGAAGTTTGCCATTGGGATCCAGGGGTTTGAATGACTAGTGGAGAGGGCATATCACAAAATGATATGTTGTGCAAGTTAGCATAGCTTTCAGAAATGAAGGAATGAGATGCTCCAGTATCGAATAGAACCGAAGCTGGATGACAGTTGACAAGGAGTGTACCAAGAACGACATCTGGATCATGATGATCATCTTTAGCTGAGACGTGATGCACACGTCCGCGTTCAGTGGGAGCTGACTTGACACTGATCATCTTGCGTGATGGCTTAACACAGCCAACAGACTTCTCAGACTGGGGTGGAGCATAACCGGTCTGAGAGCAGTCACGTGCATAGTGTCCTGGCTCTCCGCATGTGAAGCAAGTCCCTGAAGTTGGACGTGGACCCGCATTGACAAGCGGTCTACCAATAGGCCTGGGTGGAGCATACTGCTGAACCGGGTGAGGCGCCACACAAGATGGCCTCGGTGAATATCCGGGTGGAAGAGCAGAGTTCGGAATCCAAATCCGGCGCTTTTGAGAACTAGAACCGGAAGTAGAAACCAAATCATGGTTGTGCTTACGAGACTCCTCGTAAGTGAGCTGAGCTGTCTCTGCATTAATGGCCTTGTTCACAAGAGCCTGGAATGTATCACAATAATGTAGGTGGAGATCACGACGCAACTTGGGGTTGAGACCTTCCGAACCTAGCCTCGCTTCTTGGCGTCCGTGGACACTTCTTCAGAGCATAGCGGGCAAGGTTCTCAAACTCTCTGCTCAGAAGCATCAACAGCCATCTTACCCTGGGTGAAACTACAGAACTCTTCTCTCTTGCGGTCGATGAGGGCTTCAGAATGTGATGCTCATGAAAAGCCTCAAGTGAAATCTCTCCGTAGGAATCGACCAGCTGGAAGCATAGCTCATAGTTCTGCCACCAAAGACTAGCAAGACCTTCCAGATGGTATGCAGATAGGTGGCCTTGTCACTTTCAGCCACGTCGCAGAACGGAGCTATGCGGTGATACTACGGAGTTAGTCATCTCCATCGAGTGGCTCGATGGAATGATGTGTCAGACCCCGATTCCAAGTCACATCGACCTAGCTGGTAACACCTCATATCACTTTGCGGCCTCACGCGACGGTATTCCAACATCGACCTAGTGTCGCTCATACCATGGCCCCGGACCGCTTACCATGGCCGGGCGCCTTTTGGCTCACGATATGATAGTGTCGCTAGCATCCACATGACAAAGAACCCGGCCGACATGGCTAGTCGTGAACCCAAAGCGCACTAACCTATGGGGACAGCATACATGAATCACTTCGAGCATGTCGGTCATCAACGATGAATTTGGCTGTAGCACTGGCTAACAGACTCGTATCCCGGCTGTAGCAGGCTAGGCAGGACTCAATATCACCGCGTGACATTTCAAGGGATGTATATAGGAACGAAATGAATCACATGCCGCCACCAAGTGTCCAAGCAGAGTGCTGGGCTAGCAGGACTCGTGAACCGGGCAGAAGCGGACTACTATCGCCGTAAGCACGAGACTACATTTCCCATATGAGAGGCTGCCAAGGATAAACAACTAGTTTGTCGGATCCCACTCATACCAAGCATTTCAATCATACACGCAATATGCCCGATATGAGTAAATACAACAAGGCATCACAACAAAACTCTACAACTCAAGTATTTTATTTAAGAGGCCCGAGGAGCCATACATAACATAGTCATACAGGTAGGGGTCACATGACCCAACACTCAAGTCATACAATCATACAAGCACATGCGAAGCAAACTAGTCTCGAGTACGACTCTAGAAAGAAAGAAAGCTTGTTGGAGCCTTTCTATCTACAATGGCCCTTCACAAGTCTTAGATCGCCACCGGGTGGCTAGTTCACTGTCAAGTCAATATCTACATAGAACTGGCTTGAGGGGTAGTATAGTCCTCTAAAAACATTAATTACAAACATGAGTACAAAGGTACTCAAAGAAGTCTTACCACGTAATCCTATCATACATGCACATTCTCAAGGAAGGAAGTGGAGTTATTTGCAGCAAGCCAGCTTTGACTCTTGGCTAAGCTATCCCACGTGACACCACTTTGTAAAGCATTTGTCGCATACACGAGTCCACTAATCACCATCACAATACTCCACCGTGGATCCTCTCTCGTCATCCCCGAGAGGGCCATCCACTATACTCACACTTATCTTGAGGCTTTTAGTAGTATCCATTTACTTGTCTATGAACTGATATAGGTAACCCAGAAGTCCTTCTCCGTGGACACGGCTATTCAATAGATCATATTTAACCCCGCAGGGTGTACTTCTTCACACACGCTCACCACTTATCGCCGCTTACACGACATGTACTGCAACCTTCAAGCGGAAGCCCAACGTGGGTGTCGGCCACAGCCTACCTAAACACTCAAGTCCCTAGTCCAGTTTATCGCCTATTCGGTTCCATCCGCAGGAGTCCGCCGAGGTTTCCCATACAGCCCCGAACGATGTGTGCAGGGTTCCCGAGATACCAAACGGCACTGCACACCGGGCCACGTGCCTACCGCAACACAACCCACCCCTAAGGTCAGCGCTATATGCCCCAAAGATGCTACAAACACCGTAAACTACTTGCAACTCCCTGACTAAGAACAAGGGTGGTTAAGAAGCCGAGAGGGTCAATTAGGATCCCAATGTGTGGTAGTAACTGTTCATGGATCACAAACACAGATCTCAGTTCTAAGTTCGGCTTCAATGAAACAACCCACCATGTACTCCTACATGGCCTCTCATCGATACCTTTACCAAATCGTGTTCAACACTTTCACTCGAACCAACACAACCTTTCACTCCAGCTCATCATCCCGATGAGCCGACTGACACAACTCTAAGCATAGCAAGCATAGCATGGTAGGAATCACAAACATGGCTCAATCAACTCCTACACATACTAGTGGGTTTCATCTAGTTATCGTGGCAATGACAGTCATGCAAAGGAAGTGGGTTCAACTACCGCAGCACACAACAGCTTGAATCGCGTTGTCTTAATGCAGTAAACGAGAGCAGAAGCGAGAACATGGGTTTGTATCGAATGATCAATGAGTTGCTTGCCCGATGGAACTGGGTAGAGAACGCCTTCGATGGGTAGTCGAGGTTATCTTCGGGCGTAACCTATCATGAAAGCACACCAAAGTAAACACACATGACAATATGCAACAATATGATGCATGCTATGACATGGCAATATGGATGTGTGTTGGCCTAATGCAAGCTGAAAGAATAGGGATGAACTCATTTGAATCAAGGATTCAAATGATAGCTCATTTGAGTTAGTCCTAATGGTGCAATATCTTATTCTGGTTAAACAGCATAGTTAACTTGTTTTAACATGCATGAAACCTGTACCAATGGATAGAGTGGATTTTTCTGATAATTTTCATATATAAATCTTTGCATTTGGAGTTATAGAATAAAAGTTATAAGCATTTGAAATTTGAATTATATTCGAATTTACTATATCAAAATAAATCCAGAAATTGAATTAATGCGCCAAGATGAGGTCAGCGTGACGTCAGGGTCAACGGGTCGTCCAGGTCAAACTGACCAGTGGGACCCGCATGTCAGTAGTTAGTTTAACTAATTAACTTTAATTAGAACTAATCTAATTAGTTAACCGGGGGTCCACCTGTCATTGACTCGAAAGCACCAACAGGCCCACCACCAATGGTCGTGGTCAACTCGCTGGCGCTCAGCCGCCGGGCGAGGCCAGGCGCGGCGGAGCAAAGTGCTTTTGCACGTTCCGGCCACCAAATGGGGCGCGGAAGGCATCTACGTGGAGCTGGAGACGAACCGCAGCTTTTGGTGGGGTTAGTTGGGGTCGGGGTGGCCGGAGTTGGCGCCGGCGACGAGTTTGGCGGCGGCCGGGGCTCGGGTGATCTCGGGCTTGTTGTTAGGGGGCAAAGTGAGGCGCGTGGAGTGCAGGGTTGACCCAACGCAACTCGGTGAGTGCGATGGACACGGTGGCGTGGGTTGGTGGCCGGAGCCTGCCGGGCGACGAGCCCGCGGGGCGGTGCTCGGGCGAAGCGTACGTGCTCGTTGTGGTGCACGAGAAGAGAGTGGAGAGGATGGGGAGGTAGCCAGGCTCACAGCGGTCTCAGAGAGCCGACGACGTGGTCGGGATGAACCGATGCGGCGGCGACGGCGAAGGGGATCTCCGCGGTGGCGGAGTCGGGCGGGTCGGTGCAGTGGCTTTGGGCAGCAAGCGCTCGGGGCTTGGCTTGTTCGACGAAGTCGACGACGGCGAAGCGACCGGACAAGGTCTCGTGGCGCGGGGACGACGGTGGCTACGGCTACGACGGTGGAGCGGCGACGGTGGCGTCGGCCATGGCGAGGGGGGAGCGAGGGAGAGAGGCAGGGGGGCGAATGGCGGTCCAGGGGTCGGGCGACGACGTGGAGGCCGCCCAGGCAGCGAGGCGGCGAGGAGGTGAAGCAGGCGGCGGCCAGCTGCGTGGCGCGCTCGAGCTCGCTGTCGGGCACTGGTTGCTCGCTCAAGCCGAGCCAAGCAGCCATGGCGCTGCTGGGCTGGGCTGGGCGGCAGTGGGCCTGCACGGGCGCTGTAAGGGTTTTTCCATTTTTAGTCTTTTTCTAAATTCTGCAACTTTGTGGGGTTTTTAAAATACCAAAACTGTTTTAAAAATCACCAAAATGCTCCTGGTCACTTGTTGGAATATTCCCAACATGAAACATTTTGGTTTGGCAATTTTGAACATTTAAAATATTTTATATAATTTAAAATGCTCAAGTTCAAAACTTGTGGATTAATCCTAGAACCTTTAGATGACCTAGAAAATGATACACCTCCTTTGACATGGGTTCTGAACCAAAGCAAAGAGGATGAGCATTTTGAAGGGCATTTCGGTTCATTGAAATAATTTTAGTAAACCCTAGTTGTTTTAAGGGGGTGTTCGGGGTTTCGCCTTCCCCATTTCAAATTCAAATGAAATTTAAACATGATGCACACCCTAATGCATGGTCTAACTGGATGTGACAACTCACCCCACTCAAAAGAATCTCGCCCCGAGATTTAGGATCTGCTATGTAAAAGGTGGGATACTCAAGTCGAAGACGATCCTCCCTTTCCCAAGTTGCTTCTTGCTCGGAATGGTTTGACCATTGAACCTTTAGAAACTTGATATTCCGACGCCGAGTGGTACGCTCGGCTTGATCGAGGATACGAACGGATATTCTCGATAGGTGAGGTTATCTTGGAGATCAAGTTGCTTGTGGTCCACTCCACGGATAGGATCCGAGAAGCAACGCCGAGTTGGGAAACGGAAGACATCATGGACTCGAAAGATGCGGAGGTAGTTCCAATTGGTAGGCAACTTTCCTCGCTTGGCAAGAATGCGAAGGGTCCAATGTAACGAGGAGCCAACTTGCCTTTGATATCAAACGATGGGTTCCTTTAAAGGAGTAACCCAAGGTAAGCCTTCTCGCCAATTTCATAAGTCATAGGCTTATGCTTGCGGTCATATTGGCTCTTTTGACGAGATTGGGCTGTTTTCAATTTTCACTAATAACGCGAACCTGCTCTCTTCGCTTCCTGAATCATATCCGCCAAAGAGTTGTCTCTCCCCGGTTTCACCAGTTAAGAGGCGCTCACATTTTCGCCCATAAAGAACTTCGAAGGGCTTTGCCCAAGCTGGCTTGATAACTATTGTTATAAGCTTAACTCGGCGAATGGAAGGCATTTCTCCCAATTCATGCCGAAGAGATGATGAAGCTCAAGCATATCCTCTAGGATTTGATTGACTCGCTCTACTTGACCACTTGATTGGGGATGGAAAGCGGTGCTAAAGGAGAGACGAAGTTCCATAGCGCTTTGGAAACTTTCCCAAAATCGAGAGGTGAAGAGACTTCCACGGTCTGAGTTAATCTCTAATGGAACACCATGAAGAGACACTATTCGAGAGATGTACAATTCAGCTAGCTGGCTAGCGGTTATACTCTCACTAACAGGTAGGAAGTGGGCTACTTTGGAAAGACGATCAACGACAACGAAGATAGCATTATTCCTCTCTTGGTCCCGGGAAACCCGTAATGAAATCCATACCGATTTTATCCCATTTCCATTCAGGAATTTCCAAAGGTTGAAGGGTACCAGAGGCCGTTGATGCTCGCTTAACTCGACGACGACGCCGCAATTAGCAATGTATTGAGCGATTTCTCTTCATCCTAGTCCACCAAACCTCGGCGAGATCTTGATACATTTTAGTACTACCGGATGAATGGTGAGAGGAGAGTCATGAGCTTCCTTAAGGATCAATTGTCGTAGCTGTTGTTTCTTGGGAACCACCAAGCGGTTTTCAAAGAAGACAACACTGTTCATCTATGGAGAAACATTTAGCAGCTCCGCTTAGCAATGTTCTCCTTGATCCGAGATATTCCTCTATCATACCGCTGAGCAGCTATGATTCGATCCGTAAGGTCAGGTTTCGCCACCGTGGTGGAAAGGAACTCGAGGAACAATGTGAAGATTAAGCTTACGTAAATTCCTCGTGGAGAAATGGTTGACTTTGTTGTAACATCAGATTGTTACAATAAGATTTGCGACTTAGTGCGCCAGCCATGACATTGGCCTTGCTCGGGTGTAGGATATTCCTAAGTCGAAATCTGTATCAACTCGACCCAACGCCTTTGCCTCGAGATTCAAACCGTTGGGTGAAGATATATTTCAGACTTTGGTGATCAGTGTAGATTTCGCAACGATTACCCGTAAGGTAATGTCGCCAGGTTTTGAGTGCATGAACCATCGCCGCAAGCTCTAGATCGTGTGGGGTAGTTATCCTCATGTGGACGAATCGTCGAGAAGCGAGGCAATCACATGACGATCTTGCATGAGTATGCAACCTAGTCCTTGTCGCGAGGCGCCGTAATAGATAATAAAGTCCTTAGAGAAATCTGGTGGAACAAGTACGGAGCAGATGTCAGCGCCTTTTCAGCCTCGAAAGCTGAACTCAGACCGTGGCGCCCATTCAACTTCTTATCTTTCTTGAGGAGTTCGTTAGAGGTTTAGCAACTTTAGAGAAATTCTCGATTTAAGCGGCGGCAATAGCTCGCTAAACCGAGGAAACTCCGAACTTGCTTGACCGATTCAGGTGGAGTCCAATCAAGGACGGCTTGAACTCGCCGATTGACAGCAATGCCCTTACCAGAGATTACATGTCCTAGATAGGTCACTGCAACCAGAATTCACACTTAGAGAATTTGGCATAAAGGCGGTGCTCTCAAGTTTCATCAATACTAGCCTTAGGTGTTCGCATGTTCTTCCTCATTCTTGAGTAGATGAGTATATCATCGAGGTATACCACGACTAATTTATCCAAATACTCCATGAAGATTGAGTTCATTAACCGAGAGAAGGTGGCTGGAGCATTGGTTAATCCGAAGGACATGACGGTGTACTCAGATTGGCCATAACGAGTGACAAAGGCCGCTTTAGGAATGTCCTCGTTTTGATTTTGATTTGATGGTAGCCCAACCTCAAATCCATCTTGAAAAGATCGAGGATCCAGCGAGCTGATCATACAGTGTCGTTGATCCCGGGAGCGGATACTTGTTCTTGATAGTGACCAAATTGATGTGTCGGTAATCTACAACCATCCGATCCGCATCATCCTTCTTCTTGACGAAGAGGACGGGCAAGCCCATGGAGATGAACTAGGACGGATGAAACCTTTTGCAAGGACTCATCGAGTTGTTTCTAAGTTCAGCTAGTTCTAGGGTGCCATCTTATAAGGTCTTCTAGAGATTGGGACGGTTCCGGAACAAGATCTATCACTTAACTCGACATCCCCGCTGTGGAACACCGGCAGTTCCTCCGAAAGACATCCGGAAATCACGGACTACCGGAATATCTTCGAGGTCCGGAAGGGGTTGGCATTTATGAGTAAAGTCGGCGCTTAGACACTCGGGTTAAAACATTCACCGCCTTGCCCAAGGATGGGTAAGTTGAACAGTTCTAGTAGAGCAATCAATCTTAGCATAATGGGCTGACATCCAGTCCATACCCAAGATGATGTTTATGTCCGAGGACTTGAGAGCTATTAGAGATGCAAGAAAGACTAATCTGTCGACAAGAATTTCATTCCCATGACTTATTCTAGAGGTTTGCCATCTAGAACCAGGAGTTTGAATTTCCATGGAGGTAGGCATGTCACGAATGTGGTGTTGTGCAATCGAGCATAGCTCTCAGAAATAAATGAATGAGATGCTCCAGTATCAAAAAGAACGGTTGCCGGATGGCAATTAACAAGAAGCGTACCGAGGACGACGTTGGGATCCTCATAGGTTTCTTCAGCAGAGACATAGTTGACATGGCCACGAGCGGTGGCAACTGGTTTAGCATAGGGCACCTTTCCCGCTGGCTTGCCGCGCCAATGACTTTCCAACTTGATTGGGGTTGTTCTGGGACACTCGGATATAGTGGCCCGCCTCTCCACACTTGAAGCAAGTTATCACATTTGGGCGTGGAGCAGCATTAGCAGTTGGACCTCCATAAGTCTTGGGTGGAAAATATACGGTTGGTTGGGGCGAGGCGCCTCAAAGGATGGCCTCGGGTGAACTCGGTGGTAGAGCAGTATTTGGAACCCAAACCCGCGCTTCGGGATCCAGAGCCGGATGACGATCCGAGTCACGGATGTGCTTATGAAGCCTCAAAATCAGTCTGCCCAGTTTCGCGCCGATAGCCTTATTGACTAGCTTCGGAAAGAGGTACACTCATGCAGACGGAGATCTCGGCGTAGCTCAGTGGCTAAGTCCCTTGCGGAACCTTGCCTCGCTTCTTGGCATCGGTAGAAACTTCTTCGAGCATAACGCTAACCTCCCAAATTCACGGCAGTAGGCATCCACCGTCACCTACCTTGGGTGAAACTGCAGAATTTCACGCTTGCGGTCCATAAGACCTTCTCGAATATGATGCTCACGAAGGCGGCATCAATTCAGCCCAAGTTGTAACTTGTCCAACCGGACGATAGCCTCATAATTTTCCCACCAGAGACTAGCAGGGCCTTCAAGATGATAGGCGGCAAAGGTAACCTTGTCAGCCTCAGCCACGCTATGAACGCAGCTTGTGGTGGATGCCGCGGAGCTAATCATCCGCCGAGAGGCTCGACGGAATATTTGAATTTTGGGGATATAGCTTGACGAAATCGCTGAGTGAAACCACATCGCTTCTTGGCTGGCGGTTGTGTTTTGTTCAATCCGCCCAATAAGCGGTTGGTTTCACGCTTATTATGCTCGCTTCAAAGATCACCTCGCCAAAGATGGCGGTTATGCAGATTCACATTTCTGGCTGCATGGCTTCTCCCCGCCCGAACAGCAGGAGTGTTATGAGTGTTGACCATCCCGGGAGACAAAGCAAAGGTTTAAACCAGGATGGCAGAATTTAACAAGGAAGTGCGGAAGGTAATGGATAGCATGGAATGCAAAGATGTTCATCCGTATGACATGGTAATATAAAACTGCCATATATATATATACCAACGGTCATACACACCATTCATAGTTTAGTACAAGCCCGACGGAGTACAACTATAAGGAAAGGCGTTACATCTCATCGGAAGCATCCCAACTCCTATACATTATTTTTCTACACTTCCTAACGATACACACTAAGTCGTATTCCACGAGTCACGCAGACGGTGGAAACACAACTATTACCATACTAGGAATACTACTACTATCTCGTGCAGCTCCATAGTAGTCCTCATAGAAGTCACCACCTGCACTCGAAGTGGAACATGATCGTCCGGAAATGATAATCCTGTGGGGCCTGTGGACCATAAGGACTCGGATGTGGCCGTGGACCAACAAACGGTGGCACGAGGCCCACGAGGAGGAGTGATGCTCCAACCTCACGCCACTCCATAAAGTCCGGCAGACTCGCCCGCACGGGTACAAGTCTCTCATGTCCATATATCCGCTTGCACGGCAGGTGCAAACCTAGTCGAGTAGCCCAAAGGGTCGAACGGCATTAAAAGCTCCATACGCAAGGCCCGGTTCTCACGGTCCTTGTCCTCCAAAGAACTCAAGAGTAGTGCGAAGGAGTGAGTCCTCATGGGATGCATCGCTGTACAAACCTCAAGGTAGCCATGCGCCCTGTGGAGGGATGCCGCATATAGCGAAAATCGTGTTGTTCAAAGAAAGCAGTTCTCGCTCGAATAATAGTCATCATGGAATAGGCTGCATCTTGCACGATATTCCAATAGTGATTCCGAGCCCATAAGAACAAAGTGAAGTGGCTCAAGAGTTCGGATAAGATGGATAAACCGACCGCATAGGTATTGGCTTTGATTGAAATCCTAAACTGCTCCTCGACGGTATATTCAGGATACCATCGATAACCAGACTCAATCATCACCCTAACCAGCATTGCCGTGTGACCACACACATCAATGCAACGGGTCAGCGTAACCACTTGGTTCTCGGGGACGGTGGCCATCCGAAAGCACAGCCACAATGCAAAGGCATTAGAATTTCTAGGAAAATCGGCAGCATAACATCTCAGAAATGCTCAAAATCAGATTTGAGACATTCAAAATCAGATTGCAAATCCACTCAACAACATCATATCAAGGTTCTCGTTCAAATGATAGCATACTAAAATTTAGTAGCACCGAATCGAGGATGTAACCAACAATCCTATAAGTTACTACGGATTAGTAACACGTGAACCCGATAGAGAGAAGAGAGCCTAGTCCTAAACCCACGCCGAATGAGAAGAGGATGACTCAGATCGAGGGCATAAGGTAAAGGAGTAAAAGAGCCTTACGCTCCCTCCCACAATCAATTCCCTACATATAACTAAAGCATTTCTAGACTCAACTTCACCAGTTTGGCTTAGCGAACCCACAGCAGCCCCGCTCGATGCCAACGCTGTCAGACCCCGATTCCAAGTCACATCGACCTAGCTGGTAACACCTCATATCACTTTGCGGCCTCACGCACGGTATTCCCACGGTGTCGCTTACCATGGCCCGGACCGCTTATGCCTTTTGGCTCACGATATGATAGTGTCGCTAGCATCCACATGACAAAGAACCCGGCCGACATGGCTAGTCGTGAACCCAAAGCGCACTAACCTATGGGGACAGCATACATGAATCACTTCGAGCATGTCGGTCATCAACGATGAATTCGGCTGTAGCACTGGCTAACAGACTCGTATCCCGGCTGTAGCAGCTAGGCAGACTCAATATCACCGCGTGACATTTCAAGGGATGTATATAGGAACGAAATGAATCACATGCCGCCACCAAGTGTCCAAGCAGAGTGTGGGCTAGCAGTGACTCGTGAACCGGCAGTAGCGGACTACTATCGCCGTAAGCACGAGACTACATTTCCCATATGAGAGGCTGCCAAGGATAAACAACTAGTTTGTCGGATCCCACTCATACCAAGCATTTCAATCATACACGCAATATGCCCGATATGAGTAAATACAACAAGGCATCACAACAAAACTCTACAACTCAAGTATTTTATTTAAGAGGCCCGAGGAGCCATACATAACATAGTCATACAGGTAGGGGTCACATGACCCAACACTCAAGTCATACAATCATACAAGCACATGCGAAGCAAACTAGTCTCGAGTACGACTCTAGAAAGAAAGAAAGCTTGTTGGAGCCTTTCTATCTACAATGGCCCTTCACAAGTCTTAGATCGCCACCGGGTGGCTAGTTCACTCGTCAAGTCAATATCTACATAGAACCGCCGGAGGGGTAGTATAGTCCTCTAAAAACATTAATTACAAACATGAGTACAAAGGTACTCAGAAGTCTTACCACGTAATCCTATCATACATGCACATTCTCAAGGAAGGAAGTGGAGTTATTTGCAGCAAGCCAGCTTTGACTCTTGGCTAAGCTATCCCACGTGACACCACTTTGTAAAGCATTTGTCGCACACGAGTCCACTAATCACCATCACAATACTCCACCGTGGATCCTCTCTCGTCATCCCCGAGAGGGCCATCCACGATACTCACACTTATCTTGAGGCTTTTAGTAGTATCCATTTACTTGTCTATGAACTGATATAGGTAACCCAGAAGTCCTTCTCCGTGGACACGGCTATTCAATAGATCATATTTAACCCCGCAGGGTGTACTTCTTCACACACGCTCACCACTTATCGCCGCTTACACGACATGTACTGCAACCTTCAAGCGGAAGCCCAACGTGGGTGTCGGCCACAGCCTACCTAAACACTCAAGTCCCTAGTCCAGGTTTATCGCCTATTCGGTTCCATCCGCAGGAGTCCGCCGAGGTTTCCCATACAGCCCCGAACGATGTGTGCAGGGTTCCCGAGATACCAAACGGCACTCTGCACACCGGCCACGTGCCTACCGCAACACAACCCACCCCTAAGGTCAGCGCTATGCGCGGCCCCAAAGATGCTACAAACACCGTAAACTACTTGCAACTCCCTGACTAAGAACAAGGGTGGTTAAGAAGCCGAGAGGGTCATTTAGGATCCCAATGTGGTAGTAACTGTTCATGGATCACAAACACAGATCTCAGTTCTAAGTTCGGCTTCAATGAAACAACCCACCATGTACTCCTACATGGCCTCTCATCGATACCTTTACCAAATCGTGTTCAACACTTTCACTCGAACCAACACAACCTTTCACTCCAGCTCATCATCCCGATGAGCCGACTGACACAACTCTAAGCATAGCAAGCATAGCATGGTAGGAATCACAAACATGGCTCAATCAACTCCTACACATACTAGTGGGTTTCATCTAGTTATCGTGGCAATGACAGTCATGCAAAGGAAGTGGGTTCAACTACCGCAGCACACAACAGCTTGAATCGCGTTGTCTTAATGCAGAAACGAGAGCGAAGCGAGAACATGGGTTTGTATCGAATGATCAATGAGTTGCTTGCCCGATGGAACTGGGTAGAGAACGCCTTCGATGGGTAGTCGAGGTTATCTTCGGGGCGTAACCTATCATGAAAGCACACCCAAGTAAACACACATGACAATATGCAACAATATGATGCATGCTATGACATGGCAATATGGATGTGTGTTGGCCTAATGCAAGCTGAAAGAATAGGGATGAACTCATTTGAATCAAGGATTCAAATGATAGCTCATTTGAGTTAGTCCTAATGGTGCAATATCTTATTCTGGTTATTCAGCATAGTTAACTTGTTTTAACATGCATGAAACCTGTACCAATGGATAGAGTGGATTTTTCTGATAATTTTCATATATAAATCTTTGCATTTGGAGTTATAGAATAAAAGTTATAAGCATTTGAAATTTGAATTATATTCGAATTTACTATATCAAAATAAATCCAGAATTGAATTAATGCGCCAAGATGAGGTCAGCGTGACGTCAGGGTCAACGGGTCGTCCAGGTCAAACTGACCAGTGGGACCCGCATGTCAGAGTTAGTTTAACTAATTAACTTTAATTAGAA
Source organism: Aegilops longissima (assembly GCA_021605205.1). Taxonomy (NCBI): domain Eukaryota; kingdom Viridiplantae; phylum Streptophyta; class Magnoliopsida; order Poales; family Poaceae; genus Aegilops; species Aegilops longissima. The sequence continues at coordinate 291,510,701 of CM038678.1, forward strand.
CTAACCTAATTAGTTAACCGGGGTCCACCGTCATTGACTCGAAAGCACCAACAGGCCCACCACCAATGGTCGCGGTCAACTCGCTGGCGCTCAGTCAGCCGGCGAGGCCAGCGCGGAGCAAAGTGCTTTTGCACGTTCCGCCACCAAATGGGGCGCGAAGGCATCTACGTGGAGCTGGAGATGAACCGCAGCTATTGGTGGGGTTAGTTGGGGTCGGGTGGCGGAGTTGGCGCCGGCGACGAGTTTGGCGGCGGCCGGGCTCGGGTGATGTCGGGCTTGTTGTTAGGGGGCAAAGTGAGGCGCGTGGAGTGCAGGGTTAGACCCAACGCAAACGGTGAGTGCGATGGACACGGTGGCGTGGTGGTTGGTGGCCGGAGCCTCGCCGGCGACGAGCCCGGGCGGGCGGCGCTCGGGCGAGCGTGGTGCTCGCTGGTGCACGAGGAAGAGAGTGGAGAGGATGGGGAGGTAGCCAGGCTCACAGCGGTCTCAGAGAGCCGACGACGTGGTCGGGACGATCCGATGCGGCGGCGACGGCGAAGGGGATCTCCGCGGTGGCGGAGTCGGGCGGGTCGGTGCAGTGGCTTGGGGCAGCAAGTGCTCGGGCTTGGCTTGTTCGACGAAGTCGACGACGGCGAAGCGACCGGACAAGGTCTCGTGGGCGCTGGGACGACGGTGGCTACGGCTACGACGGTGGAGCGGCGACGGTGGCGCCGGCCATGGCGAGGGGGAGAGAGAGAGAGAGGCAGGGGGCGAATGGCGGTCCAGGGGTCGGGCGACGACGTGGAGGCCGCCCAGGCAGCGAGGCGGCGAGGAGGTGAAGCAGGCGGCGGCCAGCTGCGTGGGCGCGTCGAGCTCGCTGTCGGGCACTGGTTGCTCGCTCAAGCCGAGCCAAGCAGCCATTGGCTGGCGGCTGCTGGGCTGGCTGGGCAGGTGGGCAGTGGGCACACGGCGTGTAAGGGTTTTTCCATTTTTAGTCTTTTTCTAAATTCTGCAACTTTGTGGGGTTTTTAAAATACCAAAACTGTTTTAAAAATCACCAAAATGCTCCTGGTCACTTGTTGGAATATTCCCAACATGAAACATTTTGGTTTGGCAATTTTGAACATTTAAAATATTTTATATAATTTAAAATGCTCAAGTTCAAAACTTGTGGATTAATCCTAGAACCTTTAGATGACCTAGAAAATGATACACCTTCTTTGACATGGGTTCTGAACCAAAGCAAAGAGGATGAGCATTTTGAAGGGCATTTCGGTTCATTGAAATAATTTTAGTAAACCCTAGTTGTTTTAAGGGGGTGTTCTGGGGTTTCGCCTTCCCCATTTCAAATTCAAATGAAATTTAAACATGATGCACACCCTAATGCATGGTCTAACTGGATGTGACAACTCACCCCACTCAAAAGAATCTCGCCCCGAGATTTAGGATCTGTTATAAAAAGGTGGGATACTCAAGTCGAAGACGATCCTCCCTTTCCCAAGTTGCTTCTTGCTCGGAATGGTTTGACCATTGAACCTTTAGAAACTTGATATTCCGACGCCGAGTGGTACGCCGGCTTGATCGAGGATACGAACGGGATATTCTCGATAGGTGAGGTTATCTTGGAGATCAAGTTTTTGTGGTCCACTTCACGGATAGGATCCGAGAAGCAACGCCGAGTTGGGAAACGTGGAAGACATCATGGACTCGAAAGATGCGGAGGTAGTTCCAATTGGTAGGCAACTTCCCTCGCTTGGCAAGAATGCGAAAGGGTCCAATGTAACGAGGAGCCAACTTGCCTTTGATATCAAACGATGGGTTCCTTTAAAGGAGTAACCCAAGGTAAGCCTTCTCGCCAATTTCATAAGTCATAGGCTTATGCTTGCGGTCATATTGGCTCTTTTGACGAGATTGGGCTGTTTTCAATTTTCACGAATAACGCGAACTCGCTTCTTTCGCTTCTCGAATCATGTCCGCCAAAGAGTTGTCTCTCCCGGTTTTCACCGTTAAGAGGCGCTCACATTTCCGCCCATAAAGAACTTCAAAGGGCTTTGCCCAAGCTGGCTTGATAACTATTGTTATAAGCTTAACTCGGCGAATGGAAGGCATTTCTCCCAATTCATGCGAAAGAGATGATGAAGCTCAAGCATATCCTCTAGGATTTGATTGACTCGCTCTACTTGACCACTTGATTGGGGATGGAAAGCGGTGCTAAAGGAGAGACGAGTTCCATAGCGCTTTGGAAACTTTCCCAAAATCGAGAGGTGAAGAGACTTCCACGGTCCTGAGTTAATCTCTAATGGAACACCATGAAGAGACACTATTCGAGAGATGTACAATTCAGCTAGCTGGCTAGCGGTTATACTCTCACTAACAGGTAGGAAGTGGGCTACTTTGGAAAGACGATCAACGACAACGAAGATAGCATTATTCCTCTCTTGGTCCTGGGAAACCCGTAATGAAATCCATACCGATTTTATCCCATTTCCATTCAGGAATTTCCAAAGGTTGAAGGGTACCAAGAGGCCGTTGATGCTCGCTTAACTCGACGACATGACGCCGCAATTAGCAATGTATTGAGCGATTTCTCTTCATCCTAGTCCACCAAAACCTCCGCGAGATCTTGATACATTTTAGTACTACCGGATGAATGGTGAGAGGAGAGTCATGAGCTTCCTTAAGGATCAATTGTCGTAGCTGTTGTTTCTTGGGAACCACCAAGCGGTTTTCAAAGAAGACAACACTGTTCATCTATGGAGAAACATTTAGCAGCTCCGCTAGCAATGTTCTCCTTGATCCGAGATATTCCTCTATCATACCGCCGAGCAGCTATGATTCGATCCGTAAGGTTAGGTTTCGCCACCGTGGTGGAAAGGAACTCGAGGAACAATGTGAAGATTAAGCTTACGAAATTCCTCGTGGAGAAATGGTTGACTTTGTTGTAACATCAGATTGTTACAATAAGATTTGCGACTTAGTGCGCCAGCCATGACATTGGCCTTTGCTCGGGTGTAGGATATTCCTAAGTCGAAATCTGTATCAACTCGACCCAACGCCTTTGCCTCGAGATTCAAACCGTTGGGTGAAGATATATTTCAGACTTTGGTGATCAGTAGATTTCGCAACGATTACCCGTAAGGTAATGTCGCCAAGTTTTGAGTGCATGAACCATCGCCGCAAGCTCTAGATCGTGTGTGGGTAGTTATCCTCATGTGGACGAATTGTCGAGAAGCGAGGCAATCACATGACGATCTTGCATGAGTATGCAACCTAGTCCTTGTCGCGAGGCGCCGTAATAGATAATAAAGTCCTTAGAGAAATCTGGTGGAACAAGTACGGAGCAGATGTCAGCGCCTTTTCAGCCTCGAAAGCTGAACTCTCAGACTGTGGCGCCCATTCAACTTCTTATCTTTCTTGAGGAGTTCGTTAGAGGTTTAGCAACTTTAGAGAAATTCTCGACGGTTAAGCGGCGGCAATAGCTCGCTAAACCGAGGAAACTCCGAACTTGCTTGACCGATTCAGGTGGAGTCCAATCAAGGACGGCTTGAACTCGCCGGATTGACAGCAATGCCCTTACCAGAGATTACATGTCCTAGATAGGTCACTTCGCAACCAGAATTCACACTTAGAGAATTTGGCATAAAGGCGGTGCTCTCAAGTTTCATCAATACTAGCCTTAGGTGTTCGCATGTTCTTCCTCATTCTTGGAGTAGATGAGTATATCATCGAGGTATACCACTATTTAATTTATCCAAATACTCCATGAAGATTGAGTTCATTAACCGAGAGAAGGTGGCTGGAGCATTGGTTAATCCGAAGGACATGACGGTGTACTCAGATTGGCCATAACGAGTAACAAAGGCCGCTTTAGGAATGTCCTCGTTTTGATTTTGATTTGATGGTAGCCCAACCTCAAATCCATCTTGAAAAGATCGAGGATCCAGCGAGCTGATCATACAGTGTCGTTGATCCCGGGAGCGGATACTTGTTCTTGATAGTGACCAAATTGATGTGTCGGTAATCTACAACCATCCGATCCGCATCATCCTTCTTCTTGACGAAGAGGACGGGCAAGCCCATGGAGATGAACTAGGACGGATGAAACCCTTTTGCAAGGACTCATCGAGTTGTTTCTTAAGTTCAGCTAGTTCTAGGGTGCCATCTTATAAGGTCTTCTAGAGATTGGGACGGTTCCGGAACAAGATCTATCACTTAACTCGACATCCCCGCTGTGGAACACCGGCAGTTCCTCCGAAAGACATCCGGAAATCACGGACTACCGGAATATCTTCGAGGTCCGGAAGGGGTTGGCATTTATGAGTAAAGTGGCGCTTAGACACTCGGGTTAAAACATTCACCGCCTTGCCCAAGGATGGGTAAGTTGAACAGTTCTAGTAGAGCAATCAATCTTAGCATAATGGGCTGACATCCAGTCCATACCCAAGATGATGTTTATGTCCGAGGACTTGAGAGCTATTAGAGATGCAAGAAAGACTAATCTGTCGACAAGAATTTCATTCCCATGACTTATTCTAGAGGTTTGCCATCTAGAACCAGGAGTTTGAATTTCCATGGAGGTAGGCATGTCACGTAATGTGGTGTTGTGCAATCGAGCATAGCTCTCGTAAATAAATGAATGAGATGCTCCAAGATCAAAGAACGGTTGCCGGATGGCAATTAACAAGAAGCGCATCGAGGACGACGTTGGGATCCTCATAGGTTTCTTCAGCAGAGACATAGTTGACATGGCCACGAGCGGTGGCAACCGGTTTAGCATAGGGCACCTTTCCCCGCTGGCTTGCCGCGCCAATGACTTTCCAACTTGATTGGGGTTGTTCTGGGACACTCTCGGATATAGTGGCCCGCCTCTCCACACTTGAAGCAAGTTATCACATTTGGGCGTGGAGCAGCATTAGCAGTTGGACCTCCATAAGTCTTGGGTGGAAAATACGGTTGGTTGGGGCGAGGCGCCTCAAAGGATGGCCTCGGGTGAACTGGGTGGTAGAGCAGTATTTGGAACCCAAACCCGCGCTTCGGGATCCAGAGCCGGATGACGATCCGAGTCACGGATGTGCTTGCGTGAAGCCTCAAAATCAGTCCGCCCAGCCGCGCCGATAGCCTTATTGACTAGCTTCGGAAAGAGGTACACTCATGCAGACGGAGATCTCGGCGTAGCTCGTGGCTAAGTCCCTTGCGGAACCTTGCCTCGCTTCTTGGCATCGGTAGAAACTTCTTCGAGCATAACGTGCTAACCTCCCAAATTCACGGCAGAGGCATCCACCGTCACCTACCTTGGGTGAAACTGCAGAATTCTCACCTTTGCGGTCCATAAGACCTTTCGAATATGATGCTCACGGAAGGCGGCATCAATTCAGCCCAAGTTGTAACTTGTCCAACCGGACGATAGCCTCATAATTTTCCCACCAGAGACTAGCAGGGCCTTCAAGATGATAGGCGCAAAGGTAACCTTGTCAGCCTCAGCCACGCTGGCGGAACGCAGCTTGTGGTGGATGCCGCGAGCTAATCATCCGCGCCGAGAGGCTCGACGGAATATTTGAATTTTGGGGATATAGCTTGACGAAATCGCTGAGTGAAACCACATCGCTTCTTGGCTGGCGGCTGTGTTTTGTTCAATCCGCCCAATAAGCGGTTGGTTTCACGCTTATTATGCTCGCTTCAAAGATCACCTCGCCAAAGATGGCGGTTGCGGCAGATTCACATTTCTGGCTGCATCGGCTTCTCCCCGCCCGAACAGCAGGAGTGTTGCGAGTGTTGACCATCCTGGGAGACAAAGCAAAGGTTTAAACCAGGATGGCAGAATTTAACAAGGAAGTGCGGAAGGTAATGGATAGCATGGAATGCAAAGATGTTCATCCGTATGACATGGTAATATAAAACTGCCATATATATATATACCACGGTCATACACACCATTCATAGTTTAGTACAAGCCTGACGGAGTACAACTATAAGGAAAGGCGTTACATCTCATCGGAAGCATCCCAACTTCTATACATTATTTTTCTACACTTCCGGAACGATACACACTAAGTCGTATTCCACGAGTCACGCAGGACGGTGGAAACACAACTATTACCATACTAGGAATACTACTACTATCTCGTGCAGCTCCATAGTAGTCCTCATAGAAGTCACCACCTGCACTCGAAGTGGAACATGATCGTCCGGAAATGATAATCCTGTGGGGCCTGTGGACCATAAGGACTCGGATGTGGCCGTGGACCAACAAACGGTGGCAGACGAGGCCCACGAGGAGGAGTGATGCTCCAACCTCACGCCACTCCATAAAGTCCGCAGACTCGCCCGCACGGGTACAAGTCTCTCATGTCCATATATCCGCTTGCACGGCAGTGCAAACCTAGTCGAGTAGCCCAAAGGGTCGAACGGGCATTAAAAGCTCCATACGCAAGGCCCGGTTCTCACGGTCCTTGTCCTCCAAAGAACTCAAGAGTAGTGCGAAGGAGTGAGTCCTCATGGGATGCATCGCTGTACAAACCTCAAGGTAGCCATGCGCCTGTGGAGGGATGCCGCATATAGCGAAAATCAGTGTTGCTCAAAGAAAGCAGTTCGCTCGAATAATAGTCATCATGGAATAGGCTGCATCTTGCACGATATTCCAATAGTGATTCCGAGCCCATAAGAACAAAGTGAAGTGGCTCAAGAGTTCGGATAAGATGGATAAACCGACCGCATAGGTATTGGCTTTGATTGAAATCCCTAAACTGCTCCTCGACGGTATATTCAGGATACCATCGATAACCAGACTCAATCATCACCCTAACCAGCATTGCCGTGTGACCACACACATCAATGCAACGGGTCAAGTAACCACTTGGTTCTCGGGACGGTGGCCATCTGAAAGCACAGCCACAATGCAAAGGCATTAGAATTTCTAGGAAAATCGGGCAGCATAACATCTCAAATGCTCAAAATCAGATTTGAGACATTCAAAATCAGATTGCAAATCCACTCAACAACATCATATCAAGGTTCTCGTTCAAATGATAGCATACTAAAATTTAGTAGCACCGAATCGAGGATGTAACCAACAATCCTATAAGTTACTACGGATTAGTAACACGTGAACCTCGATAGAGAGAAGAGAGCCTAGTCCTAAACCCACGCCGAATGAGAAGAGGATGACTCAGATCGAGGGCATAAGGTAAAGGAGTAAAAGAGCCTTACGCTCCTCCCACAATCAATTCCCTACATATAACTAAAGCATTTCTAGACTCAACTTCACCAGTTTGGCTTAGCGAACCCACAGCAGCCCCGCTCGATGCCAACGCTGTCAGACCCCGATTCCAAGTCACATCGACCTAGCTGGTAACACCTCATATCACTTTGCGCCTCACGCACGGTATTCCCACGGTGTCGCCTTACCATGGCCCGGACCGCTTATGCCTTTTGGCTCACGATATGATAGTGTCGCTAGCATCCACATGACAAAGAACCCGGCCGACATGGCTAGTCGTGAACCCAAAGCGCACTAACCTATGGGGACAGCATACATGAATCACTTCGAGCATGTCGGTCATCAACGATGAATTCGGCTGTAGCACTGGCTAACAGACTCCGTATCCCGGCTGTAGCAAGCTAGGCAGGACTCAATATCACCGCGTGACATTTTCAAGGGATGTATATAGGAACGAAATGAATCACATGCCGCCACCAAGTGTCCAAGCAAGAGTGTTGGGCTAGTGACTCCGTGAACCGGCAGAAGCGGACTACTATCGCCGTAAGCACGAGACTACATTTCCCATATGAGAGGCTGCCAAGGATAAACAACTAGTTTGTCGGATCCCACTCATACCAAGCATTTCAATCATACACTAATATGCCCGATATGAGTAAATACAACAAGGCATCACAACAAAACTCTACAACTCAAGTACTTTATTTAAGAGGCCCGAGGAGCCATACATAACATAGTCATACAGGTAGGGGTCACATGACCCAACACTCAAGTCATACAATCATACAAGCACATGCGAAGCAAACTAGTCTCGAGTACGACTCTAGAAAGAAAGAAAGCTTGTTGGAGCCTTTCTATCTACAATGGCCCTTCACAAGTCTTAGATCGCCACCGGGTGGCTAGTTCACTCGTCAAGTCAATATCTACATAGAACTGGCTTGAGGGGTAGTATAGTCCTCTCAAAAACATTAATTACAAACATGAGTACAAAGGTACTCAAAGAAGTCTTACCACGTAATCCTATCATACATGCACATTCTCAAGGAAGGAAGTGGAGTTATTTGCAGCAAGCCAGCTTTGACTCTTGGCTAAGCTATCCCACGTGACACCACTTTGTAAAGCATTTGTCGCATACACCAGTCCACTAATCACCATCACAATACTCCACCGTGGATCCTCTCTCGTCATCCCCGAGAGGGCCATCCACGATACTCACACTTATCTTGAGGCTTTTAGTAGTATCCATTTACTTGTCTATGAACCTGATATAGGTAACCCAGAAGTCCTTCTCCGTGGACACGGCTATTCAATAGATCATATTTAACCCCGCAGGGTGTACTTCTTCACACACGCTCACCACTTATCGCCGCTTACACGACATGTACTGCAACCTTCAAGCGGAAGCCCAACGTGGGTGTCGGCCACAGCCTACCTAAACACTCAAGTCCCTAGTCCAGTTTATCGCCTATTCGGTTCCATCCGCAGGAGTCCGCCGAGGTTTCCCATACAGCCCCGAACGATGTGTGCAGGGTTCCCGAGATACCAAACGGCACTCTCAGACACCGGGCCACGTGCTCACCGCAACACAACCCACCCCTAAGGTCAGCGCTATGCGGCCCCAAAGATGCTACAAACACCGTAAACTACTTGCAACTCCCTGACTAAGAACAAGGGTGGTTAAGAAGTTTAGAGGGTCAATTAAGGATCCCAATGTGTGGTAGTAACTGTTCATGGATCACAAACACAGATCTCAGTTCTAAGTTCGGCTTCAATGAAACAACCCACCATGTACTCCTACATGGCCTCTCATCGATACCTTTACCAAATCGTGTTCAACACTTTCACTCGAACCAACACAACCTTTCACTCCAGCTCATCATCCCGATGAGCCGACCGACACAACTCTAAGCATAGCAAGCATAGCATGGTAGGAATCACAAACATGGCTCAATCAACTCCTACACATACTAGTGGGTTTCATCTAGTTATCGTGGCAATGACAGTCATGCAAAGGAAGTGGGTTCAACTACCGCAGCACACAACAGCTTGAATCGCGTTGTCTTAATGCAGTAAACGAGAGCGAAGCGAGAACATGGGTTTGTATCGAATGATCAATGGGTTGCTTGCCCGATGGAACTGGGGTAGAGAACCGCCTTCGATGGGTAGTCGAGGTTATCTTCGGGCGTAACCTATCATGAAAGCACACCAAAGTAAACACACATGACAATATGCAACAATATGATGCATGCTATGACATGGCAATATGGATGTGTGTTGGCCTAATGCAATCTGAAAGAATAGGGATGAACTCATTTGAATCAAGGATTCAAATGATAGCTCATTTGAGTTAGTCCTAATGGTGCAATATCTTATTCTGGTTATTCAGCATAGTTAACTTGTTTTAACATGCATGAAACCTGTACCAATGGATAGAGTGGATTTTTCTGATAATTTTTCATATATAAATCTTTGCATTTGGAGTTATAGATTAAAAGTTATAGGCATTTGAAATTTGAATTATATTCTGGAATTTACTATATCAAAATAAATCCAGAATTTGAATTAATGCGCCAAGATGAGGTCGCGCGGACGTCAGGGTCAACGGGTCGCCCAGGTCAAACCGACCAGCGGGACCCGCATGTCAGTAGTTAGTTTAACTAATTAACTTTAATTAGAACTAATCTAATTAGTTAACCGGGGGTCCACCTGTCATTGACTCAGAGCAGCCAACAGGCCCACCACCAATGGTCGTGGTCAACTCGCCGGCGCTCAGCCGCCCGGTGAGGCCAAAGGCCGCGGAGCAAAGTGCTTTTTGACGTTCCGCCACCAAATGGGGCGCGGAAGGCATCTACGTGGAGCTGGAGACGAACCGCAGCTATTGGTGGGGTTAGTTTGGGTCGGGTGGCGGAGTTGGCACCGGCGACGAGTTTGGCGGCGGCCGGGCTCGGGTGATGTCGGGCTTGTTGCTAGGGGGCAAAGTGAGGCGCGTGGAGTGCAGGGTTGGACCCAACGCAACTCGGTGAGTGCGATGGACACGGTGGCGTGGTTGTTGGGTGGCCGGAGCCTCGCCGGCGACGAGCCCGGGCGGTGGTGCGTTCGGGCGAAGCTCGTGGTGCTCGCTGTGGTGCACGAGAAGAGAGTGGAGAGGATGGGGAGGTAGCCAGGCTCACAGCGGTCTCAGAGAGCCGCACGACGTGGTCGGGACGAGCTGATGCGGCGGCGACGGCGAAGGGGATCTCCGGCGGTGGCGGAGTCGGGCGGGGTCGGTGCAGTGGCTTCGGGGCGAGCAAGTGCTCGGGGCTCGGCTTGTTCGACGAAGTCGACGACGGCGAACCGACCGGACAAGGTCTCGTGGCGCGGGGACGACGGTGGCTACGGCTACGACGGTGGAGCGGCGACGGTGGCGCCGGCCATGGCGAGGGGGAGCGAGGGAGAGAGGCAGGGGGCGAATGGGGTCGGGCGACGACGTGGAGGCCGCCCAGGCAGCGAGGCGGCGAGGAGGTGAAGCAGGCGGCGGCCAGCTGCGTGGCGCGCTCGAGCTTGCTGTCGGGCACTGGTTGCTCGCTCAAGCCGAGCCAAGCAGCCACTGGGCTGCTGGCTGGGCTGGGCGGGTGGGCGGCACAGCGCGTGTAAGGGCTTTTCCATTTTTAGTCTTTTCTAAATTTCTGCAACTTTGTGGGGTTTTTAAAATACCAAAACTGTTTTAAAAATCACCAAAATGCTCCTGGTCACTTGTTGGAATATTCCCAACATGAAACATTTTGGTTTGGCAATTTTGAACATTTAAAATATTTTATATAATTTAAAATGCTCAAGTTCAAAACTTGTGGATTAATCCTAGAACCTTTAGATGACCTAGAAAATGATACACCTTCTTTGACATGGGTTCTGAACCAAAGCAAAGAGGATGAACATTTTGAAGGGCATTTCGGTTCATTGAAATAATTTTAGTAAACCCTAGTTGTTTTAAGGGGGGTTCTGGGGCCTTCCCATTTTTCAAATGAAATTTAAACATGATGCACACCCTAATGCATGGTCCCATTTCAAATTCAAATGACTCGAATTTAAACATGATGCACACCCTAATGCATGGTCTAACCCCGTAGGAAAGATAGGATGTGACAAGGCATATGACAGAGAACCGGGCCGACATGACTAGTCGTGAACCCAAAGTGGCACTAACCTATGGGAACAGGCATACATGAATCAACCTCGAGCATGTCGGTCGCAGTGCAGGCGAATCCGGCTGTAGCACTGGGCTAACAGGACTCGTAACCCGGCTGTAGCAGGCTAGGCAGACTCGGATGTCACCGCGTGACATTTCCCCGGGATGACATAGGAACAAAGTGAATCACATGTCGCCAATCAAGTGTTCCGGAGCAGAGTGTTGGGCTAGCGTGACTCGGTGAACCGGGCTGTAGCAGACTACCATGGCTCGGTGGAAGCACTAGACTACATTTCCCCATAAGAGAGGCTACCAAGGATAAACAACTAGGTTGTCGGATCCCACACATAGCAATACATGTTACACGTACGCATAACATGCAAGTATGTGCTGTACAACATGGCATCACAACGTAACGCAAACTCATATAGGTAAAGGCTCAGAAGAGCCACATAGCATTTAATACAAACAGGGGTCACATGACCCAACATTCAGAGCATTCAAACAACAAGCGGAAGCATTACATGTCTGAGTACATACAACTACAAAATAAAAAGGCTGAGAAGCCTGACTATCTACAAGACCCTCCCAAGGATACAAGACCGTAGCTGAGGTAACAAGCTACTCGTCGAAGTCCAAGCGGAACTACTAGTAAGACCGAAATCTCCGCTGCAAAACATAAATAAAGCAACAAGAGTACAAAGGTACTCAGCAAGACTTACATCAGATCCTATTATACATGCATTTGTATCAAGAAGGTAATGTGGGGTTTAGTTGCAGCAAGCCAGCTTTGACTCTGTGGCTATCCTGTTCTACGACTACCAGAACTTCTTTGAGGTGATATGGCGCACACGAGTCCACTAGTCACCACACAATACACTACTATGGATTCATCCCCGTCTCCATACGAGAAGGCCATCCATAGCACTCACACTTGTCTTGAGCATTTTAGAGTATCCACTTCAAGTTGTCTATGTACCACGTAAGCATCCAAGAAGTCCATAACCGAGGACACGGCTATTCGAATAGATCATGATAACCCTGCAGGGGTGTACTTCTTCACACACCCTCTCGCCACTTACCACCATGTACACGTCGTGTATCTCGGCAACCTTCAAGCGGAAGCCTGGCGAGGGAGTCGGCCACGACCTGACTAACCACACAAGACTCTAGTCCAGGTTTATCGCCTATTCGGGTTCCATCCGCAAGGAGATCCGGCCGGGGTGTCGCTCACGGCCCCAAACATTGTGAGCAGGGTTCCCAAGCCCACCATCCGGGTGCCACTTGGTACACCGTGCCACCTGTGCCTACTCTGTCCCAAGCCCACCCTGTCGGGTGCCACTCGGTAGAAAAATAGCACTACCTACAAACACCAGAAACTAGTTGCGACTCCAGGACAGAGATCAAGTTGATTAATAAGTCGAGAGGGGCACTTAAGCATTCCAATGTGTGGTAGTAGCTAGTCATTGGACAACATACACAAAACTCAGTGCTTAAGGACGGTTCCAGTGAGACAACCCACCATGTACTCCTACATGGCCTCTCACCGCTACCTTTACCAAATCGTGTTCACACACTTCACTCTCAGCATCAGAACATATCATAACACTCCAATTCATTCCCAATGAATCAGACCTGACACAACTCTAAGCAATAGCAGGCATAGCATGGTAGGAACACAACATGGCTCAATCAACTCCTACACATGCTAGTGGGTTTCAACTATTTACTGTGGCAATGACAAGTCATGCAGAGGAATGGGTTCAACTACCGCAGCACAAAGTAGTAGATGAATCGTTGTTGTCCTAATGCAATAATGAGAGCAGGAGCGAGAGAGCAGGATTGTATCGGAATGAACAAGGGGGTTTGCTTGCCTGGTAAATCAACAAGGGGGGCACTGCTTCACAGACAGGTACTCTGGAACGTCTCCGGAGCAGGACCTATCGAGAAGGAACGTAGCCGGCGATCAATACACAATCATATGCAACAATATGATGCATGAACATGGCATTTAGATGTGATGCTGTTGAGCTAATGCAGCTAGAGTTCATTTGGTTGAAGTCCATTTGAACCAAAAATTCAAATGCAACTCCAAATTAAGCTCTTCATAAATGCCATTTTAGTGTTTCACTTATACAGTAGGTATAAGTTTATTTGTCATGCATGAAACTAGTACAGATGGAAAGATTGCATTTTTCTGATAATTTTTAATATATAAATTATTTCAATCTGAGTTACGGTTGAATTTCTATGATTTTTTGAAGTTTTGCTAATTTTCTGGAATTCCTGATTTAATTTAAATCCAGAAAATAAATAATTGCGTCAAGATCGCCATGCTTGCGCCAGCAAGTCAACAGCGCTGTTCGAGTCAAACCTGACGTGTGGGGTCCACACGCCGCTGACACGGTTAAACAGGGATTAGTTTTAACTTAATTAAAGGATTAGTCGACCGCCCACCGGTCGCTGTCGGGTTAAATAAGCGTGATTAGCACTACGCTAATCACCGACGCCCGGCCCACGTGGCAGGGCTCAGCAACGGGCTCGCCGCCGGCGACTCTCGGACGCTGGGCGGAGTCCGCGCCACGAGCCACGGGCGGCGCTCGAGAGCACTGGGCGAGCCGGGCTCTCGCAAGATCCGTAGGGCAGGTGGGAGGAGCTGGGGGCTGGGCTCGCCGGAGCGGAGCTCGCGGCGGCGGCCGGAGCTCGGGCTCGAGCGGCGTGCGGCTACAGAGCACGGGGAGGCAGGGGAGAAGGGGGAATGGATGCAGGGGCTCACGGCGGACTCGATGGCGTCGACGGCGAGCTCAGGGACGGCCGGACGGCGATGTGCGGGCGGTGGAGATCTGCGGCGACCGGCGATGAAGAAGACGACGGTGGCGACGATGGAGGCCGTCCAGAGGTGCATGGCTCGACGAAGAGGGAGAGGGGATCGCGGAGGAGCTGTGGAGCGCGTCGGGGGGGCGAGGCCGTGGCTGTGGGCGCGGCAACAGTGGCCGGTGGCGGCGGTGGCGTTCGGGCACGGTGGCGCGGGAGAGAACCTGGGGAGGAGGGAGAGCGAGGGAGAGGGAGAGAGGTACGGGGCGATGCGCGGCGTCGTCCGAGCGATCCAGGCGACGGGAGGGAGAAGCAGGAGGTGGCCGGGCGACGTGGCCGCGGGCGAGAGCGCGCGCGACACGCACAGTGCCAGTAGGCGCGAGGAAGAAGACAGAGGAGGAGGGGGCTGGGCCAGCTGGGCCGCACAGCTGGGCCTCTGGGCTGCACAGGGAGGTAAGCCCAGGTAAGCTCCCTTTTTTTCCCATTCTGTTTTTTATTTCTATTTTCTGACATTTGTTTTGATTTAATAAAAAAATACTAGATCAATTTATTTCCTTATGCCAATTTTTATAGAAGCTAGTTATATTATTCCAGAGCTCCTTAATAAATGGCATAGTTTTTGGACAATATTTTATATATATAACAATATATATCCGATGCAAATAATTATGCATTAATTCCAATGCCCAAAATAAATACTTATGAGCTCCCAAAAATATTGGTTTGATGTTTATCTCTGTCCAGTATTTTCAGAGGGCAACATGAGCATTTTCTTGGACCTTTTTGGAGCAATTTTTACTTGGGTCAATTTCCAAAAATGATTCTGAGGGTTTCACAAATCCCCATTTCAAATTTAAATGAAATTTAAACATGATGCACAAATGACCAGCTAGTCTAGGTCATACCAGAACTAGGGATGTGACATTGTTGAAGACCATAAAGAGCTTTGTGAAGTTTGTAAACATGATTGGGTTTCTTGAGATTAACAAAGCCGATAGGTTTTTTGACATAGACTTCCTCCTCAATTTCACCATTTAGAAAAGAACTTTTAATGTCCATTCGGTATAAGGTTATATCATGGTGATTGTCATAAGCAAGTAAGATGTGTATGGACTGAAGTCTAGCAACGGGGGCATATGTATCACCATATTCCATACCTTTGACTTGAGTGTAGGCTTGGGTGATGAGGCTGGCTTTGTTGCATACAACTTGTCCATCCTCATCTTGCTTCTTCCGAAACACCCACTTTGTTCCAATGACATTGTGGTTGTCGTCTTACTTTTCTACCAATGTCCACACATGATTCCTCTCGAAATTGTGCAGCTCTTCATGCATAGCGTTCACCCAATCTAGATCATCAAGAGCTTCTTCAACCTTCATAGGTTCAATGCTAGAAATGAATGAGTAATGTTCACAAAAGTTAGACAAAACGAGTTTTAGAACAAGTAATTATCGCGGTTTGAATATCATCAAAGATTTGTTCGACGGGATGATCTCTTGAGACTCTTGCTCTAAATCGTAAGAGCTTTTGTTTGGGTTGGGGTGGATCATCCGCTTCATTATCTTCTTCTTGTCCTTCTTCACTGTTGTTGGAGTTGTTGTTCTCTTATGGAGGTGGAGAGGGAGGTCGATGAGGTTCATCTTGTTGTACTTCCTCGTTTCCTTCATCTGGACATGTTCCACTTGTGGATGCCTCCAAGTCAACTTGTGGTTCACCTTGTCATGAAGTTGAGGCTTCCACTTGAACGGATGAGGTACTCTCCTTCACCCCCGTTGGGCGAATCTTGCAAATAGACAAGTGTTCAATTGCTTCTGAAGGATCTTTATCTCCTACATCAATTGGCAATTGCTCTACTTGCGAGCAGTTAGATTCATCAAACTTCACATCTACCTTCTCTTCAACCTTTCAGGTGAAATTGTTGTAGACATGGTAAGTGTGAGAGTTTGAGCCATAACCGAGTAGGAAACATTCATGAGATTTAGGGGCAAATTTGAACGATGATGCTTATCAAGAATGTAACTCTTTGAGCCAAATAATCAAAAGTATCCAACTTGGGGTTTGTTACCTGTGAGAAGCTCGTATGCCGTCTTGCCGAAAAGCTTGTGAAGATATAGTCGATTTGTTGCATGACAAGCTGTCTCAACTGCTTCTGCCTGAAAGTGTTTTGGCGTCTTGTATTCATCAAGCATCGTTCTCGCCATCTCAATAAGTGTCCGGTTCTTCCTCTCAACAACTCCATTTTGTTGAGGTGTGTACATAGCCGAGAACTCATGTGAAATCCCTTCTACGTCAAGAAAGGTATCTACATTGGCGTTCTTGAACTCTGTTTCGTTGTCGCTCTGAATCTTTTTGAACTTCACTTCAAATTGATTTTGGGCCTTCCTAGAGAAGTTCTTGAAGATCTTTTGGACCTCGATTTATCATCAAGAAAGAACACCCACGTAAATCTTGAAAAATCATCACCAATGACCAATCTGAACGAGTTACCACTGAGACTCTTGTAGGCGTTGCGACCAAAAAGATCCATATGAAGTAGCTCAAGCGGTCTTCTTGTGGTCATGATGTTCTTCATGGGATGACTTCCTCCAACTTGTTTTCCAACTTGACAAGCACTGCAAAGTCTATCCTTGTCAAATATAACATCTTTAACACCAAGAATATGATCACCTTTAATAAGATTATCAAGATTTCGCATGCCCACATGACCTAACCTTCTATGCCATAACCAACCTTTAGAAGAATTAGAAATTAAGCAAGTTCTAGGTTGAGCTCTTTTTGTGAAGTGAACAATGTATAGATCACCTCTATGTATACCGGTAAAGACCATATTATGATTATCTCTTCAAAACACTTGGCAATATACTTCAATGAATAAAACATTGAAACCGAAATCGGCTAGTCTAGATACGAAAAATAGATTATAGCCAAGAGATTCAACGAGCATAACATTTTGGATAGAGCTGTCATGTGAGATGGCCAACTTACCAAGGCCAACCACCTTACTCTTTGAGTTATCACCGAAACTGACAAACTTGCGGGGACCGTCGTTTTCAGCAAGCTCACGAAACTTGTCCCTATCTTCGGTCATATGATCAGTACATCCACTACCAGGAACCCATTCCTTTCCTCCAGCCATGTAACCACGAAGGTTAGCCATAAGACCAACGTGTCTCACTGACTCATCAAGATCAAAGTCACTATCATCATCATCATCATCATCATAATATCCATGTTTAAGATCGTCTTGTGATTGATAATCACCTAGAGAGAGTGATTCATTAGATTTATGACCTTGACAATGTGCATCTCTATGAATTCTAATGAGTTGAGAAAAGATTCTACTAAAGACTCCAACATCTCCTTTTGTACGCATGATGTCACGAAGCTCAAATGGATAATCACCAAATTTAGGATCACTAGGATTCATTTTATGAAAAGCAATGGACTTTTGAAGAATCTCATCTAAATTTTTCAAGGAATAGTTTGGAAAGCACTCCTCAAGGTATCTCCATATGGTATAAGCACATTCAAATGTAGGCAAGTATAAAAGCAAATCTCTAGGCAATCCTCTCATGATAAGATCAATAGTTCTAAGATTGCGGGTCATGTCAAGATACTCATCGGGGGTAGGATGCAAGGGATTAATAGGAGGCGCACAAGGGCTAGTAACATACTTGTTCAAGTTATATTCATTGAAAATCTCAAGCATCTCATTTTTCCAAGAACTATAGAACTCTCCTCAAGCATAAACACTCTATGTCTAATAATCACAAATGTAGACTCATCCATCTTCCTCCAATGGTGATTAAACCAAGGCAATGGAGACCAAAGCTTTGATACCAATTGGAAGGATCGAGAAGAGGTGTCTAGAGGAGGGTGATTAGACCCTCAACAAGAAAAAGTGGCAATTTTTAAATTCTACCAGTTAAGGTGGAGTTTTAGTGCAAGTTTAAGCATTCACAATACATTTCAAGCAAGCATGGAAAGAGTATGAGCAGTGGAAAGAGTAGAGCATGCTATTTTTAAGAAAGTAAAGGGACGGGATTTGAGTGTGCAAACGCAATGAAGACATGTAGATTTTTGGCGTGGTTCCGATAGGTGGTGCTATCGTACGTTCACATTGATGGAGACTTCAACCCACGAAGGGTAACGGTTGCACGAGTCCACAGAGGGATCCACCCATGAAGGGTCCACGAATAAGCTACCTTGTATATCCCAACATGGCCATTGCCCAGGAAGGACTTGCCTCACTCTGGTAGATCTTCACGAAGTAGGTGATCTCCTTGCCCTTACAAACTCCCTGGTTCAACTTCAAAATCTTGTCGGAGGCTCCCAAGTGACAACTAACAAATCTACGAGACACCACTCTCCAAAAGGTAATAGATGGTGTGTTGATGATGAACTCCTTGCTCTTGTGCTTCAAATGGTAATCTCCCCAACACTCAACTCTCTCTCACAGATTAGGCTATGGTGGAAAGATGACTTGAGTGGAAAGCAACTTGGGGAAGGCTAGAGATCAAGATTCTTGTGGTTGGACTGGAATGTCTAAGTCTCAACACATGAGTAGGTGGTTCTCTCTCAGAAAATGAGTGGTGGAAGTGTAGGCACGTTCTGATGGCTCTCTCTCAAGTGGAGAAGGGGGTGGAGGGGTATATATAGCCTCCACACAAAATCCGACAGTTACACATATTTGACCCAACTCGGTCAGGCCGAATAGAAGAACTCGGCGAGACTGATTTAGTTCAAAATGTGAACGTTAGGAATCTCGGTGGGATCGACTTGATCAACTCGGTGGACCTATGT
The DNA here is from genome assembly GCA_021605205.1 of Aegilops longissima. Lineage (NCBI taxonomy): Eukaryota > Viridiplantae > Streptophyta > Magnoliopsida > Poales > Poaceae > Aegilops > Aegilops longissima. The sequence continues at coordinate 291,529,679 of CM038678.1, forward strand.
GATAGGGCTTGGGCAAAACCTCATCTCAGTGAGACCGATTTCAGCAAAGAGCAAACAGAGAGTTGGTCAAGCAAACTCGATGGGACCCATTGCACATTTCATTGATGCTGAAATAATTACAATAGGCAACAGAGAGGTTGCAAGGCCATCTTGGGGAGATTGAGATCTGTATCGGTGAGACCGAATTGTCTAGGGTTTCTGGCAGTGGCTATGTCATCTGAACTCGGTGGCGTCGGATAGATCAAATCGGTGCGACCGAGTTTGACTTTGGGTTTTGGACATATTTGGAGATGAGAAAGTGGCTGATGGTTTTGGAGAAATATCACTAAGCACTTTGAGAAAGTAGACCCTTAAGCAACACCTCATCCCATTTTCATAGTGTTGGCTTTCCTATGGACTCGATGTGATCTTGGATCACTAAAATGAAAATGAAGAGTCTTGAGCTTTTGCCAATCTTTTTCCTTAGCATTTTGAAGGGGTTCCACATCCTCTTGTCCTTGCCATGCCTTTGTTGAACTTGTCTGAAATATACTAGATAAAAGCATTAGTCCAACAAGAGATATGTTGACATTAATTACCAAAATCACCCAGGGAGAACTCGTGCTTTCAACTGGCAGGCTTCACATTTGGTAACCAACTCAACTGCATCTTGGAGGGCTGTGGGCCATAAAATTCTTACTGGAATGCTTTTCCAACCAGAGCCCTGGATCCAATGTGTGAGCTGCACATACCCTTATGTATCTTTGCCAATAGTTCTATTCATTCTTCCCGGCAAATGCACTTCAATTCCAGACCATTGGGCCTTCTTCTATACGGCATGTCATCAACAAACTGATACATACTGGCCCTTCCAGGAAGTTCTGCAGTTTGGAGGAAATGTACTATGTACTGTGCCCAAGTTGGAGCCTGAGGCTCGGCAATGAGGACTAGCGGCACCTCCTCATTCGTGTGAGCGCACTCCATGACCGCGGGGACCGATGGTCTGGCGGGAGGGTGCAACTTAGCAACTGAAGGGGAGTTGTTCCCGCCAAGCTCTCTACCGGGGGCCTCGGGAGTTTCTGCCAGGAGAGGCTAGCCGGAGTCCAGTTTCCTCCTCTTTCTGGCTATTGTTGCCGGGGATACTGAGGGCCGAGTCATATGGAGAACAAAAGTCCCTGGTTCCATAGGGAGTTTTTGCACAGTGCACTTTGACAGATGATCAGCAATGCTGTTTTCCCCACGGGACATGTGCTCTGTTTGTAATCCGTCAAAGCGCTACTCCATCTTTCTCACTTCCTCAACGTATGACTCCATCAATGGACTTTGGTAATCCTTTTACTTGTCTCACCACAAGTTGTGAGTCGCCATAGATGATCAGCTTCTTGATTCCCAGTTCTGCTGCAATCCTGAGCCCGGCAAGGAGCCCTTCACACTCTGCAGTATTGTTGGTAGCCTTCTCCCAGGGAAAATGCATTTGGATGACCTACTTAAGGTGTTCCCCAATGGGAGCAACGAGAAGTACGCCGCCCCCTGCACCTTGTAGGGAGAAGACACCATCGAAATACATATTCCATTCTTGGGGCGCTTAATTGCCAGGGATAACTATCCCCAACACTTCTTCTTCATCAGGAGTTGGTGTCCATTCAGCAATAAACTCTGCCAGTGCTCTGCTCTGAATAGTTGATGTTCTCTCAAACTTCAAACCGAAGTTGGATAACTCCAAGGCCCACTCCACTATACTGCCGGTGGCCTCAGGGTTTCTGAGTATGCGTTGCAATGGAAAGCGGGTGACAACCGTGATTCCTTGAGGCCATCGTGGGCTTGGAAGTAGTGGCGCAGATTCCTTGAGGCCATGATGAGGTCAAAAATCAACTTTTGCATGCTAGAGTACCTCGAACTAGCCCCCCTGCAACAAGAGGCTAACAAAATACACTAGGTGCAGCACCACTTTATTCCTTGCCGCAACCTTGGGACTGCCTCCGCTGCCTTGCTCTCCCCTGCTCTGAACTGCATCTGACCTTGCCTGACGTGTTCGCCTTCCTCTCCAGAGGGGACAATGGATGTGGTTGTCGCTTCATCCACTTCCCGCTGCGCCACCAGTGCTGCACTAACCACTTGATTAGTTGCCGCTATGTATAGCAGCAATGGTTCTTGTGGTTTGGGAGCGACCAAAGTGGGCATAGAGGAAAGGTAGGTCTTCAAATATTGTAGTGCAGTGTCTCCCTCCGGGGTCCACTCCACAAGCCCTACCTTCTTCAAGATTTTGAAGCACGGCAAGGCACGCTCGGCAGACTTGGAAATGAATCTGCTAAGCGCGGCAACACATCCAGTTAAACGCCTCACGTCCTTGACTGTCTTGGGTGCTTGAATCTGCTCGATAGCCTTGATCTTGTCGGCGTTGTCCTCTATCCCCCGATGGGACACAAAGAAGCCAAGTAGCTTGCTGAAAGGAACGCCAAACACACACTTCTCCGGGTTCAGCTTCAAGTCGATCTTGCGTAGATTAGCAAAGGTTTCTTCCAAATCCTAAATGAGGGCTGACCTGTCCTTCGTTTTGACCACAATATCATCCATGTAAGCTTCAATGTTTCTGTGCGACTATGATTGAAATGCAATCTGGACTACCCTTGCAAAAGTGGAACCGGTGCTCTTCACACCGAAGGACATCCGTACGAAGTAGTACGTGTCACATGGGGTGATGAACACGGTCTTCTCTTCGTCTTCCTTGGACATAAAGATCAGGTGTTATCCAGAGTATGCATCCAAGAAAGAAAGAAGGTCACACCCGGAGGTTGAATCCACAATCTGATCGATGCGCAGCAAGGGAAATGGGTCCTTCGAGCATGCCTTGTTCAGATCCGTAAAATCTATGCAAAGCCTCCATTTCCCATTAGCCTTGCCTACCACCACAGGATTTGCCAACCATGTTGGATGCAGCAATCCTCTGACCAGACTAGCTGCCTCAAGTTTCTTGATCTCCTCGGCAATGAACTGTTGTCGCTCCAAAGCTTGCTTCCGGACCTTCTGGTTGATGGGTCGCGCATTTGGGTAGACAGCAAGGTGGTACTCCTCAGTCTACGAAGGAGAGGGCATTGTAATCAAACTTCTTGTTGTTGTACGAGTTGACGCGGCACATCAAAGCACTGCGCTCGATATATTTCAATAATTTGCGTTTTCTGATGCATTAATTACAATGCATGCATGCATGCTATGACTTTCCTTTTCATACTTGCATGTGTTTACTTAATGCACCTTGAAGTAGTATGAATATGTGACGGTAAATCTTTGTAATGCCCTGGCCCTAAAGCGAGAGATGGTTGTGCACGAGGATGGCGAGATCATGCCGACGGAACATGACCTGACGATGGAGCTCTCTATGGTCTCGATGGACCTCAACTTACACCACTGCCCCTTGCGCCTCCACCCCTTGAAGCCTTTAGTGTATGAGGTTCGAATACACCTCGTCTGTTCGGTTGATTGAGCATGGTATAGGTTTCTTGATAGATGTGCTGTTCGATTGATTTGTGCACTGCAAGGGAGGGCACCTAGCCTGCGCGGGCTGCCGCGGCGAGCGCCCCGGGAACCGGCAGCAGTGCCAGAAGTGCAAGCGTGGCGGTGGTTCCGACGTGCGGAACACGGTGGTGGACACTGTCCTCTCCTTGATGAGGGTGGAGTGCCTGCACGAAGGCTGTGGGCTCTATGTCACTTGCCACAAGCTCGTCGATCACCAGAGTGTGTGTCCGCTCACGCCCTGCAAATGCCCCGTGCCCGTCTGCGACTACGAAGGCCCGCCGCATGCGCTCTCCCACCACATCAGCACCATGCATCCCATGCCCGTGCACAGGATCCAGTACAGCAAGGTGCTCCAGCTACAAGTGCCACTATCGGAGCCACAGCTCTTCCTGTTTGCGGAGGAGGACGGACACGCATTTTTGTTGGTTGGCGGCGTGCTTGACATCGGCGCGCCTATCACCGTGTCGGTCATCTATACCAGAGCGGGGGCGTCCCCACTGCCGCACTACGTGGCCAAGCTATGGGAGAACGGCCCGTTGGAGGAGACGAAAGGCAGGCTGACACCGTCAAGGTGGAAATGGAGGTGACAAGCAGCAAGGATCCCGGCGACATCAACATGCAGGAGCTGACCTTCTTCACAGTTCCACCCAAGCTGCTAGCCGGGGCTGGGTTGTCGAGGATGTTGTCCTTCCACATTCAGATTGACAAGCTCACCTCCCAAATGATTCTACAATGCCTTCTGTTTATCTTAGTAACATGGTAATATAGGGTTTAGCTTTGTCTACTTTAGCTTAAGAGATGGTGGGTTTTGGTGGTGATGCAGCAATTACTTCGACATCAGATCAACAATTAAAGTAATTTCCAACAGTCGAATGGATATTTTGTGTCTGTTGGGTATATAGATCCTTGGGGTAAGAAGTATAACAACATATATGCTTGTTTGTTTAGGAAGTGTTGCATACTTGTGCGAGTTGACGCGACACATTAAAGTAGTACTACTACTAGTAGTACTCCCTCCAATCCTAATTTCTCTGTGCATAAGTCGAGGCGTAGATACCAAGGAGGGCCTGGTTGTTTCTATACTTGGACAACTCACCCGACTGCGCACCAGGTAGACGAAGCTCGTATCGTGTTGGTGCCGTGTGCGGCCCGCACATTAACAAAAACATCACACCTCCAGCTTAGCCTCCGCTTTTTAAACTTCTCAATCTCAAGGCCAACAAGCAATGGGAAACCTATGATAGAGCCAATTGGATGGTTGAGAACACTACAATTCGTATCTACAAATGTGTGTGAGAGAGAGGACGAGTGCGTGCGTGCACCTCTTCTCTTCCTGTATAACGTACTAAACTCAGAGTACAGGTGTATGTGGGTGGCATCAACCTAGGGAGCTAGAGATGGTGCGTGCGAGAAGTCCCGAGAGATAGGTGTAATGTGTCTGAAAAAAAGACTAGTCTATAGATCGCCATGAGGCTATTCCTATCGAACGCCCCAATAACCGTAAGATATGTATCCGGAGATGCCAGTTATTGCACGTACACAGGAGTAGGAAAAGAAGTACCATGGAATATGCTACACCACGGCCGAGAACACGTGCCCACGTTATGCCATCCAGGAATAGTGCTGCACTTCGAAATTAGAACCTTCAATAAATTTTGAGCTTGCGTCTCATGACATTCCAAATTACTACTACCACACTATATTTAATTGCAAACCCATTCACACCGATCACAACCTAAACGGTTTCCCACTTAGGAGCGTATTAGTACTCGGTTATAAATACTACTATGCCAAGATGACTTCACATTCCTCCTCAACTCCTCATCCACAAAAACAAACAAGTCATTCAACATCCTTCCCTTGCGTCTGCCATGGCTAGCGTGAGTTCTGGGTCAAGAGATTACCACTAGGGAGAGGCGAGCATGGAAGCCGAAGCACGAGAGATGTCCCGCCTCGCCGTGAAAGCAGCCGGCATGTCCCGCCGCGCGGAAGTAGCAGCACGGAGGTCCCGCCGTGCCGCCGAAGCAGTACGGAGGTCCCGCCGCGCAGTCGATGTAGCAGACTGGTCCGACCGCGCAGTGGAAGCAGCAGAGATGTCCTGCCGCACCGTGAATGCAGTAGAGATGTCCCGCCGCGTCGCGGCAGCCTGGTAAAATGTCTCGCGGGCAGGCAACGACTATTACAGGCGCATGCATGCGATCGTCCATAGCCAGAAGGATCAGATCTCCGGCTAGGCGAGCTTGCAGGACAACATGAAAGCCTCATTTGAATAGGTTACCGGCATCATCCGACAACTAAAGGAGGGCAATGAGAGGCTCCGGTCCGAGCGCGACCTGCTGAGGGCGAAGATCGTCGGGAGTGAAGAGCGGCAGGAGGAGACCAGTGCCTTGTTGAAGAGGACTGGCGTCATCGTCAAGAAATTTATAGGCTGGTGGAGGAATCCGTGGATGCTCTCAAGCAGCGCCTTGAGGACATGACAGAGCTCATCACCGCTCGCCGCGGAGACTAGTTCTCGCGGCCTGCAGCAACGCATCAAGAAAGTAGAGATCAGCGAGCCAGATCGTTGTCTTCCTTCTTCTTTCACCCTTGTGTATTTCGGGTGTAGCCGCATGTGGCTTTTCTAATTATCTTCCTAATTATGTAAGACAATTATTATCCACTGTCGTCATTGTCGGTGTCAAAACCGGCGGATCTCGGGTAGGGGGTCCCGAACTGTGCGTCTAGGCGGATGGTAACAGGAGACAAGGGACACGATGTTTTACTCAGGTTCGGGCCCTCTTGATGGAGGTAAAACCCTACGTCCTGCTTGATTAATATTGATGATGTGTGTTACAAGAGTGGATCTACCACGAGATCAAAGAGGCTAAACCTTAGAAGCTAGCCTATGGTATGATTGTTGTTCGTCCTATGGACTCAAAGCCATCCGGTTTATATAGACACCGGAGAGGGCTAGGGTTACACAGTAGTCGGTTACAATGGTAGGAGATCTACATATCCGTATCGCCAAGCTTGCCTTCCACGCCAAGGAAAGTCCCATCCGGACACGGGACGAAGTCTTCAATCTTGTATCTTCATAGTCTTGGAGTCCGCCGATGATGATAGTTCGCTATCCGGACACCCCTAGTCCGAACTCCTCATTAGCCCTCGAACCAGGCTTCAATGACGACGAGTCCGGCGCGCATATTGTCTTCGGCATTGCAAGGCGGGTTCTTCCTCCGAATAATTTATAGAAGATTGTGAACACCAGGATAGTGACCAGCTATGAAAAGATAAATTCCACGTACCACCATAGAGAGAATAATGTTACACAAGTTCAATCTGCTGACGTATTTAGTGGCGTGACGTCATGCCATTACCAAGCCTTTACTCGTTTTTATTGTTCCACCTCCGGGCGTTTAGCGAGGCGGTTTCCTTATTGTTCCACGTCTTGTCGAAGCAGAGATCATGTTCCCCTTATTCCGGGATTCCCATCAATACGGACGTGGGTAACCCAACCGCGCCATTGATTGTGACGCTTGGGGGATAAGCGAGTTTTACCAGGCCGGCGGGGACACATGTTTTTGTCCGCCCATATAAGGGGATAAAGATCCAACCCTTTTACCTGCGCCTTCTTCCTCCTTGGTTTATCCATCCCCGTGAACTCGAGCTCTAGCACCCAAGTCCGCACTTCTCACCTCAACCTTCTCCAACTATGTCCGGAGCAGGAGGTAAGTGGATGTCCTCCTCCGTCACGGAGGGGCAGATCCAGAAGCTGCGTGACACCGGATATTTGTCCAGCAACATCACGCATCGGCTCCCCGACGAGGGAGAGCTCGTCCCCAACCCCAGGCCCCATGAGAGGGTAGTATTTCTTCCCCGTTTCCTCCGCGGACTAGGCTTCCCGCTTCATCCCTTTGACCGGGGGCTCATGTTCTACTACGGCCTAGATTTCCATGATCTGGCCCCAAATTTCATCCTCAACATCTCGGCGTTTATCGTCATGTGCGAGGCCTTCCCTCGCATCCAGCCCCACTTCGCCAGGCTCAAGACCTTGATGTCAAGTCAAGGTTGTGAAGGGCAGCTGCCGGAGTGCGGAGGCGCCATGGTGGTAGGATGTCCCACGTTACGTGGCTGGAGGGCACTTTCGTGGAAACCATCAAGGGGTGGCAATCGGGTGGTTCTACATCACCGAGCCGCGTGACCTGATTGGGCAGCGGCCCCAATTCAGATCCGCATCCTACACGGCTCACCTCCCGGAAAGAGAGTGGCCGGATTTGGGGATTCGGAGGAGCTGACCGGACTCCAAGCCTGTATCCAGATGCTGGTGGACAAGAAGTTCAAGCTTGTCAACGTAGTCCAGGTCATGCTCATCCACCTGATTCTCCCGTGCCAGCGATGGGGCTTCAACATGTGGGAGTTTGATCCGGCGCAGCACCAGACCTTGAGCGGGCTCTTCGACACTACGTACGAAGATGTCTGGAAGGTGTTGTTCAAGGGCACCGAAGCTCCCGCATCCGCTACCGAAGATCGCGGATTCCGCTCGCAGCGTCCAGCTGACGAGGTAAGTGATTTCACCACTTGTTTTCCATAGTTTGGCTCTATGCGGGATCTAAACTCCCTTTACCTTTGACAGGAATCGCTGGCGAAGGCCGAACGGACTATCTGTCCGGCCCCATTGCCAGAGGACCCAGCGGACGCCCGCCTAACGGGGCTGCTGGCTCCGGCACCCCACGTGGTGCAGGAGAAGAAGGCCACGGGGACTCGGAAGAGTTCCCATTTTCAGGTGCTATCGGATGATGAATCCGAGGCCGACTCCTCCCACCAAGGCGAGGAGGAGAAGAAGAAAGCCTCTCCCTCAGCGGGGGAAGAAGGAAGGCCTCCCCAACAAGGGAGGCCGAAGGGTTAAAGAAGGGAAAAACTCTTCCCCCGGACTGCTCCGCCAACGCCAGTGACGACGACTGGCCTCCAAGGGCCAAGCCCCTGGCGATATCGTAAGTATCCGGACTCCCGAATAACTTCAAAGTTTTTTCCTCTTCTCGCCACATAATGTCTTTCTAATGCCGCATACAACCCTGCAGTCCGCCAAGGATGATCTTCCCGCTTAAAACGGCGGGTCCTTGGATGCGCCGGATATGGATTCCCTTCGACTGCCTCCACCCCGTGTCGCGGACGACGCCGAGGTGGGATCCAGGAAGGAACCACCAGGATGAGGAGGCCCCGGAGGTGTCACAGACAACCTCCGGACTTTGCACCGGACTCAGCCCGGAGGCCACAAGTGGCTCGAGTCCGGCGGGCGTAACCCTTCGTAAGAAGGGCAAGACCGCTGACGCCGGCTGCCTCCGCCCAACCGGAGGTGCCGGATATTTGCTGGAGGCGCCAACGGCGCCCATCGAAGAGGAACACCGCACTATTATGAGTGCGGTGATTCAAGGTTCAGCTCGCCAAGAGCGGGCTGACTGAAACTCGCAGCAGCCTTCTAACAGGCTTTGAGGTAAGAATTTCAATATATGTAAAATGGTACCAAGATAGACAGTAGCCCCGATGCTCGGTTCGGTTTTCGGAAAGAAAAGCCGGACTGAGGATCTTTAGAAAGATAAACGCATGAGTCATAAAAATATGTCAATATGGGATTGCAGGTTGTCTGCTGACTCCGCCAAGACCGATCATGGAGGTCAATACTTTGAAGGAAAACCTCGAGCGGTCCGAGAACGAGCTCGGCCATGCCAAGAAGCAGCTCGAGGAAAAAGAAGGTGAGTAATACCTTATGAAAATTGTACCTTACAGAAAAAGGATTTGGTTGCAAGAAAAATGACAAGGATAACGTGGGAATTGTAGGGGCCACTAACAAGGTGGCGACCACGAAGGAGGCGGTGGCGCGGCCGAACGTAATGCTGACATGAGCGCACTGAGCGATGAAGCAGGAGGCGCGGGTGGCGGAGGTACAGCAAGACCTCCAGGACCTCGTGAAAAAACATGAGAGCTTGGAGCATGACTCGAAGAATCGAGAGTTTGTGCTTGCAACGGCTCTTGAGAGTGCCAAAGCCGCTAAGGCCGAAGCCTACAAGGCCCTCCAAGAGGTTGAGGCGGTGAAGAAAATAGCAGCGGGTAAGGCATTTTTCATATCAAAGTAAGCATGTGAGTGTTAATTACCTGTTGCTTACCCGAATTCGGAGATCTTCCTCGCAGCGTGTCCGATGCTGCCGCATTATACCGGGCCGAGGGGGGGAGCTCGACGGAGAAGGTCTTCTGGTCTCAGTATGCTGAGGCCGGACATCCAATGCCCCTTAGTGACCAACTGAAGCAGCTGGTCGAGCTCCACAAGGCGGCCGAACAGGCCATGAAGGGCCTCATAGTTCGGCTGTGGCCTAAGGAGGCCATGCCTGAGAGCTACTTCGGCCTGGTGCGGTGGCTAATGGATGCGTGCCCGTGGGTAGAAGTCATCAAGCATTTCGCTTGTTTTGAGGGTGCCCGTCGGGCCCTTGCCCGCGCAAAGGTGCACTGGGGCAAGATGGATGCCCAGAAGCTCGTGGACGGACCCGCCACCGGAGGGCAAGGAGCCTCATGCGCCGAGATGTATTATAAGAGTGTGTCAAGGCGCCCGACTATTGCGGGTGAGTGCTCCAAAGATGTAATATTTGAGTAGACTCGCATTTTTTATCCTGGCGCTGAAAACTTAGTTCATATGCGCTAAGCAACGCTTGTTAATTTAAAATATTACCTTCAGGCGGCTGTTTATCAAATCTGAGCGATGGCAAGTCGTCGACTTCAGCCCCCATGCCACGAAGTCTTTGGGGTGTTGGGATAAACTTGAGCGCTCTTGTTCCCATTTTGGGTCCATCTAGGAGGCGCCAACACAGCGAACAAGGCAACCGGACTTATAATGCTTGAACACTCTCACTTAGCCATAGAATTCTATAATTTTAAATTCGTGAAGCCCCTAGTCTTTGAAGGTCAATTTGGGCGCTTATCCACGCCTTGGCCGGACAGATCCAGCTCCTCGCCTAAGCGGCATAAGTCTTTAAGGACTCGCAAAAACCTCTCGAACAGCGATCGCTCTCGCCTCATCATGACGGTCAGTTTTAGCTTTCCATCGAGGCGTTAACTCAGCTCAAGCTGGGCGGAATCGATGGTTCTCCCAAAGGCTACCTTAGCCGATATAACGGAACGTAAGGTACCAAAACATGGGAGCCGGGCAAACCCAACTATTGACCCAAGACATGATTCGAGCCGATGCATATAGTGCTATAAGTTCGGGTGCCGACTTGTGAAAGTGTTTGGACTCATCATACCATAATGCAGGAAACATAAGACCCTGGTGTATATTAGCCGTACCAAAGTGTACGGATGCAACATGCCGTGAATGAACATATGTATGAAAAAGAAATGCAATTATAAGCAAAAAGGTGTTGCATTGTTTTATTCAATAAGTGCTGCTTAATGCGTAACGATACAAATAGTGCGATAAGCAAGGTATGGGACTGTTAAACATGTCCCCCTCCAGGGGTAGGCTGCAGATTGGTGTATAAAAATGCTCGTAATGGAGACCACCTGTATATTCGTTGTAGCCTTTATCCTTCCCTGCATGTTGCATCGTGAGTTCGGCAGGTCTCATCGCCGGACATGTGGCCTCTCGACAAGCAGAGTCCTGTGGGTAAAAAGTAAAAGGTAAAAGAAAAGAAAAGGAACGACACACCTCGAGAGCTCCGGTGTGGTTGAGCCGCACCTGGGTTTATCGTGGTCGTGCCCTCTCCCCATGCCCATGGTATCTTGAGAGCGTAATGGTGTACGTGAAGGACCTGCTTTGACGTTTCGCAGAGCTAGGGTTAGCCGCATCGCTACGCGTGCTCGTAACGTGCAGGTGGTATTGTTGTACGTTACTCGGCGCGCTTATATGTCCGCCGCTTAACGGCCGGACTCGAGAATTGCCTTAAGAGGCTGCATTGCACTTCGCCGCGAGAGCCGCCTGTATGTTCCTCCGCGCGAGAGAACGCTCGGTGTTTCCGTTGACCGTGATGACTCCTCTAGGGCCTATCATCTTGAGCTTGAGGTATCGTGGTGCGGCACGCGCTGAACTGCCAGAACGCTGCACGTCCGAAAGCAAGGCATGATAGCCGCATGAACGGGACTATGTCAAGATTAACTCCTCACTTCGGAAGTTATCCGGGATCCAAGACCACTTCGGTGTAATTGAGCCTGTATAATTGGCTTTACACCTAGTATGACGCCTTTAAAGGTCGTTTTGGTAGGTTTAATCCTTGAGGGTCTATGCCCATTTTGCACATCGATCCGGTAAAGTAGGTTCACGCTGCTGCCGCCGCCCATCGGACTCGTTAGGTGAAATCCTCGACGATTGGGTCTAAGACCGGCTGGCGAATCCGCCGTGGCGGATGCTGGTTGGGTGGTCCTTCGGTCAAAAGTGATCGGGCAGGAGGACCATGGATTGAACTTCGGGCAACTGGCTCCATCGCGTAGACATCCTCGAGTGCACGCTCGCTCCCTTTTGGGTATGTGCGTTGCGATATCATGTTCACCGTCCGCACTGTGGGGGAAACCTTCGTCCTCTATTGTTCGGCGGTTGGGTCTCGTCCTCGCCATCGCTATGCAGCCCTTGTCATTGTTTTCGGCAATTAACTTGCCTGCCTGCTTGAATACCCAACAGTCCCTGTTGGTGTGGTTAGCTGGCTTTTCGGGGGTGCCGTGTATCTAGCACAAGCTGTCGAGTATCGGTCCAAATTGGACGGACCCGGAGTAGTTCTTTTGAATGGCTTTTTCCGCTGACCGGGTTTAGAGCCTTTGAATCCGGCATTGATTGCCGTATCCTCAATATTTTCGCTGTTAATGCGGCGTTTGTTTTTGTTACGACGCGGCCTACCATTTCGGTCCTTGAAGTCCGGACTGCCAGAATTTTTGTTGAGGTTGTTGCTGCGTGCTAGCCAGTTGTCCTCACCCGCGCAGAAGCAGGTCATGAGTGATGTGAGGGCTGCCATGGATTTCGGCTTTTCCTGTCCTAGGTGCCAGGCAAGCCACTCGTCGAGGATGTTATGCTTGAAGGCCGCGAGGGCCTCCGCATCTGAACAATCGTCGATTTGGTTTTTCTTGGTTAAGAACCGTGTCCAGAATTGTCTGGCCGATTCGTCTGGCCGCTGAATTATGTGGCTTAGGTCATCAGCGTCTAGTGGTCGCACATAAGTGCCCTGGAAGTTATCGAGAATGCGGCTTCCAGTGTCCTCCCAGCTCCCAATTGACTCTGTTGGCAAGCTGTTGAGCAAATGCCGGGCTGGTCCTTTAAGCTTGAGGGGAGGTATTTGATGGCGTGAAGATCGCCACCGCGGGCCATGTGGATGTGAAGGAGATAGTCTTCGATCCAATCCGCGGGTCTGTTGTGCCATCATAGGATTCAATATTGACGGGTTTAAACCCTTCGGGATTTGATGATCCATTACTTCGCCTCGTGAAGCATAGTGGGTGTCTTGGCGCCTCAGATCGGGCGATATCACGACGGAGCTCAAAAGAGCTTTGTCTGTTTTGTTCGCCCGCCGGACTTATCGTGTCCGCGCGACGGTTGTCGCCACGCACCGTGGCGCCCACGCGATCCATAGATCGATCTTGATTGTCTTGCCTTGTCCTCCAATATATCTCGCAGGTCCAGCGTTCCCTCGTGGCCGTGTGCTTTTGAGCGATGACGGGTACGGTTCTAGTGAAGGGCCTAGAGGCCTCTCGTCCGCGCCACGGGTGGTCGGTCAGCCGTATTGTCTCCTGGTGATGCGGGTTCATAAGCCTCCTCCTTTAATCGGGGAGCAGCTTGCGTTTAGGGTAGCTTTTTGAGGGCGCTCGAGCTCATGCTCTTCGACGCGAGGACTTCATCCATCCGTCGGCTAGCGATCCCGATCAGCTCTAAGCTGTTGCTGCTTTTCTTGAGGCTGTTCGCCGTGGCCGTAAGCCCGCGTCAAAACGCTCTTGTTCGACGGGATCCTCAGCACGACGAATTCATCGTCGTCGAGGCTTGATTCGTCTCCGGAGGGAGGCATATAATCCTCTACCTCTTCTTCGCCGCTCTCTCGTGAGGGTGGCGTCTCCATCCTCCCGCTACTGGATCTTGCTGGAGTGGATTGTCTTCGCACCGCTCGGTGTATTTTTATCTCCGTGCGGAATCTTCATTCTTGCTTTGGCGGGATTTAGAGCGGCGCCGCTGACGCCGGCGCTTGGGCTGTTTCTTGGTGGGGTCATCCTCCTCTGTTCCTTCGCCATTCCCATCCTTTGGGATATCCACCTTGTATATGTCATATGATGAGGTGGCTTTCCAGTCCCCGGTAGGTGCTGGTTCTTGTTCGTCTCCGGCATCGTCGTCCATACCGTCGATGTCTTCGGAGTCTTAGTCTAGCATGTCGGTTAGATCATCGACAGCGGCTACCAAGTGGGTGGTGGGTGGGCTTTGAATTTCTTCATCGTCCGCATCCCAACCATCCTGACCGTAGTCCGACCAGGGCTCTCCTGATAACGAGAGGTACTTTAGCGAACTCAAGATGTCGCCAAAAGGTGAGAGTTGAAAGATGTCCGCTGCGGTGAACTCCATGACCGGCGCCCAATCGGATTCAATCGGAGGGGGCGCGGGAGGTTCGAAGTCCGGCAAGGAGTCCGGCACCTCGGAGTCGCGAGCTTTATGAGGGACAAGATCGTGTTCGACTCTATCGCCAGAGGTTGCAGCCCCGAGGCGGTGTTCAGCCATCCGCCCCGATCTGCGCAGCCGCTCAATTGAAGATCGGAGCGGGTTCGAAAAGCGCCTCCGTGGTACCGTCCGGCTGCAGAGCTAAATCATGCTCGCCGGATAAAGGCGGCACGCTTCGGCTGTGGCTCGACTCCGCCGAGGATCAAGTCCCAGCGGATGTCGGCCGTGAAGTTCAAACTTCCAACTCGACCTAACGGCCGGGGCGTAGCTTCGATCTGCTCCAGATGGTTGCTTAATCGCCCGCTGTGCGGCCGCCGAATCTGAAGATCTGTCCGGGAGAAAAGTCTCACCTGGACCGCGCTGTTGATGATGGTCGAAGAAGCCATCGAGCCTATCGGTGACGATACGAGGAACTCTCAATGAAAGCACCAATGTCGGTGTTAAAACCGGCGGATCTCGGTAGGAGGTCCCGAACTGTACGCCTAGGTGGATGGTAACAGGAGACAAGGGACACGATGTTTTACCTGTGTTCGCCCTCTTGATGGAGGTAAAACCCTACGTCCTGCTTGATTAATATTGATGATGTGTGTTACAAGAGTGGATCTACCACGAGATCAAAGAGGCTAAACCCTAGAAGCTAGCCTATGGTATGATTTTTGTTCGTCCTATGGACTAAAGCCATCCGGTTTATATAGACACCGGAGAGGGCTAGGGTTACACAGAGTCGGTTACAATGGTAGGAGATCTACATATCCGTATCGCCAAGCTTGCCTTCCACGCCAAGGAAAGTCCCATCCGGACACGGGACGAAGTCTTCAATCTTGTATCTTCATAGTCTTGGAGTCCGGCCGATGATGATAGTTCGGCTATCCGGACACCCCCTAGTCCGGAACTCCCTTAGTCGTCCTTATGTATTCATCAGTCTTGCTATAAGTCTAAGTAGATGCTATATAGGTCCGTCGGATCTTAC
Source organism: Aegilops longissima (assembly GCA_021605205.1). Taxonomy (NCBI): domain Eukaryota; kingdom Viridiplantae; phylum Streptophyta; class Magnoliopsida; order Poales; family Poaceae; genus Aegilops; species Aegilops longissima. The sequence goes on from CM038678.1 coordinate 291,544,786, forward strand.
ATCAAGATCCGTGCAAAATTTTCTTTTCAGATTTTCCTTTTTCTCTCTTAAATCTCAGTCGAGTGAGACATAAACACGCCATTAAACAGAGGCTCGGGTGCCATTAATGGAGACCTTGGGAGAGAGGTGGGCGACAGATGGAGGTCAAAGGGCTCTCCTCACGATAAGCAAGCGCAGTGGTCTGATCACACGCCTCCCATACTCAAATAGCTACCCTGCATGGCGCATCCTAGTTAATTAAAAAAAGGGACACGTGGCGACACGTGAATGGTAAGTAGAACGCCCACGGTTTCAATAATACTTGTGTTTCCGATTGTAACGTGACAACACTTGTTCCAAAATGACTTTGTTCATTGTTAATGTGTGCGCCTTCGCAAATCAGATAGCAAAATTACCACAGCATGTTGGTGCCATGTCATGACATCAAGCCAAGTTTCATGATTTTCATGCGTGTTTAGGATTTACAGGATGTTTTTGCCACTCTAGCTTTTGCCAATTTTTCTTATGCCACTCTATAATTTGACATCTCATTTTTGCCACTCTTGGCTTTTGACAACACATCACAAATGCCATTCCATGGCAAAAACGATAATTTTTCATTTCACTTTTGCCACTCTTAGCTTTTGACAATGTATCATAATTGCCACTCTAAATTTATTGCTTTTTCCATGGAATGGCAAAAGTGATATATTGTCAAAAGCTAAGAGTGGCAAAAGTGAAATGTCAAATTCTAGAGTGGCATAAGCAAAGTTGGCAAAAACTAGAGTGGCAAAAACAAAGTTTTCCCAATTAAAAAACCAAGTTTCTCAAAGTTTCCGGCCGACCCACGACGCCCAGATATTTGAATTTCATTCCCATTTCTTGCATGGGACCTAGAAATTTACCCGAGGACACACATGTGATTTTTCAACCAACTTTGGTTCACTGGAGCATGTGCTTGTATTTCAAATTTGAATTATGCACACAAAGGTGACACGTTCCCTCTCAGAACCACGAGCCTTCTTGAGAGAAGCTCTAGTTTGCAAGAAGCTTATACCAAAACTTGTTCCTATTTGGCCAAAAATTTTCCACAGCATGGTAGTACCATGACATGACACCATGCCAAGTTTCATGATTTTCAGGCGTGTTTTGGTTTTACAAGAATATTAAAACCAAGTTTCTCCGGCCGAGCGACGATGCCCAGATGTTTGAAATTCATTCCCTTTTTTGCATGGGACCTACAAATTCACCCGAGGACACACATGTGATTTTTCAACCAACTTTGGTGCACTGGAGCATGTGCTTGTAGTTCAAAATTGAATTCTGCACATTAAATGACCAGAAACTCAATTAATGTATAAAAAAGGCCAAACGAACCCGGAATAATTCCCAAATTTAACAGGGCACTCATGTACTTCTATGTTGCCTCTGTAAAGAAACTCAAGGGGGGCAGCGTATATCGTTTCGCACTCAACGGTGACACGTTCCCTCTCAGAGCCACGAGCCTTCTTGAGAGAAGCTCCGGTTTGCAAGAAGCTTATACCAAAACTTGTTCAAATTCGGCCCAATTGTTTACCACAGCATGTTAGTGCCATGACATGACACCATGCCAAGTTTCATGATTTCTAGGTGAGTTTTGGATTTAAAGGAATTCAAAAACCGAGTTTCTCGATGTTCTCGGCCGAGTCACGACACCCAGATGTTTGAAAATTTCGTTCCCATTTCTTGCATGGGACCTAGAAATTCACCCAAGGACACACATGTGATTTTTCAACCAACTTTGGTGCACCGGAGCATGTGCTTGCAGTTCAAATTTGAATTATGCACATTAAATGTCCAGAATCTCATTTGATGTATAAAAAAGGCCAAATGAACCGGGAATAATTCCAAAATTTAACAGGGCACTCATATAGTTCTATGTTGCCTCTGTAAAGAAAATTAGGGGGAGGCAGTGTGTATCGTTTCACGCACAAAGGTGACACATACCCTCTCGGAACCACAAGGCTTGTTGAGAGAATCCCCGCTTTTCTAAGAAGCTTATACCAAAACTTGTCCAAATTCAGCCAAAAATTATACATATGAAATTAGGGTTTAGATTATCCTAAACATCTCGTTACCTAGACCAATCTACTCTGATTTGAATTCAACCTAAAATGGATACAAATATTTGAAGATCGTATGGTACATGTACTTCATAGTGAAATATGATTACTGCTATATGCATGTTTTTTGTTATCAAGATAATATTTAAATGATGGTATAACTTGACAACAATCGTATTCAAATAAGGAAAATTGATCAAATTTAGTCCATATGGTAGATGACAATATATATGTTCATAGGGTGGAGTAGAATGTTCATATATGATGGAAGATCAAAATGTAGGACTACATCCATTATAAACCGCAAGGTCACCTAATGATATATTCGAGTTCAACATAACGTATATTCAAAAATTGAAATTCGAGATCCTGGCATTTGTAGTCATATAAAAAGGGACATGACACTTTCTTATGGTCAAAATTGATTTGTTTTTTGTTGTTGTTGAGGGAAGTGCGAATTGATTTAGTACTGTAGAGGGTAATCTTGTTCTCCCAATTTTTTTTACATTTTTCTTGTATGTTTTTAAATGGCATTTATAGCAATATATAAAAGGGGACAAGACTCTCTTGTGTCTTGTATGAATTGTTTTTTTGTACACATTAAGTTTGTTCTAACGAACATGGAATCCGCGCCTTGTTATCCCGAAATTTTCAAGCTCGAGTATCTTTTGTCTCATCTGTTGTGAAACTCCCTCCTCTTCAACCCACGCCGCGCTTGTAATCTTGAAATTTTGACGCTCGCGAAAACACAATCCTGATCCGAAATCGGTCCCGCAGCCGAGACATGCAAAATCCCCCTTCTATCCGTCAGTCGAAAATGCCGGCTCGACGTTGCGTGGTCAAAACCGGTGAGGGTACGCTGGTAACTTACCCTACATTTCAGACAAGCACGTCCCTAAGCCATGGCTTCCCCTACCTTCCCCTTCATCCCCCCCATTCGTACACCGAGGCCGCCAAAACCCGCGAAAGCCCACGCTCCTCCGCGGGCCTCCCGGCCGGCGCCCAGTCGGAGACTCTTCCCCGACGATGTTGTCCAACGCAATTGCTCGACGTACCTCATCCACCGCACCAGATGAGGATCAGTCGTCGATCTTGTCGTCCCGCCGGATTAGCCGCCTCGTCCTCCACCTCCAAGTATATGACCCGATGTTCGCCTTGTCTACCGCGCCACCTTCATCCCCACAGCACCGTCTTAACCTGCCCCACCCGAACTGCAGCACCCTCACCAATTGCTCTGATGAAGCCAAGGCCTACTCGTCGCCAGCAAGGAGTTTCTGCACTCACCGCTGCATCTTTTATTCCATCTCACGGGGCTGCTGGTGGTCGATACCGAGTAGCCATGGCGGGTCTGCATCGACGGTGCCGTCACCGACCACTTCATCCACGGTGTCTCTTCCCCATGTCCTTGCTTCCTCGGCGGTGACTTCCACACCGGCACTAGCTGCTGCTGCTCCTGCTCTCGCTCGCGCTGCTGCTGCTCCTACTCTCGCTCGCGCTGCTGCTGCTCCGACTCTCGCTTGTGTTGCGGCTATGTTCTTGCTGTCAACCGCACTGCTGCATTGCTCTTGCTTTCGTTCGTGCTGCTGCTCTGCTCTGCTATTGTTGTCGGTCATGCCGCTGCTCCGCTCTTGCTCTAGTTTGTGTTGCTGCTCTGCTCTTGCTCTCGCTCACGCTGCTCTATTGTTGCACGACCTCCGGCAATTACTGTTGTACGACCTCTCTGCTAGTGCGTTCCTTGCTTGAGCGGCTGCTGATTTAGATCATTGCTTCTCTGCTACTGGTGCTCAAACGCCTTAAACATCTATTGCAATGCTCTGCTACTAATTCAATCAGTTTCGACAGTAAAATTCAGTTTCGACTGTAAAGTTTAGTTTCTTCAGTTAAGTTCAGAGTGAACAGTATTTACAGAATCTGTTGGAGCGGCCGTGGCACGACTAATGCGTTTTACATCTAGCACTTTATGGTGATGTATTTTACATCATCTATTGTAGATGATATTAGAGTCCCACTTCAGATTAACGTTGTCTGTCTTGTCCTGCTTCAGCCTCACCGCCATACACCTCACCGGAGCGGCTCCAACGATGGAACCGTACATCACAGCGGAGCACTACCCTCGGCGTCGTTTCTAGAGGCCTCAGATCTTCTTCCCCGCCTCCGACAGTCCCAATAGTATCACCATCCTCCACTTCCAACCAAATGATGTTGAGGTCGACAAGGCTATGTCAAAGAGGTTGTACACTCATCGTTTCCCTTTGTTACTCTGCATTCATGTCGATCCCTCAGGGATCCTTTGATGTGGAACTACTATTGTACTAGTATTCATGCATTTGGTTAGAAGGAGTGGAGCAAAGCAAAACTGGAGGATTTTTTCCTTTGGTGTCTCTTTCAAAGAAAAATTGTACGAATATTAATATCCACTTGGAAGTCCTTTTCAAATTAATATGCATGAAGAAAAGGACTAATTGCATTACTGGCATAATAAGATTCTTATTTATTTTCATTTTCACGTGCTTTGACTTTAATTTGACCATGTGTTCTCCATTTCTGTGTTCTTCCAATTCATGTGAACCAAACTAGGAGGTTGACAGAAATCCTATGTTTCCAAATGCTATGTTTTGCACATGCATTCCTATCCTATTCTTGTGTTTTTACTATCCCTGCGTTTATATAATCCTCCAATTCTAAGGAGCCCTTAAATATTTACTTCATTTTCAGATAGGCATCGAAGAAAACTCTGTGTGTTATGTCCTGATCATGCTGTGCTGTCATCCACCCCACCTGATGTGCACCATCGATAGAAGCATTCACTGCAGCAGAGATTCCCCCTGCAGACTCTCTTTCGGCACCTCAGATCAACTTCCCCGTTGCCGGCAGCCACGCCAACTGCATTACCATCAACTATTGAGCAGATGAACGTGAGGACTACACAGTTCCGGAAGAGAGGTCGCACTGTTTCGTGTTTGCTTACGTTATACATCGGTTATTATTACCTGCTACTTTATCGTTCAAACTTGAGTTTTAAAATTCCCATGGGGCACATATCGAGGCAGCAACGAATAATATCTGTCTACTATTTGGTTCATCTAGGGTCTTCTATGTGGTTCATGTTGGGTGGGCAACAAACAGTAGATGATCCATTGTCTATCTTTTTAAACTGAAGCTATAATCTACCTGCTAGCATTAGTTTTGGATCTATCCACTCGTTTGCTACCACCAGTCTTGATTTCTGGATGCACCCCTTAGGCCTTACATAATCTAACTATGTTTCTTTATTATGCATGTCAGTTATTGTACACAATCATACTGAACATGTAGAGAAAACGAGAAAACCGTTGCGTGGGAATATAATGTCATGCAGACGCTGCTCCATGGTGGGCAAAGTGGGCCCCCCTCCCGCCATTCCAAATTGTATTACAGAGGAAGATAACTGTTCATTTGGGGATTCAGAGGGAGCCGACCACACCTATTTACCACCTGAGGTGTTTGCTCTAACCTGGCATGCTGATGTTGGTCATATCATGCATAGGTCACCTCGCATTGCTTAAATTATACATCTTATATGTCATCAGCTTAGTTTAGATTTGCTTTGTGTGAATGCCACCTATTTGGTTTGTATATCATACTCCCACCGTTCCTAAAAATTTGTCTTTTTTAGAGATTTTAACGAGTGACTACATACGGAGCAAAATGAGTGAACCTACACTCTAAAATATGTCTATATACATCCGTATGTGGTAGTCCATTTGAAATCTCTAACAAGAAAAAATATTTAGGAACAGAGGGAGTATATGGGAATTATGCTATGTCATCTTCTTTAGCCATGCATCATATACATGAATCATGCCATGCCATCCTATTTAGCCAGTCATCGTATATGTGAATTGTATCGTGCCAATTTTTTTCATAATGTATTCCATTTGTCAGCAATGTTTATACATTCATCTAATCTTCCTGTGCATCAGCCATTTGAGTTGGTCATGGGAAAATCTGGAGTGAAAACGAGGTCTTCTGAGCAGTCAGTGCTACGTGTCGATGCAGATTTCTTGTTGGTTACAGATAGCTCCTTAGAGGAGGATTCAGATACAGATGACCAGTCGTATTCCCCCCCTAGGTGCATGCTCTAAATTGGCAGGGTTATATTGCTCATATCTTGCATAAGGTGTCTCGCATTGCCGTGCCATCTGCTTAGATTAGACATGCTTTGTGTGAATGCCACTTGTTTGCTCTCTGTATCACATATGTGAATTATGCAATGCCATGTTTTTCAGCCAGTTATCATATATGTGAATTATGCACCACCATGTAGCCAGGCATCATATATGTGAATTATCTCATGCCATCTTTTTCTTCATTACATATTCCATTTGTCAACAATCTGTGTATATTGAACTACCACTACTGCAGGATGGTCCAAACGCGACTACGATCAGATAACCTTCGACGAAACTGTGTGCGATGCCGTAATCGCAAAGGGTGGTGTAAAACAAGCATCAAAAATGGCGCAAAATGTTTGCGATGACGGATGCATCAAACACGATTCAGATTTTAGTTGCGTGTGCGATGCAGGGCATATGTTTTAGTTCAATTAACTGTTTGCGATGAGGAGGGACAAAAGAAACGGGCAGCCAGATGAAGGTGTGTGTGATATACAGCATACGGTTCACTCAGATGAACTGTTTGTGATTAGGCAACACAAAAGAAATGGTCAGCCAGATCAAGGTGTGTGAGATATACAGCATGCGGTTCACTTGGATGAACTGTTGCGTTAAGAGAAGAAAATAGAAACGGTTCAACTTAACAAGATGTGTGTAATATGCGGCAAACAGGTCCGTAATCAGAAATGTGTGCGAAGACCAATAATAACACATACGTTTGCTGCTCATAAGCCATGTGATTTGCTCTGTCTACAGAAGAATAACACAACAAATAAACATCCAGTTACATAGGTGACTATACAGATCATTCGCACACACCTCAATAAACAATTGCATGCATTCTAAAGTAGGAGAAACGATCATCTAGTCATCTACTTCTCGTGATGCTCCCGCCACTGCTCTGTGGCTTGATCCCTCGTCTGGGGTAGGAAGAAGACACTTCCTCATGTCAACGATCTGCCTGTACATCTCGTAGCTTGTGTACGCATGCTTGGCCGTGTACTTGACATGTTGTTCATCCAGTCTCTCATGCCACACACTGGGCCAAGTGTTCTTGTCCTTCTTGCTCTCATTCTTCATCTTCATGTAGTAGGGGTCGATGATGGCCAAGGTGAGGTCAACCAGGGAGTTTAGTTTATTTTTGTCGCTGCCCCAGACCTTGTAGTGGTGCTGGACATTGACAAGATTCGGACATTTCAAGCCCGAAACCTTGAGCGCTTTTAGATCGTTGGTGGTGTCCACCGTAGCGAAACTGTAGTCGGAGCTGTTGATAAACTAGGAGAAATGCTCACAAGGCCTTGTGGCAAGGTGGTAGTGGTAGACGAGCACGTCATTTCGCACGCACAACTGGGCGTCGACAACCTTCTAATCGTGCCTTGCACGACCGGTGGTGTAGTCGAGATCGAAGCCGACCACTTGGTACTTGTCCTCGGCAAGGAACTGCTCCATAGTTTGGATGGAGCTCTCTACCGAGACTGGATCGTTCATGTACACCATCGAGAGGGCCTTCCTCCTCACATGGGTGTCCACTACATGATGCGTGGTGAACTGCCCCGCATTGTTGTCATCGGACGTTGGGAGCGCCATTGGAGCCACGGGGATCTCCATTGGAACCGCTGGATGTCCTCTCTGTATGTGTCGTTGTGGTGTGCTTATTGTGTCGTCTGACACAAGAGACGAAGGTAAATGGCCGCAGGAGTAAATGGGGGCTGGGCGGCCTGGATTCTCCGCGCGTTCGCGTGACAGTTTTTGCAGTGGGTAACTGCATTGTCGCGTCGTGCCCGGCGCAACCGCATGCACACGAATGTGCGCCGGCCCCAAACACTCGCAGCGCGCATGGAGGGACGAGGGCAGAGCACGCGCGGCGGGACGCGAGGAGAGCACGCCGAGGCCGCTTGAACCACAAGCAACCACACGCATAGAGCAGTTGATCACGCATGAAGTGGTCGCCTACAAGCCGGCCGACAGTTGCGTCGCTGCGTAGAGAGCGGTCGTGTGCTACTACCTCCGTCTTGGTATATAGTCCCATTTATATTCTGTACCATACTTTGCCCTCAAATTTAACCAACAAAATATTAATTCATGTTATAAAAATTATATAATTGGAAACTATGTTCAAATACGAGTCCAACTATATAATCTTTGGCGACATGCATTCGTATTTTATTAGTTAAATCATACTTATAAACCAGGATGAGGGTATAGTAGGTAATTAAATCGCAAACGTTTTTTTATTATTCGTATGTGTACGTGGTCTTTCGTCCTCCTCTCGCACGTCTTGTCACCCCGCTGCCGCAGACGGCTTACAACACAAGCTTGCGCGGTGCGCGGGGACATTCTTTTGGCCAAACGGTAGCACCAATGAATCGTCGGTGAGCCCGTTCTCGTGCAACCTCGCAGTTTCCTGCGCAAGCTTCCCGCCCGACTCGGCGAAATCCCCCAAAATCCTAACGTTTATTGGCCTACTATATAAACCCTCGCAGCCGGCGAGTCCTGCGTCACATTTTCCCCTCCCTCCCTGTAGCTTATCACATCTTCTTCTCCCACAATCGCCAATGGCACTGGTATTTCATTGTCGCCTCCACCATCATCAGAGGACAGCTCCAGCTGGGAGGCTACACCGCGGCGGCGGCTCAGTCCCCGGCGTAGTGTAATGCGATTGGCGTCCCTGTCGGGTGTGCGCGGAACACCCACCACACGCTCCATCGCCGCTGCCCGTCGGTAGCTATTGCTGGCCGGCCTTTCGGCCACATCACCGTCGACAGCCAGGGCCATAGCTTGCTCCGCCGCCACGGCCCGAAGGCGGGAGGTGGCCGTCGTCGTGACCACCCCACTGCCGGCCACCGTGGCCATCACCCGCCCCGCCACCACGACCCGAAGGAGGGAAGTGGTGGTTGTGGCCCCCACCCCATCATCGGCCGCCGGGGCCGCGAGCCCACCGTCGATCACCGGGGTCATCACCCGCCCCGCCACTGCCACTCGAAGGTGGGAGGTGGAGGTGGATGCCCGCACATGCGTCAGCGTCCTTGTGCGCTACACCGAGTTCCTGCGGGAGGAGGAGGAGCGCCTTGTCAAGCACGCAAAGAGCCTTACCGCTGTCGTGGCCGCGACACATGCCGCCTCAGAGGCGAGGAATCAAGAGATCTACGAGGAGAACCACCGCTTCGAGAGGGGTCGACTGGAGCGACAGAGGGCATACGAGGTGAGCCTCGCTGAAGCTGCAGCAGCGGCAGGCACCGTATTGCTGTTGTCCAGCTCGTCGGTAGGCTCCTCCTCCTCTGCCTCTTACTAAGCATGCTCGACAGACGAGAGGCAGCCGGAAGTAGTACAAAGCCCCTCTGTAGTAATAGTAGTATTTAGGGGCTATTTTGTTCAGTTCATCTGACTATAGATGTCGTGGAACTATACAACGTACTTAAAATTAGCTAGTATATATAGTTGAACTAGCTATTTCAGTACGTGGTAGGCATCACTTGGGGAAAAGTTTGGTCGATTCAGCTGTCGAGTTGAACTGTTTGTATAAAGAAGGAATGCTTAATCTATAAATGAAATCTATGCTTAGTGATTTTTAGTTTCATATTTTGAAAAATCGCAGTGTTACAAGGATGACAAATGGAAATGTTACTAGATCAACAAATGTCAATCTTTCCAGTTTGACAAATAGCAACATACCCAGTATGACAGATGCAAATCTTACCAAATTATTTGTAAGTGATTGCACACGGGTCATCCAAAAGAACCTTTTGCATTGAAGAGATGCCCAAATCCTGCTCTCACAATGCATACGGGTGTTCTATCTAAAACGTTTGCGATCAAGAGCCACAAAAATCCTGCTCGGCACATTTTCTCTTGGCTTCCTGGGGAAGCTATCGGTTTGCATATGGGTATTCTAACTAAAACGTTTGTGATGAGTGTTTTATATTTAAAAACCATTGAAGTTTTTTTCAAAAGAAAATCGTTTGATAAGTATGTACATTAAGAGAGAGAAACGCAAGTTCGCTCAAACCATATCATTCATTCAGTCATACTACGAATTTATATTCATATGATCGAGTTACAGTGTTAAACCCTAGAAAAAAACTATTTCCGGCGGCAGCAGAGGCGGCGTGCCGCGCCGTCGTTGTCGTTGTCGTCCTCCGGGACGCCGATGTTGAAGTCTTCAATGCAGCACAAAATGTTCTTCACTTGTAAATCAAACATCATGTCGTAGCGCGATCGACGGGCGGGGCGCGGGAGGACGGTAGCTGGCAGCGCTGAGAGGTAGCGGTCGACGGCAGCATCCCATGCCGCTGAGGGGGGCGTGCGCATGGGCACGGGGGAGCAGGTGCAGCCAAAAGCACGGGGACCGGCGCCATGGTTCGTGGAGGGGCGCGCACGGGCACGGGTATGGGCGCTGGTGCTGGCATGTACACGAGCTCGCGCGGGTCCGCGGAGACCTCGCTGACGCCCACGGCTTCCAGCTCTGCGGTAGTGCTCGGCGACTAGCCCGTCAATGCTACGGGGATTGTCGCTGGCGCGAGCGCGGGGATGGGAGCGGGGGCAGCAACCGCCACGGCCAGCTCGTTCTGGGCCATGTCCATGAGGCCCCATTCCTCCTTATTTTCAATCTCCTCCAGCTCGTAGTATACTTCACCAAACATGAAGACTAGTGGAAGATGATCCTTCTGTGCCATGGCGTTAGTGGAGGTCTGCGGGAGGCAGGGGAATGGGAGACGAACATTAAGGCCACCCTTATTAAGCAGTGGCTCGGGCGCCATTAATGGAGAGGAAGGTGGGCGGCCATGGAAGTCAAAGGGCTCGCTTCCCAGTGAGCCTACACAGCGTACAGCTCGCACCCTTCCCGGTGAGCCTGCACATTAGAGGACAGCTTACAAGCCTCTCGGTCAGCCTGCACACCGGACTACGCTTGCACACCTCCCGTTCAGTCAAGCAGTTGTCCCACGACACCTCCTATAGCCATTAAAACCAAGACTCGTGGCGTCACGTGAATGGTTAACAGAACGCACACGGTTTGAAGTATACAAACGTTTGAGATATTAAAGTGGGAGCTATTTTTTTAAATGCCTTTGTTTGTTGTTATTCGAGCGCACCTTCTCTCAAAATGGACACGCAAAATACGACAACATGTCGGATGCCATTCCATGATAGCATGCCAAGTTTGATGAATTTCAGATGAGTTTTGGATTTACTCGAATTTAAAAACAAAGTATCTCAACGTTTTGCCAGCAATCAACGGTGCTCTGGTGTTTGAAATTCATTCCTATTTCTTACATGGGACCTAAGCATGCACCCGAGGACAAAGATTTGTTTTTTCAACCAATTTATATGCACAGGAGCATGTTCATGTAGTTCAAATTTGAATTATGCACATAAATGCATTGAAAACTCAATTAATGCATAAAAATGTCCAAACGAACCCCAAAAATCCCAAAAATTGACACAACACTCCTGTTGTTCTATGTTGACACGAGAATTTTTTTGAAAGCGGTAAGAGGCAATGGATATCGTTTCGTCCCCAAAGGTGGGACGTTCCCTACCGAAACCATCATTCTTGTTGTGAGAAGCATTGGTTTGTGAGAAGCAAATACCCAAACCTGCCCCAAATGGGACAAAAAAATTAACACGGCATGTTGATGTTGCTCCATGATAGCATGCCAAGTTTCATGAATTTTAGACGAGTTTTGGATTTATTAGAATTTATAAACCAGGTGTCTCTATGTTTGCGACCGAGTGACGGTGCCCTAGTGTTTGAATTTCTTTCCCATTTCTTGCATGGGACCTAAGCATGCAACCAAGGACACAGATTTGAATTTTCAACAAATTTATATACATTAGAGCATGTGCATGTAGTTCAAATTTGAATTATGCACACGAATGCATTGAAAACTCAGTTAATGCATAAAAATGTCCAAACGAACCCCGAAAAATCCCAAAAATTGACACAACACTCCTGTTGTTCCATGTTGACACGAGAAATTTTTTGAAAGGAACAAGAGGCAATGGATATCGTTTCGTCCCCAAAGGTGGGACGTTTCCTACCAAAACCATTAGGCTTGTTGTCAAAAGCTCTGGTTTTCTAGAAGCATATCCCCAAAAATGCCCCAAATGGGACAAAAAATTTACCATGGCATGTTGATGCCGCTCGATGACAGCATGCCAAGTTTCATGAGTTTTAGACGAGTTTTTGATTTAATAGAATTTAAAAACTAGGTATCTCAATGTTTGCGGTCGAGTGACGGTGGCAGAGTGTTTGACATTCATTCCCATTTCTTACATGGGAACTAAGCATGCAACCAAGGACACAGATTTCAATATTCAACCAATTTATATGCATTAGAGCATGTCCATGCAGTTCAAATTTGAATTATGCACATGAATGCATTGAAAACTCATTTAATGCATAAAAATGTCCAAACGAACACGAAAAATACCCAAAAATTGACACAACACTCCTATTGTTCTATGTTGACACGAGAAATTTTTTGAAAGCAATAACATGCAATGGATATCGTTTCATCCCCAAAGGTGGGACGTTCCCTACCGAAGCCATCAGGCTTGTTGTGAGAAGCTCTGGTTTGTGAGAAGCATATCCCCAAACCTACCCCAAATGGGACAAAAAAATTACCATGGCATGTTGATTCCGCTCCATGACAACATGCCAAGTTTCATGAATTTCAGAAGAGTTTTGGATTTAATAGAATTAAAAAACCAGGTATCTCAATGTTTGCGGCCGAGTGACGGTGGCAGGGTGTTTGACATTCATTCCCATTTCTTGCATGGGACCTAAGCATGCATCCAAGGACACAAATTTGAATTTTCAACCAATTTATATGCGTTTGAGCATGTGCATAAAATATGAATTATGCACATGAATGCATTGAAAAGTCAGCTAAAGCATAAAAATGTCCAAACGAACCCCAAAAAATCCCAAAAATTAACATAACACTCCTGTTGTTATATGTTGACACTAGGAAAAAAATTGAAATCGAGAAGAGATAACGTATATCGTTTTGTCCAGAAAGGTGAAACGTTCCCGACCAAAACCGTCATCCTTGTTGTGAGAAGCTCTGGTTTGTGAGAAGCTTATACCCAAACCTGCCCCAAATGGGACAAAAATTTTACCACAGCATGTTCATGCCGCTCCATGATAGCATGCCAAGTTTCATGAATTTCAGACGACTTTTGGATTTACTAGAGTTACAAAAGCAAGTACGTCGACGTTTGCTGGAGAGCCGCAGTGTCGTGGTGTTCGAAATTCATCCCCATTTCTTTCATGGGACATAAGCATAAACCCATGGACATATATATGATTTCCAACCCATGTTGGTGCACCGGAGTATGTGCATGTAGTTTAATTTTGAATTGTGCACCTGAAATGGCTAGAAAACCAATTTAATGTATAAAATGTCCAAACAAACCCTGAATAATTCCAATTCTTTTACGACACACATATGGTCGCATGTTCACTGCAGATAAAGATCTAGCAATTCAAACACTGTCCGTGGCCACTGTGACCCCATTATGTAATTCAAATCAAGATGAAAAATCAAGTAGAACCCACACATTTTATTATCACCAACCGTGTGAGATGCAGCACAAAATATCCTAGAGCATAGTTGGTGTATGCTACGCCTATGGCTTACGCGAGAAGGTGCGTCGGCTACAGTCCATAGCTGGCATGTCAAGCACACTAGCTCGCTCGCCAAACATCATTTCACTGTTTAATCATCGCCGGTGAAAGATAGGGACGTGGACCCGCGTAGTGAGGGAAACTTCGGCGGCCCACTCTGGCAAGAGCGCGGCCGCAGCCGTCATGCGCGTGCTAACAAGGTGCATGAGCGCGGCCGCAATTTGCGACTGGGTGGCCAAGGCAGCCCAAACTTCCGATGTTCCTTCTCAGGTGGCGGCAGCAACATCTGCATCGTGGATAGCAACTAACGAGAGCAGCACAACAACTATCCGTTCTGCAGCAACAGCCTTAGCCCTGATGGAGGCCGCCCACAACCATGTCGAGGCCGCCCACGCCCATCTCTTGGCGGTCACCGCACAAATCGAACGAAGCTTCTCCGACAATGGTCGGCAACCCACGGTCGAACTGTTTGCAATCGTCAAGAGCGTTCGAGCATCCGTCCGTTCCTCCGCCGGATAACTTGCAACGACGGAGCCCATGCAAGCCCAGATCTGGTCCGCCCACGTGCGGCTTGTGGCAGCCTTTTCCAAAGAGATGGCGGACTCGGATGGTGAGATGCTTGCAGAGTATGGTGCGATGGATGCCATGGAGCCCCTTCCCCAGGAGACCGCCGGGCGCGAGTGTAAGTGCATCTAGTGCCCCTTAGTGATTTTGGTGTATTGAAGACTTATAGGTTAAGGAACTAATGTGTTTATGAGTGTACACAGGTCTATAAGTCTATGAGGAGTTTGATATCTACAGAGAAAGTCGACCCCTAAAAATGAAGTTCTTTGACTGAAGACTTTGGTATTCTGAAGACTTCCTGAAGACTTTGAAAGTGAAAAAATTGGTGTAACCTTGAAGACTTGGTATTCATTCGAGGAACATGAAGCATGAAGACTTTTGTTTTCGTAGTTTCATTTTCTCTTTCTTGAGTCATAGGAAACACCGTACTATTAAAGGGGGTCGAGGAAATACTAAGGAAAAATTTCCATGTGATGCTCAACTCAAAATCCTACACCTACCAATCCCTTTGAGTGAAGCCATTGGAAATCTCATACAGTTCAGTAAATTTCTTCAGTGACAGAGACGAAGTTCTTCTGGTCTCTGAGGAATTTGTTCTGACTGAGGAGTTAGGAATTAGCCAGTGCAGATTGCCTACAAAGTGAGGAACATGATAGCCCTGAGGAATTTGTACCTCAAATTTCTGACCGTTGTTGTGCTACGCGCCAGCTGTCCCAAAATATCTTATCCACCTAACGGTCATATCATTGAAGGGCATTTATGTCTTATCATGTCGGGCTGCTCCCTAGGCTATAAATAGCCGCCCCCTACAACCACTAGCTGGTTGGCTGCTCCGAGAGAAACTGACACTTGTCATTTGAGAGCATCCCATCCTCCAAGGTGATTGAGCAAAAATCATCAAGTGAGGAAAATCCAAAATCCAAACCCAAAGTGATTGAGCATCACTGAAGAGATTGATCCTGCGTGGATCTGAAGCTTGTTACCTTTGAAGAATGTGCTTCTTCCAGACGGTTAGGCGTCATGGTCTAGAGCATCCAAGAGGAATTGTGGATCACCGAGTGACCGAGTTTGTGAAGGTTCGGAAGTGACGTGAAGACTTACCACGAGTGATTGGGCGAGGACTGTGTGTCCTTAGATCAAGGAGAATATGGTGAGGACTGTGTGTCCGGGACTGTGTGTCCGGGACTGTGTGTCCTCAGGTTTAAATACCTAGCCGCTCCAACAAGATGTACAACTGAGACAGCAGTTGGAACTGGTCTACCAAATCATTGTCTTCACCAAGCCAACTGGTTCTATTTCCTCCACACTTTCATTTCCTCATTACTGTGTTGTGTGTTTGTTCATATCTATGTTTGAAGACTTTGACTAAAGACTTCCTCAATTTCCTCAGTTCAATTTCTTTAGTCTTTTTGTCTTCATCCTGTTCTATCCTATGATTACGCTTTGTGTACTCCGTGATTGTCTTCATTTCATCATGATGATTATGCTTGTCTTGTGTTATGTTTACTTTTGAGTACTTATTCTGCTGCAAATAGTTCTTCGCTAAGGAATTTCCTCACTAGCAAATTCCTCAGTGAAGAATTTCATAAAAATCGCCTATTCACCCCCCCTCTAGTTGATATAACGCACTTTCAATTGGTATCAGAGCAAGGTACTCCCTTGTTCTGTGTGATTTTGGTTTAACCGCCTGGAGTTTTAGTTATGTCGACCGCAGGTATGATCAAGGTCTCTGCTGGGTGTCCTAACTTCGACGGGACAGACTACCCCTACTGGAAGAATAAGATGCGCATGCATCTTGAGGCAATTGATAACGATCTCTGGTATGTTGTGGAAAATGGTGTTCCCTCTGTCTCACCCTCACTGAACGCTACCGATGTGAAGAGATTCAAGCAACTCGATTCTCAAGCGAAGAATATCATATGTGGCCATCTGAGCAAAGGACAGTATGGAAGAGTGAGTGCTTTGGAAACAGCTAAGCTTATCTGGGATAGGTTGTCCAAAGTGAATGAAGGAGTCTCAACTCAGCGTGACTCTCGAGTTGATGTTCTTCGCAATCTCTTCAACCGCTTCAAAAGACTCGACAATGAAAACGTTCAACAAACTTTCGATCGCCTCACTGACATCTCAAATGAGCTTCAAGCACTTGGTGCCACTGACATCACCGACCATGAGGTGGTGAAGAAATTGCTGAGATCGCTTGATTCCTCATTTGATACTCTGGCATTGATGATACAAGAGCGTGCTGATTACAAGTCACTTGACCCCGCTGATATCCTCGAGAGGCTAAATACTCATGAGTTCCAGCTTGCTGAAAAGAGAGATCTCTATGGTTCGAGCTATGGTAGATCACGTGCACTGAAGGCCAAGGCAGTATCTGAGAATGAAGATGAAGACTCTGGTAGCAGCCTTGCTGACCCTAAAGAACTGAGTCATGAACTAGCACTGCTCGTGAAGAAATTCCAGAAGTTCTCAAGACGTGGTCGCTTTGGAAAACCCTCAAGGAGCAATGATTCCTCATCCAGTGACTACAAGAAGAGGCTTTGTCACAAGTGCAAGAAACCTGGACACTACATTCAAGATTGTCCTCAATGGGAAAAGGAATCAAAGAAGAAGAAATACAAGGATTACAGTTCTGATGATTCGAAGAAAAAGAAGAAATCCTCAAAATCTTCATCATCAAAATCCTCAAAGTCTTCATCTCACAAGAAGAGGAGCTCCAAGAAGGCTCGGGCATTCATTGGCAAGGAAATGGACTCTGAAGCTGAATCTGAGAAACAAGAGGAAGAGGAGGCATCTGAGGACTCCGAGTCTGGTGTGGTGAGCCTAGCCCTCGCTACTGCATTCGTCAGCAAGTCTATCTTCAACACTGAAGAAAATGACCTCACCAACAGGGCTGATGAAGGCACTGATGACTACGCTCCCACCTATTGCTTCATAGCAAAGGGTGCCAAGGTAATTAAATATACCTCCTCTAAATCTAGTGAAGATGAATCTGATGAAAATCTTAAGCCCAGCTACTCTAAACTTGCTAATATTGCTGTGAAACAACAAAGGGCTTTTGAAAAGGTTCAAAACATGCTAGACAAAAGTGATGATATGTTGGGTGAAGAAATGGATCGCACTAAAACCTTGGTGAAAATCTTGAGACTTTGAGACCAGGTTTGACAACCTTCAAGGTCATCATAACACTCTCTTATCTGATCATGAGAAGCTTTCTTATGAATTTCTTCAAAGAAAGCAAGATCTTGAGAAGCTAAGAGTGAGTTATGAAGATCTTCAAAAGGAGCGCGATTCATTACTTGCTCAACAAATCAGCGCTGCTAAGGAAGAATTTGTAAATCCATGTTTGAAATGCATTGAACGTGAATCTGCTAATTCTTCACCTGAATGTTCAAATGCTTCTAATGTTACAAATTCTTCACCTGCCTCTGCTATCACTAATTCCTCATCTGAGGACATTGCTAGTATCACTGACGATGCAGGGCTGAAGGAATTGTACATGACAGGCATGTACAAAAGCCTCAAAGGGCATCAGACTCTTTGTGATATGCTTAAAAAGCAGATCCTCAACAGGAACCCTAGGAAAGAGGGTATTGCCTTTGAGAAGAAACTCAATGCTGATGGTACATATTGGAAGCCTGAGCAGTACCCCAAAACCTCATGGGTTGCTGCAAAGGGACCTCCAGTTGATCCATCTAATTTATCTTTCTTTACATGTGAATATTCTCATTCTTCTGATGAGTCATTTGACTCCAAGTATAAACTGTTCAAAAATCAGAGTGGTGAAGTATTTGCTAGATATGTTGGCACTAACTGCAGGAACTGTTCCCCTATGAAGAAAATCTGGGTTCCTAAAAGGTGTCTTGAAAGTCTTTAGGTGAATGTCCTCATGACACCACCTGTGAAGAAAAGGAACCCCAGATCAAATTCTTCATATGGATCCAAGTCCTCATACGGACCAAATTCCTCACGTGGATCAAATTCCTCAAAAGGATCAAAGTCCTCATATGAACATCATCGTGCTAACAACTCTGTTTCGCAGGGAAGAGCCAAGGTCTATGAATATGAGCATTATTCTTCTAATCATTATGTTCATAAGTCCTCGAAGAATTTCTCTGCTTATTCATATGCTTACCCTAACCCCTCTTATGTGAAACGAAATGGTTTGGCCTCTATGCCACCATTCTCATATGGAGCTCGCAGAGTGATGAATTCTTTGCCACCCTTCAGATGTGGGTGGTGAAGAAAAAGAACTAATTTCTTCTGTAGGGTCAGGTCTCCAGACGTGCTCAAACGTCTGAAGAATTTGCTGGGGACCGGACAAAAGTGCCTGAAAGGACGCAAGCTAATCATGAAGAAATGAACTTTCATTTCTCACGTCCTCACACTGCTTTATTTGTCTTACTGCTTGATGAAATTCATCTGATGAACTTGATATCATATTCTTCACTGATGAAGTATATGAGTTCGTAAGCTGCACTAATTCATCCGCAGGATGATCAACCCAAAGCCACTGAGTGGGTCCTCGATAGTGGATGTACAAATCACATGACTGGTGACAAGAATCTATTGGTAGATGTTCCCTTATCACCATCGCATCTGAAGCATATCATCTTCGCTGACAAAGGAAAAAGTCAGGTATTGGGTCTAGGTAAGGTTGCGATCACAAAGGATCGACACATGGACAAAGTCATGCTTGTTGAGTCCTTAGGATACAACCTTATGTCTGTCTCAATGCTTTGTGATCTTTATATGGTTGTTGTCTTTGGCAAGTATCGTTGTGTTGTGGTTATGGAAGCTGACAATTCCAAAGTCTTCGAAGGCTTTAGGAGAGGAGACTTGTATATTGTTTATTTCTCTACAGGACCTCAACCAGCCGTGTGCCTACTTGCAAAAGCTTCAGAAGGCTGGCTATGGCATCGACGACTTGGTCACGCAGGCATGAGGAATTTGCACACGCTCACGAAGAAGAAGCATGTCATTGGCATTGAGAATGTCAAATTCCTCAAGGATCACTTATGCGGAGCTTGTGAAGCTGGAAAGATGACCAAGGCCAAGCATCCTGCGAAGACTATCATGACCACTACTCGTCCATTTGAGTTGCTTCACATGGATCTCTTCGGTCCTAATCATTATTCTTCTGTCTTAAATGAAGCATCTCAATATGGCTTTGTTATTGTTGATGATTACTCTCATTACACATGGATACACCTTGTTACTTGCAACCATGAAGTGCAGGAAGTCTTCAAACGATTTTCCTCGAGGGCTTCAACCAACTTTGGTGTGAAGATCAAGCACATCAGAAGTGAAAAATGGCACTGAGTTCAAGAATTCTAGTCTTGATGACTATCTTGATGAACTTGGTATTACTCATGAGTTATCTGCTCCTTATACTCCTCAACAGAATGGCGTCGTGGAGCGCAAGAACATGACTCTTGCTGAGATGGCTCGCACTATGCTTGATGAATACAAAACGCCTCGTCGTTTCTGGATTGATGCAATTGATCTGCGTGCCACATCATCAACAGAGTATATCTTCACAAATTCTTCAAGAAGACTGCCTATGAACTCCTCAGCGACAAGAAACCCAATGTGAGTTATTTCAACATCTTGATTGCTAAATGCTGGATTAGAGATCCTCATCACAACTCTAAATTTGCACGAAAGCACATGAAGGTTTTATGCTTGGTTACGGAAAGGACTCGCACACCTACTGAGTCTTCAACAACGTTCTTCACAAGGTTGTTGAAACTGTAGATGTGCGGTTCGATGAAACTAATGGCTCACAAAGAGAGCACCAACCTTCTGTGATAGATGAACCAGCACCTGAGGATTCTATCAAGCTCAAGGCTACTGAGGATGTCATTCCTACTGAAGAATCTACTGAAGAATTCATTCCAGAACGTGAAGAACATCGAGCTGATGCACCTGAGGAAACTGCTGAAGAAAATGGTGCTAAAGAAAATTCCGAGCAAATTCCTCAACGACAACCAGCTCATCCTCGCGTTGCAAAAGAAGTGCAAGTGGAGAAGATCATCGATGACATTAGAGCACCAGGTCCTCTCACATGCTCAAAAGCTTCACACTTATCTAACTTTTGTGGGCACTATGCTTTTGTCTCTATCACAGAGCCCACTAAGGTAGATGACACATTTCTGGAGCCTGAATAGATTCAGGCCATGCAAGAAGAATTACATCAATTCGAGCTCAACAACGTCTGGGAACTAGTCAAACATCCAGATCCTCACAAACATAATATCATTGGCACAAAATGGATCTACCGCAACAAGCAAGAAGAAAATGGCCTTGTGGTGAGGAATAAGGCACGACTTGTAGCTCAAGGCTACACACAGGTTGAAGGAATTGATTTCGATGAAACTTTTGCACCTGTTGCTAGACTTGAGGCTATTCGCATATTACTTGCTTATGCTAACCATCATGATATCATCTTATATCAAATGGATGTGAAAAGTGCATTCCTCGATGGTAAGCTTGAGGAAGAAGTATATGTTGCTCAACCCCCAGGTTTTGAAGATCCATAGAATCCTGACAAAGTCTTTAGACTCAATAAGGCCCTCTATGGCCTCAAGCAGGCCCCTCGGGCGTGGTATGATACTTTGAAGGAATTCCTCATGAAGAATGGCTTCACACCCGGTTCACTCGACCCTACTCTCTTTACTAAATCTTATGATGGTGAACTGTTTGTGTGCCAAATATATGTTGATGATATTATCTTTGGCTGTACTGACCAACATTATAGTGATGAATTTGCCTATATGATGAGTGAAGAATATCAAATGTCTATGATGGGAGAGTTGAAATTCTTCTTAGGTCTTCAAATTAAATCAACAATGAAATGGCATATTCATATCTCGGAGAAATACCTCAAGGATGTCTTGAGGAAATTGGCATGCAAGATTGCAAAGGCGTCAAAATTCCTATGCCCACAAATGGCCATCGTGTAATTGATGAAAATGGTATTGACTTTGATCACAAGGTATACTGCTCCATGATTGGTTCTTTATTGTACTTATGTGCATCTAGGCCAGATATAATGCTTAGTGTTTGCATGTGTGCCCGATTTCAAGCTACACCGAAGGAATCACACCATAAGGCTGTGAAACATAGTCTTTGTTATCTAGCTCACACACCAACACTTGGATTATGGTACCCCAAGGGCTCGGCTTTTGATCCCATTGGATATTCTGACTCTGACTATGCTGTTGATCGTGTGGACCGCAAGTCAACATATGGTACATGTCATTTCCTCGGACGATCCTTGGTCTGTTGGTCCTGGAAGAAACAGAACTGCATATCACTCTCTACTGCTGAAGCTGAGTACATTGTTGTTGGTTCTTGCTGTGCTCAACTGCTTTGGATGAAGCAAACTCTCAAGGACTATGGCGTCAACATGAAGAATGTGCCTCTCCTCTATGACAATGAGAGTGCCATCAAGATTGCTCACATCCAGTTCAGCACTCGAAGACAAAGCACATTCAGATTCGTCATCATTTTCTTCGCGATCATGTGTTGAAGGGTGTCGGATTTCGGGTTCCGGCAGACCCTTAAGGTTCGAACTCCGGGGTGCGCGCGGAGATCTGTCCCCTACCGATCTACGTCCGCTCTCCTCGTGTGATCTAAGCTACAAAATGATGAACAACACAAGGGACACGAGATTTATACTGGTTCGGGCCACCGTTATGGTGTAATACCCTACTCTAGTGTGTGGTGTGGTGGATTGCCTCAGGGGCTGATGATGCACAGTACAGGGGGAGAACAGCCTCGCGAGGGGTGTTCTTGAGCTGATGCGGTGTGTCCTACTTTGTCTAGATCTCTCTCCCCATCTAGGGCTCTATCAAATCTGATCAGGTTCCGTCGAGCTTGGATTCGATCCCCCTCGGGCTGGAGTCCATTACCCTTCTGGCTGTCTTTGCTTTCGTCTGCAAGGCGATGATAGGCATTCCTCCTTCTGTTGCCCTGCTGCGCCACTTCTTTTCTTTGCACCAGAGTGACCCCACTCAGTGCTCAGGGTGTGTGAGCTTCTTCGCCGTGCCAGAGATGGCCGCTTCGGGGATCGATTCTCCTCCAGAGGCGAGGTTCAGAGAGTGGTGGCTATATGTGGACGTCGGAGTGCCCAACCCCTTGCTCTTGCACCCGACCTTGCCTGCTGTTCCCAACCCAGGCTAGGGTCATGAGATGCTCGTGAGCCCCCGGCTCGCCTTCATCTGGCGCCACTTCCAGAGTCTGAGGGCGCTCAATGTGTCAGTGCCCAAGGTGGTGAAGGAGTTCCTCCAATGCCGCATTGCTCCTCTCCAGCGCCACTCTCGCCGGATGTGGGACTTTGCGGGGCACAGAGACCGCATGCGACTTCAGGAGGAGGACTTGGCGCCTGAAGTGCTGCGGACGATGCTCAGGGTCTTGACTGGCGACCCTTCCCCAGGTAGCCTTCGTCGTGATGGTGCCCTCTTGTATCTTTGCTCTGGCAGGGCCGATTTTGTGAGGCAGATGCCCAGCTTCGATGAGTGGGGGCTGTGTCCGGCTGGCCTCACGGGGCCCCGCAACAACCCAGTCGCTGTGGTCGCTCCCCCTGCCGCCAACAGCGGTCCTCCCTCAGGCGACAGGGCGGGGAGACGAGAACCGGCGGGAGCTGAGGCGACTGATGTCGAGGTGCCGACACAGCGAGAAGCCTCGAAGGCGGCGTCTCCCGAGGCCCACCCTGGAGCAGCGGTTGGTGCAGAGTTGCGGCCTATGGCTCTTGAGGCCGGGGCTCCCGAGGCCCCAGCCGTTCCTCGCGAGGGGATGCCTGACGGCGCCCCCCAGGAAGACTCCTCCGGCGTTGATCATCTTGACGCTTCTTCTGCGCCACAGGCCGTCCCCTGCGCCGCGCGCTTATGTCGGTTCCGCATAGACTTCGAGGCCCTCCGCAAGAGGAAGGAGGCCTTGGGTGACAGCGACCGCCCTTGCCGCTTGTTGAAGCGCAGGAAGTACTTCGCAATGGACGAGTAAGTATTCTTCTGTCTCCGCACATTTACTTTTCTATCCCCGTGGCTGATTGTGGCCTTTCAGGCCCCGTCCTGCCAAATTCGCCGAGTTGGCCCGGAAGCCAGCCCCTAAAGCTCCGCCTTCCCCACTGAATCCGGGCTCGCCAAGCTCGAGCGGCACCCCTGCTGCTGGACTGGTTGGTGGAGTGGTCTGTTCCATAGGGCACCTCGAGCATGCGCGCCCGCTATCCTTTCTTCAGAGTCCTCCTGGGGCACATCAGGCTTCCCCTGCGTTCCTCCTCTAATCATAGATGGTGAATGGCTGAAGTCTGTCTTTGGCCCCTCCTCTGTGGGTGGACTGACGCCAGGCCGGGCTCTCAGAGAGGTCCATTCGGCGATGGCTAGGGAACCAACCCCCAGCCCCACGCCTGGAGGGGGCTCACTACAAGAAATATGTCAACTAGTGACCTTCTGTCAGTGACCCTGGAAGAATTGGTCATAGATCTATGACCATTTCAGACCAATTGGTCAAAAGCTGTTCGGGGGGCTCCAAACCCTAAACAATAACGACCATTTTGGTCAGAAAGGTCGCAATTTCCTTACACGAAATGGTCATAAAGCAAATAGCACAGGTCAGCTGCCTTATTTCTAGCTGATCATGACCAATATAGATGGTCATAACCTTGTAAATTGCGGTGGGTTGCTATGACTAGGCGCCACCTCATCAGTTTTGCCTATGTGTCATGTCCATGTGGCAGTTTTTGCACTAGGTTGTGAAGCAACCTATATTTCTATCATTCCCAAAATTCCCAAAAAAATCTCATAAATTCTTTGGGTCATATCTTCGTCAAATATGTAAAAAACCTTCCTTGCGTAGTTCAAAAATAATTCAAAAATATTCATTTTCCTATTCTGTTCAGAAAAACACTTTGTGAAGGAAGTACCACTTTGGCATGTCCAAATGGTATCCATTTTCTATAGTGCTTTCCTCTACCCAAATAACCATCCTCCACCAAATGCCAGCTCAATCCATTCATTATTTTGAGCCCGGCTTCAACATTCGTATTTATGTCCAGTGTGGTACTTTGCAAAGCAAGTACCACCTAGGCTCCTCATTTTGAGCTGAAAATTTGTGAAGACGGTCTTCTTAGTAATTGATCATCCTCAGCCAAAACTCACACCCATTAGCCATGTGCATTTCCCGTACCGCTAATCAAACACTTGGTTGCTTATTCATGTTTGAGCATCGATCGGTCTCCTCGTGAGAATGTTATGTTGTGATTTTCTTCCTAGCACCTACCTGGGGAGTGCCCAACCCACTAGACATGCCTAGGCTGTCCAGAACACATGGCAACGCCAGTCACGCTTGGTGACCACTTGGCGAGCATCTTGAGTTCTGGCGCTCTAGAGTTGGGGCCCTCGGCCACCGTCCAAACCTCGACGTATCGCCACCAAACCATGTATTTATGATTAAATAGGTACTTATGTAACTAGAAATGATTTTTGGAAAAAATAAATGGCAAACTATGAGGCAGCTGCAGTTCAAATTTGACCCGCTTCCGGTGAATCGTGGAATTTGTCTTTTCACCAGTGGTGGATCAAAACTTTTACACCGACCATTTTGTCAATTGTGCATTAAATACAGCCTAGTATTTTATAAAATTGATTTGGTCCAATTTTGCAACAAATATATGGTAGGTCCTTCATAAAAAAACTCATTTCAGGCACTCGAAAAATGGAAAATGAATTTTCTATGCAAAGAAAATGAAAACTTCCTTAGGCAACATTGTTTGCCATTCCAAGATGCACCCTGGTGCACAATATGAGATCATTTGAACAAACTATGCCATGAATGTGGCCATAAGATTGATCATTTGGCTTGAAAGCCATTGATCTCCATACATGATAGCTCGTTTCTGAGAACACTTTTTTAAAATAATTGCCTTATTACAAGTTTGTTATTTTTCCTGGGAACTTGGCCACATATAATGACACAATGCGAAGGTTTCCCAATTTTTAGATTTTTTTTTGAATTTTTTATGCCCGTTTCAAAATGCGGTCAAAACGGCGGGAATGACCGTTCCTAGCTAGTGGTTGAATCTTGGAATTTTTTTTGTGTTTCTCCGATTAAATAGATACTTATGTACCTAGAATTGATTTTTGGAAAAAATAAATAGCAAACTATGAGGCAGCTGCAGTTCAAATTTGACCCACTTCCAGCTGAATCGGCGGAAATTTGTCTTTTTCATGAGAGGTGGATCAAAACTTTTTACACCCAACCATTTTGTCAATTGTGCATTAAATATGTCCTAGTATTTTAGAAAATTGATTTGCTCCAATTTTGCAACAATTATTTGGGACGTCCTTCACAAAAAAACCTTCTTTTGGGCACTCGAAAAATGGAAAATGGTTTTTTCGTCCAAAGAAAATGGAAACTTCCTTAGGCAACATTGTTTGGAATTCCAATATGTACCCTTTTCCACAATATGAGATCATTTGAACAAACTATGCCATGAATCTGGCCATAAGATTGATCATTTGGATTGAAAGCCATTGATCTCCACACGTCATAGCTCGTTTCCGAGAACACTTTTTTAAAATAATTGCCGTATTACAAGTTTGTTATTTTTCCTGGAAACTTGGTCACATATAATGACACAATGCGAAGGTTTCCCAAATTTTTTATTTTTTTGAATTTTTTATGCCCGTTCCAAAATGCGGTCAAAACGGCGGGAATGACCGTTCCTAGCTAGTGGTTGAATCTTGGGATTTTTTTGGTGTTTCTCTGATTAAATAGATACTTATGTACCTAGAAATGATTTTTGGAAAAAATAAATAGCAAACTATGAGGCAGCTGCAGTTCAAATTTGACCCGGTTCCAGCTGAATCGGCGGAAATTTGTCTTTTTCACAAGAGGTGGATCAAAACTTTTTACACCCAACCATTATGTCAATTATGCATTAAATCTGTCCTAGTATTTTAGAAAATTGATTTGGTCCAATTTTGCAACAATTATTTGGGAGGTCTTTCACAAAAAAACCTACTTTTGGGCACTCGAAAAATGGAAAATGGGTTTTTCGTCCAAAGAAAATGAAAAGTTCCTTAGGCAACATTGTTTGGAATTCCAATATGCACCCTTTTACACAATATGAGATCATTTGAACAAACTATGCCATGAATGTGGCCATAAGATTGATCATTTTGATTGGAAGCCATTGATCTCCACACGTGATAGCTCGTTTCTGAGAACACTTTCTTAAAATAATTGCCGTATTACAAGTTTGTTATTTTTCCTGGGAACTTGGCCACATATAATGACACAATGCGAAGTTTTCCCAATTTTTTTATTTGTTTTGAATTTTTTATGCCCGTTTCAAAATGCGGTCAAAACAGCGGGAATGATCGTTCCTAGCTAGTGGTTGAATCTTGGATTTTTTTGGTGTTTCTCTGATTAAATAGATACTTATGTACCTAGAAATGATTTTTGGAAAAAGTAAATAGCAAACTATGAGGTAGCTGCAGTTCAAATTTGACCCGCTTCCTGCTGAATCGGCAGAAATTTGTCTTTTTCACCAGAGATGGATCAAAGCCTTTGACACCCAACCATTGTGTCAATTGTGCATTAAACATGGCCTAGTGTTTTATAAAATTGATTTCGTCCATTTTTACAACAATTATTTGGTAGTTCCTTCACAAAAACCTCATTTCGGGCACTCGAAAAATGGAAAATGAATTTTCCATGCAAAGAAAATGAAAATTCCTGTAGGCAACACTATTTGCCATTACAAAATGCACCCTGTGTATAATATGAGATCATTTGAACAAATATTTGGTAGGTCTTTTACAAAAAAACTCAATTTGAGCACTAAAAATAAAAAATGGTTTTTCTGAAAAACTTATCTTTGATTGCGACCAATTTAAATGGTCATGAGGTCTTTAAATTGTTTGCTGCGTTCTGATTGGTCCATGGGCATATCACGCGGATCATGGATCATACACCGTCGGATGCTCGAGGATCCAACGGCAGTTATCAACCCTTCCACACCAACCCTAGCACTGTCTTCGTGGTCATTTTGCATCCACCCCCCTCTTTTTTTCCACATCCATTCCAGATCGAGAGAGAGCTCGTCTCCTTCCTTCCTCCAGCTCCCTCCAGATCGATAGAGAGGTCGCCGCCGCCACCTCCCTCCAGCGGAGCTCGCCGCCATCCATGGCCTCCCCACGCCCTCCTACTCCACCCGCTCCTCCTCCCTCCACGCCTCCCGCGCGCCGTTCCCGATTTCCCAAACCAGACCACCTCCCTGGTTCATTCCTTCCTCCCCTCCCACCCACCCACCTCGGCGCCACCACCCAACTCATCGACGACCTTACGCATCGCCGCCGGCCTCCTCTCCCTCCCCTCCCACATGGCCAACGCCCCACCCTATCCACCTCCCCTTCTCCCCCAACCCCCAGTAGCACCTAGGCCCAACCGCACATGCGGCGGCCAGATCCCAGATCCAGCACGTCGGCATGTGCCTCGCCGGAGGCGCACACGCGAAGTGAGGAGGGCTGCCTGCGTGCACACGCCATGGACCTCCGTCACGGGACGCTGACGCGTCTCGTCTGCCCGGCCGCATCACCAGACGGCCGCCTGCCTGCTCCCTGCTGACGCCATCCCGTGCTCGGGACGCTGCACCTACCACGCCCCGATGACGCTCCTCCAGGTACTCTCTCGCCCATCTTCGATTTGCTCTTCTTCCCCTCCCTCCCCTCCCGTCCCCTCCCTCACGTGATTTTATTTTCTGTCCTCACGCAGGTGCGCGCATCGGACACCACCGGCGCCCAATCCTAGCCGCAGCGCACACCATCCTTGTTGCTGATTGCCGAACCAAACACGATTGGCTGCCAGAACCAGCTCCCTCGCTCGCTCCATGGTTCCCGCATAGGTGGTGGTTCCTCTCCTCTCCTCTCTCACCCTCATGCTCTCTGTGCTTGAGGTTTGAAGCTCTAGTATGCTTAGAGTGACTGGTTTCATTAGTCTCTTAATCGCCAAGTTAACTGGACTATTTTGCTGTATTTCCATCATACACCTTTGATTTATTTAGTGACTGCAGACTGTGATTATACAGTAGAAGTAGTTAGTATCTTTGTAGACTTCATATTATACAGTAGAAGTAGTTAGCCAATTTCTAGGGGATGTCTGTTCACCTGTAAGTATCTTTCTTGACTGTACATGCTTCAAATGGGGATGGCTTTTATGCTCCCTTGAATGCATTTTGATCTTTGTAGTACTTACCACACGGTATCAAAATAAGCAGCAGCCTGAGCTTTCAGGTTCAGGGTTTCTCTTGACACATACTAGCAAGCATGAACATGAAGTTGCGATTTTTCCTGATCCTCCAAAGACAGATGCTCATCTTTGTCTGCGCATTTTGCTACTTTTACGCCTTCTAATTTGGTTTGGCATCCTGAAAGAGGCAATGCCAATTGGATCGGATGGTGACACAGTCATGATCTCCATGATGTCATTCATAGTTGCGTCCTTTGGATACAACAATGCTTAGCTTGAGACCTTGTTTGCTGATCATAACCATCTGTGTGGAAAATCAGCAGATTGATGCTCGTATGCATAGTTTCCCTAGGCATTCGACAAAAGCATCTCGTTGCTATGTGCACTGATAAACCTGCAACTGTTTTCTGTAGCTTATCTATTGAGTTAGATACACCTGCTACTGTTTATTGCTGTCAAATTAGGCTTTGGGGCACACCTTCTGTTCGATAGTATATAGCTTACCTTATGACAGAATGCAAAACAGCTTTGCTAATGTGGTACAAGCTAGCCATCAGCATGTATCTCCACATTTACAGAGGTTCAGTAATGTTCTCTAGTATTTTTTAGGATTTCTCTTGATAAGTACTTCTTTCTCCATAATTCCATGCGCTTGTTGCATATGCTGCAATTATTGTGTATCACACTGATCTAAAGAAATTAATAATAAACTAATAGTTACAGTTTTCTAGTTTTTCTAAAAAACATGATATTTTAAGTATGGCCTCTTAAAATATAATATATGAATTTCCATGGATGGTCATTCCAGATTAGCATGAGAGCATTTGGTAATCCTACAATTAGCATGGATGGTCATTCCACTTAGCATGTGCATCGATTACCAAATATATAGTCTCGCTTTTGTTTGTACATAGCTCACTACTTAGTTCTCCTCGGCTTGAACAAGCACAAGATTCATCAATGACACTCAACAAAATTCAGCTTAAACTAGCACATGAGTCGATTACATAGTATCTGCAGATATTTGCATTTTGTCAAGATCTTGTTAAATTTTGTTTATAAATTTTTTTATAGTGCTAAACTTGAGCAGTCTGATCTACGCCTTCGTTTATACCATTAGCTTTTGTTTATAAATCCAGTTTGTCTTGATAAACTTGCACATGCTCGCCTTTTGCTTATCTTTGTTAAATTTTATAAATCCATTTTATAGTGCTTACCTCTTTGTCACATTGGGTTTGGCAGCAGTTGCTAATCAGTTTACAACATGGATGATGACTGTTGCAAACATCAACTGCAGCTAACAGAGGACTGGGGGGAAGCATTCATCTCCGTGCTCAAGCGTGTGCCGGTCGGTCGACCTTCACCAAAATAGTGGTCAGGTACAACAACCTTCAACTAGTCACCGTTACTGTATGAAAGAATTCATGAACTTGTATTTTGTTTAAGTAGATACTGAATCTGCTTGCTTGGTTATGGCAGACATACATGTATTACAAAGTCGTTACTCTTGTTTGAAGCTAAGCTAGGCTACCGCTGTTCCAGAAAAAAGTAGGGGAGCTGCTCTCTTTTTTCTTCACTAATCAATTCTTGTTTGAATGCATATCCTGGGGGTGGTGAAGCTGGGAGCCTTTCCTCCCCACAAAAATACTTTGCTCTTCATTATGAGCAGTGCCCTTATATAATTAGCTGTTAGGAGTGTTGATTATGTAATGGTTTGGAGTAGTTGAGCATGGCCTGATGCAACATTCATGTTGTTAGCATGTATATATACACCATTACAACAGCTTGTTGATCAAGAGTTTGTTTCTATCTAAATGTGTGCACAAAAGTTCAGTTACCTTCTAAAAAATTATTGGTGCATTTTTTTGTTTCTCAAATACAAAATAACTTGCTCATTTAAGCTGTGGCATCCCTACTATTAGCTTTCATATTGTTTCTCTGTTTTCTTCTACCGGAGTATCTCATTTTAACTAGCTAGAGAACAAAAAGCATGGCACTAGCTCAATTTGTGTTACCATTCTAAATAACTATCCGTTTCTTGAATGGTCTGTTCATAATATATTTGCCCCAGTTTTCTGATTCTTCTCTACTGATTCATGTAATAGGGCGATCGAGGAAGGCATGTTGCCGTTTTGTTTGTTCCAGCCTAGACTATGGTTGTCCAGCGAGTCCGTCATGTTGTTCATCTGTCTATGGTTGTCCAACTAGTT
This sequence comes from Aegilops longissima, assembly GCA_021605205.1. Classification (NCBI taxonomy): domain Eukaryota; kingdom Viridiplantae; phylum Streptophyta; class Magnoliopsida; order Poales; family Poaceae; genus Aegilops; species Aegilops longissima. Next base: position 291,575,678 of record CM038678.1, read on the forward strand.
TGGCATGTTGTTCATGATGGGAGAAGGTGCATAGTTTGTGATTGCTACAGAAGGAGCTTGTAAAGCTTGTAGAGCTTGTAAAGTGATGTATTAACTTGTAGTCGTTACCTTTATTGCCATTGTATTACATGATCTGGTTGCTCTTATTTGGAGTATATGTGTGTTTTCTGTCTCTCCCAATTTAAATAGTAGTTGAAATATGAAGACTGAGAGCCTGATAGATGGGACCCACTTACAAGAACATGATAAAAGGGACCCAGCTACTAGAACCTTACAATGGGGACCCACCTGACTAGTGAACCCACTTTATAAAAAAAGAAAAAATGAAACTGTTGAGACAAAAAGGCTATGGCCCAAAAATAAAAAGGCTGTAATGTTGGGCCTGACCCATGTAGCTAATAAAAGAACAGGAAAAAATACATTAAAAGGCCAAATTGTTGGGCTAGGCCCATGTAGAAAACCGAATTGGACCGGGCTGAATCTTGTGCCACATCAGCTTGCCACGCTGGATGCCTACGTGGCCTGGGGAGGTTGCTAGTGACCAAAACGCCACAGTGGACATATTTTGGTCATAAACATCTTCGACCATTCCAGAAGAAAGGTCGCTATAGTCCGTTTACGACCGCCAGCTTTTGACCTTCTGTTTTTGATCACAAAAAGGTCACAAATGAAAAACCATGACCTTTCAGTGACCAATAGTGGTGCTCACAAGTTCACATATTTCTTGTTGTGGCTTGCCGCCTTGGGGCCCTCCGCATGCTCCGGCGGAAGAGGGTGATGCGGAAGACGTGCTCAGGTGCACTCGGGAGCGTCGCGCCCTTCATGAAGAGTTCCTACAGGGAGCAGTGGATGCGGTGAGACGGATCGGGGCAGAGCTTGCTGGATGCACGCCTCGAGGCCGAAGGTTTGCGCCTTGCTAAAGGGAGGCGCAAGCTGAAGGTAGGCATCACCCTCGCGCATCACCAACGTGATCTCGACAACGCGAAGGCTGAAGCATCGCTGGCGGCTTCGCGGGAGGCCTGCTCCCAGGCCATCGAGGAGGCTCGGGAAGCAGACTGACGGCGCAAGGATGCGGAGGAGCGCGCATGGGAGCTTCAAGCCTGGAGCAACTCCCTGGAGCAGCAAGTGGAACTGCACCACGCAGCCCTTGAGTCGATGCAGGGTGCTGCCTTTGACCGGGCGGAGCTTCAGAAGCGCGAGGAGGCGCTGACGCTGGAGGCCGCCGAGCGCAATCTTGACCTTGAGTGGTTGGAGATGAGGGAGCGCCTGGTGGCCCAGGCGGAGGACGACGTTGCTGCGTGCGAAGTCCGGGTCCAGGAAGAGGTCGACCGCCGCGTGGCGGAAGCTCGCTCGGCCTTCGAGCGTGAATATGAAACGAGGTTGGGGCTCATCAGGGCCAAGGCTGAGGGCAGGACCGCGGCCCTCAAGGCCAAACTGGATGAAGTGACGCGGCGTGCGGACTCCTCCACAGCCGCCCTTGGCGCAGCACAGGGGGAGCTGACCTCTTCCCGGGCTGAGTTGCTTCTTCTCCAACAGATGGTTGATGACGCCGAGGCCATCGCGCAGCGGAACAAGGACGAGATCCGTGAGCAGAGGGTTCTGGAGCATGAGCATGCTCCCATCCTTCGAATGCTTAGGGAGAGGGCCAACTCAGCTCTGGGCAACATTTGCGAGGCTACTGCTGAGGAGCCGCATGAGGCCAACTACGCCGGCAACCTTCAGTTTTTCACCAGCGTGGTAACGCTTCTAGAGAACCGCTCCGAGAGGTCCCGTTGGCTTGTTGAAGAGAGGAGCCGAGCCTTGCTAGGGCGCGCCTTCTCCCGTGTCTTCAGCTATCTGCAGGGAAGGGACCCCCACTTCGACTTTGACGCTGCCATCGCACCCGTGCCCATAGCTGTCCGGGGCGACCTGGCGCAATGGGTGGAGAACAACGTGGACGCCCTCGTCAAGGCCTTTGCGTCTGATGATGACGGTGTGATCGTGGCCGCTGATGAAGGCGGCGTTGTGGACGAGCCTGGCGCTGACGGAGATGCTGCCGGTGGCGGCGACGATGTCAGCGACGCCAGTGACACTTCTGAGGATGCCCTAGAAGACGCAGCGAGTGATATATCCGACTGACGGTATGTCACTGCTGTTTATCCTGCACAAAGAAGACTCGGGCTCGGCCCTGAAGAATGTAAGAGCATTTTGGGAGGGGAGGCCCCTCATGTAAAGATTTGTGATCAGTACCCTGGTAAACATAACGTTGCGTGTGAGCTTAGCACTAGCCTGGTGATGGTTCAGCTGATTTGTTTACCTTTCGGCCCTGACGAGTCCTGAGCGGGCCTGCGGGGGCCGCTACGCCTCGGGTGTCTTCTGATTAACCTGTTGATCCTGCGATGAGAACCTCCGGAGAGGGTGCGGCGACAGCGGTCCCGGCTGTAGACGTGCCTGGCCCAGCCCAGCTCGCGAGGGGCTCATGAGGGGGGTGCATTCGATGCTAACTTGGAACGTAAAGCCGAAACCAGAACGCGAGAGATTGCTCGAACGAGACTAAACACCCCTTCCCCAAATGCACGCAAGTCTTGAACTCAAATCCAACTTAAATCCAAACCGAAGAAACTTGTCAACAAGGAAGAAGCAAAAGGCAAAAGGCCGTGTCCAACACCTAGTCTAGTCTTCGACGTCTTCTCACCAGCGCGGAGCTAAGGCCTGCCACTGGGCATGGGCGGGAGCCCCCGAGGCCCGAGGGCGGCTCCCCGGAGACTCCGGGGCGTGTACAGCCCCACTCATATTTACGTGAGAGTGTCACGGGTGGCGAGCTTCACTGGCACTGGGCCTTCTTCACTGGTACCGGCCTTGCTTCATATCGCCAGACGGGGGCCCCGCCTTGCGCCTCCCTCTACCACCACTGACGGCAACCGGAAACCAGGACGACACCAATGGGGTTGAGCGGTCGCCAGCGGTTCCCCCGACGACCACGGGTCCTCTGCCGGGGGCAGGCCCTGGGGCACCTCCCCGGCAGAGGGCCTACCTCCTGGGAGCGCCTTGCTCCGACCACCGTGGGGGCGAACCCGGATCTCGGCCCCTCTCCTGCAGCCCCCTGCGCCCTCCTCCTGAGGGATAGGAGGCTGCAGCACTGGGGCAGCCATCTGCTGCAGTGACCTGTACCTCCTGCGACCCATGGTTAGCATAAGCTTGCTCCTGAGGGATGAGTGGTACCCGATAGTTGCTGCTGCCGGTGCAGTTGTCGAGGCTCTCTTGGGGTTCCTGAAAGAGCTCAGCTTCTGGCGCCTCCTCGTCCCAGCATAGCCCGAGGAATGAGCCATGATCTTCTTCCAGTGCGCGCCCTTGATCCACCATGCGGGGCACATAAGCTTCCGGGGCCACCGCCTCGCGGGCCTCGCCGTAGCGCCCCGCATGCCATGCAGTCTGGCTTGGAGCATCGTCTTGGGGGTGATGGCGTGGCGGTCCGTCGGGGCCGAAGGCCGCGGCGTGCACTCCTTCGCTGCCCTGAGAAGGGGCTGGCGCGACTTGTCGCCCGGTGCCGACGGAGGTGCTGGATAGGCCCTGGAGTCCGCTCGAAGTTGCGTGGGCACGTATAATGCCGCCATACGGCCCACCCTGGATCTGGGGTGGCAGCTGGACGCAAAAAGGGGCTGCTCTTGAGGCGGCGGCGTCCAGGAGCTCGGCCACTCGCTCCAACAGCACGTCGCGGCCGCCCTCCAGCAACCGGCACCGTAGCAGCTCTCGGGCCACCGTGAGCACGACCCTGGAGTTCGTCTGCTCCCGTCGGGTGTACGGCGCTGTGGCCGCGGCGTGGTTTGAGGTCCTTGCTGCGGCCCGCACCTGCCGTGGTGTGAGGGCAGGCGGCGTCTGGCCGCATCGCCCGCGCCCCGCAACGCCCTGCGGAGCGCGAGCTGCCTGAGGCGCAAGGTTGAGGTCGCCCTGAGCCAGCGACACATCATAGGTGGGCCATGCCGCCCAGCGGTCGGCGTTGGCAGCCGGGTCGCTTGACATCTGAACGGCGAGGCGATAGAACGCGATGCAGAGGAAGAAGGATTCCGGCGCACCCCTACCTGGCGCGCGAAATGTCAGATTTCGGGTTCCAGCAGACCCTTAAGGTTCGAGATCTGGGGTGCGCGCGGAGATCTCTCCCCTACCGATCTACGTCCGCTCTCCTCGCGTGATCTAAACTAGAAAATGATGAACAACACAAGGGACACGAGATTTATACTAGTTCGGGCCACCGTTGTGGTGCAATACCCTACTCTAGTGTGTTGTGTGGTGGATTGCCTCAGGGGCTGATGATGCACAGTACATGGGGAGAACAGCCTCGCGAGGGGTGTTCTTGAGCTGATGCGGTGTGTCCTACTTAGTCTAGATCTCTCTCCCCCTCTAGGGCTCTATCCAATCTGACCAGGTTCCGTCTAGCTTGGATTCGATCCCCCTCTACTCTGTGGTGGCTAGCCCTATTTATAGAGGCCTTGGGCCTCTCCCCAAATAATGAGCGGGAAGGGCGCCAACAATTGGCCATTTTGAATGGGAACATCTAGTACAAGTTATCCTGACCAAAGGTGGTCTTCGGTTGCCAAAAGCACTGGTGATGACGCCGTCTTGGGCTCCACGGTGACCTTCGTCCTCCCGCTCTGCTGGTCTTGGTCTCGTTGCACCGGAATGGTAACCTTTGCCCGATTCCTTGGCCTGTGCTTGCTTCCTTTGCACCAATGGGGAAACAAGGACACTGCGCAGGCCGGCGCCCGCCTGGTCTTGATCGTCATGGCTTGCGTCACGGGCTCCTCGCGAGGTGCCCCTGCATTGATCTCTTCTCCTCCTCGCGAGCCTGCCTGATGAGGCTGCTCCTAAGGAAGCTTCCTGTCGTCTGCCCCACGAGGCTTGGCCCGTCGCGAGGGTCTTAAGTTTGTGCTGATGAAGATGGGCCACGCTGGGCCCCCACTTGAGCCACGCCGCAGGCCGCAGGCAGGCAAGTCTGGGGACCCCCGTTCCCAGAACGCCAACAAAGGGCGACATTTCTATTGAGCATGTGAAGACTGAAGAATAGCTAGCCGATATCTTCACAAAGCCCTTGGATGAGAAGAGATTTAGCAAGTTGTAGTGTGAGCTAAATATCTTAGAATCTTCGAATGTTCTTTGAAAAGGACACTCATCCTAACACTTATGCAAAATTGATGACTTAGATGTGCAACACATGAAGAAACATTTTTCTTCAATCAACGAAGAATAACACTCTAAGTGTGAAGAAATTCATGAAGAATTTGATTCTCAAAACCCTACGACAATTGTACGCGGTGTCTGAAATCAACATTCTTATACAGTGGGTCACGCCACCACAAAAGTTGAAAATCTTCAATTTGAGTTTTCCTCGCCAAATTCCTCGCTTTTAAAATTCTTCAACTTTTCAAAATCTTCAATGTTTCCGTCATCTTTCTTCATTGGATATATATATATATATATATATATATATATATATATATATATATATATATATATATATATATATATATATATAGTGTCCTCTACAGCATTCACTTATGGCTATTTCTTCAAGTTGTTTTTTCTGCTAAGTGAATGTGATCAGACCCTTCCCCCTCTATGCTATACTCAACCCAATCTATTCACAAATTTTTCATGTGCGTTCTATTTGAAACTCGTTTAAAATCTTCACTGTGTCCTTGTCATCTGAAGAAATTGCGAACGGAACTTTAAAACTAATCTTATCCAAATTTTCGGTTTTGCCGCTCAAACCGTTCCGCATCCCACGATGAATTTTTCTATTCACCCACGATCTAACACGATCTCCACCTATCAGTATGTGGTTGACACATGTCATTCAAATGTGAAGGGCCAGGGGCACGTTCGTCCTAAATCTTCGGGCGAACAGTTTTTCACTACGACTATAAGTACCCCCTCACCCCTTCCTCACTTCCTTTACTCCGCTCGATCTCTCTCCCGCTCGAGCTTCTCAAACCCTAGCGCCGCCGCTACTCCATCATCGCCGGTGAGGAAGAGCTTCACTGCCTCGACCTCGTCGCCATCGTACTCGCGCCGACCGCGGAAATCTTCACTCTTCCGCCGCCGTAGCCGTCTTCCTCCGCCGATTTAGGGCGTGGAAGATCTGCACTGATGAGCTTCACCTCTCCAACTCTCAGTTCGTCGTGTTCTTCATTCAGGGTAATTAAAAGTTACTTTTATTGCCCTATTTGATTCGAATGTTTTCTACAAAATCTTCAAAGGTGTTTTTCTTCAAATCCTCACACACAAAACACCTCACAAGTCATCTGTTCTTGATCCGTTTATCTAAGCATAATTTTTCTTCAAGATTCCTCAATTGTGTGGATCTTCGATCTATACAACTTTGGAACCTAAGACAAAGAACGCTTAGTGAAATTCCTCAAGACTCATCTGGTCTAATTCCTCAAACTTGTTCTTTCTGAAAAACCTTCTGAGAACGCATATGACCTCTCCAAATTCCTCGCAACTATACTCTATTCATAGGTACTCATGTCCGCTGCTGAATCACTAGGTTCTCATCAACTTTACTCATTTGCAGCGTTCCTCGAAGAAAAGTTGCATACTTCTTCAGAGAATTCGATTGTTCAAATTCCTCAGCTGAAGAATATGGCAGATGGTAAGAAGCCTCAGAAAGGAGGAAAGAAGCCTGAGGTCATGACTGCTTTTGAAATCCCTGATGACATTTACAAAGACAACTGCACACCTGATGAGGCCAAGTTTGGAAAGGAAAACAAAAATCAGCGCAAAGTGCGCATACAGAGGATTGAAAGAAGATGGGCACGAGAATGGAGGGAATACAGATATGTAACTCCCAATACATGAAGAAATTCACACTCAACCCTCCATGCCCAAGAGCTCCACTAGCACCTGGCCAAGAGGCAGACCCCACCAGCATCAAACGCGGTGAGGACTTTCCTAAAGAATGGGCTAGACGCCAAGCCAAGTTGGCGAGACAAGCCAAAGAAGCAGTGAGGAAATTTAATGAAGACTCTGCTGCTGCTGCTGCCACTGAGGCCTTTGTCAAGCCTAGGAAATCTATGGCAAAGAAGCCTGCGCGCAAGCCAAGTGCTTCACCAACAGTGCCCTCACGGCCAAGTTCCTCAGCCATGCCCTCACGGCCAGAATCTTCAAAATCTTCAAGACCAATTCCTCATGCTGCTCCTGCTCCATCAAAATCCTTAGCTCCTCCTCAACAGTCCTCAACTGTTCCAGCAAAGTCCTCAGCACCTGTGCATCTGGCCACGTGCCAAAGGATGGCAGGCATATCCATTGCCTCAGGTCTCTCAGCAAGTTCCTCAGCAGCACCTAATTCTTCATCTCGCCCGACTCTGCTGAAGACAAAGGCAACTGCTGGACGAGGTCCTCCCCCATGTCCTAAGAAGAAGCAAGTCGCCTTCCAAGTGCCAACTGAAGAAGATGAAGAAGATGATGATGAACTTGCAGAAATCATCAGAGACAGGCAAGTTAGGGCCGCTAGAGCCGAAGGCACATCTGTGCCACTGCTTTTGGATCCAAGGGCGATCCTTGATTACATTAATCTCTTGCACAAGGGCCCAAACTCTCCTATGCCTGATTTCAAATTGACTCCTGGCCAAAGTCACACGTAGATCAAGAAGGCCTAGTACAAGAAGGAGAAGTATCTGAAGACTAACGTTGTCATAATGACAACTGATGAACTTATCAAAATCCAGTCTGAAATCAAAACCCTCAGCGACAATTTTTTTTTGTCCGTGAACGACAATTATATTAACTTACCAACAGATGTTACATATTTACATGCAGGGTTTTGTGGGGCTCCCCTCAACCCACCATAAACAGGAAGAAGATGTCCTGCTGTCTACAAGTTATGAATATAAGAAATTAAGAAGGGACGAAGTTCTTCTTTACAGTTATGAACGAGGAGGACCAACAGATGCTTGAATCTATCAAGCCATGAATTAAAGGAGTGTGGCACTCCTCTGAAGAACTCATTGTTTCTCTCCTTCCATATGCTCCAAGCGGCCAACAAAAAGGTGTCCATGAACAGTGGCTGCCGCCATTGGGTTTTACCATTATGCGAAGGAGATTCTATTTCCATCATCCGCCATCTCAAAGCCAACCTTGTCCCAACATCGTTGGCTAAAGGGCGAAGAAGAAAAGATGTTCCACTGTTTCCTCCGGAGGATTCGGCAAAGCATACATGCATAATTATTGTCCACCACAGCATAATGCCTACGTTTCAACATGTTTCGCGTTTCAGGCAGTCAACTAGCAGCAGCCAGCCAAACATCTTGAATTTGATGGGGCTCTTGCCTTCCAAAGCCAAAGGAAAGCATCATCGGCTATCGTCTCCCTGAAGCAGTGGTTGTAGTAATTTTTTGCCAAGAATTTTCCATTGAGGGTACTGACCAAGTATCTGCAGTCCCCCTCTCTGGAAAGATGTGCATCGAGCCCCTCTGGATTTTCCTCACTTCCTCTCGGGCTTGTACGGAGAGCGGCAGGTGGAAAAGCATGGCAGGGTCAGTTGCTTGCAGAGCTTCGCCGACAGACATGTCCTCATTTGTGGCAAATGAGAAGGCTCTGGGATAGATCTCTGAGAGCTGCGTTTCCTGGTCGTGCACAAACCACACGTCCTTCCAGAACAGAACTGAAGTCCCATCACCAACTATAACCTAGGAGATTCCTTGAAAGACATGACTGAGCTGCAAGATATCTCGGCACCAGAAGGACCCGACCGGATCAACTGCATGTGGTACCGTGTTTACATAGTATGTATCCCAGATGAGAGTCACCCATGGTACATCCAGACGGTTGTAGAACTTATAGAGGTGTTTGAGGAGTAGTGCCACATTTTGAGTTTTGATGTCAATGACCCCAAGACCACCTTTGCGTTTTGGCCTACAAACCAACTCCCAAGCGGCCAAAGAATTATTTTTGACACCTGCCTCAGTGTTTTTGGCCCACAAGCAGTACCTACACAGTTTGTCAATGTGCTCGATCAACTTTGGATGTAATTTCAGTGTGCACATAGCATAGAACAACATGGATGCGATGGTGGAGTTAACCAACGTGAGCTTGGCGCCAGCTGAGAGCAAGGATAATGCAGTGGATAGCTTCCGTTCAATCCCACACACCATCGGCATTAGCTCAAGCAGTGTTGGTTTTGTCGTTCCCATGGGAATACCCATATAGGTAAAAGGAAGTGATCCAACATTGCAGCCAAAGATTTGGGCCAAGATCAAAGCCTGCTATGGGTCAAGATTGATTGGGATCAACGTTGACTTGTGGAAATTTATTTTCGGACCAACAGATTCATCGAGGCTACCGAATGGACTTCATGCGAGTGACTTGAATCGGGCAAGCGTGCATGACCAAGATCGTGTCATCGGCGCATTGAATCACCGGATAATCACCCTCCTATTGCATGGAAAAGGTAGATCAATTAAGCCTTGACAGTAAGCATCATTGATCGCCGCTTGAAGAAGGTCGGCTGCCAAGACAAAAATGAGCGGCGATAAAGGGTCACCCTGTCTCACACCACATTTACACAGAAATTTCCGGCCAGGGACTCCATTTAGGAGAACCGAAGAAACCCCGGAAGCAAAAATAGACTTCATCCAGCCAAGCCATCTGTTGTCAAAACCCATGTGCTTCATAATCTGTAGCATCAGTTCATGTTCTATTGTGTCAAATGCTTTGGCAAAATCAAGCTTGAGCAGCACAATTTCTCTCGATGATGCTTGGCATTGGTGGATGTACTCAAATGACCAGGCCAATCAGTCTTGGATGGTGCGCCCCTTGAAGAATCCATACTGATTCCTATGGATGATTTTAAGAATGACTTTCTGCAGACAGTTGGCGAGAATTTTCGTGATGATTTTCAGACAGCAGTTGAGGAGTGTTATGGGTCTGAAATCATTAGCAGTTACAGGGGATGGAACTTTCGGAATGAGAGTGATATAACCTTCACTGATACTGGTTATGTGTAGGTTACCTTCGTGGAAGTCGCTACACATTTTGTAGATATCCTCCTTGATAATGTGCCTGCAACTTTTGAGAAAGCAACCATTGAACCCATCGGGACCGGGAGCCCTATCACTAGGCATCTCTTTGATCACAGCATCAATTTCATTGGTAGAAAAGGGTTCTGAAAGCACCTCCAAACCTTTCACCTTTTTTATGATACGGTCAAGATCAAAACGCATATTTGTGGGTTTAGAGGTCCCCAAGCATTCTTTGTAAGTCTTGAACAACAGACCTTCTTTGCATGTATGGTCAGAGACTACAACATCACCGTCCTGCAAACTGGCAATTGAGTTATGTCTGAACCTCTCAGTAGCAAGAGATTGGAAGAGCTTAGTATTCTCATCTGCAAATCGAAAATATCTGACAGTGCATCTTTTCCTCCAATATTCATTTTGATACTTGAGAAGACAATTAAGGTGTCCTTTCAGTATACGTCTGAAGTTTGCTTCCTGAACGAACAACCCCCTCTTGTCCTCATGAGCGTCAAAATTGGCTAGGGATTCGTTGTTATTTTGGATCATAATCCTCAAGTTAGAAATGCCTCTGCTCCAACGTTTGAGGTCGTAACGAAGCGTTTTGAGCTTCTTACAGATGACTGTTGCAGAGTTGGAGGCATAACAAGGTTTACTCCAAGATCTGGCCACAACATCAGAAAAACCAGAGTGATTGACCCAGAAGTTTTCAAATCGGAAGAGGTTTGTTTTTTTAGAATTTTGGACTCGATTGAGAGCACGCATGGAATATGGTCAGAGACCGGTTTCCCCAAAGGCAGAACCATTGTGTTAGGAAAAGAGGTAGTCCAATTGGAAGAAGAAAAGAACCAGTCAAGTTGCTCAAGGAGAGGGTCATCTTGCATATTGCTCCACGTGAAAGCTCTACCCTTAACTGGGATTTCCATTAAGGATTGTGCACGTATAAGCTCATTGAATAACAACATATCTGAAGCATCTCCACCTGGTTTATTTCTGTTGTCAGTGGATTGTATGAAGTTGAAGTCACCCAAAATTAACCAGTTTTCATCATCTAGTATATTAAGATCGAATAGCCAAGAGGTAAAATCCGCCCGTCTCTGACCCGAACAAGGGCCGTAGACATTCACCAGGTTCCATGATTCATTCGATTGGGTGGCCACAAAAGAAACACCCACCGCAAAAGATTCCACATGCCATGGTGTCCCAACAAAAACAGAGCTATTCCAGATAGTAATAATACCACCAGATGCTCCAATCGAAGGCGCGAAAACAAATTTATCAAATCACTTGGGGTAGAAAGATTTAATAAACGCTAGATCAAAAGATTCCCGCTTGGTTTCCTGAATACATAAAACAGAGCAACCACTAGAGTCGATAGCATTTCTGAGAGCCAAAAGTTTGCTTTCAGAGTTAATCCCTCTGATGTTCCATGACAGAATGTTCCATGATTTATTCATGATCAGAAATAAGATTAGACAGCCTCGTCAGGGGCTATCTGCTAGGTAGCCAACAGTTTGTCTTCAGAGACGTCCTCAGGAGCAATGCCGCATCGATAGCCCACCTGCTGAAGCTCTTGAATGGATGTTGGTGGAGGGTTTAGCGCGACTGGAGCAGCAGCCGTGGAGACAGCATTGATGGATGGGACGACCCTGGCCTTCACCTGCGAGCGACTGTGCTTGACATCAGAGACATTATGGACCTTGAAGCCATCGTACTTGTTCGAGCGAGCACTCCTCCGGACTGCAGTGGTGTCAAGAGGAACCTTGACAGTATGTGGAGCTGCAACATTAAACGAGGAAGAGGACGCCAACAGTTGAAGAGCATTACCAGGAGGTGGGGCAACCAGGTCTGCCTGAAATATACTGTCAAGTTGCGCAGAAGAAGCAGAGGCCAAAGTATCAGCCCCCACAGGAGCCACAACAGTTATATCATCTGAAGGTGCAGATAAGTGCAGAGATCCAATGCAAACACCCAATTGAAAGCGATCACTGAATATGCTGGACATGTAGTCGGGTTCAGGCTTGAGATTCTGCAGTAAAAGTGAGTAAACTATTTCCAGGTGTTGCCGAATGAAATTGAATGGATTGACAGGAAACATCACATCCCCAACTGGACCATTAGTGATTGTCCGTGTGTAAATGCGTTTCAGCATAGAGCCCATCCAGAGCAGCAGCTCATGGTCCATAGCAATGGTGACATGGATAGAAACACCCCCAGCATGAGCAAAAAGCTTCTCTAGCAACCGGATTCCCATTGATAAATCCATCAGCCAGACTTTCTACTGCAGCAACTTCGTCTTCAGTGTCCCAAACATCAGATAGGTTGTCATGCAAATTGATCTCAGGGTCCACTCCATCCATCAGGGAGGGGCCATCATATTGAAAGAAGGACCTGAAGCTGAAACCTGTGTATGGTGGAGGAACCACAGGCCAAATCCTCCACGCATTTTCCCGGTTGCTCGAGCAGGGCAGGGTTGTTCCAGGCCTCCTCATTATGAGCCTGTTGGGCAGCCAGATCATCCATGTGAGCCTGTTGCATGAGAGTGTAGAAAGGAAGCTGGTATGGATGTGGCGAAGCATTCAGCAACGGTGGTGGCTCCTCAGTGCCCCTCAAGCCAGGAATGGTACTGCGACCATTGAGAACATACACAGGTACAAACCATGAACGACCTAACCCTGGCAGCAAACCGACCCTGGTAACAAGCAAATTATGTGGCACCTCGGCAACATCCTTAATGTGGCATTTAACAAGCACTCTGGCCTTGTTCTGATCGGGTCTTGGCCACACCAGAAGTTTACCAAAGTTGGATATGGCTTTATGCACATAATGCTCAGTCTGATAATCCATAGGGAAGGCAAGCAGCATAATCCAAACCTCATACTCAAACGCAGGCATGCGCATGTTTGGTCCTTCATCATGTGGCACCAAAGAAAAGTAAGAGCCATCTGTCAGGGCATGAGGACCTTCCCTAATTGCATTATCCCTACTTTCCATGTCGGAGAAAACTACACATCCAATGCCCAGCGGATAAATAAAATCATCTAGCAACTCATACTCAAGATCGACAGTGATGATTCGACAGACCTCAGCTAGCCAATATTCCTTCAGATGATCAGGTACTGGGGGCTCAATGGTGACGATGGCATGCCTATCATGGTTGCGCGGAGGATCGTCGACCACCATAACCTGGCGCTGGATGCGATGAGAAGGATCTCGGTCGAAAGATGATCCCTCAAGAGCGAAAGCGAAGGGGCGCACCGCAAAGTTTGCCATGGTCGCAGTTTGGGAGGAGCTGCAGATTGGAAGTGGAGTGGCCGGCGAGGAGGGGCGAACTGTGGTATTGTGCGGATGCAGGGGCGGCAGGGTTGGAAGACTCGAGGAAGGAGGCTCAACACCCGATTGGGGTTTTTGGCAGGCGGACTTGACTACACCTGCATAAGGGAGGCGTATCATCGAGCAATGGGAGGGAGCCACGTCCGAAGCATGCGGGATTCTATGCTTCCGAACCCAAATAGAATGTGCTTTCGTATCCCGTATTCTGCGTGTTGAATGAACCAACAGAGGATTATCTACCACAGAAGATCTGGTCACACTGTTGGGTGAGATCTCATTAGATTTGGACGCGTAGATTGTGGTCGGTGCCCAGCATAGCTTGGGTAGTTTATGGCACATAGCGGGCTTGCGGGCCCTATGACCAATATGTTGACAAAAGCCGCATATGCTAAGTCCCGGGCATTTCACAGACCGGTGGCCCGAGGCCAGACATGCAGAGCAAATAACCGTGGTAGACGGGCACAAAGTGCATGGCTCATGACATGAAGAGACAGGTAGTACCATATCAACTCTTGGTGCTGAACAACAACAATTCCCTGTGAAATCTCCACATCGCTAGCAGAAAACACCCGTGCACAATGATTCCAAATGGCCAAAGCGATCACACTTCTTTCAATGTTGAAGTCGATTATATATATAATCCTTTGTTGGCACAGAAGTAATCTGAACCATTAACATCACACTATCATTGTCATAACTAGCCTGCCAACCATCCAAAATATGAAGGAGCTTATCAGTTGGAATGGAATCCCATAAACCGTTCTTAAACCGCTGGCCCTGAAAGGATGGTAACTGATTTGACGTGACCGGCCGGATAGGCAAGTTAACAGCTCCAATACGAACGAAATGCTGAGAATCCCGAGAAACCGGAAAAGATAACCTTCCAAAGGTGAGCTCCGGTGTGGCACCGTCGCCAGAAAGGCCTGCCGTCAGCGTGGTGATCAAACCAAACTTCTCAAAATCAGAGAGGGAGACCGTATCAGGGACTACCGTAGATTGAGATGATAGCCATTTGGACTTGATAGCCGGGCCAGGTGAAGAGGCTAGGTCATTGATCTTAGAGTCCGCATTCCGTCCAAGTGATTGAACATGAGTTCGAGCGCCACGATGAAGATGGAAATGACAAATGAAATCCGGCCAAATACGGTCTCGAAGGCCATAAATAAAATGACCAACACGATTAGATGCCACAGAACACCGGAAACGTCGATCACCTGCATAAAGCACTCAAACCATCACCGATACCACCAATGCAAGATCAAGAGCCAATCCCACGATTCCACGAGAGAGGAAAAGAGGCCGAAGAGAAAGAAACTTCAAGGAAGAACTCCTTGGAGTTGGGGTTGGGGACGAAGTGAACCGTAGATCCAAAGCGAGCACGCACCTGACCCTCGACATTGAGGCCGGGGGAGAAATCCCAATGGAGGAGGCCGTCCATTGGGGTCGCAGGGAAGGGTGGCTAGGGCAGGAAGTCACCATCGCCATGGGATTCGCCTTGGGAGGGTGGGAGGGTGGGAGTCGCCATGGTAGTCAGACTCTGCAGCGTATGTGTTTCTTTGCCGCGGATTCAGCGACAAGTTCAACGCTTACTATGCTGATTGGCAGGGTGCCAAAGTCAGGTTTGTCAAACTGACGGAAAAGTTCACCAATGTTGCAGCCCCATCGCAATAAGAAGTTCCTCAAGCTGAAGCCTCTGCTCAGCCAACTGAAGAACATGCCAGCACAGCTGATGACTTTCAGGCTGCTGAAGAAAATGCTAGTTCCAGGGCTGATGACTCCATTCCAGCCGCTGAAGAAATTGCCAGGGCATCCACTAGTGGTGCGCCTGTAGAAAATGAAGAAGTCAGGGCAACTGCATCTGTTGCGCCTGAGGAAAATCAAGCAGATTCCTCAGCTCCTCCTGCACCTACACCAACTCCTATCCTTCCATCTGCATCAGATGTGAAGAAGACCAAGGCTGCAGAGCGAGCTGTTGTGAAGAAAAGGAACGCATCAGCTGCTTCAGAATCTTCAGCTTCAAAGATGATGAAGCCTATGACCAGTTCATTTGCAAACCCAATTGATGCTATTCCAATCTCAACCATGCCATCAAAGGACCTTGTTCTTTTTGGTGAAGAATATGAGATCCCCAGCGGATTTGATGAAGAAACTCAATCTGCTGCTTCTTCAGAGCAGATTGATGAAGAAATTGAAGTGGATGCGATCCCTTCTACACCCGTTGTATCCTAACCAATGCCTCAGTTCACAGCTGAAGAGGCTGGTGTTGAAGAATTGGAAGATGAAGACGTGGATATTGGAAGTACAACGCCAGTACTGAATGATGACTTTTGGGAAAGTCAGCACCCCAATTCTCCACTCTTCACCCCTTTACAACAAATACCTCAGTCCCCTGCACCAACAGTTCAAATGGGCTCTGAAGAAACTCAACCCACCTCGTCTGTCCGTGAAGAAATTCCAGCCACTAGTGCTGAAGAAACTGCTGCTGCTGATCATGTGACAACGCAGACTGCAAGTGAAGAGGAACAAGAAATTCCTCAGCCTGAAGAACCTGAGATTGCGATTAATGAGGTAGTGATGCAACTCACTGACACTCCTCTGCCAAAACCAAAGGATCCATTGTCGCGCAAGCAAAAGTTCAAGGCTGAAGACTTCTTTGGCGAGCATGTGTTCTTCACTGATTACAACCCGTATGATTCTGCTCGCATAAGGAAGAGGCGTTTCTGGACTGCTAGTCAAGCCAATTTCTATTCCTCTGTGTTATTCAACAAAGACAAAGTCTTCGATCATGCACATATTCCTCACGTGGACATGGAGTCTCTGCCATGCTTCGAGCCAGTCATCAGTGTTCTTCATGACGCTGGGCTGCTAAACTTCTGCACTGACATCTGTGATTGGAATGAAGAACTCATTCTTCAGTTCTATGCGACGCTGCACGTCATAGGAGATTCTAAAGATGTGAATTCATGGGTGCTGGACTGGATGTCAGAAAATAATCACTACAAGGCACCAGCAACTGAATTGCTTCGTGCCCTATCACCCAGTCCTACCCATGAAGGTGCTCGTTGCGTCTACAGTGAGCCTGAGCTTACAAATCATTACATGCAAGTGCTGATGAAGCCTTTGAAGCCAGGGCAGGCCCCCTGAACCACATTCCTCATCAAGGAATTACTCTATGTGCCTCGGACTGTCTATCGTATCTTGACAAATTGAGTCCAATCAAGGGCCACGACTCAAATGAAGAAGAAGTCGTTGGCATCATGAAGAATCTGCTTTTCAACATCATTCATGGCGTTCCTGTCAACTTCCATGATTTCTTCATGAGGACTCTGGCAAATGTCGCTATGTCACCTTTTGAGCTGAAGCCTTATGCACCATGGATTATGAGATTCATCAGAACAAGGTCTTCACTCAATTACAAAGCTGACACTCTGAACCACTGCAGCTACTTGCCTCCCATTGAAGTCCTCAAACGGACATATTCCTCAGCTGATGACAAAGGCAAGGCCGCTGCTGTGACAGATGAAGGCATTCGTCCATTGGATGGTCAATTTCGCAAGGCTGCATCCTACTCCACCAATGATGACTCTGCCACTCATGACTCTGCCGCCAACACTGCCAAGCAAAATCCTCAAGCCACAGCACCCAGGGTGATGACTGATCGTGAGCTTCTCCTCAGTATTATCAGAAGGTTGATCGCAATCACAAATGTGTCAAGCGTCAGTTTGGTTCAATTCTTCACAACATGACCTCAACCCACAATGCAGTGAAGAAAAACCAGTACTACCTCCATGAAACCTTCAACCGTACCTGGGCTGTTCTGTCTCATGTCTACAGCGTTGAAGATCTGAAGAAAATGGGTCTCAAGGAAGAATTTGACTAGTCTTCACCTCCTCCGAAGAAATTCAAGAAGTTCAAGGTTCCTTCTTTGGTGGCCAGCTCCTATTCTTCATCGCGTGACACTAATGAAAATGAAGACTTGGACGACACTGCGGCAGGCCCTACTTCAACAACCGACCCCGACAACGCTGGCGATCCTTCATCAACTTGATTATTCTCAGGGGCGTTAGTCCTCAGTTTCGATCCTTTTGGTCATTCGATAAAAAAGGGGGAGAAATTTGAGTTAGTCTTCAAGATGGTCTATTATATGGGTGTTTTTTTGCTAAGTTACAACTCTCATTCTTCTGAAACCTTACTGGGTCGAGTTGTAAACTTAAACCCGATGGTGGTCTGGTACTTCTGCTACGTTATTATGCATGCTTATTCCTCGTTAATATTATTGCACGCATGTTGAATTACATCAGTCACCATATTTCATCATGCATTTCAAATTCTTCATATTTTATGTCAAATGCGTGTATGAATTACAAGATATAGGGGGAGATCTCCATGATTCAACTCTTCAAGTGTGCATTGCTTCAAAAGAAAATTCCTCACTATGCACATCTTCAGGGGGAGTTCTTGTATATCTTGCAATCAAATTCCTCAATATCATTATTTACACTTCATATGTTTATCCCCGTTGAAAACTTAACCTATATTGTCATCAATCACCAAAAAGGGGGTGATTTTAAGTGCATCTAGTGCCCCTTAATGATTTTGGTGTATTGAAGACTTATAGGTTAAGGAACTAATGTGTTTATGAGTGTACACAGGTCTATAAGTCTATGAGGAGTTTGATATCTACAGAGAAAGTCAACCCCTAAAAATGAGTTCTTCGACTGAAGACTTTGGTATTCTGAAGACTTTCTGAAGACTTTGAAAGTGAAGAAATTGGTGTAACCTTGAAGACTTGGTATTCATTCGAGGAACATGAAGCCTGAAGATTTATGTTTTCGTAGTTTCATTTTCTCATTCTTGAGTCATAGGAAACACCATACTGTTAAAGGGGGTCGAGGAAATACTAAGGAAAAATTTCCATGTGATGCTCAACTCGAAATCCTACACCTACCAATCCCTTCGAGTGAAGCCATTCGAAATCTCATACAGTTCAAGAATTTTTCAAAGGATGAGACGAAGTTCTTCCGTCTCGAGGAATTTGTTCGACCGAGGAGTTAGGAATTCGCCAGTGCGGATTGCCTACAAAGTGAGGAACATGATAGCCCTGAGGAATTTGTACCTCAAATTTCCGACCGTTGCTGTGCTACGCGCCAGCTGTTCCAAAATATCTTATCCACCTAACGGTCATATCATTGAAGGGCATTTATGTCTTATCATGTCGGGCTGCTCCCTAGGCTATAAATAGCCGCCCCTACAACCACTAGCTGGTAGGCTGCTCTGAGAGAAACTGACACTTGTCATTTGAGAGCATCCCATCCTCCGAGGACTTTGAGCAAAATCATCAAGTGAGGAAAATGCAAAACCCAAACCCAAACACTTACAAACCCAAAGTGATTGAGCATCACTGAAGAGATTGATCCTCCATGGATCCAACGCTTGTTACCTTTGAAGACTGTGCTTCTTCCAGACGGTTAGGCGTCATGGTCTAGAGCGTCCAAGAGGAATTGTGGATCGCCGAGCGACCGAGTTTGTGAAGGTTCGGAAGTCACCTGAAGACTTACCACGAGTAATTGGGCGAGGACTGTGGGTCCTTAGCTCAAGGAGAATACGGTGAGGACTGTGTGTCCGGGACTGTGTGTCCTCAGGTTTAAATACCTAGCCGCTCCAACCAGATGTACAACTGAGACAACAGTTGGAACTGGTCTACTAAATCATTGGCTTCACCGAGCCAACTGGTTCTATTTCCTCAAAACTTCCATTTCCTCATTACTGTGTTGTGTGTTTTTTCATATCTGTGTTTGAATACTTTGGGTGAAGACTTTCTCAATTTCCTCAGTTCAATTTCTTCAGTCTGTTTGTCTTCATCCTGTTCTATCCTGTGATTATGCTTTCTGTACTCTATGCTTGTCTTCATTTCATCATGATGACTATGCTTGTCTTCTGTTATGTTTACTTCTGAGTACTTATTCCGCTGCAAATAGTTCTTCGCTAAGGAATTTCCTCACTAGCAATTTCCTCAGTGAAGAATTTCATAAAAATCGCATATTCACCCCCCCTCTAGTCGATATAACGCACTTTCAGCGAGCTGGACATGCAGGCGGTGATGTCTACTACACAACCTTCTTCTTGTAGATGTTGTTGGGCCTCCAAGTGCAGAGGTTTGTAGGACAGTAGCAAATTTCCCTCAAGTGGATGACCTAAGGTTTATCAATTCGTGGGAGGCGTAGGATGAAGATGGTCTCTCTCAAGCAACCCTGCAACCAAATAACAAAGAGTCTCTTGTGTCCCCAACACACCCAATACAATGGTAAATTGTATAGGTGCACTAGTTCGGTGACGAGATGGTGTTACAAGTGCAATATGGATGGTAGATATAGGTTTTTGTAAACTGAAAATATAAAAACAGCAAGGTAACTAATGATAAAAGTGAGCGTAAACAGTATTGAAATGCTAGGAAACAAGGCCTAGGGTTCATACTTTCACTAGTGCAAGTTCTCTCAACAATAATAACATAATTGGATCATATAACTATCCCTCAACATGCAACAAAGAGTCACTCCAAAGTCACTAATAGCGGAGAACAAACGAAGAGATTACGGTAGGGTACAAAACCACCTCAAAGTTATTCCTTCCAATCAATCCGTTGGGCTATTCCTATAAGTATCACAAACAGCCCTAGAGTTTGTACTGGAATAACACCTTAAGACACAAATCAACCAAAACCCTAATGTCACCTAGATACTCCAATGCCACCTCAAGTATCCGTGGGTACAATTATACGATATGCATCACACAATCTCAATTCATCTATTCAAACCAACACATAGAACCTCAAAGAGTGCCCCAAAGTTTCTACCGGAGAATCACGACGAAAACGTGTGCCAACCCCTATGCATAGGTTCATGGGCGGAACCCGCAATTTGATCACCAAAACATACATCAAGTGAATCACGTGATATCCCATTGTCACCACAGATACGCACGGCAAGACATACATCAGATGTTCTCAAATCTTTAAAGACTCTACTTCAAAGGGAAAACTCAATCCATTACAAGAGAGTAGAGGGGGAGAAGAAACATAAAATCCAACTATAATAGCAAATCTCGCAATACATCAAGATCGTGCCAAATCAAGAACACAAGAGAGAGAGAGAGAGAGAGAGATCAAACACATAGCTACTGATACATACCCTCAGCCCCGAGGGTGAACTACTCCCTCCTCGTCATGGAGAGCGCCGAGATGATGAAGATGGCCACCGGTGAGGGTTCCCTCCTCCGATAGGGTGCCGGAACAGGGTCCCGATTGAATTTTGGTGGCTACAAAGGCTTGTGGCGGCGGAACTCCTGATCTATTCTCTGTTCTGGAAGTTTTAGGATACGTAGGTATATATGGGTGAAAGAAGTACATCGGTGGACAGAAAGGGGGCCACGAGGCAGGGCGAGCCCTAGGGGGGCGCCCTCCACCTCGTGAGCACCTCCTTCTTTCCCCGACGTGCACTCCAAGCTTTTCGGTAGCTTTCTTCCAAAATAACTTCTCCAGTTGATTTTTTCCGTTTCAATTCGCTTGATATTCCTTTTCTTCAAACACTGAAATAGGCAAAAAATAGCAAATCGGGGCTGGGCCTCCGGTTAATAGGTTAGTCCCAAAAATAATATAAAAGGGGATAATAAAGCCCAATATTGCCCAAAACAGTAGATAAAATAGCATGGAGCAATCAAAAATTATAGATACGTTGGAGACGTATCAAGCATCCCCAAGCTTAATTCCCGCTCGTCCTCGAGTAGGTAAATGATAAAAAAGATAATTTTTGATGTGGAATGCTAGTTGGCATAATTTCAGTGTAACTCTTCTTACTTGTGATATGAATATTCAGATCTGAAAGATTCAAGATCAAAGTTCATATTGACATAAAAAACAATACTTCAAGCATACTAACTAAGCAATTATGTCTTCTCAAAATAACATGGCCAAAGAAAGTTATCCCTACAAAATCATATAGAGTGGCTATGCTCTATATTCAGCACACAAAGTATTTAAATCATGCACAACCCTGATGACAAGCCAAGCAATTGTTTCATACTTTTGACATTTTCAAAACTTTTTCGATCTTCACGCAATACATGAGCGTGAGCCATGGATATAGCACTATATGTGGAATAGAATGGTGGTTGTGGAGAAGATAAAAAAGGAGAAGATAGTCTCACATCAACTAGGCGTATCAACGGGCTATGGAGATGCCCATCAATAGATATCAATGTGAGTGAGTATGGATTGCCATGCAACGGATGCACTAGAGCTATAAGTATATGAAAGCTCAACAAAAGAAACTAAGTGGGTGTGCATCCAACTCGCTTACTCACGAAGACCTAGGGCATTTTGAGGAAGCCCACCATTGGAATATACAAGCCAAGTTCTATAATGAAAAATTCCCACTAGTATATGAAAGTGATATCATAGGAGACTCTCTATCATGAAGATCATGGTGCTACTTTGAAGCACAAGTGTGGTAAAAGGATAGTAACATTGTCCCTTCTCTCTTTTTCTCTCATTTTCTTATTTGGGCCTTTTCTCTTTTTTTTATGGCCTATTTTTTTATTTTTCGGCCGGAGTCTCATCCCGACTTGTGGGGGAATCATAGTCTCCATCATCCTTTCCTTACTTGGGACAATGCTCTAGAAATGATGATCATCACACTTTTATTTTTCTTACAACTCAACAATTACAACTCAATACTTAGAACAAAATATGACTCTATATGAATGCCTCCAGCGGTGTACCGGGATATGCAATGAATCAAGAGTGACATGTATGAAAGAATTATGAATGGTGGCTTTGCCACAAATACGATGTCAACTACATGATCATGCAAACAATATGACAATGATGGAGCGTGTCATAATAAACGGAATGCTAGAAAGTTGCATGGCAATATATATCGGAATGGCTATGGAAATGCCATGATAGGTAGGTATGGTGGCTGTTTTGAGGAAGGTATATGGTGGGTGTATGATACCGGCGAAACCTGCGCGGTATTAGAGAGGCTAGCAATGGTGGAAGGAAGGAAAAGTGCGTATAATCCATGGACTCAAAATTATTCATAAAGAACTCATATACTTATTGCGAAAATCTAGAAGTCATTAAAGCAAAGTATAACACGCATTCTCCTAGGGGAATATATTGGTAGGAAAAGACCATCACTCGTCCCCGACCGCCACTCATAAGGAAGACAATCAATAAATAAATTATGCTCCGACTTCATCACATAACGGTTCACCATACGTGCATGCTACGGGAATCAAAAACCTTTACACAAGTATTTCTAAAATTCACAACTACTCAACTAGCATGACTCTAATATCACCATCTTCATATCTCAAACAATTATCAAGCATCAAACTTTTCTTAGTATTCAACACACTCATAAGAATTCTTACAAATCTTGTATGCTTAGCATATTAGGATTATTTAAGAAAATTACCATGATATTTAAGACTCTCAAAATAATATAAGTGAAGCATGAGAGATCAAAAGTTTCTATAAAACAAATCCACCACCGAGCTTTAAAAGATATAAGTGAAGTACTAGAGCAAACAACAAACTACTCCGAAAGATACAACAGAAGATCAATGAGTATATTTAATAATTATGCAGCTATGTAAAGACTCTCCCATTTAAGAATTTCAGATCTTGGTATTTTATTCAAACATCAAGCAAAGCTAAAGAATATAAAATGACGCTCCAAGCAAAACGCATATCATGTGGTGAATAAAAATATAGCTCCAAATAAAGTTACCGTTGAACGAAGACGAAAGAGGGGATGCCTTCCGGGGCATCCCCAAGCTTAGATGCTTGGTTATCCTTGAATATTACCTTGGGGTGCCTTGGGAATCCCCAAGCTTAGGCTCTTGCCACTCCTTATTCCATAGTCCATCGAATCTTTACCCAAAACTTGAAAACTTCACAACACAAAACTTAACAGAAATCTCGTGAGCTCTGTTAGCGAAAGAAAACAAAACTCCACTTCATGGTACTGTAATGAACTCATTATTTATTTATATTGGTGTTAAACCTACTTTATTCCAACTTCTCTATGGTTTATAACTATTTTACTAGCCATAGAGTCATCAAAATAAGCAAACAACACACGAAAAACAGATTCTGTCAAAAACAGAACAGTCTGTAGTAATATGTAACTAACGAAAACTTATGGAACTCCACAAATTCTAAAATAAGCTGGCGGACCTGAGGAATTTTCCTAGTAATCATCTTCAAAAATAATCAACTAAATAGCACTCTCCAGTAAAAAGTTCTAGCAAATCTCGTGAGCGCTAAAGTTTCTGTTTTTTACAGCATGATCATAAAGACTTCACCCAAGTCTTCCCAAAGGTTCTACTTGGCACAAACACTAATTAAAACACAAAACCACATCTAAACAGAATCTAGATCAATTATTTATTCCTAAACAGAAACAAAAAGCAAGAAACTATAATAAAATTGGGTTGCCTCCAAACAAGCGCTATCGTTTAACGCCCCTAGCTAGGCATGATGATTTCAATGATGCTCACATAAAAGATAAGAACTGAAACATAAAGAGAGCATCATGAAGAATATGACTAGCACATTTAAGTCTAACCCACTTCCTATTCATAGGGATTTTTTGAGCAAACAACTTATGGGAACAAGAATCAACTTGCATAGGAAGGTAAAACAAGCATAACTTCAAGATTTTAATCACATAGAGAGGAAACTTGATATTATTGCAATAAGTAGAAGCATATGATCATCTCTCATAATAAATTTCAGTAGCATCATGAATGAATTCAACAATATAACCAGCAACTAAAGCATTCTTTTCATGATCTACTTGCATAGAAATTTTAGTACTCTCCACATAAGCAAAATTCTTCTCATTCGAATAGTGGGAGTATCATAAGAGACTTGAATACTATAAATTGTTTCCACATTAAAAGAGTAATGTTCAGAAAAAGGGTAATCATAATCATGACAAGTTTTATAAATATAATCATCACTACTTTTTATATCATAAGTTTCATCACAATAATCATCATAAGTAGCAACTTTGTTCTCATCATAATCGATTGAAACCTCTTCCAAGATAGTGGAATCATTACTAATTAAAGTCATGACCTCTCCAAATCCACTTTCATAAATATTATGAGATTCAAAATCCTCCAAAATATTGGGATCACTACTTCCTAAAGTTGACACTCTTCCGAACCCACATTCATCAATATAATCATCATAAGTAGAAGGCATGCTATCATCATAACTACTTTGTATATCAAAACTTGGGAGGCTAAAAATATCATCATTATTAAACATAGCATCCCCAAGCTTGGGACAAACATTAATTGCAGCAAAGATATTCTCAAATATGTCATCCTCATCAAACATAGCTTCCCCAAGCTTGGGCCCTTTCATATCATAAGCATAATCACTCTGATCATTAATAATATTGATAGCACCAATAGTATAGCAATTATTATATTCTTCCAAGCAAGTGACAAAAATATTTTCAAGATCATAAGAAGTATCATTATCTTCCCAATCATATTCATCACAACAAGCAATAGGCATAATGAGATCATCATCAAGTGTATCATCTTCATTTTCATGAGGCACAACAATAATAGGAGCAACTTTATTTAGGAGAGATGCCTTTTTACCTCTCTTCCTTTTTCTTTTCTTCTTCTTCACCACGTCATGTGTGGGTTCAATCCTCTTTTTGGAGCTCCTTATTAATGAGATTGGTTGAATAGAAGGCTCCTCCTCGTTACCTGATTCATCATAAGAAATAATAGGAGGATATTGGGAAGTCTCTTCCCTTTCATTAGCATTCTCTTCATCTTCTATTTGTTTTCTTTTCCTTATGTAATTGGGAATATAAGGATTTTCAATAAAATTCACCGCACAATACATATAAATTTTCTCTAGATCAAAATGAAGAACTTTATCATGGGCAAATTTTGGAATATCCTTAGTTATACGTTTAATTTCTTCATAACCCAAGAGCAAACTAAGTTCATTATGATGTGCAAGGGAAATCAAGTCATCACAATTTTTGGACACGATACGATCATGAAACAATTTGCATTGGGTACTAAAATGATCACGTTCATTGCAAAGTTCACAAGTAGGGCTAAGAAAAAATAAATTTTCAGCACATTCATCTAGCTCTTCTTGCAACAATTTGGTTTCTAAGTACTTATGCCTGTTGCAATATCTATCTTCCCTATTTGATGTGTACTTACAAACCCAATGCACACCACAAAAATTGACATGTTTATAGGAGGCATTTTCATCATAACTAGTGCAATCATCATTAGTACTATGGATATTCAAGGAGTTCATACTAACAACATTGCAATCATGCTCATCATTCAAAGATTTAGTGCCAAACATTTTTATGCATTATTCTTCTAACACTTTGGCACAATTTTCCTTTCCATCATACTCACGAAATATATTAAATAGATGAAGCGTATGAGACAAACTCAATTCCAGTTTTTTGTAGTTTTCTTTTATAAAATAAACTAGTTATAAAACAAGAAACTAAAAGACTCAATTGCAAGATCTAAAGATATCCCTTCAAGCACTCACCTTCCCGGCAACGGCGCCAGAAAAGAGCTTGATTTCTACTACACAACCTTCTTCTTGTAGACATTGTTGCGCCTCCAAGTGCAGAGGTTTGTAGGACAGTAGCAAATTTCCCTCAAGTGGATGACCTAAGGTTTATCAATCCGTGGGAGGCATAGGATGAAGATGGTCTCTCTCAAGCAACCCTGAAACCAAATAACAAAGAGTCTCTTGTGTCCCCAACACACCCAATACAATGGTAAATTGTATAGGTGCACTAGTTCGGCGAAGAGATGGTGATACAAGTGCAATATGGATGGTAGATATAGGTTTTTGTAAACTGAAAATATAAAAACAGCAAGGTAACTAATGATAAAAGTGAGCATAACCGGTATTGCAATGCTAGGAAACAAGGCCTAGGGTCCATACTTTCACTAGTGCAAGTTCTCTCAACAATAATAACATAATTGGATCATATAACTATCCCTCAACATGCAACAAAGAGTCACTCCAAAGTCACTAATAGCGGAGAACAAACGAAGAGATTATGGTAGTGTACGAAACCACCTCAAAGTTATTCCTTCCAATCAATCCGTTGGGCTATTCCTATAAGTGTCACAAATAGCCCTAGAGTTCGTACTCGAATAACACCTTAAGACACAAATCAACCAAAACCCTAATGTCACCTAGTTACTCCAATGTCACCTCAAGTATCCGTGGGTATGATTATACGATATGCATCACACAATCTCAATTCATCTATTCAAACCAACACATAGAACCTCAAAGAGTGCCCCAAAGTTTCTACCGGAGAATCATGACGAAAATGTGTGCCAACCCCTATGCATAGGTTCATGGGCGGAACCCTCAAGTTGATCACCAAAACATACATCAAGTGAATCACGTGATATCCCATTGTCACCACAGATACGCACGGCAAGACATACACCAAGTGTTCTCAAATCCTTAAAGACTCAATCCGATAAGATTACTTCAAAGGGAAAACTCAATCCATTACAAGGGAGTAGAGGGGGAGCAGAAACATAAAATCCAACTATAATAGCAAAGCTCGCAATACATCAAGATCGTGCCAAATCAAGAACAGGAGAGAGAGAGAGAGAGATCAAACACATAGCTACTGATACATACCCTCAGCCCCAAGGGTGAACTACTCCCTCCTTGTCATGGAGAGCGCCGGGATGATGAAGATGGCCACCGGTGAGGGCTCCTCCCTCCGGCAGGGTGGCTATAGAGGCTTGCAGCGGCGGAACTCCCGATCTATTCTCCGTTCTAGAAGTTTTAGAATACGTAGGTATATATGGGTGAAAGAAGTACGTCGGTGGACCGAAGGGGGGGGCACGAGGCAGGGGGGCGCCCTCCACCCTCGTGAGCACCTCCCTTCTTTCCTGACGTGCACTCCAAGCTTTTTCGGTAGCATTCCTTCCAAAAATAACTTCTCCAGTTTATTTCGTTCCGTTTCGACTCCGTTTTATATTCCTTTTATTCAAAATACTGAAATAGGCAAAAAACAGCAAATCTGGGCTGGGCCTCCGGTTAATAGGTTAGTCCCAAAAATAATATAAAAGTGGATAATAATGCCCAATATTGCCCAAAACAGTAGATAATATAGCATGGAGCAATAAAAAATTATAGATACGTTGGAGACGTATCAGGAGGCGGCGGAGATCGACGAGTACCAGCCGTCGTAGTACTCTTTGTTTTGCTTAATTAAGGGTGCCAGTCTTTAATTTGTTAGAGTAATATTTAGGTCAGCTAGCTCTGTTTAATTGCTGAACTTGCTCGATTAAGAAGTGTGGGTGTGCTGTAGTCTCCTTTGTGTGCCCAAATTATGCAATGACATGGATGACCACTGTAACTAGGGAAATTCAAACCAAAATTTTTGATTTTCAAACTCATCACACACGGGTTAAGCTATCTGAATCGTTTGTGATGTTCACATATTATACATACTTATGAATAAGGGACCATGTCTAATGACACTTTGCGCGCCAGTTTTTTCACCGAAGCGATTCAAAACTTTCGGCTTCCGCGGAAATATCTACCTCCCCCCTCCCCCTTACCAAAAGCCACATTTCCCCTGTTTCCGCCTTTCCTTTCCAAGTTGAAACATTCACTCCTTGATTGCAGCGCGCCTCCTCGTCTGCGACCCTCATCCACGCTGCTCGGCCACGTTTATCTAGGCAGGTAATCCACAACCGACCCCCATCCACCTCTTCCATACACATCCCACATGCCCCGACCGCCGGCGCAGCACCTTCCACCCAAATCACAGACCCCTCCACCAAATAAGGCCGCCCTAAGCCATGGTGCACACAGTATAGCCAGGAGCTCAAGGAGCATTTGGCAGTGGAGAAGCAAATCACGTCCGCACACGCGGATGAGGTTGCGATGGCTGCCATTCGTGCCGACCCCCAGATCTTGGAGGAGTACCTTGCCATTTGCTAGATACACCGGTTAAGCATGCTCGATTGACCCGTTGCGTGTGCTGCTCCTGCCTTTCCTTCACAAATTTTAATGAATTGTGCTATATAATTTTAGCATGCAATCTGTTGCTCTAGTGTATATGTTCTATATGTGGGGAGTGTGGTGCTCACTTATTAACTGTTTGGTTAATTAGTTGTTGTCTTCAGTTAACTGTTTGGTTTAATTCTGCAAATGTGATGTTCAAATCTTCAGGCTGCAATTTTGTATTGTCTTCCATGTGAGAAATAAATCGAATTTATCTTTACAAAATACACGAGAAACAAATACAATTGCTACATTTCCAAGTTGTCAAGCATTCTTGGTTTGCTTATACATTGTGCAACGTGGTGCTCAGTTAATGTTTGGTTCATTTGTGTTGTGGTGTTTAGTTAACTGTTTGGTTCAATTATGCAATGCGATGTTCAATAGTTGTGGGTGTATTCTGTTATTGTATACCATGTGAGGAATAAATTGAATTTGGCCATAGTAAATACATGAGAAACAAATAGAATTGCTATATTTCCAAGTTGTTAAGCATGCTTGGTTTGGTTAACTGTCTGATCTTCTATTAGGAGTATGTTATATTGTGCAATGTGGTGCTCAGTTAATGTTTGGTTCATTTGTTGTGGTGTTTAGTTAAATGCTTGGTTCAATTCTGCAATGCGATGTCCAATTGTCATGGGTAGAATTTTGTATTGTTGTGCATGTGAGGAATTAATCGAATTTGGCTACACTTAATACATGATAAACATATACAATTGCTATATTTCCTAGTTCTTAATCATGCTTGGTTTGGATAAGTGGGTTTGCCATGTGGCTTGAATTAATCTGATGAATCTGCAATGTGCTTATTTTTTGTCAACATATTTTACAGATAGCATGCGAACCCTTACTTAACCTAATGACTAACTACCTTATATGTGTTGTAGGGAAACAATGGGAAGCACTGAGGTTCACAATCGAGGTTAGCACGTGCATGGTGCGTTGTCTAATAGCACATTATTGTGCAATTGCAGGAACCATTCTAATATTTAGGTTTTTAACAATTTGGTCTTGCACATGTAGGTCCTGCTGTCAGAGGTTTTCACCCATTGTTCGACCCTTTTTGAATATGGGGAAATGAGTTGTCCATGAATATAAATCAAGTCAAGAAACTCGGAAAGATTGTTAGGATAAAGAAATTAGCGACAAAAAACAACAAGATCTTTGTCTGAATAATGAAGAAGACATCAGTTCACTAGAAGATGGTACTAACTATTATACCTTGCCTTTTTTATTCCTATGCCCCATTTCCAATATAGAGAAGATATTTATGCACATCCTTGTTTTCAGGCCTTTCCAAAGCAGTTTGTCGGTGTACTAGAGTAGGGGTACCCTAGTATCCCGAACTCGTGCACGGGCAATCGAAGACACTCGCGGGCGAGGCTTGCTCGGTGACCGCCAAGGTCCTCCGCGGCTCCATTGGAGCCATTCAAGAACAAAGTATTTAAGTCAAGGAGACAAGGCCCCGGCAAGAGGAGCTTGCCGGGAAGGCCAACCAAGGCACCTAGGAGACAAGGCCCCGGCAAGAGGAGCTTGCCGGGAAGGCCCGGTGAGTGACAAGCTTCCGGACGCGACAAGGCAACAACCGCTGCAAGGCGCTTGTCATGCAGACTACCACTCCGCTCTCGTGCTCCAACAAGATCCACCAACTTGTCGCCAGGACCTTTCCAGCGCTGTGGCAAGAGGTCTGACGGTCGGGCGGAGCGCGGTGGCAAGCGGCGCTGACAAGATTGCCATCGTGGCAAGTGGTGGCGCCCCTGACGGTCCCTGTTTGCACTGTTTGGGCGACATAGATGGGCATTTAATGCCTTTGTCCCCTGCCTTCAGGGTTAGGTATGATACACTGTACAAGTAGCTGTACCAACCGCACTCTTTTTCCATTTTTGCCCTTGTCTACGTTGCCACCTGTCGGAGACCCCTTGAGCATATAAAAGGAGGGCCATGCGCAACGTAGAGGGGGGTTCGAACGGTTCGAAGCCAGAAAGCACCCACGCTAGATCTCGTTAGCAGCTGATGTGTACGGTAGCACTCAGCGCTCCCTAGCAAGAACACAATACAATCAGACATGCAGCAGTAGGAGTATTATCTCTCCGGAGAGCTCCGAAGCTGGGTAAACTGCTCGTGTGCTTCGCCTCGATCTGCTCTTCTTGCGACCTCCGCCCCCCGCCGAACCGAAAGGGGCTCGGTCCGCCGGTCCCATATGTGTTCGTGGGTCCGATCAGCTTCCCCGACATCTTTGGCGCGCCAGGTAGGTGTTGGAAATATGCCCTAGAGGCAATAATAAATTAGTTATTATTATATTTCCTTGTTCATGATAATCGTTTATTATTCATGCTATAATTGTATTGACCGGAAACAACAATACATGTGTGGATACGTAGACAACACCATGTCCCTAGTAAGCCTCTAGTTAACTAGCTCGTTGATCAATAGATGGTTATGGTTTCTGACCATGGACATTGGATGTCATTGATGACGGATCACATCATTAGGAGAATGATGTGATGGACAAGACCCAATCCTAAGCCTAGCACAAAGATCGTAGTTCAGATGCTAAAGCTTTTCAATGTCAAGTATCTCTTCCTTAGACCATGAGATCGTGCAATCCCGGATACCGTAGGAGTGCTTTGGTGTATCAAACGTCACAACGAATCGGGTGACTATAAAGGTGCACTACAGGTATCTCCGAAAGTGACCATTGGGTTGACACGGATCGAGACTGGATTTGTCACCCGTAAACGGAGAGGTATCTCTGGGCCCACTCGGTAGGACATCATCATAATGTGCACAGTGTGACCAAGGGGTTGATCACGGATGATGTGTTACGGAACGAGTAAAGAGACTTGCCGGTAACGAGATTGAACAAGGTATCGGTATACCGACGATCGAATCTCGTGCAAGTACAATACCGCTAGACAAAGGGAATTGTATACGGATCGATTGAGTCCTTGACATCGTGGTTCATCCGATGAGATCATCGTGGAACATGTGGGAGCCAACATGGGTATCCAGATCCCGCTGTTGGTTATTGACCGGAGAACGCCTCGGTCATGTTCGCTTGTCTCCGAACCCGTAGGGTCTACACACTTAAGGTTCGATGACGCTAGGGTTATATAGGAAGCTTGTATGTGGTTACCGAATGTTGTTCGAGTCCGGATGAGATCCCGGACGTCACGAGGAGTTCCGAATGGTCCGGAGGTAAAGATTTATATATGGGAAGTCCTGTTTTGGTAACCGGAAAGGTTTCGGGCGATATCGGTAATGTACCGGGACCACCGGGAGGGTCCCGGGGGTCCACCAAGTGGGGCCACATGCTCAAGAGGCATACATGGGCCAAGTGTGAGAGGGCACCAGCCCCTAGGTGGGCTAGGCGCCCCACCATGGCCCATGCGGCTAAGAAGGGAGAGGGCAAACCCTAAGGCAGATGGGCCCCAAGGCCCATACTCCCTGCGCCTCCCTCTCCTCCCCTTGTGGCCGCCACCCATTAGATGGGTTTGGGGCTGCCGCCTCTAGGGTTGGGAACCCCAGAGGGGCGCACCTCCTCCCTCTCCCTATATAAATAGAGGCCTAGGGCTGCCCATAACACAAGAGAACTTCTCCTCTCGCTGGCGCAGCCCTGCATCTCTTCTTCCTCCTCTCCCTTGGTGCTTGGCGGCCCTCGGGATTGCCACGCCTCCACCACCACCACGCCGCTGTGCTGCTGCTGGATGGAGTCTTCTCAACCTCTCCTCTCTCCTTGCTGGATCAAGGCGTGGGAGACGCCACCGGCTGTACGTGTGTTGAACGCGGAGGTGCCGTCTGCTCGCACTTGATCATCGGTGATCTGAATCACGACGAGTACGACTCCATCAACCCTGCTCACTTGAACGCTTCGCTTAGCGATCTACAAGGGTATGTAGATGCACTCTCCTTCCCTCGTTGCTAGTTTCTCCATAGATAGATCTTGGTGACACGAAGAAAATTTTGAATTTCTGCCACGCTCCCCAACAGTGGCATCATGAGCTAGGTCTATTGCGTAGATTCTTTGCACGAGTAGAACACAAAGTAGTTGTGGGCGTTGATGTTGTTCAATATGCTTACCGTTACTAGTCCAATCTTGTTTCGACGGTATTGTGGGATGAAGCGGCCCGGACCGACCTTACACGCATTTCACGTGAGACAGGTTCCACCGATCGACATGCACTTGGTGCATAAGGTGGCTAGCGGTGCCGCTCTCCCACTTTAGTCGGAACGGATTCGATGAAAAGGGTCCTTATGAAGGGTAAATAGCAATTGGCATATCACGCTGTGGTTTTGCGAGGTAAGAAACGTTTTGCTAGAAACCCATAGCAGCCATCGTAAAACATGCAACAACAATTAGAGGACGCCTAACTTGTTTTTGCAGGGTATGCTATGTGATGTGATATGGCCAAGAAGAATGTGATGAATGATATGTGATGTATGAGATTGATCATGGTCTTGTAATAGGATTCACGACTTGCATGTCGATGAGTATGACAACCGCAGGAGCCATAGGAGTTGTCTTTATTTATTGTATGACCTGCGTGTCATTGAACAACGCCATGTAATTACTTTACTTTATTGCTAACCGTAGCCATAGTAGTAGAAGTAATAGTTGGCGAGACAACTTCGTGAAGACACGATGATGGAGATCATGATGATGGAGATCATGGTGTCATGCCGGTGACGATGATGATCATGGAGCCTCAAGATGGAGATCAAAGGAGCAAAATGATATTGGCCATATCATGTCACTATATAATTGCATGTGATGTTTATTATGTTTATGCATCTTGTTTACTTAGAACGACGGTAGTAAATAAGATGATCCTTACACAAATTTCAAGAAGTGTTCTCCCCGACCGTGCACCGCTGCTACAGTTCGTCGCTTCTAAGCACCACGTGATGATCGGGTGTGATGGATTCTTACGCTCACATACAACGGTGTAAGACAGATTTACACAGCAAAAACACTTGGGGTTAACTTGACGAGCCTAGCATGTGCGACATGGCCTCGAACACGGAGACCGAAGGTCGAGCATGAGTCGATAGTAGATACGATCAACATGAAGATGTTCACCGATGATGACTAGTCCGTCTCACGTGATGATCGGACACGCCTAGTTGACTCGGATCATGTAATCACTTAGATGACCAGAGGGATGTCTATCTGAGTGGGAGTTCATAAGATGAACTTAATTATCCTGAACATAGTCAAAAGATCTTTGCAAATTATGTCGTGAGCTCGCGCTTTAGTTCCACTGCTTAGATATGTTCCTAGAGAAAATATAGTTGAAAGTTGAAAGTAGCGATTATGCGGACAAGAGAAAGCTTATGTCCTTAATGCACCGCTCGGTGTGTTAAACCCCAAACGCCGCCTCGTGGATGTTGCGAACATCGGACATACACGCTTTGATAACTACGTGATAGTTCAGTTAAACGGTTTAGAGTTGAGGCACCAAAGACGTTTTCAAACGTCATGAACATATAAGATGTTTCGAGGGCTGAAATTGGGATTTCAGGCTCGTGCCCACGTCAAGAGGTATGAGACCTCCGACGATTTTCTTAGCCTGCAAACTAAGGGAGAAAAGCTCAATCGTTGAGCTTGTGCTCAGATTGTCTGAGTACAACAATCACTTGAATCGAGTGGGAGTTGATCTTCCAGATGAGACAGTGATGTTTCTCCAAAGTCATTGCCACCAAGCTGCTAGAGCTTTGTGATGAACTATAACATGTCAGGGATAGATATGATGATCCTTGAGGTATTCGCATTGTTTGACACCGCGAAAGTAGAAGTCAAGTAGGAGCATCAATTGTTGATGGTTGGTGAAACCACTAGTTTCAAAAAGGGGCAAGGGCAATAAGGGATACTTCACGAAATGGCAAATCAGCTGCTGCTCTAGTGAAGAAACCCAAGGTTGAACCCAAACCCGAGACTAAGTGCTTCTGTAATAAGGGGAACAGCCACTGGAGCAGAATTACCCTAGATACTTGGTAGATAAGAAGGCAGGCAAGGTCGATAGAAGTATATTTGATATACATTATGTTAATGTGTACTTTGCTAGTACTCCTAGTAGCACCAGGGTATTAAGATACCGGTTCGGTTGCTAAGTGTTAGTAACTCGAAATAAAAGCTACGGAATAAACGGAGACTAGCTAAAGGTGAGCTGACGATATGTGTTGGAAGTTTTTCCAAGGTTGATGTGATCAAGCATCGCACGCTCCCTCTACCATCGAGATTTGGTGTTTATGCTGAGCATAGACATGATTGGATTATGTCTATCGCAATACGGTTATTCATTTAAGGAGAATAATGGTTACTCTATTTATTTGAATAATACCTTCAATGGTCTTGCACCTAAAAGAATGGTTGATTGAATCTCGATCGTAGTGATACACATTTCCATGCCAAAAGGTATAAGATAGTAATGATAGTACCACTTACTTGTGGTAATCGCCATGTAAGTCATATTGGTATAAAATGCATGAAGAAACTCCATGTTGATGGATCTTTGGACTCACTCGCTTTTGAAAAGTTTGAGACATGCTAACCATGTCTATTGGTGTATACGCATGAAGAAACTCCATGCAGATGGATCGCTTGGACTCACTTGATTTTGAATCACTTGAGATATGCAAAACATACCACATAGGCAAGATGACCTAAAAGCCTCGGTTTCAATAAGATGGAACAAGATAGCAACTTGTTGGAAGTAACACATTTTGATGTGTGCAGTCCAATGAGTGCCGAGGCATCTGATGAATATCGTTATGTTCGACTTCACGATGATTCGAGTAGATATTGAGTATATTGACTTGATGAAGCACAAGTCTGAATTATTCAATGGTTCAAGTAATTTCAGAGTGAAGATTGAAGATCATCGTGACAAGAGGATAGAATGTCTATGATATGATCATAGAGATGAATATCTGAGTTACGAGTTTTGGCACACAATTAAGACATTGTGCAAATTGTTTCACAATTAATACCGCTCGAACACCATAGTGTGATGGTGTGTCCGAACATCATAGTTGCAACCTATTGGATATGGTGCGTACCATGATGTCTCTTATCGAATCACCACTATCGCTCATGGGTTAGGCATTAGAGACAACCACACTCACTTTAATAGGGCACCACGTAATTCCGCTGAGATGACACCGTATGAACTATGGTTTATAGAAACCTAAGCTGTCATTTCTTAAAGGTTTGGGGCTGCGACGCTTATGTGGAAAAGTTTCAGTTGATAAGCTCGAACCCAAAGCGGACAAAATGCATCTTCATAGGACACCCAAAACGGTTGGGTATACCTCCTAATTCAGATCCGAAAGCAATAGGGATTGTTTCTTGAATCGGGTCCTTTCTCGAGGAAAAGTTCGTCTCGAAAAGTTGAGTGGGAGGATGGTGGAGACTTGATGAGGTTATTGAACCATCACTTCAACTAGTGTGTAGCAGGCACGTGAAGTTGTTCCGTGGCACCTACACCAATTGAAGTAGAAGCTTATGATAGTGATCATGAAGTTTCGGATCAAGTCACCGACGCACCTCGTAGGGTGACAAGGATGCGTACTCACTTGAGTGTGGTACAAGAATCATGTCTTGAAGGTCATGTTGCTGGACAACAATGAACCCACGAGCTATGGAGAAGCGATGGTGGGCCCAAATTCGACAAATGGTTAGAAACCATGAAACCGAGATAGGATCCATGTATCAAAACAAAGCATGGATTTTGGTGGACTTGCCCGATGATCGGCAAGCCATTGAGATGAATGGATCTTTAAGAAGAAGACGGACATGGACGGTAATGTCACCTTCTATGAAGCTCGACTTGTGGCAAAGAGTTTTCACAAGTTCAAGGAGTTGACTATGATGAGATTCTCTCATTCAGTAGCGATGCTTAAGTCCGTCGGAATCATGTTAGCATAAGCTGCATTTATGAAATCTGGCAGATGGATGTCAAAATGAGTTTCCTTACCAGCCAGAAGGAAAGGTTGTATGTGATACAATCGAAAAGTTTTGTCGATCCTAAGGATGCTAAAGGTATGCTGGCTCCAGCGATCCTTTCTAAGGACCGGAGTAAGCATCTCGGAGTTGGAATGTGCGCTTTGATGAGATGATCAAAGATTTTGGGTGTATACAAAGTTTATGAGAAACTTGTATTTCCAAAGAAGTGAGTGGGAGCACTATAGAATTTCGATGAGTATATGTTGTTGACATATTGATGATCGAAATGATGTAGAATTTTCTCAAAGCATATAGGGTTAAAGTGTTTTCAAGTGAAAACCTGATTGTTACTTGAACATTGAGCATCAAGATCTATGAGGATAGATCAAAAACGCTCAATAGTACTTTCAAATGAGCACATACCTTGACATGATCTTGAAGGTGTTCAAGATGGATCACCAAAGAAGGAATTCTTGCCCGAGATGTAAGGTATGAAGTTAAGACTTAAAAGCTCGACCACGGCAGAAAAGAGAGAAAGGATGAAGGTCGCCCCTATGCTTCGACATAGGCTCTATAGTATGCTATGCTGTGTACCGCATCGAAGTGTGCCTTGCCATGAGTCGGTCAAGGGGTACAAGAATGATCCAGAATGGGGATCATTGGACAGCGGTCAAAATTGTCCTTGGAGTAAATAAGGACATGTTTCTCGATTATGGAGGTGATAAAGAGTTCGCGTAAAGGGTTACGCCGATGCAAGCTTTAACACCTATCCGAGTGACTCGAGTAGCAAACCGGATACGATAGTGGAGCAACCATTTGGAATAGCTCCAAGTGGAGCGTGAAAGCAGCATTTACAATATGACATAGAGATTTATGAAGTACACACGGATCTGAAAGGTTCAGACCGCTGACTAAAACCTCTCTCACAAGCAAAACATGATCAAACCCCGTAACTCATTGAGACTTAATCACATGGTGATGTGAACTAGTTTAAGACACTAGTAAACTCTTTGGATGTTGGTCACATGGCGATGTGACCTATCAGTGTTAATCACATGGCGATGTGAACTAGATTATTGACTCTAGTGCAAGTGGGAGACTGTTGGAAATATGCCCTAGAGGCAATAATAAATTAGTTATTATTATATTTCCTTGTTCATGATAATCGTTTATTATTCATGCTATAATTGTATTGACCGGAAACAGCAATACATGTGTGGATACGTAGACAACACCATGTCCCTAGTAAGCCTCTAGTTAACTAGCTCGTTGATCAATAGATGGTTATGGTTTCTGACCATGGACATTGGATGTCATTGATGACGGATCACATCATTAGGAGAATGATGTGATGGACAAGACCCAATCCTAAGCCTAGCACAAAGATCGTAGTTCGTATGCTAAAGCTTTTCAATGTCAAGTATCTCTTCCTTAGACCATGAGATCGTGCAATTCCGGATACCGTAGGAGTGCTTTGGGTGTATCAAACGTCACAACGAATCGGGTGACTATAAAGGTGCACTACAGGTATCTCCGAAAGTGACCATTGGGTTGACACGGATCGAGATCGGATTTGTCACTCCGTAAACGGAGAGGTATCTCTGGGCCCACTCGGTAGGACATCATCATAATGTGCACAATGTGACCAAGGGGTTGATCACGGATGATGTGTTACGGAACGAGTAAAGAGACTTGCCGTAACGAGATTGAACAAGGTATCGGTATACCGACGATCGAATCTCGGGCAAGTACAATACCGCTAGACAAAGGGAATTGTATACGGATCGATTGAGTCCTTGACATCGTGGTTCATCCGATGAGATCATCGTGGAACATGTGGGAGCCAACATGGGTATCCAGATCCCGCTGTTGGTTATTGACCGGAGAACGCCTCGGTCATGTTCTGTTGTCTCCGAACCCGTAGGGTCTACACACTTAAGGTTCGATGGACGCTAGGGTTCTATAGGAAGCTTGTATGTGGTTACCGAATGTTGTTCGGAGTCCCGGATGAGATCCCGGACGTCACGAGGAGTTCCGGAATGGTCCGGAGGTAAAGATTTATATATGGGAAGTCCTGTTTTGGTAACCGGAAAGGTTTCGGGCGATATCGGTTATGTACCGGGACCACCGGGAGGGTCCCGGGGGTCCACCAAGTGGGGCCACATGCTCAAGAGGCATACATGGGCCAAGTGTGAGAGGGCACCAGCCCCTAGGTGGGCTAGGGCGCCTCCCACCATGGCCCATGCGGCTAAGAAGGGGAGAGGGGGCAAACCCTAAGGGCAGATGGGCCCTAAGGCCCATACTCCCCGCGCCTCCTCTCCTCCCCTTGTGGCCGCCACCCATTAGATGGGTTTGGGGCTGCCGCCTCTAGGGTTGGGAACCCCAGAGGGGCGCACCTCCTCCCTCTCCCCTATATAAATAGAGGCCTAGGGCTGCCCATAACACAAGAGAACTTCTCCTCTCGCTGGCGCAGCCTCGATCTCTTCTTCCTCCTCTCCCTTGGTGCTTGGCGAAGCCTCGGGATTGCCACGCCTCCACCACCACCACGCCGTTGTGCTGCTGCTGGATGGAGTCTTCTCAACCTCTCCTCTCTCCTTGCTGGATCAAGGCGTGGGAGACGCCACCGGCTGTACGTGTGTTGAACGCGGAGGTGCCGTCTGCTCGCACTTGATCATCGGTGATCTGAATCACGACGAGTACGACTCCATCAACCCCGTTCACTTGAACGCTTCCGCTTAGCGATCTACAAGGGTATGTAGATGCACTCTCCTTCCCTCGTTGCTAGTTTCTCCATAGATAGATCTTGGTGACACGTAAGAAAATTTTGAATTTCTGCTACGTTCCCCAACAGTAGGGGGCGTCGAGGCTGTGTGAACCTGATCCGGCGTTCACACGAGCTACATCTTCATCATCTTCATCGACATGCCACCGAAGAAGAAGGCTTCGGCGGCAGCGAGCCGCCCACGCCGATCCCACCACCACCGGAGCAAATGGGTGGTGGGTGGATACCGACGAAGAACGGGCGCCGCGAGGAGCTCATGATGCTGCCAAGTCCAAGGACAAGGCTGCGCAGACCTCGGCGTCCAGACATGCACCGCGCCCATCTCGGAGGCGCGGGACCGACAGCGCCATGGTATTCACAGCACCATACGCCGTTGGATCAAGATCGAGCTGGTGGATCTCGGGGCCCTCAAGACCAACGTGCACGCCAACATGCTGGCACGAAGCGAGGCATCGATCGCTCGACGGATATCGCTCCTTCTAACATAGTTAGAAGTCCGAGCATATCCCGCCTCGCACCGTTCGCCACTGCCACCCACCACTCCAACAGAAGCTTTGGCGAGAGCTCAACTGCTCCTAGATTACCCTCCAACAGCCGACAAGGTCGATGAATGGAGGGCCACCGTCGAGAGTCTCATCGGCTTTGCCAACGGTGACACTCCGCGGCAACCGACTACATCGCTCCCGCGGCAAGACCGCCATACACGAGCCGGTGGCGACGAGACCGGTGGAGGTGCAACCACCATGTACTCTCCACCTCGAAGGCCAGGATCGCCGACTCGCCAGATCCACCTCGACAGCGACTCCACCGCGTCATCAGATCCGCGAGCTCGTCGCGATCAGCGCCAAGTTCTTCACGAACGACAGCAAGAAGACGCTCGAACTCGTGATCGAGCGCCAAGAGAAGAAGCGGCGTCAATCCGACCAGCGCGCTGGGCCCTCTGTCGACATGCATGCGCCAGGGGAACCAGGCGACTTGCCCTACGCGGTAGGTTGCCCTGCGTTCACGCGTGAGCTGCGGCAAGTCCAGTGGCCCAACAAGAAGAATTTCAAGCCAGACGTGCCAGAGAAGTACGATGGCAAGACGCATCCGTCGGAGTTCCTCAGCATCTATACCATTGCGGTGCAAGCTGCCGGAGGGCGAGACGACAAGATTCTGGCCAACTGCTTCCCGCTGGTACTCAAGCCCAATGTCAGATCCTGGCTCATGCACTTGCCAAACAACTCCATATCCTCTTGGGCAGATCTGTGCCATCAGTTTGTCGGCGCCTTCACAGGCGGCCACAAGCCCCATGGCCAAGAGAGCGACCTTCATCTGCTAGCCCAGAAGGAAGGAGACCCCTGCGCAAGTACATTCAGAGATTCAGCCGTGTACAGCACAACATCCCAGATGTTCACCCTGCCGCGGTGATCAGCGTGTTCCATCAGAACGTGCGAAACCGCAGGATGCGGGAGGAGATGGCAATGTGCAAGATCAGAGACGTCAGTGAGCTATATGCCCAGGCCGACAAGTGAGCACGTGCTGAGGAAGGGAGGAGACTCCCCGGAGAGAATGCAGAAGCAGCAGGATCTGATAGTGAAGAGGCAGCCCCGGCAAAGAAAAGCCGGCGGCGGAACAATAGGAAGAAGAAAGGCAAAGATGTGCTAGTTGTTGAGCAGTCCGGCAACGGAGGTGGCGCCAAGAAAGCCAAAGTTGGTAACTCCGGCAAGGAGGTTGCCGCGGGCACCAACTGCCAGGCTGTGGCGGTCGCCGACAAGCAGGACAGCACCAACAAGCAGTACTGCAAGATCCACCGCACCAAGGGCCATGATCTCCAGAGCTGCAAGAAAGTCGAGCAGCTTGTCGAGCAGCAAAAGGCTGAGTACGAGCGACGCGACAAGGAGAAGGCTCAGGAAGGTGCTGGAGGAGATAGCAAGAAACGTCCAGTCCGAGGAGGACGCTGCGGCAAGGCCAAGCAACGGCAAGGAGACAGACCTCCCCGCGGCCGCGACAAGGATGAAGATGACGACGATGACGAAGACATGGATGATGTCGAAACCGATGAGCAGGAGTTCCAAAAAGCCACAGAGGTCTTGTGCGTTGACGGTGGTGCTTCTCTGCATACTTCACACCGCCAACTCAAGTAGTTGATGCGGGAAGTCAATGCGGCAGAACTGTCCGTCGAGTCACGCAAGCCTCTGAAATGGTCTAGCACGCCTATCATCTTTGATATTGAGGACCACCCTGATCGCATAACTGCGGTCGGGTGCTTGCTGATGTTGGTTTCACCAACTATCCGCAACCTCAAGGTCACTAAGATGCTAGTTGACGGCGGGGCCGGCTTGAACCTGATCTCCTCAGCGGTACTCCAGAAACTCCAGATCCCTGACAGCGAGCTCGAAGAGACCGGCACATTCCAAGGAATCAATCCGGGAAGGAGCAAGCCAAAGGGAAAGATCATGTCGCCCGTGACATTTGGCAACGAGTTGAACTTCAGGACTGAGAGGGTCACATTTGACGTTGCTGATTTTCCATTGCCTTACAATGGGATACTTGGCCGTCCAGCACTCGCCAAATTCATGGCAGCCTCTCACTATGCATACAACATGCTCAAGATGCCAGGCCCGATAAGTGTCATTTCTATCACTGGCGACAAGAAGGATGCTCTTATCTGCGCCGACAAGATCTACGGGAAGCAGCAGCCGCAGCAGATCACAAGTCACTTGCCGCTGAAGCTCCCGGGGAAGAAGAAGACCAAGTCCGCAAGAGCTCGATGCCCACTCCGCAAGCGCACCTCTTGAGTGCTGCGCTACCGCTGAGGACGCACCATCGAGCTCCACCGCAAGTATAAGAAGACGATGGCAGCTCCACCAGAGACCAAGAAGGTGTCCGCCAAGGAGGACGGCACTGGTGGTACCTTCACCATCGGTGCACTCTTGACCCTAAATAGGAAAGCGCCGTTGCTTTCCTGCGGGCTAACGCCGACGATTTGCATGGCAACCGCCCGACATCCCGGTGTTCCTGTGAAAGTAATTGAGCACCACCTAGCCGCTTGTCCTCACGCACGCCCGCCAAGCGTAAAGTCGGGAAGCAAGCGGTGGAGCGCCAAAGAATTCATAGCGAAGAAATCAAGAAGTTGGAAGCAGCAGGCCTTGTCGAGGAGTGCTCCATCCCACGTGGTTGGCTAATCCTGTAGTCGCGCAAGAAGGCAAACGGAAATGGAGACTTTGTATCGACTTTACCGATGTTAATAAAGCTTGTCCCAAAGACCCATTTCCTTGTCGCGATCGATCGATTGTTGACTCCACGGCCGGATGTGATTTGCTTTCATTTCTTGATGCATACTCGTGGTACCATCAGATCTTCATGGCGAAGAGGATGAGGAGAAAACCGCATTCATCATCCCATGTGGCACATACTGTTTCATACGGATGCCTTTCGGTTTAAAGAATGCTGGTTCAACATTTGCAAGAGTAGTCCATGACGCTTTTGAGCCACAAATGCACGTAAATGTGGAAGCCTACATGGATGACATAGTGGTCAAGAGCAAGGACAAGGCGACTCGATTCAAGATTTAGACGAAACCTTTGCAAATCTGCGCAAGATCAACCTCAAGCTCAACCCCGAGAAGTGCGTGTTTGGAGTCCCTCCGCAAGCTTCTCGGTTCTTCGTGGTCTCAGCCGGGAATTGAAGCCAATCCCGACAAGATCAAGGCCATTGAGCAGATTGAAGCACCAAAGCGCCAAGGATGTACGAAGGCTTGCGGCCATGTAGCTGCTCTCGATGAGGTTTATCTCTAGGTTCGCTGAGCGCGCCTGCCATTTTTCAAAATTTTGAAAAAGGCAGGTCCAATGAAATGGACTCCGGAAGCGGAGGTTGCGCTGCCGGACTTAAAGAGATACCTGTCCTCCACTCCAATACTTGTCGCACCTAAGCCACAAGAGAAGTTGCTGCTATATATAGCGGCAACCAATCAAGTGGTTAGTGCTGCGTTAGTAGCGGAGAGGGAGGCGGACGATGAGCTAGCAACCACGGCAGAGGCATCCAGCGACAAGCAAGGAACTTCACCGGCAAGCTCTGGTTCCGACAAAGATGGGTCTGCGCAGGCGTATGAGAGGATGCAGAAAAGGATGGTGCAGCGCCCAGTTTACTTTGTCAGTTCCCTTCTGCAGGGGGCTAGGTCAAGGTACTCTGGTGTGCAGAAATTGCTTTTCGGCCTTCTCATGGCCTCGAGAAAGCTGCGCCATTACTTTCAAGCACATGAGATCACAGTCGTCACTCGCTTTCCGCTGAAGAGGATAATGCAAAATCCAGAAGCAACAGGCAGGATTGTCGAGTGGGCACTGGAATTGTCAAGCTTTGGTCTCAAGTTTGAGAGCACCTCAACTATCCAAAGCAGAGCATTGGCGGAGTTCATAGCAGAATGGACGCCAACACAGGAAGAAGAAATTCCAAAAACGAGCATCCCCGTCATGGAAGCAAGCAAAGAGTGGCTAATGTACTTTGATGGTGCCTTCTCGCTGCATGGCGTTGGTGCGGGCGTGCTGCTTGTCGCACCCACCGGAGAGCACCTCAAGTACGTAGTCCAGATGCACTTTCCAAGGAGCAAGCAACAAACAATACTGCAGAGTATGAAGGTTTGCTTGCCGGTCTCAGGATCGCAGTGGACCTTGGGATCAAGAAGCTCATTGTCAGGGGTGACTCACAGCTTGTCGTCCGCCAAGTGAACTAGGATTATCAGAGTCCGTTGATGGAAGCTTATGTTGATGAAGTGAGGAAGCTAGAAGAGCGCTTTGACGGCCTACAGATGGAATATATTCCAAGGGCTCAGAAAAACATTGCTGATGGCTTGTCAAAGTGCACCGCACTCAAGTTACCTGTGGAACCAGGGATCTTTGTGCTCAAGCTGACTCAACCGTCCGTAACACCATCAACTGGACAGAGCAAGAAGAGGAAGTTGATTACTGGTGACTATTTTCCGGCAGAGCTCCCCGAAGCCGCCGCCAAGAAGGTCCCCAAGATCAACACCAAGAGTGCTGAGGAGCAGTCTGCTCCGACAAGCCCTAGGGTTTGTTTCGTTGAAGCAGACGCTCCCGACAAGTTTTGCTCCGGCAAGCTTGCCGGGGAACATCAAGCTCCGGCTGAACCGCAGGTTCTTGCCGTAGAAGCGAATGTTCCCGCAGCAACAGATGTGCCTTTAGTCCTTGTTGTCGAGCCGCAAGCTCCAGCATGGGCACAGCAGATTGTCCATTTTCTTCAGACAGGAGAACTTCCCGAAGAGCAAGAAGAAGCGGAAAGAGTAGCCCGGCAGTCAAGTATGTACCAGTTTGTCGACAAAGACACTCAGATAGAAGAAGACTCAACGGTGTGAAATTGAAGTGTATTCATCGGGAAGATGGATGAAGCTGTTGGCGAAATA
Source organism: Aegilops longissima (assembly GCA_021605205.1). Lineage (NCBI taxonomy): Eukaryota > Viridiplantae > Streptophyta > Magnoliopsida > Poales > Poaceae > Aegilops > Aegilops longissima. The sequence goes on from CM038678.1 coordinate 291,620,246, forward strand.
CATGGAGGCATATGTGGTCACCACATTGGCAAGAAGAGCACTTGCCGCAAAGCATTCCGCAAGGTTTCTTTTGGCCGACAGCCCTCTAGGATGCAAATCGCACAAGTAACCAAGTGTGAAGCGTGCAGTTCCATTCCAAGCAGATACACCAGCCAGCTCAAGCTCTCCAGACGATCCCTTTATCCCGGCCATTTTCGTCCTGGGGTCCGACATCCTCGGCCCTTTTCCCCGAAGTTGTCGGGGCTTTGAGTACTTGTACGCTATGATCGACAAGTTCACAAAGTGGCCGGAAGTGGAAGCGATGAGGAAGGCGACAAAGACAACAAGATCAAGTTCTTGGTCGATTGTTTGCCGTTTTGGGATCCCTAACAAGATCATCACCGACAACAGCACACAATTCACGAGCCGCACCTTCATGAAGTACGTCCAAGATCTTGGCGCCAAGGTCTGCTTCGCTTCTGTTACTCATCCGAGAAGTAACGGTCAAGCGGAGAGGGCAATGCTGAAGCGCGCGCGGGCTCAAGACCGAACTTTCGACTGTGCTGCACAAGTGCGGAAGAAACTGGATTGAGGAGCTGTCGGTGGTTCTTTGGTCGATCAGACGACGCCAAATCGAGCCACCGCCAAACACCTTTCGCTCTAGTCTATGGAGCAGAGGCAGTTCTCCCCACGGAACTCAGATACGGGTCACCTCGAGTGCTCGCTATGATGAGCTCGAGCAAGAGCGATTGCGACAAGATGACGACCGCTCCTTGAGGAGGACCGTCTTCAGGCATTGCAGACGAGCTGCTCGATACCAGCAAGCTTTGCGCCGCTACCATAGCCGCAGTTAGTGCCGAAGTTTCGAGGAAGGCGACCTTGTTCTTCGGCGCGCTCAGTCCACCAAGAATTCCAACAAGTTGACGCCAAGTGGGAAGGCCCTTATCGGGTGAGACGAGTCACTAGGCTCGCATCGTTCGTTTTGAGACCGAAGATGGCATTCCGTGAGCAACTCCTGGAATATTGAGCATCTTCGTAAGTTTTACCCGTAGGGCGCGGTTGCCGGAACCTGTTTCGGCAACCACCTTTTGTACAAGTCTTGCTGATGTTGCATGTAATCCTTTGTACAAAGCCGGGCATAGATCCCGTGCATAAGTAAAGCTAATGTGCTCACCACGTCTTGTCAATTTCATGCTTTCTACATTTTATTGCATGCATTATCTGACACTTTGTGCGGCACCTATTCCGGTAAGCAATAACGAGCCATAAGGCTCCATATCATTATTTTCTATTCTTTCTCTTTCTCAAAGGAAGGAAGGTTCCCTCGCCCACAAGTTTGCCGGGGGGAAAGGAGAAGATAATGGTGTGGACCAAGCGTCGTTCAAGAAAGTTTCGCCTTACCTGGAAGCAAACGGCAGAAAAGCTAAGTTGCTAAAGTTTTGAGCAATTAGTTTTTAAAATTTTAAGATATCTTCCTCGAACGACCGTACTTTGTATGGAAAACTTGTGCGCAGAGGAACCAACTCGCAGCTAGTTGTGCCCTTACTTTGTTTCGAGTCCGCTCAACAACTTAAGTGAGCTGCGATTAGTTGCGACAAGCATGCTTGTCGGAAGCGGCACCGCCAAAGAGGCTATCGACGTCTCAAGACTCAGCCATGCAAAGGTGCTCATACCGACAAGTTCCCTAATAGTGTAGGGCAAAAATATACAAAGGAAGGAATCAAGTAAAGGAAATAACATTGCAATCACTACCCGAAATAGAGTTATATTACAAGATAACTTGCCGCAGCTCTAATAGATTGTTCTCATAACATGATCAGCAGCGGCAAGGAGAAGAAAAAAACGGGCGGCCTAATCTACGCGGTCTCCATCAACCCTCTTGATCTTGCTCACCTTGTCCACAATGGGTGCGACAAGGGTCTTGAGCGCCTCCACATCGGCATCCGGCGGCAGGGACTTGAGGACGTTGGTGAGGTTGAGGCCTGGATTGCGGAAGGCCACCTTCATCAGATTTTGAAGAGCTCTCACAGATCTGGCGCGACTGCCGACCAACTGCTTTGGGATCTCTTCCCGAGTCGCTGGAGGGCCGCCACCACGCCTTGAAGAACAAGCTGAGCTTGGCGCTGGGCTGGAGGTGCTCATCGAGGAATACCCAAGATCTACCATCCCAGCTCCGCCAACTCCCCAGTCGATGGCTGCGGCAACATCCACGAGACCTTCGGTCCAATGCTCCACATTATCCCTGAAGATGTTCTGGGCGGCATCAGCACTCGCCAGCAGCGCCTCGTCGGCCTTGATCTTCTCCAACAAGGCCACCTCCCGCTCCCTGGCGCCGTCCAGCGTCTAAATCAAGGTGGTCAGCTTCAACTCGAGATCTGTGTTGGAGTCCTTGGCGGCGCTGAGCTCCTTGCTCCTCTCGGCGAGACGACCCTGCAGCTCGCCAAGAGTGTAGGCGTCCTTCTCGCGCTCATGCTTGAGTGCAGCAAGCTCCTCGCCGCTCTTCTCCAGACTGGCCTCCAGCTGTGTCACCTTCGTCTCCAGCTCCTTCTTGGCGGCCTCGGCAGCTGTGGCGGCATCCTTTGCTTCCTTGATAGCCCCACCAAATGTCTGCTCACGCGTGGCAAGATCTTCCTCATGGCTGTCAAGATTGACCTTCCTCTGCGCCAACTCGCCTTCCTGCGCAGACAGCTTCTTAGCAGCAAGCCTTTGTTGCTCTTCAGCTTCAGCCTTCTCGAGGAGGAAGGCTTTACGCTCCTCGACAAGTCGCTCCCGCTCCTCCGCCAAGGACCGGAGAGCTTCCTGATTGATGCCCCGGAGCTCCTCCGCGCGCTTCTCGATGTCTGCTCCCGCCTTCGCGACAAGCGCTTCCCGGGATTCCAGCTTGGCTTGTCGGGCGCGGTAGAACGACAATAGCTTCCTCAGTAGCTGCTCCTCCTCAGACTCGCCGCTGCTGCTGCTTGGCGCGTCGACCAGCGTTAGCCCAGCGGAGGCGAGCAGCTCTTCGTCAAAGGTCTCCCCTTCGACCGGAGCCCTGGAGCTCGACGCCCAGGGGAGCTTGATGAAGACGCCATCGCCGGCCTTTAGATAGGCGCCGGGCTGGGGCTCTTCAGAGCCTGACGCTGCAGCAGTGGCGGAGGGATCGGCGGTCGGAGTAGCGCCTGACTCTCCTGCGGCCTCAGGGCCATCAGTGTGATCGCCGGACCCCTCGCCAGCTTCTGCTGCGGCAGCTTTTGCGGCCTCTTCACCGGCGGGCTCGTCAGCGCCAGCTTCCTCTTCGGCAACGGCGGTGTTGTCAGCATTGCCACGCGCGTCCTCCTCGCCGGCGACCTCGGTCTCCATTGGCTCTGCGGGAGATGGATCTGACGACCGGATGAAGAAAAGTCAAGCAAGTATCCAACGATAAAATAAGAAGAAAAAGAACCCAAGGGAAATTTTCAGGCAAGAGGATTACCTGCGATGGGATCTGCAGCCGCGGTCTCAACCACCGGAGGGTCGCTGGTGCTATCCCTTGCCGGAGACGCCTCCCTTGCCGGAGAAGCCTCCCTTGCCAGAGAACGCTCCCTTGACCGGGGATCCTCCCTTGGCGGTGTGGTGAAGCAGATGGCATGACAGAGCGGCAGGCACTCTGGTGGGGCTGCTCTGCTCCTACACAAAACAACAGTCAGATATCAGCAAAGAAAGGGCACCCATGCAAGCCCAACAGTAAGAAGTAAACCATATACTTACGCTGGGGGCTGCGCTGGGGGCTGCTTTGAGGAAGAGTTGCCGGGTCTGGCAGGGAGGTCTCGGACGCGCCTCTTGCTGCATGGTGGGTTCGCCCTCGATGACAATCACCGGGGCCTTGGCTCTTCGACGCTCTCGGGCCGCGGCCCCTGAAAAGGAAAGGGTTCAGAATGAAGCAAATCAGATACAAGACAAAGCAACAAAATTGAAGAACTACAAGTACAACACGAAGCTTACTCTTCTTCTTCCTCGCCGGAGCTGAGCGCGGAGAGGTCAAGTCTGGCTCGCCTCCGGCGACGAGGCGGAGGTGGGTGCCCTTGGCCGCTTGGCGGGGCGGCAGCGGTGGCTCGGGAGGACTCCGCTCCGATTCTTTGAAGGGCGTGAGGTGCTCCCGCTGCAACAAGTGCTTGCCGCGGTGGAGCTGCTGCATGTGAGCGGGCGGCTGTTGGCTGTCTGCCGCCTCGCCACGTCTCCAAGCCTTTGCGGAGACGCCTTCTGGTGGAGCTGGGGGCTCGCCATGCAAGCTGCTTGAAGGAGGGAGGAGGCGCCCTCGGCAGGCTCGCCGACTCAGCCAGGCTCGGCAAGCTCCTCCTCCGCCGCAAACTCCCTCGCCGACAAGGCTTGCCGCCCTGCTGCTTCGCCTCCACGGTGAATCCGAACTCACTGCGGGCGGCGGGCTGCCGCCTCTTCCAGCCTGGTGGCGTCGCTGCATCTCATCGTCGGTGGTGTCATGGGTGAGGCCCCTCTGCTCATCGGGGCGGACCGGCACTTCTACCAGGCTGTCGAAGAACTCTTGCACGACGTCATCCGCAGGCTCTTGCCAAGTGGGGACAATTCCATGAGAGTCGCACAATGGCATCATTGCACGGATGCGGTCGAGTGAGGAATTGTTGCACAACGGAACTACGCCACTCGGCAACCTGAACATTTCGGGATGGTCTGGGTCGGGCTTGAACAGCTCCAAGAGCATCGCGTCAAGTTCCAAGACAGTGAAGTTGAAATTAAGGCCCGGGCGCAGCCTCATGATATCTGCCGCGTTCGAAACTCCGGGCAGGTCTCCTCCTCTCCGCAAGGGGCGTCTGCGGCGAAGAAGTTTGCGCATAACGGTGCCTCTCGGTGAGCCCGCAAGTCTAAGGCGAAGGATTCGGGTGACGGCAATCTTCAGCCTAGCATCTTCCGGGGCCACGTTGCTCCAATCGTTGCCGCACACTATTGGGGTTTGAAGCTGGGCGGTAAAGGGCTGCGGGTTCTCCTCAACAATCCAACACCAATCTGCCCTCCATTCCTCCCACTTGCTGCGGAGCTCTCCCTCCAGATAGGCTTCCTTCTTGCCGATCCTTGAGATCCAAGCGATTCCTCCGGCAAGTGGCTCTCCTCTCTCGACTCGGGGCATGAAGAAGTGGCGGAAGAGGGCTACGTTTGGGTGGACTCCGACAAAGTTTTCGCAAAGATGTGCGAAAACTGCCATGGTCAGGACAGCATTGGGGGTGAAGTCAAGGAGGCGGAACCCGTAGGTGTTCATGATATCGCAGAAAAATTCAGAGAAGGGCGGGCAGAGCCCGCAATAGAAGAAGAGCGCGAAGAAGGGGTACCCATTTGGAGCCAGTTCCGAGGCGGCAGCTGGGAGTACCTTCGTGCGCGGATGCGCTCGCGTCTCCGTCGACCAGAAGAGGTAGTAGTTCTCCCTCAGATCCCTTGCGGCGAGCTGGGGGAGATGGCCCGCTCCTTTCGCAGCGCCGCGAGCCGCTGCGCCTCGGCCGACTTCACGCCCTTCCCCTTGTCGGCTTTCGGAGCCATGGCGGAGGTGGTGGGGGAGATCGACGGCGTTGGTGGTGCTGGTGGCGATGGGGGGCGGAGCGCTGCTCTCTTCAGACTTGGGAAGAAGGGGGGAGCAGCGGAGGTTTTTTCGAGATTGGACAGCAAATGGCGAGGTGGGCGAACTGCCCCTGTTTCCCCTGCTTATAAAGAGGGAGGGGCGGACGCCCGCTTTCCGATAAAGAAACCCCCACGATCTCTCCCACGATGCGCGCTCGACGCGTGCTGCCTGTGGGGGCGGGTGGGTCCGGAGTGAGTTCTGGCGTAACCCAGCCGCTGCGTTCTGCTTTTGGGGCTGGCCCAACAGCGCTTCGGCACCGTGTGTGGCCCAGGCCTGGGGCTCTGCCGGTGTACTAGAGTAGGGTACCCTAGTATCCCGAACTCGTGCACGGGCAGTCGCAGCACCTCAAGCAGGCTTGCACGGTGACCGCCAAGGTCCTCCGCGGCTCCATTGGAGCCATTCAAGAACAAAGTATTTAAGTCAAGGAGACAAGGCCCCGGCAAGAGGAGCTTGCCGGGAAGGCCAACCAAGGCACCTAAGAGACAAGGCCCCGGCAAGAGGAGCTTGCCGGGAAGGCCCGGTGAGCGACAAGCTTCCGGACGCTACAAGGCAACAACCGCGGCAAGGTGCTTGCTGCGGCAGACTACCACTCCGCTCCTGCGCTCCAGCGCATCCACCAACGTGTCGCCCTGGGACCTTTCCAGGCACGCGTGGATAGAGGCTGTGCGGCCAGCGGAGCGCGGTGGCAAGCGGCGCTGACAAGATTGCCATCGTGGCAAGCGGTGGCGCCCCTGACGGTCCCTGTTTGCACTATTTGGGCGACATAGACGGGCATTTAATGCCTTTGAACCCTGCCATCAGGGTTAGGTATGATACACTGTACAAGTAGCTGTACCAACCGCACTCTTTTTCCACTTTTGCCCTTGTCTACGTTGCCACCTGTCGGAGACCCCTTGAGCATATAAAAGGAGGCCCATGCTAACGAGAGGGGGTTCGAACGGTTCAAGCCGTAAAGCACCCACGCTTAGATCTCTTTAGCTTGATGATGTACGGTAGCACTCAGCGCTCCCTAGCAAGAACACAATACAATCGGACATGCAGCAAGTAGGAGTATTATCTCCGGAGAGCTCCGGTTGGGTAACTGCTTTGTGTGCTTCCTCGATCTGCTCTTCGTGCGACCTCGCCCTTCACCGAACCGAAAGGGGCTCAGTCCGCCGGTCCCATAGGTGTTTGTGGGTCCGATCAACTTCCCCGACACAGTTCACTAATGATTACCTCTCAAACCACCTCTATGGTCAGGAGGCGAGGAGGTTTTCATAAAAAACACACGGTTGAATATTGAAGTGTTCCTGAAGAGGACGAAGGATGGACGGTCAACCATCTACAGGCACTGGCCTAAGTTGCAAAGACCTTCGACATGAATGAAGGCTCAATATTCGCCTTCCGCTTCAGCAGTTTTCCAGATGAGATGCATATGTCTATATATCGTCTATGATGCTAATTTCTAAAGTTTCTACATGTTGGATGTGAAACTTGGTGCTGGTGCTGTTGTGTAATGGGGTAGCTGAGTACTGAAGCTATATCATGTTGTACTCTGATGTATTTCAATTATGAAATCCTGCTTCCTTAATATGGAAACGAAATATATTATGTGCTTAATATGAATGTCAATTAGATTAATAAATGGATTATTAATAATAGGGCAATTAGCATGCTAATGGCGAATTAGAAGGCTAATTGGGTTTTGCTACTGCAAACAGTTATTGAGAAAATACCGTGGGCGATGACCTCAGGCAACGCACACAGTTTCTAGGAATAAACTGTGTTGGATCAATGAACAATCACACACGACCTTCTCTTGAAAACTGTTTGTGTTAGGCCACCTTGCCCAAACATTTACAACATAAAAACTGTGTGTGATGCATTTAATAACGCAAAGGATAAAATTGTTAATATCGTGTGCAATGGCAACACTATCACAAACGATTTAACGGGGAAAATTGTAAGTGTTGTACCTATGAACGGAAATGTTTTCCTTGGAGCGACTATGTGGGATGTACATACGAATGCAAACATTTAGCGGGGACTGACTGTGTGGGATGTACTTGCGACCGGAAACAATTTCGCCTGTATAATTGTATTTTTAGCTCTATTGTAGTATTTCCGTATTTGAGCGCTCGCGGGTCGCACACGACCACATTTTTCCGAGCGTGTGGGCCAGTTGGGCATATCCCCGGTGGTTTCTAGGTCATATGGGAAGGACCCCCCTATCGCCGTCACTCGCTAGGTGACGGTTCCAAATGCCATCGCTGAAAGGGGTTAAAAACCGTTTGTATAGCACAAACACGTACCAGCTTACTCTTCGTGTGTATCAGCCATTTGAGCCGGTTATGGAAAATTTAGGAGAGAAAGCAAGGTCTTCAGAGCAGGCAATGTTACCTGTTGAAGCATATATCTCGATGGTTACAGGGAGCTCCTCAGAGGAGGATTCAGAGACAGATAATCAGTCCTATATCCAACTTGAGGTGTATGCTCTAAGTTGCGATGTTTATATTTCTCATATCATGCATATGGTGTCTTGCATTTCTTGGTTTATACATCATATGCACAATATTGAATTCCATCTACTTAATTTAGAGATCATACATGCGAGTGCCAGCTGCGTAGTATATGAATCAATTATGTCAATTATTTCATGCCATCCTGTATACTTAGACAACATGTATGTGAATTATTTCATTCCAACCTATTTTAGAAAGACATCATATATTTTGTCATGTCATCCTGTTTAGATACTCATCATATGTTGAATTATGCAATTATACCTTGTTAAGTTATCCATCATATATCTGAAACTGCGTCATGCTATCCTATTTAGTTAGGCATCATATATGTGAAACTGTGTCATGATGTCCTGTTTGGTTAGACAACATATATGTGAATTACCACATCTGTCTATCATACAGTGTCTTTACGTGCAATTTCTTTTCTTGTTTATCAGTCGTTTGAATTGGAGGGGGTGATGGCAGTATCTAAGGGAGAAAAAACCCGTTATTCACAAAAGACAGTGCTACCCGTCGATGCAGATAGAACCATGGTTGTACTGGCCCCCAAAGTAGCCACACCACACATAATTGAGACTCCTCCAGATTGCACACTTACATCGTTGGACAGAGAACTAGCTACAACCCATCTAACCCCAACCCCAGCGGATAGTAACCCACTTCTAGTTGACAAAGCACCATGTCCACCACAGAGTACCCCCACACGAGGAGTTTGTAAAGCAAGTGCAGTGCCCAAAGCACAAAGACCACCACAGGGAACCCAAACTCCATGTTTAATGCAGAAGAGCAACTGTTCTCAGGTCAGATTCCGTAGCTATGGTCCATACTCCTTTGCTGTTGCATCACTATATTTACTCATACCAACTGTCGGCGTCAAAACCGGCCGATCTCGGGTAGGGGGTCCCGAATTGTGAGTCTGAGGATCGAAGGTAATAGGAGACAAAGGGGACACGATGTTTACCCAGGTTCGGGCCCTCCTAATTGATGTAATACCCTACTTCCTGCTTGATTGACTTTGATGAATATAGGGATTACAAGAGTTGATCTACCTTGAGATCGTAATGGCTAAACCCTAGATGTCTACCCTCTATAGATTAAACCCTCTGGTTTATATAGACACCGGAGGGGGCTAGGGTTGTACAGAGTTGGTTTACAGAAGAAGGAAACTACACATCCGGACGCCAATCTTGCAATCCACGCAAAGGAGAGTCTCATCCGGACACGGGGAAAGGTCTTCTACCTTGTATATTCACGGCCCATCAGTCCGGCCCATGTCACATAGCCCGGACGCCCGAGGACCCCTTAATCCAGGACTCTCTCAGTAGCCCCTGAACTTGCCTTCAATGACGGTGTAGTATCCGACTTATGTCTTCGGCTTTGCAAGGCGGGTTTTTGTTCATACTTCGGATTGACGACAGTCTGGATCGAACCTCGATACGTCGCCTTTATGACTCCTTCCTGTGGTCGCTTCGATTTCCGCATGCCGAATAAATACAAACGGTCCATGATTTCTTGTAAATAAGCCCCTCACCATGCTCGGACGACATCTATATAAGGAGATTTAGATCCCCAAGTGCCATCTCAAATCGCGCAGAGAAAAAACTGCCAAGGTTAGTATCACGCCCAATATGCGACCCTATCCAAAAGGAACTCGAAGGTCCCACCAAGGATAGGCCCGCATATTGAAACGCTTTTGCAAGGTGGATATCATTACATCAACATTACATAATAGTGGGGATACATACAAAAGGCATACAATGCCACACGAATACAACATCATCTTACAGAAGAACAACATCCCACTACGGATGAAACACAAACAGAAGCTCAAACGACATCCACCCTGCTAGCCCAGGCTGCCGACCTGGAACCTATCCCCTGATCGAAGAAGAAGCAGAAGAAGAACTCCAATACTAGCAAACATCGCTCTCGCGTCAAGATCATCGCATAACCTGTACCTGCAACTGTTGTTGTAGTAATTGTGAGCCACGAGGACTCAGCAATCCCATTACCATGGGTATCAAGACTAGCAAAGCTTAATGGGAAAGGAAGGGGTAAAGTGGTGAGGTTGCAGCAGCGACTAAGCATGATATGGTGGCTAACATATGCAAATGAGAGCGAGAAGAGAAGCAAAGGAACGGTCGTCAACTAGTAATGATCAAGAAGTGATCCTGAGCTCCTACTTACGCCAATCATAACACAGAAACCGTGTTCACTTCCCGGACTCCGCCGAAAAGAGACCATCATGGCTACACACACGGTTGATGCGTTTTAATTCGGATCTGGTGTCAAGTTATCTACAACCGGACATTAACAAATTCCCATCTGCCACATAACCGCGGGCACGACTCTCGAAAGTTTAAACCCTGCAGGGGTGTAACAACTTAGCCCATGATAAGCTCTCGCGATCAACGAAGGATATTCCTTCTCCCCGGGAAGACCCGATCAGTCTCGGAATCCCGGCTACAAGACATTTCGACAGTAATAAAACAAGACCAGCAAAGCCGCCCGGATGTGCCGACAAATCCCGATAGGAGTCGCACGTACCTCGTTCTCAGGGCACACCGGATAAGTCAAGCTACGAGTAAAACCAAGCCACGAGTTTCACCGTGGTGGCCCTGCAGGCTGCTCGGTTCGGACCAACACTCTAAGGAGCACTGGCCCGGGGCTAAATTAAAGATGACCCTTGGGCTCCGGAAACCCAAGGGAAAAAAGGCATAGGTGAGGCAAATGGTAAAACCAATGTTGGGCCTTGTTGGAAGAGTCTTATTCAAAGCGAACTGTCAAGGGGGTCCCATAAATCACCCAACCGCGTTAGGGACGCAAAATCCGGGAACATAATACCGATATGACGGAAACTAGGGCGGCAAGAGTGGAACAAAACACCAGGCATAAGGCCGAGCCGTCCACCCTTTACCAAGTATATAGATGCATTAAAAATATAAGAGATATTGTGATATCCCAACATAAACATAATCCAACATGGAGAAATCTTCATCTTCACCTGCAACTAGCAACGCTATAAGAGGGGCTGAGCAAAAGCGGTCACATAGCCAAAACAACGGTTTGCTAGGAAGGGTGACAAAGGTTAGGGGCTATCATGCAATTTGGGAGGCTTGAGTAGCAAAAAATAGGTAGCGCAGCAAAGCGATAGAATGAAGCAACTAGCATAGCAATGATCCAGGGTAGCAGTCATCTTGCCTGAAATTCCGCTAGGAAGAAGATCGAGTCCATGAAGAAGACGAACGGGAGTAGTCGAACGAATCCTCACAATCGCAACATTACCGGAACTAAGAAGCAACACCGGAAAGAAACAAACAACCTGGTAAATGCACAAGCATAAACATGGCATGATGCACAAACAAGTATGATGCATGTCCGGTTTAATGAGGCATGGCATGGCAAAGTGCAACAAACAATGCTACAAGTTAAGTGGAGCTCAATATGCAACGAGTTGCATATTTGACGAAACGCCACATCAATTATTTAGTCCATCTCGTTTAGGTACACAACAATATTAAATGAGGCCGGAACAACAAACAACAATTCCGGAAAATCCTCATATGCATATTTCGAATTTGCTACTATTCTTCCCTAAACACAATTTTAATGTTGTTAAATAGCAAAATAAAGTGCACCAAGTTAATCTATGCATTTTTCCACCCCATTTACATATAAAGTTTATTAAAATTGGAGTTACGGTTATTTAGTTATGAAATAAATCATTTTAGCATATTATTTAAGCAAAATTAAACATACGTCATTTTTAACATGTCAAACATGGATGAAAGTGGCTGATTATGAAACTAGATGAAAAACTAAGCAATTTTCATATATAAATTATTTACATATGATGCACGGTTGTGGAGTTATTATATGCATGAATTCTAGGGGTTTTTCTGCAAAACTGATATTCTCTGGATAATTATGAAAATCGCAGCAGCAGGAAAAACACACTACGGGCCGAATCTGCCGGCCCAACAGTGCACAGGGGGGCGCTGGATCTGATGCTCACCATGGGCTTGGCCCGATTGGAAGCCGGGGAGGCCGGTTGGGGGCGCACGGGCCTTGAGCCCACTGGCGTCGCTATGACGAGGCGCAATCAACGCGGGTGTCGACCGCGTCGTCCTCCTCTCGAACAGAGGCAGCAACAGGACTTTGGGGCGAGCGCTCCTGCTCGATGAAGATGAAGCAGAGGCCTGTGCGAGGGGAAGCAGGAGACGCAACGGCGGTGCTGGACGAGAAGGCAACTGGGCCTCGAGATCAGTCAGCCCACGCTGGGAGGGGGTCACGCTGGCAGCGGCGAAGCGCTGGTCGTGCTCGTTCGTGAACCAGGGCGACGACGACGGATTTGGCGCGATGCGATGGAGCGGCGCTGGGACTTGGCGTGGGGGGCGTCGCAAGACGACGGAGCGAGAGGAACCGGGCGGAGGCAACCTGATCCGACGGCGGGGAGCTCCTGCGGGAGAGGGATGAGACCAGGAAGAGGTTAGAGAAGGGGGGAAACGAGAAGAAGAGGAGGACAGGGAGAAGGAGCGAGCGCCTGGCCTGGCGGATTAGCACGGAGGAGCTGCTCGGCCTCGGGGTGCTGCTTGAAGCGATCGACGCGGTGCAGGGGAAAACAGATGCCTCGGGCATCGGTTGCAGGAGCGAGAGGCCATAGGCGCAGGGCTGCTCGGCCTTGGGCTGTTGCTCGCCGGTGGCTCACCGGCTATCGGCGCGGAGGACGGGTAGAGGAGCGTACGGGGCTGCAGGAGAGGTGGAGGCTGGGGCTGGACTCTCGTTGGCTCGGGCGATGGGCAGTGGAGGCTGAGGATTGGGCGTCGATGAAAACAAGGAAGGTTGTCGGGGAGATTGGATCGGGAGGAGATCCTGAGGAGATGCCAGAGACTGGCGGCGGCGGCTGCGGGAATGGATGGATGGGACACCTTAGGTCTAGGGTTAGGTTGGTTATATAGGTAGGTTGGTTAGCTTAGGGCAAAACGGACCCTCCGATTAGAATCGTACGGTCGAAAATAAACAGGTTAGGGAGTCCAAATAAGAAAACGGAGATGTTTTAGGGATGTTAGGGGATGATCCGGACCCACCGGTAACAACAGAGCGGGTTGGGTTTGGAGCAGTTTCGGACACACACACGAGGGGTAAAGAGAGGTCAACGAGGACAAGGGCCTGACAAAATGACAACGGAGGCAAAGAGAGAAAGGGCAACTGCGAACGGCTACGAGTTTTACGAAAACATGTAAATGCAATGCGCATGATGCCATGAGATGAGATGCATGACATGAACACAATGCAAAACAAAAGACAAAACCCAACCACGGAGGAAATAACATATCACATAGCCGGAAATGGCAAGAGTTGGAGTTACGAACATGGAAAGTTGTATCCGGGGCGTTACAGTTAGCTACGAACAAAAATCTTCCAACATGGCCAGTGCTCCACGGTCCTCTTCTCGCCCCCATGGCCCTCAGGAGGGTGATTGGCAGAGTTGCTCTGTGCCTCATCTTTAGCTAAGTCGACTCCAGATGGAGGGCTATCTTCCCCTCATAGATCTAGTCTCCATTCGAGCGGGTTTGGCCTCAATCGGCAACGATGTGATGGCCAAGATGTTACCCAACCCCAATAAGGAGGAGAGGGTGTACTTCGCCCCATTCTTATTGCGGGGCCTAGGATTTCCAATCCAACCCTTCCTCAGGGGTTTATTGGAATTTTACAGCATCCAACTGCATAACCTTACCCCCAATTTGATTCTGCACATCTCAGGCTTTGTTGCCCTCTACGAACTGTTCTTGGGCATATAGGCCCATTTTGAACTATGGAGGAAGTTCTTTTGCCTCGTCCCCTGCCATCGAGGAGGTTCCATATTTGAAGTGGGCGGCGCTGAAGTATGGCGCATAGCCGCATCCGGATACCTCATTGGAATTCCCAAAGAGGTCTACGCGCAGTGGTCTTCGGAAAGGTTCTACATGGAGGACGTCCCTCTGCCCGACCCAGTTCGGCGCGGCCTTCCTGAATTTTCTAGTGCTCCTCTAAAGAAGTGCCTCAACTGGCATCCCCGAAGTCCCTAGGAGGAAGACAGTGTGGAGATAAAGAGGTTGGTCAGCAAGGTCAGGTTGCTGACCCACACCAAGCTCTCGATAATCGAGGACATGGCCATTGCAATAAAGAGGTTTGCTCAGCCTCTCCAATCCAGAGTAACCCTGTTATGGTGTTACAACGGAGAAGATGACGCACCCCGTTACAGACGGAAGGGTCTGGATACCCCAGCCTAACTGACCACAATCTTGGCCGATCTGTATAAGGGTGAGAAAAAAGATTTCCTCCGCTTGAGCTGTCGTGAAGGCAACTACATGTACAACCCTATTGAACGGGTAAGATTTCGATCGTCTGTGTTATTTTATTGCTGTTACAGACACTGATCGAATTTGCCCTTTGTCGCCACAAACAGTCATGGAGGAAAATGACCGAGGACGTCCACTGTCCTGCTCCCCAGCTAGAGGATCATAACCGCGATAAAGACCCTGGCTTTTGCAAGGTTCCGGACATATACATAGAGTTCGATGACGGGGTTTTTCATCAAGCGAGCCTTAACGACTCGGACGTGGCTATCACTACCGACTACCTCCACCTCTATCCCTTCTTCATCGTGAGTATTTGGAGGGCTCTTGAAAGGAAATCCCTATTTGTACTTTTGCCCATTATACTGATCCTAATTTTAATAGGATCGCTGCTCGGCGGCCCGTACCTCCACCAGGGAAACCCTACACGGGGTAATCGTTCGAAACGAAAAGGTGACAGGGAGTGCTGCAGAAACTGCACAACCGTCCAAGAGGTATGTCCGCTTTAATACATGCCCGGGTATGAATCCGGATTGTTCAAAGTCTCCTTTCTTCTTGATGTCAGGATAAACACGTGGCAGACAATGGGAAAGTGTCCTGCTAGCCGAATGTCAAGCAATCCGGTGCCGAACTCGTCAACTGGGACGGGAGCCGATGCAATGCCAGTTCCGCTGCCTCATGTGGATTCGGATGACGTATCTGTCATGAACTCTGAAGTAGAGAGTGTGATGAATCATCTTTGATTGAAAGAGGGAATGCGTGCTCGGGCCTTTTCTGAGCAAGAATTTACCGCACTTAGTTTGGTAGATGCATACATCCGAGCGGCTCGAGACGGACTTGCCGAAGTCACTCAATTGTCCTCAAAGGACATACTGGTAAAAGTTTATGCAATTTGTATGGTCTTATGCCAGTAGCCCCGAGACTTGAAGCGCTGAAGCAAACCGATTTAAGGATCGATAATATTTGCAGGTTCTGAAAGAAAAGAACACTATGCCAGCCCAGGAGCTGAAAGAAAACCAGACGCAACGGAATGCGGTCACCACTGAACTGGCGGAAATGAAAAAGATCGCAACAGGCGCATCTAGGGATAAAAATCTTGAGGAGGACAACCAATCCAAAGAGATAGAGAGCTTGAAGGCTCTGTTATTAGCCGTTTAGAAAGAGAATGAAAAACCTGAAGAGCAGCATGTTCAGTATGTCTTCCTCTCTTATTTAGAACCACCCTAGGTGCTCATGTTTAGTCCATAATGCAGAATATCATGACTCTGTTGCTGCAGGTCTATTAACTAGTCGGCCGGAAGAGGAAGTATCCGGATTTCACAGCGGCGTGCTAAAGGAGTTGTCCGCGGTAAATGCTCGAGCCCAAAAATCCATGAAGAGTATGGTGAAGGCTTTATGGCCATCTGATACTCCTCTAGAAAGTATGGAGGGCCTAGCAAACCTGATCAAAGGTGCCCGGTGCCGGTTCGAGCTATGGAAGGCATCCGCCTACCATGAAGGCGCACGTGAAGCCTGGGCCATGGTTAAGATAGGCTTCACTAAACTGGACCCAAATCATAAGGCCCGAGTGGGACCACATGGACCAGATGGGAAAGAAATTCCATTGAATTTGGCGTATGATCAAGTGATGATAGCTGCGAAATATTCGCAGGAATACTATAGGTTAGACAGTCTTATAGATGGAATAGATAAGGAATAGGTTTTTGGTTTAATGTATTAATGTACATTTATGATCAACCTGTGTCTTTGTCCGAACATGTGAAAAGATTTGTCAACGCAGGCTTTCGGCTTTAACCTCCGAACCAAATTGGTGGAGTGTTTCCGGATACTTATTTGAAATGAAAAGGAAGTATTTACTATGTCCGGAAACCAGGCAACCCACTCATTGTGCTCGAACAGACACAAAATTGACTTCAGGATGTATGTTATATTACATATGTAAGAAACATCTTCTAAGGAAAATAGTTCCGTTTAGGGTTACTTTCCTTGGGTCGGCATACTATAATTACGCGTGTCGGGGTGTGTGATTTGTAATACGGAAAAACTGTCTCGCAGTGTTTAAAGTGGTTGCAATACGACAACAATCTGTCGTTTGATTGCCGATCAATTATTCCCTTAAGAACGCTAGCTTTCGGCTTCACCCGTCTGAGGTACATGTTCGATAACTCGGTTGTAACAATCACAGAGGTGCTCCTTTTATGTCCTAGCTGAACAATCAGGAACGTAGGGCATAAGCACAGGAGCAAGGGAACCCAGCTTGGCAAAAACTTAAGTCATAGAGGTGCATATAATGGCAAAAAGGATGTATATCAGCAAACAACACATATATTGTGAGCTCTAGGCTCGGAATAATAATAAGCTTCTACTTACAGAAGCCCCCAGTCATGGTGAGGTGTATACATTTAAGGATGTGTACCCCTCAAGTGTTCGGCTTATCCGAACACATCCGTGAAAACGTATAAAAACGAGAAGAAAAAGAAAAATTCAAAAGGAGAAAAAGGAATGAAAAATTAGTATGGCCGGACTTATGCGTAGAATCTTCGGAGCCGGGCAGCGTTCCATGGGTTCGGCTCCAAGCTATTATCCGATGTGGTGTGAAGGCGGTAGGCTCCTCCAGTGAGGACTTCATCTATAATGAAGGGACTTCCCATTTTGGTTTGAGCTTGTCCTTTTTCTTCTCCGGGAGGCGTAAAATGGGTTCACCGACGTTATACGTCTTTGCCCGCACTTCTCTACTTTGGTATCTCCGAGCTTGTTGTTGATAGAATGCGGAACGGGCCTTCGCAACATCGCACTCCTCCTCCAGGCCATCTAGATCGTCCTGCCGATCAAGCTCGGCTTCTCTCTCTTCATACACGCAAACTCTTGGTGAGTCATGAATAATGTCGCAGGGCAAGACGGCCTCTGTGTCGTACACCTTATAGAAGGGTGTGTATCCGGTCGTGCGATTGGGCATGGTTCGCAGCCCCTAGAGTACGGAATTGAGTTCCTCGACCCAGTGTTTATCTGATTCCCGTAGGGATCGCACTAGTCTGGTTTTGATGCCGCTCATTATCATTCCATTAGCCCATTCGACCTGACCATTTGTTTGAGGGTGATATACTGATGTGTAGTCGAGCTTAAGGCCCAGATTAGCACACCCATTTTTCACCTCATCAGCTATGAAGTTAGAGCCATTGTCAGTAATAATGCTGTGCGGGACACCGTAACAGTGTACAACGAGGGATATAAAGTCGATCACCGGCCCAACTTCAGCCATTTTTACTGGTATGGCCTCTATCCACTTACTGAATTTATCCACCATAACCAGCAAATATTTCTTCTTATGGCCTCCCCTTTAAGGGGTCTGACCATATCTAGCCCCAGACCGCAAAAGGCCAGGTAATGGAAATTGTTTTTAGGGCGGTGGGCGGCATATGACTTTGATTGGAGAACAGCTGGCATCCGACACAGCGCTGTACAAGTGCCTGTGCATCTGCTCCAGCCGTGGGCCAAAAGAAACCTCTACGGAAGGCCTTACTTATGAGAGCCCGAGCTGCGGCGCGATGGCCACTGACCAGCATGTATTTCGGCCAAGAGTTGTCGTCCCTCCTCTTCAGAGATACATCTTTGAAGAACT
The DNA here is from genome assembly GCA_021605205.1 of Aegilops longissima. Taxonomy (NCBI): domain Eukaryota; kingdom Viridiplantae; phylum Streptophyta; class Magnoliopsida; order Poales; family Poaceae; genus Aegilops; species Aegilops longissima. The sequence goes on from CM038678.1 coordinate 291,638,285, forward strand.
CCAGTATGAAAGTGGGTTATATCGACTAGAGGGGGGGGTGAATAGGCGTTTTATGAATTCTTTACTGAGGAATTTGCGGGTGAGGAAATTCCTTAGCGAAGAACTACTAGCAGCGGAATAAGTACCCAAAAGTAAACATAACAGAACACAAGCATGGTCATCATGATGAAATGGAGACAAGCATGGAGTACAGACAGCGTAATCACAGGATAACACAGGATGAAGACAAACAGACTGAAGAAATTGAACTGAGGAAATTGAGAAAGTCTTCAGTCAAAGTCTTCAAACAGATATGAACAAGCCCACAACACAGTTATGAGGAAATTAAAGAGTTGAGGAAATAGAACCAGTAGGCTTGGTGAAGACAATGATTTGGTAGACCAGTTCCAACTGTTGTCTCAGTTGTACATCTGGTTGGAGCGGCTAGGTATTTAAACCTGAGGACACATAGTCCTCACCGTATTCTCCTTGAGGTAAGGTCACACAGACCTCGCCCAATCACTCGTGGTAAGTCTTCAGGTGACTTCCGAACCTTGACAAACTCGGTCACTCAGTGATCCACAATTCCTCTTGGATGCTCTAGACCATGACGCCTAACCGTCTGGAAGTAGCACAATCTTCAATGGTAACAAGCGTCGGATCCGCGCAGGATCAATCTCTTCAGTGATGCTCAACCACTTTGGGTTTGCAGGTGTTTGGGTTTGGGTTTTTCCTCACTTGATGATTTTCACTCAAAGTCCTCGGAGGATGGGATGCTCTCAAATTACAAGTGTCAGTTTCTCTTGGAGCAGCCAACCAGCTTGTGGTTGTAGGGGGCGGCTATTTATAGCCTAGGGAGCAACCCGACATGATAAGACATAAATGCCCTTCAATGATATGACCGTTAGGTGGATAAGATATTTTGGGATAGCTGGCGCGTAGCACAACAACGGTCGGAAATTTGAGTATCAAATTCCTCACAGCTATCATGTTCCTCACTGTGTAGGCAATTCACACTCGTGAATTCCTAACTCCTCAGTCAGAACAAATTCCTCAGAGACTAGAAGAACTTCGCCTCTGTCACTAAAGAATATGACTGAACTGTATGAGATTTCCAATGGCCTCACTCGAATGGATTGGTAGGTGTAGGATTTTGAGTTGAGCATCACATGGAAATTTTTCCTTAGTATTTCCTCGACCCCCTTTAACAGTATGGTGTTTCCTATGACTCAAGAAGGAGAAAAAAGGAACTACGAAAACAAAATTCTTCATGCTTCATGTTCCTCGAATGAATACCAAGTCTTCAAGGTCACACCAATTTCTTCACTTTCAAAGTCTTCGGAAAGTCTTCAGAAATCCAAAGTCTTCAGTCGAAGAACTTCATTTTTAGGGGTCGACTTTCTCTATAAATATCAAAACTCCTCATAGAGTTATAGACCTGTGTACACTCATAAACACATTAGTCCCTTAACCTATAAGTCTTCAATACACCAAAATCACTAAGGGGCACTAGATGCACTTACACAGTAGTACTTTTCTTGTAGAGTTCTCCTTCATGAACTTTGTAAGCTTTCGAGCATCAAACGATGCGACGTGCCTCATTCTGGTCATCAGGGAGCTCCCGCCTATTAAGGTCAGCCAAGAAAGGTTCAGTCCATGGAGCGATTACAGCCATGATTTCATGGGCGGAAGGTGTCATTTCGGTGCCCGAGCCCCCGATGATATCAGAATTTTGTTTGGCATCTGAGGGTATGATCGGCTCCAGACTAGTATTGCCGCTCTCATCCTGCCATACCACGAATGGCTTGAACAGCCTTTCCACAAAGGTGTTAGGTGGGACAGGGTCGCGTTTAGTGCACATTCGAGCAAGGATGTCCGCTCCTTGATTACTGTCTCGAGCCACGTGATGAAACTCGAGCCCCTCGAACCGAGCTGATATTTTGAGTACGGCGTTGTGGTAGGCCGCCATCTTTGGATCTTTTGCATCGAATTCTCCATTTATTTGGTATATTGCAAGGTTTGAATCCCCACGCACCTCGAGGCATTGTATGCCCATAGAAACAGCCATTCGGAGACCATGCAGTAGTGCCTCATTTTCGGTCGCGTTGTTGGAGTCCGTGTACATGATTTGTAATACATAACAGACTGTGTCCCCTGTAGGGGATGTTAGGATGACAACGGCCCCCAATCCAGCTAACATTTTAGAGCCGTCGAAGTACATCACCGAGTTGGAGTATGTGCTGTAATCTTTAGGGAGTTCGGCTTCTGTCCATTCGGCGACAAAGTCGGCCAACACCTGAGATTTATGTAACATCCCAATTTTCAGTTTGGATGTTATACATAGGTCATCATATGCATATCATATTTTATTTGCATTTTGGTTGTGATCCTAGAAATCTTAAGCAACTCAAGGACCCACGGAGAGAGTTGGGGATTTCAGAATTTCCATATTTGAATTTTCTCAACTTTGAAAAGAGGATCAATTTGGTATTAATAATTTTTCTCTCCAAACATTTCTAATATAAAAATAAAAGAGAGAAGATAATATGACTTCTTCAAAAAGAGATAAATATTGGAGGGGAAAAAATTAAAATCAAATAAATATTTTATTTGGATTTGTTTCGAGATTTTATTTGAATTAGAAAAATATGCATTTTTCAAAATTGCATTTTTAGGCCAGAAAAATGTTCACTTTGTTATAAATATTGTATTTAGACGGCGATAATTGATTTTGGCATTTTTAAATTTTTTTATATTTTATTAGGATTTTTGTTTTTGGCGGAATGTAATTTTTATTAAACAAAGGTTTCCGGACCAACTGGGCCGAAGCCCAACCGGCCTGCTCCCACGCGCCGTTGCCTTCCCTGCCGCCGTCTTCAAGACGAACTGTCGAGTCTGAACAGACTCCTCCCGGGCAGCCCCTCCCATGCCAGCGTCACCCCCGCCCCCTTATAAGCCGCCGCCCCGCCCCCTCTCCACCACCTCGCCTTGCCCGCCTCGCATAGCAGCTGCAATGGCGCCGCCGCCGCCGCCTTCGCCGCCCGCTTGCCGCGCTGCCGCCGACGCCGCCGCCCGCCCGCCCGCCCCCGCTTGGCCGCCCTTGAGATCTCGTCGCTGCCGCCCCGCGGTTTTATCCGAGAACGGTAAAAACCGCCGCAGCCGTCGGTTTATTTTTTTCGGTTTAGATCTAGATCGGTTTTATTTTTAGGGTTAGGGTTTCTCGGTTTTTCCGATCAACTCTATTTAGCGAACGTTCGCCCGAACGCCTCTGTTCGCGAACGCGTTCGTTCGTTCGTCTCTGTTAACGAATGTTCGTTCGTTAGTCTTTTCCTTTTATTTTATTTCCGGCTAGGGACCTATCCGCGATTATTTTTATCGCAGATTAGCCCATGATCTTCAAACCCTCGCAACTTTTTAATCGTTCGTCCAAATCCAGTGAAACCAACGCCAAAATATTAATCTCGAACCCCTCTTTCCTGTTAATCAACTTGAACATGATTTTGACAATTTAAAAAGGTTTCAAGCAGATTTGAATTCGAACTTCTTTTGATCATAGTTTGTGTTTTGTAGCTCCGATTTGATTGATACTTTTTGCAAGTCGAAGCTCTTCAGTTGAGTTTTCAGTTTGGACTTTCTCATCTGAGTTTTACCCTTGCATCTATGCTTGAGTGCTTATGTGTGCTATTGTTTGTTTGTGATAGAATTTCCAAAGTGCGAAGCGTGCTACTACGAGTCTCTAGGGTTTGCACATCGTCAGCAAGGCAAGTAACACTTCGATCATACCCCTTTATTACCCAGTTTTTATGCATTAGTTCCAATCCTCACACATTGCATGAGTAGGATTTGATTTAACATGTGGGTTTGGGAAGTAGTTGATGAGGTAGAACCTATTGTCCTTTTATATCAAACCCTGGGAGTTATTTCTACGTTATGCTTATACTACTATGCTATGCTCGTAGACGTGGATTGGTTGAGTGTATCCATGATAGATGTGAGAGTTGTTAATTAAAGGTTAACTTAAGGTAGCTACTTTAATACACATCTGGGTGGATTGATTGAGGCACCCTGGAGCACCAAGTGGTTGCCAGGGCACCTGGAGAACCTAGTGCTTGCCCAAGGGGATCCCGGAGTACCCGTGTGATCACCCTATGGAATGCCACCCAGGCTCAAAGGGATCATAAGATTATTCATGATATAAACTTCCGTGTGCAACCACAAGCCATTATGGGCTCTGGCATACTTGAGTAAGTTGTGGGAAACCTTTCCATGATAGGCTAGCAGATGTAGGGGATTGTAGGTGTACCGGCCTATCTATCGGTTAAGGGACCTCTTCGGAAAGACTATGTCTCGGTCATCCGTTTCTCAAACACCATGAAGTGCAAGAAATACAACGGAGGAGATCGAGTCTTGTGGGGAAAAGTACGCAAACCTCTACAGAGTGTACAAACTAATCATGGTTAGCCGTGTCCCCGGTTATGGACATCTTGAGTATCTTGTACTTGAATTACTGATTTGATCTCATCTCTGTTAATTTAATTTGCCGGGTTGTTAATACTGTTTAAGTGGGATTGAGTTGGAGGAACCTTCTCAATGTTTATCAACCAACTTTGTAGATTAATAAAAATATATTCCTTTGAAGTAGGGAAAAATTGGCTTTTCGCAAAAAACATGATAACCATAGAGCCTCCACCAGCCATATATGCATGTAGTGTTAGCATTTATCCTGTTCATTGCTCTATAGTGTTATTTTGCCAGCATACTCCATGTGCTGACCCGTTCCGGGCTGCAACGTATTATGTTGCAGACTTTTCAGACAAAGAGTAAGGTGCGCTAGGTCGTTGTCGTGCACTCAGCTATGCCGTTGGAGTTGATGGACTCATTTACCTTCGATAATTTCGCAGTTATCTTTTAGATGGCCTTAAGCCATGTAATAAGTTCTCTTTTGAGACATTCGATGTAATAAGTGTTTGATTACACTGTGTTATAAATCCTTCAAGTATTGTGTCTGTCAGCATTACCGATCCAGGGATGACACTTATACATAGAGATATGACCGTTTGAGGTCGGATCGCTACAAGATAGTATCAGAGCACACGCTGATTGTAGGACACGACCACTAAGATAAGCCATTGGACACTCTTCTCTACTTATTTCTGACTCCTCTCCATTTTCCACTCTATAGATGGCGGACCCAATGAACAAGTATGCTCAACCGGATGAAGACACCCCTTTTGGACGACACTTGAAGGAAGTCACTAGATACCTGAACATCGGAATACCAAGCTTCACCGGGACCTACACCACCACTTTACCAGAAGAGGAGCGTTGGATGATGCGAGTTCATGTTCTAGGAAGGACATTCAAGCCAGTTACTAAGCCCATAGACTTTTCTTTTGACGCACCAACCTGGAGTCTAGGAAAGAGCATGGCAGCTCACATCGCCATGGGATGCATCGGCGAAGTTTATCACAAGGATCTTACGGACAACATCTAATGGATATGTGGGCGCCGAGATGAGCAATGGGAGATGACCAGCACCAGGAGGGACAAGTCCATTGCATCTTTCATCCAGGAGTTAAACCAGCACATTCACCGCCAGGAGAACCAAATGTGCGCAAGCAAGATAGATCTGAAGAAGGTGACGACCAGGAACATGGAGCTTGAAGAGGAACTTAAGTAAACACGTGGGGGGATATGAGGAGGAAATCGCAGTTCTACTGGAGAAGAATGAAGACCTGGCGAAGAAGCAAGGAGTATTGATGGGCGACCCCACGCCAGGAGGAGATGACGACCATCCCGAGGACTACATCATCATCAACGACACCGACTCCAACCCCGACAGTAGTGACGATGATTACAAAGACGAAGCTGGAGCAGATATCATGGAGTTTTCCACCGATCAAAATTTCTAGATGACCACCATATTAGCAGTAGTATTTCCCATGTATATAGTAGTAGTCCGAGCACTTTGTAACGGTAGTTTAGATCGATTGTATGCCCTTGTATGAATTGAGTGGTGTGATATGATTGTCTTTTTCTCATGTGCATATGGGAAGTGTATTCTCTTTACACCTCATTCTATTCTAAATCTGTTCCCTCTAAACCCATCAGATGCCTCCAAGACGTGACACCGGATTTTCTTCCCACCGGAGCTCACTAAGTTGATCCAACAGCAGAATGCCTTGATGCAGTTGCTAGACCAGAACCAAGGCAACAACAACAACAACCCACCGCCACTAACTCTAGTTGACAACTTAGCCCGTTTTCTGAGGTTGAATCCGCCGGTGTTTTCCAGTAGCACCGACCCGATTGTTGCGGATGACTGGCTACGCAGGATTGGAAGGGAGTTGACCACCACAGGTTGAACAGATGCTGAGAAGGTGCGTTTTGCCGCACACCAACTGGATGCACCCGCAGCCTCATGGTGGGAGAATTACACATCCACTTTCCCTATAGCCAATGTCACTTGGGATCAGTTTCAGCAACGTTCCGCACTGCACATGTCTCAACTAGAGCTATGATCATGAAGAAGCGTGAGTTTCGCAACTAACGCCAGGGAAATCATACTGTGGGGCAGTACGTGGCTGAGTTCAGTAAGTTAGCTCGCTATGTCCCCGATATTGTGGCCACAGATGCCGCGAAGTAGGAGAAGTTGATGGAATGGCTGAATGATGAGCTGAGTATGCAGTTGATGGTGGCAAGATTTGCTAACTACCAGGAGTTGGTATTCAGAGCGCTTATGATTGAAGGGAAGCAGCAACAGATAGAGAGCCGCAAAAGGAAGTATGGACAAGGGAAGTACAATTCAGGAGCTCAGTAGAGACCTCATTTTACCCCGAACTCAGGAGGACACACCCATCACAACCATGAAGGCCACACCCACAAAGGAGGAAGTTCAAATAATCATAGTGGCCCCAAAATGGGAATGGGAATGGAAGCCAGAACCATTCCAACCCCTCTACACCCGCCAAGAAGGATCTAAGTCGCATTACTTGTTTCAAGTGCGGGAAGACTGGACACTATGCCACCGAGTGCTCTGAAGCAAAGAATGGTAATGGCAATGGAAGCTCTGGGAAGAAGCCCAACCCTTTCAACAGGGGACAGGTGAACCACGGTAACGTGGAGGAGGTTGAAGAGCAGCCAGATGCAGTTATAGGTAAGTTTTTGGTTAAGTCATTTACTGCAATCGTTATTTTTTATACTGGTGCATCACATTCATAGATTTCGAGGGGGTTTGTGGATAAGTATAAGTTGCCCACCAAAGCTCTTAAGACACCTATGTTAGTAAGCTCACCAGGAGCGGAGTATATGGCAAGCAGAGGTTGTTTTCAGATGCATGCCTTTGACCATAGGTAGGTATGTTTTACCCTCAGACCTAATAATTCTAGAGTCACAAGGATTGGATGTGATACTAGGCATGGATTGGCTATCGATGTATGGGGGAAATATCGATTGCGCCAGTAAGCCAATTCTGCTCACCACCCCGGAGGGAAAAAGGATTAAGTGTGTATCCAGGCATGCGCCAAGGAGGACCCAAGTAAATTCCCTCTCAGGAGTTTTTCAGGAGGAAGTGCCTGTAGTGGAGGATTACCTGGATGTATTTCCAGAGGAACTACGGGGCATGCCGACGGATCGAGATATTGAGTTTTTGATAGAGTTGTGTCGGATTTCGGGTTCCGGCAGACCCTTAAGGTTCGAACTCTGGGGTGCGCGCGGAGATCCAACCCTCCACCGTCTCGTACCTCGCCCGAATCGCAGGGACCTAAACTACTAACAAGAACAGCACAAGAGGCCATAAGATTTATCTTGGTTCAGGCCACCATCGTGGTGTAATACCCTACTCCGATGTGTGGTGTGTGGATTGCCTCTTGGGCTGATGAGGAGCAGTCTGAGGGAAGAACAGCGTCGCGAGTGCATTCTTGGTGGGAACAATGAACTGCTGAGTGGTGTCCCGTCGCTCTAGCTTGAGGATCGGGTCTCTATCTCTCTCTCTGGATTCGAATGGCGGATCCTCCGTCCCCCTCCTATGGTGGCTAGCTCTACTTATATAGGCGAAGGCCTGGGCCTCTTCCCAAATATTGGCGGGAAGGCGCCAATAATTAGCCATTTGAAGGGAACAACGGGTACACTTATCTGACTAAAGTTGGTCCTCGCCTGCCAAAGGCTCTGGTGATGGCCTTTGCTTGGGCTCCACGATGACTGCATTCTACCCGTTGGGGCTGGTCTTGGCCTCGTTGCACCGAAACGGATGCCTTTGCTTGATGCTCTTGCTGCGCTTGCTCCCTTTGCACCAAGAGGAAAGGAGGGCGCTGCTGTGGCTGGCGCCGGCCTGGCGCCCTTGGTAAATCATGGCTTACGTCATGGGCACCTCGCGAGTACCCTGCCTTGAACTCTCCGCCTCCTCATGAGCCCGGCTGATGAGGCGCGCTGAGAAGCTCCTTGTCGTCCGCCCAATCTGGCCCCTCGCGAGGTCTTGAGTTCTTGTTGATGAAGATGGGTTGTCTTGGGCCTCCTTTGAGCCACGCCCTTGAGGCCATGGTAAACAAGTCTAGGGACCCCGTTCCCGAAGCGCCGACAGTAGCCCTCGGGCCTGGCGCCCGAACTTGACAGGCGAGGCGAAAGGGCAAGTGCAAGCGTCGCAGGCCCTAACAGCCTGCGGTCTTAGGCGGCGTGGCGGTTGATTGGATGTGGAGCCTGCTCCCCATGACATATAGTAACCGCCCGGATTATTGGTCCTTGCATGCGAGTTGGGCATGATGGCTGGTGATCGTGGAGGCCGGCGGTTGGCCTCCGCCCGGCTATAAATGCAGACGGCGTGCGCCTTTCGATCTATCATACCTTCTCCTCTTCCTCGTCTCGTCTGGTTGCCATGGCTCCAATCCGCCGGTTCTCGGGGAAGAAGGAAAGGCTCCTCAAGCGGGCCTGACCGCTCCCCCAAAGCGGCTTGCTCTCGGTGTCGAGGCAGGAGGCCTTGAGGCGCCTGTGCCTGGTGCGTGCAGCCGCCACCGAGTTTCCTCTCCCCTTGTATCGCAGGTTGGTGGCCTGAAGGAGGTGGCGCGGGCGCCCTGGCCAGCGCCGTCGGCAGCGCCGGCGGAGTCACGAGGTGTGCGTCTTCCCCAGAGTCCACGCCGAGGCTCTGCCGGGAGATTCGTGCCCAGCGTCGCCCGCGCCTCCCAAGTCTTGGATTCGTCTTCCTTCTTTCTTTGCCTCCGCCCGTCCGTGAAGGAGCCCAGGACTCTGGCTGCAGCCGCGCGGCTGCGGCACCCTCGCGACAGGCGGAGGTTGCGATGATTGACTGGCGATGTCTTCATGACTCGAGGCTGGGGCAGTCGCTGAGTCTGCGGGACGAGGCGCCCTCACCATCCACAGGTCGATGGCGCCGATGATGTCCTTCAAGCTCTTGACCGAAGGGCCGCCGGGTGGAGTGCTGCCGGGAGAGGTGGTCGGGGTCCTGCTGTGGTGAGGCAGAGGCCAACCGCCGCTCCTTGGCAGCATCTCGAGGCGGCAGGCGCGGAGGACCCAGCAACTCCGCCGAGCTCTTGGCGGCCGCGGAGGCGGCGGCGACAGCTCTGAGCCACCGAGCCTGCACGCTCCGGGCAGGGCGAGGCTCGTCGGTCGTCGCCGCCCTGATCTTGATGGGGTTGGCTCGGAGCAGGTGGCCCACTTGTTGATGATGGCGTCTGCGCGGTGGTCCTGTAGATGGGACTCCTTAGGATCCGCGTCTTTTGTTCTGCGAGAGCCAGAATGTACCCAGCAGGGCTTGTAAGATATTTGTAACCGTTTGTCAATATGATCCTTATTGTGAGGCAATGCGGGATGCTCATTCCGTTTTAGTGCGATCTCTTCCTTCCGGACCTCGCGAGGTTGATGCTCTGCGCCGACAGGTCCAGTCTCAAAGCGGCTTCAGCCGTCGCTAGTATCTCCAGTCGTGATGCCGTGGTCAAGGCCAGGAGGTGGCGGCCCGAGGTCGATAAGAGCCTCGAGTCGCGATGCTCGGGGGTCCCCTTGGTGCTCAAGCAGCCATCATTCGGTGAGAAAGGAGAGGCGTTGCTAACACGAGTTGCATTGAGTGTGGGGATGGTGTTGCGATGACTAGTGTGTCGGTGACTTATCTCGAGGTCGGGAAAATGCTTCTGGTGCGGTGCGAGTTAGTGCCACGGCGGCGAGATTATGTGTGGCGAGTCGTTCTATGCTCCTTGGGGGACCTGCAGGTTCACCACAAAAGGAACAAGAGCTTCGCCGGGCGTCGTTAGTCTGCCGTTAGTTGCTTTGGAGGGCGAGAGGCCTCGCGAGGTGTGTCGGGGCACCCGGTGAGCCAGTAGCGGGACTCACGAGGCCCTACCTCAAGGAGGTTGCGCTTGGCTCTAGGCCTTATCTTGAGTGTGTTCTGCAAAATTGGCGGATGCGGTGCTCTCGTCTTGGTCCGGCTCTCGGGCTGGTCTCTACGTCATTTGGCAAGCCAGGTCGCGATGCCATGGACAAGACCCGGAGGGTGAGGGCGGAGGCCGGTAGGAGCCCTGAGTCGCGATGCTCAGGCACCCCCCTTTAGCAGCAAGCTAGGTTAGATGATGCAACTCTCGTCCTTGGGTCCGGCTCTCGGACTAGTCTCTACCGTCATTTGGCAAGCCGGTCGCGATGCCATGGACAAGACCGGAGGGTGAGGGGCGGAGGCGGTAGGATCCTGAGTCGCGATGCTCGAGGCACCCCCCTTTAGCATAAGATGGATTGGATGGCGAAACTCGTCCTCGGGTCCCGGCTCTCGGGCTGGTCTCTACCGTCGCTGGCAAGCCAGGTCGCGATGCCATGGACAAGACCGGAGGGTGAGGGCGGAGGCGGTAGGAGCCCTGAGTCGCGATGCTCGGGCACCCCCTTTAACGTGCAAGATTTAGCCACCGGAGAAGGCGCAAATAACAGGCATGGTGGAGCGAGTATAATCCTAAGGAAAGCGCATGAAGGATACATGCAGCTGGGGCTGGCCCGGCGGCTTGGGTATGATGCAGCCAGGCGCCCCAATAGGATAAGCTAAAGACATGAAATAAAGGGATACATGCCGCATGGGGCGGACCCATGACCTGGGAATAATGTGGCCCTGAAGGCGCTCCCAGCCGGAAGTAAAACTTAAAGATGTCACTGGTGATGTTGGGGATGAAGGGTTGTTGATGTAGCAGGCTCGGTGGGCTGCGGGAGCCGATCCTCCACGAGCCCCGAGGCCGAGGGGCCTCGGGAGGCTCGGGGCTGGCGGCTCCTCATGGGCCATCTCCATCTCCTTGAGGCTGCGGCATGTCGACCTCTTGAGCCTCTAGGATGGTCCTCATAAGGCCTGGTGCGCAGCAGCCGCGTTTGGCAGGCCATAAGGCATGCGTCACGTGGCTGTGGGGCGGACCCCATAGCGTCCCACTCGCGAGGGCAGGCGCTCTTGAGATCGGCTCGGTTGAGCCCTGCTATGTCGATCTGCAGGCGCAGCCCACCATCCTCGCCTAGATGGGGGCCACAGTGGTGGTGGCGGCTGCCCCTCATGACCCTTGACTCCTGTAACTATTGAATGGCCTTGCGATGAACTCTTGAGGTTCTGTCCTGCGGTCTTGCTCACCTTGCTGGAAGCGTGCTTGAAACACGCCTCCACGTGGTGCCCAAGCGCCTCCCTCGAGACCTTGGCGAGGTGGCGGCCCTCGGGAGAGGCCCCGAGCCCTGCTGAGGAGGCGTCGGTAGCGCTTTCCTATCACGATGGAAGGAGGCTCCCCTGGCCAGTCGCGGGCCTGAGGGCCTGTCTCTTGAAGAGCGGGCGGTCGATGTCTTCTTCTTCTTGGGTGCTGCCTCGGGAGGCATCCTGCTCTGTGGTGCAGGTCTTCGGTGATGCGGCTGGCTCGCTCCGGGGAGCTGCTGCATCTCTCTCTTCACGGGGCACCGTGATGACCCGCCGCTTCTGGCATCTTGAGGATGTTGTAGCCATGGTGGAGTTCTGGCCGTGAACTTAGCCAGCGCTGGGTACCGAGGATGGCGTTATCTGGTGGCGAATGTGGGCGACGTCGAAGTCGATGAGCTCGGTGTGGTAGTTATCGCGGCCCCGAAGGTGATAGGAAGGCGGACCTGCCCGATCGGGACCGTGGAGCCGTCGGTGACTCGGAGAAAGGCTTGGTTGGCTGAAGGTATTGTAGGGCACTTGAAGATTGTTGAATGTCTCCACAGATGGGGCGTTGAGCCCTGCTCCGCCGTCGATGAGGTCTTGGTGACCAGCACGTTCTTGATGATTGGGGAGCAAAGCATTGGGAGAACTCGGCTGTGGCTGCGCGCAGGCTGATCCACTGAGCTGAGCGTGATGGCGCCGCGCCGACCACGAGAGGCGCGTGGACTCGAGCTTGGGAGGACTGCATTCACTTCCGCAGGCGAACTGCTTGAAGATCACGTGAGAGGCTGGGGCTTGAGCTCCGCCCGGGATCTGAGCGATCGCCGCGCTTCAGAAGCCCCAGCCCCTAAGTCGATGATGGTCTCTGATTCTCCTTGGCGGTGGCGGCAGCGGAGAGGAGGCCTGCGTTCCCTTGCGGACGATCCTCACGAGGCTAATCCTCCAGCCCCCCTTGCGAGGTGGGTCTTGCCGGTGATCCTCGCGAGGTTGGTCGCGCCACCCTTGGCGCGGGCTGCGATCTTCCAGCGTCTGCATTCCTTCCTCCTCCTCGACCGTAGCCCAGTCGCTGCGCTTAAGGCGTCTGCCGACCCTTCCTTCAGCGCCTGGCCGGAGCTCTTGACATTCATTGGTGTTGTGGGTGTGGAGGTCATGGTACCACGCGATACCGGCTGCCCTTGGAGGACTCGGGCTGATCTACGCCACGCTTGGTGTGCGGTTACGACGCGAGCACGGCAGCCCCCTTGCGCTTCGTCCTTGGCCTTGGACTTCTTCTCTTGGGATCCACGGCGGGCAGCTCGAGGAGGCGCCCCTCCTCAGCCTGGCGCGCCAGTCGCCAAGTTGAACAGCTCAAGGAGGTGCACAGATCTTCATGCATCGCCGACTCCTCCTTCATCTTGGCGTCGCGCCGCGCCCGTCGGAGAAAGCGAAGATGATGGCCTCCTCCGTTACCACAGGGATCTTGAGTAGCGCGTTGTTGAAGCGTTGGATGTACTTTGCGGGGTTTCCCCAGCTGCTGCTTGATCCGGCGCATGTCACTCACGGCGGGTGGCGGTCACGAGTGCCTTGAAGTTGGCGATGAAGCGGAGTGCGCATCTCGGCCTAGGAAGAGATCGTGCACAGGGCCGATTCAGGAGCAGTCGCGCTCCGTCCTTGGCGCCATGGAAACCAGTTCGCCATGACCTTTTCATCCCGTTGGCAGCCTCGATGCCCAGCTCGTGAAAGCTGGAGGAACTCCGATGGGGTCAGCCGTGCCGTCGTGGCGTGGAGGCAGGTGCAGCTTGAACTTGGTGGAGCCGCGTGACGCTGCGCCTTCGGTGGTGAAAGCGCGGCAGCCCGCCGTGGCAGCGGGGCCTCGGACGGCGAAGAACTTGGTATTGCAGGCCTCCTGCGCGCGGCTGAGGGGCGGTGCAAGGTCTTGGCGTGCCGGGCGAGGCGCTTCGGGCAGCTTCTTCGCGGCGAGAACCTCTTGGCAGCTCTGCTCTTGCAGCGCGGCGCTGGCGGGCGGGTTACGCCGAGGCGCGCCTTGGTGCCCGGCGCCGTCTTGAGGCGGCTGAGGCGCCCGGGGCTTCATCGCCAGCGAAGCGAGTGCGGTGCGGCGAGGCGGATGGCGCGAGGTCGCCTCCCGCAGCGTGAACGAGCTTCGGCGGCGGCGGTCGAGCCATTCTTCGTGAAGCGTCGTCGGCAGGGCTGTAAGCGTAAGGCTTCGTTGGCCACGATGAGTACAGCTCGGGCCTCCATGGCGCGAAGCGCGTCGACGAAGAACCAGCGGGGTGGCGAAAGCGTGGCGGTGCGGCGTCTCGCCTCATGGGCGGAGTCTTTGGGGCGGCGCTTGCTGCTCGTTTCGCGCCCGGCGGTGGCGGCGTTGACGATAGGTGACGAGGAGCAGCGAGGGGCGCCCGCCGGCGGGGCCGTCTAAGCGACATGGGAGGCGGCGGCTCGGCGCTTCAGCAGGCCCGACAGCGTCGAACATAGTTGCCGTGGTCGAGGAAAAACGAAGCGGCGAAAGGCAGATTCCTGCGCACCTACAGCACGCCAAATGTCGGTTCGGGTTCAGCAGAACCTTAAAGTTCGAACTACTGGGGTGCGTCTTGAGATCAACCCTCCACCGTCTCGTACCTCGCCCGAATCGCGAGGACCTAAACTACTAACGAGGAACAGCACAAAGAGCGCATAAGATTTATCTTGGTTGAGACCACCATCGTGGTGTAATACCCTACTCCGATTAATGCGGTGTGTGGATTGCCTCTTGGGCTGATGAGGAACGATGCAGGGAAGAACAGCCTCGCGAGGGTCTGTTCTTAGTGGGAGCAATGAACTGCTGAGTGGTGTCCCGTCGTTCTAGCTTGAGGATCGGGTCTCTATCTCTCCCTCTGGATTCCGAATAGCGGATCCTCCGTCCCCCTCCTATGGTTGCTAGCTCTACTTATATAGACGAAGGCCCTGGGCCTCTTCCCAAATATTGAGCGGGAAGGGCGCCAACAATTAGCCATTTGAAGGGAACAGCGGGTACACTTATCTGACTAAAGTTGGTCCTCGCTTTGCCAAAGGCTCTGGTGATATCGCCTGCTTGGGCTCCACGATGACTGCATTCCAGCCGTTGGGGCTGGTATTGGTCTCGTTGCACCGAAATAGATGCCTTTGCTTGATGCTCTTGCCTGCGCTTGCTCCCTTTGCACCAAAGAGGAAAGGAGGGCGCTGCTGTGGCTGGCGCCCGATGGCGCCCTTGGTAAATCATGGCTTCGTCATGGGCACCTCGCGAGTACCCTGCCTTGAACTCTCCGCCTCCTTATGAGCCAACTGTGAGGCCGCGCTGAGAAGCTCCTTGTCGTCCGCCCATGCAATCTGGCCCCTCGCAAGGGTCTTGAGTTTGCGTTGATGAAGATGGGCTGTCTTGGGCCTCCTTTGAGCCACGTCGCAGGCCGCAGGCAGGCAAGTCTGGGGACCGCCGTTCCCAGAACGCGGACAAGTTGTTACCAGGCACCGGACCAATATCAAAGAGACCATTCTGGATGCCCGCAAATGATCTGGAGGAAATTAAGAAGCAGATTAAGGATTAATTGGAGAAAGGTTACATTCGACCAAGTTCGTCACCGTGGGGAGCCCCCGTGCTCTTGGTTGAGAAGAAGGATGGATCCTTGAGAATGGTTGTTGATTATCGTATTGAATGGTGGTTGAGAAGAAGGATGGCCTCACCCCTCTTAACCACCTGCCGGAGTAGCCAACATGCCCGAAGGCTATGTGTTGGTTCGGTATTCAGCGTCGTGTGTATCTGACAGGGTTTGTCGAGCAGGTCGTCAAGGATAGTTCTGTGTTCCGTGAAGGGCTTGATGTTTTTGTCCATGAGATCATGATCGGGTGCCCGTAAGCGTGCATCCTTTTTGTCCGTCCGGTGGGCTGCTTAAAGGTAGGAGGTTCCCACCGGGCTGTCTGGGCTTTCCAGGCGCTTTCCATTGCACAGTACTTCTGTATGATGTGTGCCCAATCTGCAAAGTGTAGTATGCGTCGGCGGTTGAGGGCGTTGAGGATTCCCTCATCCATATAGTTGCGACAAAATACTGAAACTGCATTGTCGTCGCAGAAATCTTTAATCTTGTTTTTAACATGGGGGAATCGGGCCTAAAAGTGATGGACCGTTTCCTCAGGTTGCTTTCGTACATACATTAGGTCGCATACGTTTGGAGGATCTGAATTGCTTGTGGTAGGTGGACGTGCTAAAATCCGAACCCTGACCCACTATTGCATCCGGAGTTTGAAGAATTTGCGAGGTCACCAGCCCAGGATCCGGAGTGTCCTGATGGCTTTTGGGCTCAACGCCTAGTTATATGTTCGGAAGACACGAGGTCTCTCCCCGAAGATGGGTATCCGGCTCTATCGGTGTACAAAACTAGGTGCACATTTTTGTACCCCTTTACTGTGCAGGCGAGTCGAGCGCGCCCATGACCACCAAGCAGAGCGAGGGAGGTGAGCCAAGGTAGGACCGAAGCCCAAGATGGCCAGAACAACGCCAAGGCCAAGGCCACAAAGAGCAAAGGGATGAAGTTGGTTCCCAAGGCAGGAGACCCTTGCCGGGGGCAGCTTCGGCAGCCTCGTCAAGACCCTTGCCGCGGCAGCTCACCCCACACCAACGGAGTGAGCCACTCTTGAGCCCACGATCCCCAAAGCCATCATCCACGTCGACCCAGGGCTCGGGAAGGCACCTCCAAGGTGGCCTGCAGATCTTTGTGAAGACATATCCAAGAATAGACGAGGATTAGAAGACGACGACCCCCGGCAAGACCCTTGCCGGGGACAACGGCGTACCACGTCAAGACCCTTGCCGGGGACGACGGCGTGCCACGACAAGACCCTTGTCGGGCCACCCGGCAAGGCCATTACCACCACTAGGCCCGCCGGCGACCAAGTTTCCACCGCCGTTCGCATACAGCTGCCAGCCCAACCAACTGGGTAGGCACCTAGATGGCGACATGCAGCTCCCAGGCCAACCCATCAAGAGCCTGCGTGGCGGCATGCAGATCCTCGCGATGGCTCCACCACCACGCCACCTCAGCTGCCGGCCTACCTACATCACGCCGCACGCATCACTGGCCAGGGCGCGTGTCGAAGCAAGGAAGAGCCGCGACAGACGGGACAGGCCTCACCCCCGTCCCCGATAAAGCAAAGGGACACCTGTGCAATGCATTAAAGCAAAGGGACACCTGCCTACATCGCGCCGCACACATCACTGGCCAGGGCACGTGTCGAAGAAAGGAAGAGCGGCGACAGACGGGATGGGCCTCGCCCCCGGAATGGGCCTCTGTTGGGTTGTGCCACGTGTCGACGTATCATTTGCGCATTCTGTCCAATGAGTGGATGACATTTGTCCCAACGGTGAGCCGACACGTGTTTCCTCCAGCCAATCATAATTTTACATGTGGAAAATCCCCATTGGTCCGGGCTATTAACGGGTTATCGGATACAAACAATTACCCGATAGCTTAACGGCGACCAGTTACTGTGGATTCCACGTGTCGGTCACCCTTGACAAAAGCTCTTATATGGCGCGCGATTTATCGTCATGGAAGTGGACACTTCCGTGATGATAATTTTGGTAATGTCATGGAACACTTCTACGACAGCACAGGTATGACTATCTTGATTCTGTCATGAAATCGTCATGGATGTACATGCATGACAAAAATGTGACCTAGTGTGACAAACATGTATCATCACGGAAGTGTATTTTTTTGTAGTGCCCTCACCTTCGGCACCCGCGACAACTACTGCACCAAGCTCATCGACTTCGACATCACCCGCATCGGCCTCCCGTACAATGCCATCCTCGGGTACCCGGCCCTGGCCAAGTTCATGGGAGCAACTCACCCCGCCTACAACCTCATGAAGATGCCGGGAAGAAGCGGCGTCCTCACCATGGAAGGGGACACCAAGGACGCGCTATTGGCCCTCAAACTCACCTTCAAAGCCGCGGCGGCCAAGCGAAGAAGGAGCCCGGAGGCGCCGGGGGCTGCACCAGTGAAGAAGAAGCAGTTGTTCTCTCAGGATCGTGCCGAGACAACGCAGGTGCCGGTTGATGAAGAAGGGGCATCAGGGGCCACCTTCGCCATAGGCGCCGGCCTTCCTCTAGAACAAGAAGAGGCGCTGGTCAGCTTCTTATGCACGAACAAGGATGTGTTCGCGTGGGAGCCCAAGGACTTTGTTGGAATCCTGAGGGGAATGATCGAGCATCACTTGAGGGTGTGCCCTGACATGTGCCCGATGAAGCAGTATGCGTGGCGGCAGTCCACACAGAAGAGGTCGTTCATCGTCCAAGAGACCCGCAAGCTGCAAGAGGCTGGTGTCATTCGGGAGGTGCGGTACCCAGAATGGCTGGCAAACCATGTTATTGTCCCCAAGAAAGGCGGGATGGAGTGCATGTGCGTCGATTTTACCAACCTCAACAAGGCTTGCACGCATCAATCAGATCGTCGACTCCACCACCGAGGGCGACATGTTGTCTTTTCTGGACGCCTTCTCGGGCTATCACCAAATCAAGATGGCGGTGCATGATGTTGAGAAGACATGTTTCCTGACTCTATGCGGGCTGTATTGCTACACCTGCATACCGTTTGGGTTGCGTAATGCCGAAGCAACTTTCCAGCGGCTGATGCACATCGCTCTGGGACAGCAGCTTGGGAGGAACGCCGAGGCCTACGTTGATGACATAGTGTTGAAGTCTCGGGAGGCAAGGACCTTTATTGATGACCTAGAGGAAACATTTTCCAGCCTGTGCAAGGTGGATCTGCGACTTAATCCAGAGAAATATGTGTTTGGAGTCCCCTCAGGCAAGCTGCTGGGCTTTCTGGTGTCGCATAGGGGGATCAAGGCCAACCAAGAAAAGGTCAAGGCCGTAGAAAGGATGAGCCCGCCACAAACCCTCAAGGAGATGCAGAAGCTGCTGGGCTATGTTACCTCGCTGGGCCGCTTCATCTCCAAGCTGGGAGAGCGCACCCTCCCGTTCTTCAAGTTGATGAAAAAGAAAGGACTGTTCGAGTGGACTCCGGATGCTGACGCTGAATTCCAAGACCTCAAGAGGTACCTCACTAGCCCGTCGGTGATGGTAGCACCACGACCCATTGAGCCCTTGATGCTCTACGGCTATCACGCTTTGATTCTGGCCTTGGCCTTGATGGCGATCGGGAGAACAAGCGGCCAAGGGCTCATGAGCAGCACTTTGCACCCGGTCGAGATGCCGCGACCTCAGGATGGCGCTCCTGAGGCCTCGGCTACCCCAATAGATGGCCATGTTCCTCAGGACGGCGCTCCTTAGGCCTTAGCTCCCCCGACGAACGGCCAAGCTCCTGAGGTCCCCCGACTTCAGGAGGTACGAGACCCCGCCGACACTTCCGCCCTTGTTGAGCACCCGGTGTACTTCATCAGCACGGTGCTACGCGATGCGCAGTCATGCTATCCCATGCCGCAAAAGCTCTTTCTCGTGCTCCTCGTCGCCTCCCACAAGCTACGCCACTACTTCCAGGGCCACCCCATCAAGGTTGTCTTAGCTTACCCGCTGGAGAGGGTGTGTCGGTGTCAAAACTGGCCGATCTCGGGTAGGAGGTCCTGAACTGTGCGTCTGAGGATCAAAGGTAACAGGAGACAAGGGGGACACGATGTTTACCCAAGTTTGGGCCCTCTTAATGGAGGTAAAACCCTACTTCCTGCTTGATTTACTTTGATGAGTATAGGGGTTACAAGAGTTGATCTACCTCGAGATCGTAATGTCTAAACCCTAGTTGTCTAGCCTATGTGAATTCTGACAGCCTCAATGGACTATACCCTCCGGTTTATATAGACAACGGAGGGGGCTAGGGTTGTACATAGTCAGTTTACAGAGGAAGGAAACTACACATCCAGACGGTAATCTTGCCATCCACGCAAAGAGGAGTCCCATCCGGACACGGGGAAAGGTCTTCTACCTTGTATCTTCACGGCCCATCAGTTCGGCCCATGTCACATAGCCTGGGATGCCCAAGGACCCCTTAATCCAGGACCCCTGAGTAGCCCCTGAGCCAGTCTTCAATGACGATGTGTTCGGCGTGCAGATTGTCTTCGGCATTGCAAGGCGGGTTCCTCCTTCGAATACTTCAAAGCAATCTTCTGAATAAAAGAGTTGTATCCGCTCTATATACCAGTCGCAACCCTCAACCATGAAGGCAAAAATACTTAATCAAAAATAAGGTCTGTCTACTGACGACTTTTTCGGTGAAACTTTATGTCTGGCCTCTTTATCATTTCAAACCGTTTTTCGGCTTCCTGCTTCGCGTTTCGAGGCGCGGCCTCCATTGACCCGTCTTGTCAAAATAGATATCGTGTCCGCTTATTGCGGGATCCACATCAATACGGGTTTGGGTAATCCAACCGCGCCATTCGCACGACCCCTTGGGAACAGGTGAGTTTTAAGGCTTGTCTGGGGCGCTTGATATTCACTGCCTATATAAGTGGATAAAGATCCATCCTTTTACCGCACGCCTTCCTCCTCCCTCTTCTTTCCCATCATCGAGCTCCAGTGCCCAAGCTTCAATCTTTCCCACCACCACCAACCTCTCTGGCCATGTCTGGATCCAGCTCACAGGGCAAGTGGGTGGCCTCCTCCATAATGGATAAGAACGTCAAGGATCTCCGGGAGGTGGGGTACCTGACTGCGGACGTCATGCACAGGCTCCCTGCCAAGAAGCAGGTCATCCCCATTCTGGTGTCCATCGAAAGAGTGGTGTTTATCCCCCATTTCCTCCGCGGAGTAGGGTTTCCCCTGCACCCCTTTGTCCCGACCTCATGTTCTATTATGGGCTAGATTTCCATGATCTAGAACCAAATTCTTTCCTCCACATCTCGTCGTTTATCATCGTGTGCGAAGCGCTTCTCCACATCCCCACACACTTCAGCCTATGGCTCAAGGTCTTCAACGTGAAGCCGAAGGTGGTCGATGGGCAGCACGCGGACTACGACGGCGCCATGGTGAGCAACTCCCCAACACCACTTGGCCCAAAGGGGCCTTTGTGGAGACCATAAAGGTATGACATCAGGAGTGGTTCTACATCACCGAACCACGCGGCGCCAGGTGGGCAGCCACTCCTGAGTTTAGATCTGCCCCCCCTATGCAGCTCGCGTCATGGACCAACAAGGGTCTGGACTGGGGGTCGATCGATGAAGTGATGATGTTGCAAAAGGGCATCAAGAATATGATAAACAAGAACACCAGTCTCACTGACGTGATTCGGGAGATGCTCTTCTGCCAGATCCTCCCATGCTAACGCCGACCTCTCCATATGTGGGAGTTCAATCAGGAGGGTCCCCAGACCCTGCAGTGCTTCTTTGGCACAATGCACGAAGAGATCTGGTAGCTGCTCTTCAAGGCCCAAAAGACGTGGTCGGAGATGACCGAAGACATCGGTCTCGACAGCACGAATACGGCTACTCCGATAAGTATATTATTTCCAAACATAATTTCGGTTCATAAATCAAAGGGTATACTGATATTTCCATTCCTCATTCAGGGCTGAACAGCGAAGGTGGAGCAGATCAAGTGTCCGGCACCACTACCTGAAAACCCAGTCACTCCTCTACTAACGAGGATGCTGGTCCGGGCGCCCTATCAGGCGCCGAAGAAGAAGGCCAGCAAGGAGGCCAAGGGTGGCCTCCGTTGTAAAGGTACTTCGGACGCAGTGTCCGGAGAGACCGAAGCTCACTCCTCCCACGAGGGAGATGAATGTGAAGAGGAAGAGGAGTCCGAAAGCAATTCTCCCCTCAAGGGGAGGAGAAAGAAGAGAGCGGCCTCCATAGACCCGGAGGAGGGGGCGTCCATGAGGGAGAAGATAACCCTCTCGGACGGTTCGGACACGGATGCCGAACAGACCCCGAAGAAGCGCAACAGGGAAAAGCCCCTTGCCACATTGAAAGTACCAAAGGACATTTTACAGATATCCGGTCTTTTATGATCGTAATATAACATGTTATGTCATGTGTTAAAGTCCAGCCCGCGACCTTCCCCAACCCTCGCTATCTGAGGGGAACTCTCTAGCACCAGGGATGGTGGAGAGCGAGACGCCTCCACAAGCCTCTCCAGCAACCAATGCGGATGACACCGAGGTGTTGTCCCAAAGGGCCTCTTCGGGCCACGGAGAGGTGAGGGAGGCTGTGAACATGGCGCTCGAGGGCAAGGCCTTGGTTTCCAAAAACATGGGGGTGCAACCCCGATGGAGACCGATGGCGGGGGCTTCGACCAGTCCGGCCCCCATCCGGACACTATTCTAGAGACCCATATGGCTCCGGAATTGAGCGAGCAACCCCCTTCGAAATAGGGGGGGAGCGCCAACTCCGACGACGACCTCCACTTATCCAGAGGCGCCGAACACACTGGTGGAGGCACTGCAACGTGCTTCCATTGTGGAGGAGCACAACACCCTGATGGGTGTGGTGGTTGAGAAGGTTCAGTCCGTGAAGAGAGGGCTGAACGAAGCCTTCACCAGCCTGCTAACAGGCTTCGAGGTATGCTATGTAATATTCTTAGCCGCTTTTCATATGACAAAATATGCCTGTGTATAGATAGTAGCCCCTGAGACTGTGTTTGGTTTTGAAAAAGGCCGAACAGAGGATCACATAGTATTCGGTAGAGGTGACGGACTTTTCTATTTTTATGACATGCTTCTCTGTTGGCGGCGACCGCCCAGGCTGCTGAAGTTTCCAAACTCAAGCAGAAGCTGCAGCTGGCTGACGATGACCTCGACCGCATGAACAAGCGGTTCGATGAAGAGCAAGGTATGTTTAAAAGATCTCGTACATACCCAAACTAATATGCAAAATTTGAGTTTAAGCTCATGCGCTGCTATGTTCATGATTGCAGGCAGCGCGGCCGAGCTCGAAATCCTCAAGAGTGTCGTTGCCCAAGCTAAGGAGCAGGCGAAGGCGAGGAAAGCTGCCGCTGATAAAGTGACTACGGACTTAAAGACCGAACAGGTCGCCCGCCGCCAGTACAAGGGGAGGGTGACTGAGGTGGAGCAAGAGCTCAAGGACGCCACCGGCAAGTGTGAGGCCTTGGAGGAGAAGAATAAGGCCCAAGCTGCTGATCTCGCCAAGGCCCTTCAAGAGGTTAAATAAGTGCGGTGCAAGTCCGGGGTGGCTCGTGAGGAGATCCGGCAGGCCGAACAGATAGCGGCTGGTGGGCCCTTCCTTTTGCAGAGTATTTTTGCGGTCAAAGATATGCCTTACTCACTCGGCTGTGGAGTTCTCTAAACGCCTTTGCGGATCTTCCGAAGAGTGCTGCCGATGCCGCGCAATTATTCCGGGCCCAGGAGGGGCACACGACGGAGAAGCTCTTCTGGTCACAGTACCTGGCGCCGGAGGGTCTGGTGTTGTTAAACAACTAGATGATGCAATGGGCAGAGCTGCATAGGATGTACGGATTGGCCATGAAGGACGTTATGGTCCGTTTGTGGCCGACCGAACCCATTCCTAGCAGTTACTTCGGCCTGGTGAAGCGACTCGCCGACGCACTGCCCCGAGTGGAAGATGTGAAGCGCTCGGCGTGCAGAGAAGGTGTGCGGATGGCCTTTGCCCGTGTCAAGATGCATTGGGCGAAGATGAAGGCCGCCATTCTGGCAATCGAGGGGCCACCCGAAGGCAAGGACCACCGCAAGCCCGGAGCGGTATTTTGAAGATGTCCTGGAGGGTGCTTGTTAAATAGAGGGTCAGTGCTCAACGGATATCATGTTTGAGTGAATGTATCCGAACTGTCCAGGTGTTGCTTTATGAACCAAGGCTTTGCAATATATCTATGCCTTTATCTGAATTTACTTTCCTCCTATGCGGCCGTTTATTAATCTTGAGAGTTTGCGAGCCATGGGCTTCATCCCCCATGTAGATACTACAGGGGTGTTCGGAATAACGCATAATCACTCTTGACCCAACATCTTGGTCCGTAAAGGAGGTGTCTGCGTAGCGAACCACGCAATCAAACTATGTGGCTTTAGCACTTTCATTTAGCCATAGGAGTTTGATAGTGGGATTAAGTACTAGCCCCTAGTGCGTAAGCGGCCATCCGAACTGGCATGCATTAGGCACATGACTGTATGGAGGCCAGTCCTTCGTATAATACGGAAGTAATCGCAAGAGATTTATAATAAGTCGCTGAAGCGCTGACCAGCTCTTGCCGTATCATGATAGTCTGTTTTCGGCTTTCTCTACTAAGGTGCTTGACCGGACGAACCAGAAACACATTCACAGTAGTTCTCCCTTTACTACCCTAGCCGAACAAGCGGAACATAAGGTAGTAACCACAAGAGCCGGGAAACCCAACTATTGACCAAAGACATGATTCACAGCAGATGCTATAATGCAATATTCGGGACGCCGAAGTATACTCTGAAAGTGTTCGGACATTTTTTTTTTTGGAAACTATATGTGGCCGAGAAGAGCCCCTACCATTTTAAGTCATGCCGAAGTGTATATGCCAATCTGACGTGAAGAGGGAATACATATTATGAAATAAACCAATGCCGAAAAGGGTTGGTAAAAAATTGTTTCCATTATAGTCTGATTGATACGTCAAAACATGCTCTTACAAATAATGCCGTGAGCATCAAGGCTATATTACATGCCGAGAATTTTTAAACAAGGGAAAGTTGTATACAGGTCCTAAAAGAGAAAAGGTGGTATTGAAGATCCTTTGGACACCCTGCCGCATGTCTGCGCCGCGTTTCGCCTTGTTGGAGGATCCTTTGAGAGGATCGACGATCGTGTATATAAAAGGGGCCTGGGAAAGGGCCCTTGCAGCACCGTGAAGTGATTTAGGTTTTAAGGAACCTGAAATATGAGAGAAAAGAGAGAAAAGAAGAAGGAAAAGAAGAAAAAGATTAAGGTCCGAATAGGGCCGAGCTGCATTATGGACCTCGTCCTCAGTGTGCCTCCGTCACCGCCCAAGGTATTTTGAGTGCGTAGTTATGCACGCTCGGTACATATGCCACGATTAGATGGGGCGACTAACGGAGGCATAATTGCTAGTCCAGCTCTGTATGGACCGAGCCATCATTCTGCAAGGTAGACCGGACTCGTTTGACAGAGTCCGGGGGCTTGATGGCTGATGAAGTGTTCGGCTTGATAAGCCCGCTCTGTACCTCGGCTGCAAGGGCCGCAGTATGCTCCTCAGTATGGAGGGAGCGCTCCATGTTTCCATTGATTGTGATAACGCCACGCGGCCTAGGAATTTTGTGCTTTAAGTAAGCATAATGCAGGACCGCATTGAAGCGGGCGAAGGCGGTACGTCCGAGCAGTGCATGATAACCACTGCGGAAGGTGACGATGTCGAAGAACAAGTCTTCGCTTCAGAAGTTGTCCGGTGAACCGAAGACTACTTCCAATGTTATGGGCCCGTGCAGTGGGCCTCGATGCCGGGTACCACTCCTTTAAAGGTGGTGTTACTAGGCTTGATTCTTGATGGGTCAATACCCATTTTATGCATGGTGTCTGGATAGATCAAGTTAAGACTGCTGCTGCCATCCATAAGGACTCGAGTGAGATGGTATCCGTCAATGATTGGATCGAGGACCAGAGCTGCTGAACCTTCAAGACGGATACTGGTCGGGTGGTCCCTGCGATCGAAGGTGATCGGACAAGTCGACCACGGGTTGAAATTAGGGCCGACAGGCTCTACGGCGTAGACGTCCCTTAGCGTGCATTTGCGCTCCCTTATGGGGATATGTGTGACATAGATCATGTTCACTGTTATCACCTCAGGGGGGGATTTCTTTTGTCCCCCTGTGTTCGGTGGGCGAGGCTCTTCATCGTCCTCGCTTGGCGGCCATTTCCCCTTTTGTTCGGTACTTAACTTATCGGCCTGTAACAATTTCTGCTGGAATGATTGGCAGGCTTGTCAGGGGTGCCATGAATCTGGCAAGGCCGATCGAGTATTTTTTCCAAACTGGATGGACCATCTTTATTTCATTTGAATGGCTTCTTCTGCTGACCGGATTTAGAGGCACTGAATCCGGCGTTAACTGTCGTGTCCTCAGTTTCTTCATTGTTGTTGCGATGCTTATGTTTGTTGCGTCGTGGCCTGTCGTTGCCATCCCTGGGTTCGGAGGTGCCAGGGTCACTGGTACTGTTGCTTCTACGAGCCCACCAGCTATCTTCTCCCGCGCAAAAGTAGGTTATGAGTGCGGTAAGAGATGCCATATACTTTGGCTTTTCCTGTCCGAGGTGTCGGGCGAGCCAATCGTTGCGAATGCTATGTTTAAAGGTCGTGAGGGCTTCGGCGTATGGAAAGTCGACGATTTGGTTCTTTTTAATTAAGAACCTAGTCGAGATTTTGCGTGCCGACTCTCTAATACATCTTCAACGTATGTGTAAATTTTGATTGTTCCATGTTGTTTTATTATTAATCTTGGATGTTTTATAATCATTTTATAGTCATTTTATATCATTTTTTGGTACTAACCTATTGACATAGTGCCAAGTGTCAGTTGTTGTTTTTCCATGTTTTTTACATCGCAGGAAATCAATATCAGACGGAGTCCAAATGCAATGAAACTTCACGATAATTTTTTATGCACCAAAAGGAAGAAGTTGGGCCCTGGTTGCACCTGGGGGCAGTTTCGAGGAGGGGACAACCCACCAGGGCGCGCCAAGATGCCCAAGCGCACCCTAGTGGGTTATGCCCACGTCGGGTGCCCCCCGGACCGCCTCTTTGCTCTATAAATATACCAATATTCCAGAAACGCTGGGGGAGGTGACGAAATATTCATCCAGCCGACGTAGAGACCAGAACCACCAGATCCAATCTAGACACCATCTCGGATGGGGTTCGCCACCTATATTGGTGCCTCTCTGATGATGCGTGAGTAGTTCTTTGTAGACCTTTGGGTTCGTAGTTAGTATCTAGATGGCTTCTTCTCTCTCACTGAATTCTCAATACAATGGTCTCTTGGAGATCCATATGATGTAACTCTTTTGCAGTGTGTTTGTTGGGATCTGATGAACTTGGAATTTATGATCAGTTATATATTACTATATCCATGAAAGTTATTTGAGTTTCTTTGATCTCTTATGTGCATGATCTCTTATAGCCTCGTATTTCTTCTCTGATATTCCGGTTTTGTTTGGCCAACTTGATCTATTTATCTTGCAATGGGAAGAGGTGCCCGGTAGTGGGTTCGATCTTACAGTGCTGGATCCAGTGATAGAAAGGGAAATGACATGTATGTATCGTTGCTACTAAGGATAAAAAGAAGGGATCTATATCTAGGAAATAGATAAATGGATCTTGTCTACATCATTTCATTGTTCTTATTGCATTACTCCGTTTTTCCATGCACTTAATACACTAGATGCATGCTGGATAGCAGTCGATGTGTGGAGTAATAGTAGTAGATGTAGGTAGGAGTCGGTCTACTAATCTTGGACGTGATGCCTATGTAATGATCATTGCTTGGATATCGTCCTAATTATTTGATGTTCTATCAATTGCCCAACAGTAATTTGTTTACCCACTATTTGCTATCTTTCTCAAGAGAAGCCACTAGTGAAACCTACGCCCCCCCCCCCCGGGTCTTCTTTCTCATATATTTGCTTGCGATCTATTTTTCCTTTGCATTTTTATTCAGATCTATTAAACCAAAAATACAAAAATTCTTTGCTGCAATTTATTTTATTTTCGATCTATTATTTCAATCTATTACAAATTTCTGGCATCGTTACCCGAAAGGGATTGACAACCCCTTTAACACGTCGGATTGCGAGGTGTTGTTATTTGTGTGAATGTGTTGTTTATGTTGTGTTGCTTGGTTCTCCTACTGGTTCGATAACCTTGGTTTCTTCACTAAGGGAAATACCTACCGTCACTGTGCTTCATCATCCCTTCCTCTTTGGGAAAATACTGACGTAGTCCTAGCAGATAGGAGCTTTTCGGGTGCTATAGTCAGAGAGCAATCACTCTCCAGGTTGTTGGACTATATGACTAAGGTCATCAGCATCCGGAGGCCGGACATAGGTACCTTGGAAGTTGTCTCAAGGCATCCTCCAAATCTTCCCAGCTACCGATGGAGTTCTTTGGGAATCTGTTTAACCAGTGTCGTGCTGATCCTTTCAGCTTTAAGAGGAGGTATTTGATGGCATGGAGATCGTCACCGCGATCCATGTGAATATGGGGAAGAAAATACTCAATCCATACCGCGGGATCTATCGTTCCGTTGTATGATTCAATGTTTGCGGGTTTAAACCCTTCTGGAAACTCGTGCTGCATTACATCATCGGTAAAGCATAAGGGGTGTGCGGCGCCTCTGTATCGAGCAACGTCATGACGGAGTTCGGATGACATCCGTGTTCGGTTTTTCAACCCAGCCATCTTCTCACGTTGTGGCACGCCCCCTTGAACGGTAGATTGATCTAGCCTGGCCGGCTCTATTGTCCAGGTCCTGGCGTAAGTCGTGGGTGTATCCTGGAGCCACTACCTCTTCGCCTCTACGGCCAGGTGGTGCGGGTTGGTCTTCTGCGTAAGCACCCACTTTACCTAGCCCACGTGGTGGTCGGTCTGGTTCATCGGCCTCGTCGTCGAATTTTGGTAGTAGCCAATGGTTTGGGTAACTCTTTGTTGGGCGCTCGAGGCCATATTCCTCGGCGGCTAGGACCTGGGTCCATCTGTCATTGAGTGTATCCTGCACGGCCTGAAGCTTTTGTTGTTTCTTTTTAGGCTCCTTTTGCAGTTGCGATTAGCTGTCGCTTGAAGCGTTCTTTCTCGAGGGCTTCTTCTAGAACGTTGAAATCTTCGTTGCCGAGGCTGACATCATCCTTGGAGATCGGTAGATAGTTACTATCCTCCGAATCCTCATTCCCGACCAGCTCGTCGGGGTTACCTTGTCCTTCTTCCCAATCATCCTGCTCTATGGCGGGCTCGATGGGGTGGTCAGAGTCTTCGGCATTCTCCGGAGTGTCATTTTCTCCGGTCCCGGTGTTACTTTCTTTTCCGCGACGCAAGTTTGAGCGGCACCGATGACGTCGATGTTTTGGTGGTCCCTCAACAGGCTTGTCCTCAGTTGGGTCCTTGTTGTCGTCGTCGTCGTCCTTTTTAGGTGTATCCACTATATACACATCGTATGTGGAGGTGGCCGTCCAACGCTCGGTGATGGGCGGATTCCGGACTGGTTTGTTTCCGGCATCGTTATCCATACCATCGATGTCTTCGGAGGCATAGTCTATCATGTCGGTCAAGTCCTCGACAGTGGCTATTAAGTGGGTGGTGGGTGGGACGCAAAATTCCCCGTACTCAGCCCCTAGTTCGGGTTGGGTGTAATTCAGAGGTGATACCTCCGTGATGGCGAGAAACCGCATGAAGTCCAAGGCCTCGCTTAGGAGTGAAGGCTGGACAGGGAACCGAGGACCTGTGAGCTAGGCATGGCAGGTTCTACCAGGCTGTGTCAGGGAGTCCTGGATTAGGGGGTCTTCGGACAGACGGACTATATCCTTTGGCCGGACTGTTGGACTATGAAGATACAAGATTGAAGACTTCGTACCATGTCCGGATGGGACTTTTCTTGGTGTGGAAGGCAAGCTTGGCAATACAAATATGTAGATCTCCTCCCTTGTAACCGACTCTGTGTAACCTAGCCCCCTCTAGTGTCTATATAAATCGGAGGGCTTAGTCCGTAGGACAACAACAATCATACCATAGGCTAGCTTCTAGGGTTTAGCCTCTACGATCTCGCGGTAGATCAACTCTTGTAATACTCATATCATCAAGATCAATCAAGCAGGAAGTAGGGTATTACCTCCATCGAGAGAGCCCGAACCTGGGTAAACATCGTGTCCCCCGCCTCCTGTTAACATCCGCCTTAGACGCACAGTTCGGGACCCCCTACCCGAGATCCGTCGGTTTTGACACCGACATTGGTGCTTTCATTGAGAGTTCCACTGTGCCGTTACCGTAAGGCTTGATGGCTCCTTTGATCATCGGCAACGATGTGACCCAGGATGAGGTTTTCCTCCCCGGACAGATCTTCGTATTCGGCGGCTTCGTACTGCGGGCCAACTCGCTTGGCCACCTGGAGTAGATCGAGAGCTACGACCCTGGCCATCAGGTCAGGTTTGGAAACTTGAATTATACTCCCGACATCCGCGGAGACTTGTTCTTTGAAGGATTCGAGCCCATGTTAGGCGCGCCGCACAATCACGATGAGCATGACATAGCTCTGCCGTCGGACAGTGTTCAGGAGAAAGCACCTACAACTACTCCTTCCCTCAATCCGGAACAAATTGCGCCATCTGAGGACGGGTGGATAGACCCCGCCAAGGAGGCTGCACTCTCGGTGGCGATAGAGCCGAATACTGACTTCACCTCCTATAAGACCTGTTTCGCTGGATCCTCAGTTCATCCCGACCATGACCCGAACGCCTCGTCCATGCCTATCGAATCTGATTGGGCGCCGATCATGGAGTTTACCTCCGCGGATATCTTTCAGCACTCACCTTTTGACGATGTGCTAAATTCATTAAGGTCTCTCTCGTCGGGAGAACCTTGCCCGAACTATGTCCGGCTAGAATGGGAAGCGGACGACGAAGAAATTCGCTCCCCACCCACCACCCACTTAGTAGCCACTGTCGACGATTTAACCGACATGCTCGATTTCGACTCCGAAGACATCGACGGTATGGACGACGATGCAGGAGAGGAACAGGAAGCATCACCCACAGGGCGCTGGACAGCCACATCATCACATGACATATACATGGTGGATACACCCAAAGAAGACAATGATGAGGAACGGAAGTGTCACAGCCCTAGAAATCTTCTTATAATTAGTGGCATTGCATCCATGCATCATTTTCAATTTCAATTAATCTTGAAATGGGGATGCTTAAACCCTAGCACCAAATGAATTCAACTAGGGTCAAAATAAAATCTTTTTCATTGAACTCAAAATGCCCTCTAAAAATGTTCTACATTTCTGGATGGAGGTGGAAGCATCTACCAAAAATGGTTTACATTTTTGCAGGACATATTTGGGATTTGAATTAATTCAAACATATTTGAATTGGAGCTATTTAAATGCTATATATATATATTAGGTGCTCCAAAAATGTTGGAAGTTGTTATGGGTCACTAGAATAATCCAGACAGAACCCCTAATTATTTCCAGGATTTTATAAAATGGTTTAGTATTTTACTAAATCAAAACAAAACAGAATAAATAGAAAACAGAAAGAGAGAGAGAAAGGGAACTAACCTGGCGCCCACCTGGCCTGGCCAAGCACGGCCCAGCCCAGCTGGTCGTTGCCATTCATCTCCCATCTCTCGCCAGAAGGACGAGAGTCGTGTGCTCGACACGCGCGTCCACGCGCCCGAGCCACCTCCTACTTCCCGCCGCTGCCCCGACACGTTTGGATGACGCCACACCCCCCCCCCCCGACCTCTCTCTCCCTCACATGTGGCCTCTCCCCTCCCCTGGACATCTTCCTTTCAGCTACCCGAACGGGTCCGTCGCCACCGCACGCCATAGCCATGGACACCGGCCACCACAGGCCTCGCCGACGCGCCCAGAAGCACCGCCACTTCTTCCTCGACCCCCTCACCGAGCCATGCGACTCGAAGAGCCCCGAAGCGCCGCCCCCGACGTTTTCCCCCTCCTCGGCCTCACCGCCCCGCTCAACTCCGGACTTCCCCGAGCCCGCTTCGACGCCCGCCCCAACCGCCGTGAGCTGCTGCTCCTTCTCCCCCTCTCCGTTTTCTCGTTCGCACGCCGCATTTGCCGCTTCGTCGACGACCGAAACCCGCTGCCGCCCTTCCTCACCGCCGACGACGCTCCGGTGACCATTTGGTCCCGGGTGCGTGTCCACCGTGTTTGCCGCCCCGCACTGAGCCTTGCTAGCGCCTCCCCTTGCCCGCTTGCACCCTGCAGCCCCGCTCCCACACATCTCCGAGCTCCGGCCACCGCCCGGTTCATCGCCGCTGCCCTTACAGGCTGCCCCAACGCACTGCTGCAGCCACCGGTGATCGCCGCGACAGGCTTCGAAGCAGCCCAGCCCGCGTGTCGGCCGATGCCGGAGTTGGCGGACAGTATCGCCATCAAGCGCTCGGTTCTGCGGAGTTAATCCGGTGACGTGGCAGATTAGATTAGTACTTATTATGTTATTAGTCTAACCCTATGACAATGACAGCTGGGCCCCACGCCCTAACTAACCGGGATTTATTTGTGTTTATATTAAATTAACCCCCCACGGGCCCCACCAGTCAGTTTGACCTGGCCACGTCACACGTTGACCGACCCCACGCGTCAGTGTTGACCCGACTGACGTGGCCGTTGACCAGGCCCCACCTGTCATTGACACTGAACATCACTTTGTCACTGACAAGTGGGGTGGGACCCCACTGGTCAGGTTTGACCTAGACCGCTTCTGTTGACTTGCTTAGGTCAGCATGACGCAATAACTTTTTTTCTGGATTTATTCTTATTCAGGAAATTCCAGAAAATAGCTAAAACTTCTAAAATTCATAGAAATTAATCTGTAACTCCAAATGAAATAATTTATATATGAAAAATGATCAGAAAAATCCAATCTATCCATCTATACCATTTTCATGCATGTTTGAACAACTTAAAGTTGCTGTTTAGGACAATTCAATTGAATGGCATTTGAATATTAACATATGGATTTGAATTTGAACCAGGGTTCAAGTCAACTTCATTTAAAATGGTTGCTAGTTGCATTAGGTCAGTCTACAACATATTGCCATGTCACTTTCATGCATCATATTGTTGCATTGCATTGATTGTGTTCTTTCTTGTTTGTCGGTATTTGTCCCCTCTCAGTAGATGTTGTTCCGACGCTGTGATCGTTGACACTGATGAAGACCCAATGCTATCTTCAGAAGTGACAGGCAAGAAAAACCCCCTTGTTCATTCTGATACAATCCCACTCTCTCGCTCCTGCTCTGTTTCTCATTGAAGCCGTCCTCAGGAACTGAGTTATGTGTTTGTGATCCATGAAACAACTACTACCATGCATTGGGCCCTGAAATATGACCCCGCTCGACTTCTTATTCACCCTTGTCCTCTGTCCAGGAGTTGCAAGTAGTTTAAAGTGTTTGTAGTATCTTTGGAGGCCATGCGCTTGC
This sequence comes from Aegilops longissima, assembly GCA_021605205.1. Taxonomy (NCBI): domain Eukaryota; kingdom Viridiplantae; phylum Streptophyta; class Magnoliopsida; order Poales; family Poaceae; genus Aegilops; species Aegilops longissima. The sequence continues at coordinate 291,671,017 of CM038678.1, forward strand.
GCTTGACCGGAGGGGTGGGCTGTGATCGGTAGGCACATGGCCGGGTATGCCGGGCGCCCGTTTGGTGTCGCGGAACCCTGTACACAACGTTCGGGGCCGTATGTGGAAACCTCGGCCGGACTCCCTGCGGATGGAACCTGAATAGGCGATAAACCTGGACTAGAGACTGGAGTGTTTAGGTAGGTCGTGGCCTACACCCACGTCGGTTTTCGCTTGAAGTTTGCCGAGCACATGTCGTGTGCAGACGCTAAGTGGTGGAAACATGTATGAAGAATTACACCCCTGCAGGGTTAACATCATCTATTCGAATAGCCGTGTCCGCGGTAAAGGACTTCAGGGTTGCCTATAACAGTTCATAGACAATAAAAGTGGATACTCTAAAACTCGCGATAAGCGTGAGTGCTATGGATGGCCTTGTCATAGAGAGACGGGAGCGGATCCATAGTGGTGTATTGATATGGTGAATATGTGGACTCATGTGCGCCACCTCAAAAGAGCTTCTTGCAGTCGTAGTTTAGGATAGCCACCGAGTCAAAGCTGGCTTGCTGCAGTTAAACTCCACCACCCCCTTTGTTGATACTGATGCATATGTAGCTAGCTCTGATGTAAGTCTTGTTGGGTACATTTGTACTCACGTTTGCTTAATTTATGTTTTTGCAGAGAGACCTCAGTCTCGATAGTAGTTCCGCATGGACTTCGACGTTTATCTTGTTACCTCGGCTACGATCTTGTGCCCTCGGCAGGATCTTGTATATAGTCAGGCTTCTCAGCCTTCTTCATTTGTAGTTGTCTGTACTCAGACAAGTTAAGCTTCCGCTTGTGCTTGTTGTTTGAATGACTTGAGTGTTGGGTCATCAGACCCATGTTTGTAATATCTCGCTCCTCGGAGCCTAATGAATAAATACTTTGAGTCGTAGAGTCTTGTTGTGATGCCATGTTGTATTTACACATATCGAGCATATTGTGTGTATGATTGAAATGCTTGGTATGTGTGGGATCCGACAACCTAGTTGTTTATTCTTGGTAGCCTCTCTTGTGGGGAAATGTAGTCTTGTGCTTCCATGAGCCATAGTAGTCCGCTACAGCCCGGTTCACCGAAGTCCTGCTAGCCCAGCACTACTGCTTCGAAACACTTGAATGGCCGGCATGTGATGCGCGACCGGTTCGTCGCCAACTTCCAGGGCACTCGCGACTGCCCTTCGGCCGCGGGTGACTTGTGCCGCATCAAGCAGCAGCCAGGACAGACCCTCCAGAAGTACATCCAGCGCTTCAACATTGTTCGCCTCAAGATCCCCAAGGTGACGGACGAGGCCATCATCTCTGCATTTTCCGATGGCCTCCGTGACGTCAAGATGAAGGAGGAGCTTGCCATCCACGAGGAGCTATGCACGTCCCTCGAGCTATTCAACCTGGCGACCAAGTGCACAAGGGCTGAGGAAGGGCGCCTTTCCCTCCTTGAGCTCCCAGCTACCGACCTGGAGGAGAAGAAGGCCAAGGCCAAGGACGTGAAGCGCAAGGGAGCGGCCGTGCTCGCAGCGGAGCTAAACACGAAACATGGCCGGGACCAGCCCGATTCATCCAAGAGCAGACGAACATTTTGCGCCTTCCACAACGTTCATAGCCACAACACCAACGACTATCAAGAGCTCAGGGTCATTCAAGATGGACGCCTTGGTCGACACCCCGAGCGCAACGACCGGGGCTACGGCCGAGGAGTAGGACGCAGCGAAGGACGCTGGGACGACCGTGGCCCTCGCCAGGAGTAGCGTGACCGGCCTCGTGAGGACCGTTGGCAAGATCAGCCTCGCGAGGGCGCCTGAAGGGATTAGCCTCGTGAGGACCGCCCCCAGGGCAACGCTGGTCTTCCACCGCTGCCTCCACCGCCAAGAAGGAACGACGACCACCATCAGGACGACGGGGCTGGAGGCTTCCAGGAGCCGCATGCTATCGCCTGCATCTTGGGCGGAGCTCAAGCCCGAGCCTCGCAGCGTATCTTCAAGAAGTTTGCTCGGGAGGTGAATGCAGTCCTCCGCAAGCTTGAGGCCCCACGCCCGCTCAGGTGGTCCAAGTGTGCCATCACTTTTAGTTCAGCAGATCAGCTCAAGTGCGCGGCTACCGCTGGCGCCCTCCCAATGCTTTGCTCTCCTGTCATCAGCAACGTACAAGTCACCAAGACCCTCATCGACGGTGGCGCAGGGCTCAACGTCCTGTCCGTCGAAATGTTCGACAACCTTCAAGTGCCCTACGATCTGCTTCAGCCTACCAAACCCTTCTCAGGAGTGACCGATGGTTCCACCACGCCGATAGGGCAGGTCCGCCTCCCTGTCACCTTTGGACAGCGTGACAACTACCGCACCGAGCTCATCAACTTTGACGTCGCCCACATCCTCCTGCCATACAATGCCATCCTCGGGTACCCGGCTCTGGCTCAGTTCATGGCGGCGACCCATCCGGCCTACAACCTCATGAAGATGCCTGGGAGCAAGGACGTCCTCACCATAGCGGGAGACACTAAGGACGCTCTGACAGTACTCAAGCTTACCCTCAAGACCGCCGCGGCGGTGCAACCGGCTGACGCGGGCACCTCTGAGGATAAAAAAGCCGCACCAACCTAGAAGAAGCAGTTGTTCACTCAAGATCGGGCGGAAACCAAGCAGGTGCCAGTCAAGGAAGATGGGTCCTCTGGGTCCACCTTCACCTTAGGCGCCAACCTCGACTCCGATCAAGAAGAGACGTTAGTGAAGTTCTTGCGCGCGAACAAGGAAGTATGCACCTGGGAACCTGATCAGCTGGTAGGGGTCCCGAGAGGGGTGATTGAGCATCACCTGAAGGTGTACCCCAATGTACGCCTCCAGCTTGCGGGTTTCTTGGACGATCAAGGACTGCTACACCCGCATGCCATTCAGGTTGCGCAACGCGGGCGCGACCTTCCAGCGGCTGATGTACATCGCCCTGAGCCGGCAGCTTGGAAGGAACGCTGAAGCTTATGTCGACGACATTGTGGTGAAGTCTCAGGAGGAGAGGACTTTAATTCAGGACCTGGAGGAGACCTTCGAAAGCCTGCGCCGGGTGGAATTATGGCTCAACCCAGAGAAATGTGTGTTTGGCGTCCCTTCCGGCAAGCTGTTAGGTTTCCTCGTGTCCCACAGAGGGATCGAGGCGAACCCAGAAAAGGTCAAGGCAATCGAAGACATGATTCCACCACAGACCCTCAAGGAGATGTAGAAGCTTACCGGTCGTGTGACTGCGTTGGGGCGCTTCATCTCCAAGCTAGGAGAGCGCGCCCTACCGTTCTTCAAGCTGATGAAGAAGAAGGGCCCATTCGAGTGGACTTCGGAGGCCGACCAAGCATTTCAAGACCTCAAGAGATACCTGACCAGCCCGCCAGTGATGGTGGCACCTCGACCTCTCGAGCCCTTGGTGCTCTACCCGTCTGCCACACCCCACTCCGCCAGCGCAGCGCTGGTGGCCCTCAGAGATGAGCGCCAGGTCAAGGGCCCGCCAAGTGGAACCACCAGGCCGGAGGAAGCAGCATGGCACCAAGGCGATGCTCCTGAAGCAATGGTTGCTTCGGCAGGCCGCCAAGCCCCTGAAACCGAAGACCCAAAGAGACACCTCAATCTTCGGGAGCCGAAGACTCTGACAACTCTCCCGCCCTCATCGAGCACCCGATGTACTTCGTCAGCATGGTGCTACGAGATGCGAGGGCACGATACCCCATCCCTCAAAAGATCCTGCTCGTGCTCCTGGTGGCCTCGTGCAAGCTGCACCACTACTTACAGGGTCACCCCATCAAGGTCGTCTCGGCTTACCCACTGGAAAGAGTGCTCAGGAGCCCCAATGCTGCCGGACGAGCCGCTGAATGGAACATCGAGCTGCAAGTGTTTGACTTGGAGTTCAGCACGACCAGGGTTATTAAGGGGGCTGCACTCGCAGATTTTGTGGCAGAATGGACTGACGCCCCAGAGCTCGAAGCAGGCGAGAACCAATCCCTATCTCCAGGGAGCGAAGCGCCGGACAGCTGGGTCATGTACTTCAACAGCATGTTCTCACGCCAGGGCGCGGGAGCTGGAGCAGTGCTTATCTCGCCCACACAAGACAAGCTCTACTACGCCGTGCAGCTCTGCTTCCAGCAGGGCGAGAAGGTCTCCAACAACATAGCAGAGTACGAGGGCCTGATGATGAAGTTATGTACCCAGGGAAGGATCATGGACCTATCCAAGATACCCCCCCCCAAGGACATCTCTAAAAGAACCAGAAACATTCGAAGAAGAATCATCGTCCACTCGACCATGAAGCTATGTTTCACTCGACAGCCTTGAAGACACTCGAACACGTAGATAGTCACTCGACTACCGGGAGATCTAAAGCCACTTTGCTCAACAACGGTCAGGAATTAAGTCATAGCTTTAATGGTCATTATGTATCTTTATTACTGGCGTTACCAATAACGCCCCTCTCTTAATGTACATTGAACCCTGTGTAACGGAGGGGAGCTGGGGTCCTGACGCACTCTATATAAGCCACTCCCTCCTCGGGGACAAGGGTTCGCACCCCCTGTAACTCACACGCATATAATCCAGTCGACCGCCTCCGGACTCCGAGACGTAGGGCTATTACTTCCTCCAAGAAGGGCCTGAACTCGTTAAACTTGCGTGGACAACTCCTCCATAGCTAAGATCTTGCCTCTACATTCCTACCCCCCTATTCTACTGTCAGACTTAGAAACACGACAGTTGGCACCCACCATGGGGCAGGTGTCTTAGAGACATGTTGGAGAAGTTGCAATTTTTTCCGACCCCTTTCATCATAGCTTCAGGCGGAGGTTTGGCTGAGGGCCGCGAGATCCGTCTCGGCGTGCTCGTGTTTGTCGCCGACGATTCCGCTTGGCTTCAGGAGGCTCCACTCGACGTCGACGCACTCCCCGTCCGTGGGGCAATGCACTTTCGCGCGTGCGTCCGCGGCGTTCTCCTGCGGCAGCCGTCGACCCAGTATCGGTCGGCTCCTGTGGCGTCCTCCCTCCCTGTCGCCCGCCGGCGCAAGCGTTCCAGCCGGTCAAGGCTTCAACGGTGGGTGAGGCATGCGGTGGCTTGCCAGTCGGCCACCCCCCAAGTCGCGGCGATCAAGCCCAACGAAACTCTCTACGGCCTGTTCGACGGGATCCGCAGAGACTGCACCCGAGTGCGACAGCAGTGATCCCGCTGCGGAAGTCCTGATGGTCGATGGACCTCGCAGTCCTCCCGGCTTCCCCTGCACCGACGGTGGCAATGGCGGAGGCGATCCGTCGCACGCCCATGAGGAATACCTCCCCAAGCCCCTCTCTTCGCAGCAGAGGGAAGAACTTAGCCGCCGGAACATGGACGCACTTCACACTGCTATCGTTGGAGAAACCCCCGAGGCCCGGGCCATGGAGGACGCGCGCCTGGCCAACCTAGCTGAGTGCACTCGACTGGAGAACCTCCAGCGCATACTCGACGAGCGTGCGCGTCAGCAGGTTCCAGAATCCTGTCGACGTCAACTCTTTCCACCTCCGACTGAGGTATATCAAACTCCGATCTAGAATCTTACAGCTGCAGCTCGAATAGCAGAGTCGATCCAGCCCTCCCAGTCAGAAGCTGGCAGAGGTCTAATGCAGATCATAGTTTTGCTCCGGGCAACAAAAGAACAGAATACGGCTGTGTCACAGTCGCAGAATAGGATCCATAGAAGGTCCATTATGGTAGATACAGTGTAGTCGGCTCACAGCCCAAGATCGCTCCCGAGGCGTGAGGGACGTGGAGACCAATGAGATCAACACAGAAATCGTGAGCAGTATGATCACCGGCTCGATCATGATGATCGTCGTCGAGTGCCCACACCTCCACCAAGGAGTGGGTCATACATGCCTCGGCAGCATGATGACAGGCGCCCTCACAGTGTTGGGCGAAGGATTCGGTCGATCCGTGGAGCTGTGCTTTGATGCGAGATCTATTCTCGTTCAGGGTTTGGTCGACAGAAACAGAGCTCACCGAGAAGGTCATGATAGAGATTTACCAACCAGCAGCAGAGTGCATGTCTCAGGTCCAGAGTGCTTCGGCAGAGCCATCAGGGCCGCAGTGATTCCTCCCAACTTCAGGTTGGCGACTAGAGTAAGTAAGTTCACTGGTGAGTCCAAGCCTGACACTTGGCTTGAGGACTACCGAGTGGCAATTCAGATTGGCGGCGGCAATGATGAAGTGGCCATGAAACACCTTCCTCTGATGTTGGAGGGCTCGGCCAGAGCATGGCTGAATCAGTTAGCACCAAGCAGCATTTACTGTTGGGAGGATCTTGCCCGAGTGTTTGTCAGAACATTTGAGGGAACATGTAAATGGCCAGCAGGGTTGACAGAGCTGCAATCTTGTGTGCAGAAGCCGAATGAAACTTTGAGGGATTATATCCAGAGATGGATCACGTTGCATCACACGGTGGAGAATGTGTCTGATCACCAAGCAGTTTGTGCCTTCAAAGAAGGCGTCAAGTATCGAGAGTTGAATCTGAAGTTCGATCGGACCGGAGACATGTCTCTGAGTTGAATGATGGAGATTGCCACCAAGTATGCTAATGGTGAAGAGGAGGATCGGCTCCGGAGTGGCAAGCACAAAACAGTCGCCCATGAAACTGGAGGAGGAAACTCTAGTCGGAAGCAGAAGCGCAAAGCCGAGCAAGCTGCTCCTGGGGAAACCTTAGCCGTGACTTAGTGAAAATCCAAAGGGAAGCCCAAAGGGCCATGGAACCCTAAGAAAATAAAAGATCAAGATGGAAATGATGTGCTGGATTTTCCATGCCACAACCACACAAAGAAAGATGAAGAGGGTAAAATAAGTTACCTGAAGCATACCACTCGACAGTGTCGACTCCTGATCCAGCAGTTCCGAGAGAAACAGCCCAAAGAAAAGGAAAAAGTGTCAGACAAAGTTGAGGACAAGGAGGAAAGTGATGATGGTTACCCTCACGTTAATTCCACTCTGATGATTTTTGCTGATGTTGAGAGCAAGAGTCGAGTGAAAGTCATCAACAGAGAAGTGAACATGGTCGCTCCGGCGACACCCAGCTATTTAAAATGGTCTCAGACTGCTATCACATTCGACCAGTCCGATCACCCGATGCACATAGCCACTCCTGGGATGCAAGCAGTGGTGGTCGATCCAGCTATCGAAGGCACTCGACTGTCTAAAGTTCTAATGGATGGTGGCAGTGGCCTGAATATTCTGTATGCAGAGACGCTGAAAGGGATGTGCATTTCGATGTACAGACTCAGTGAAAGCAATATGAGTTTCCATGGAGTCATTCCAGGCAAGAAGGTTGGCTCACTCGGCAAGATTGCTCTTGACGTGGTTTTCGGTGATTCCAAGAATTAACGCAAAGAAAAGTTGACATTTGAAGTTGTGGATTTCTAGAGTGCTTATCACGCTATTCATGGCAGGCCAGCTTATGCATGTTTTATGGCTCGACCATGCTATGTGTACCTCAAATTGAAGATGCCTGGTCCTAAGGGTGTGATCACTATCACTGGCAATAGAAAGAAGGCAGAGGAGTGCTTCCAGAAGGGCTCGAAGATCGCCGATGCGCAGATGGCAGTCGTGGAATTGCGGGAGTATCAGAAAAATGCAGATCCGAATGATTTGCTATGAGCTAAGAAGCCTGCCATGGATTCAGCATTTCAGTCATCCGGTGAAACGAAACCGATTCATATTCACCCAACTGATCCCAATGCTGCTCCGACTTACATTTCAATAACACTCGACTCCAAATAGGAAGAAGCGCTCACCCAGTTCGTCCGTGAGAACTAGGACATCTTTGCATGGAAACCCTCTGACATGCCAGGTGTTCCCAGGGGACTGGCTGAGCATCGTTTGCGAGTCGACCCAAAAATGAAACCGGTCAAGGAACATCTTCGACGGTCCGCTGTACAGAAGAGAAAAGCAATCAGTGAAGAAGTGGCTCGGCTCTTGGCAGCTGAGTTTATTCGAGAGATCTACCACTCCGAGTGGTTAGCTAATGTTTTCATGGTCCCTAAGAAAGACGACTCACTTCGCATGTGCATTGACTTCAAGCATATCAATCGGGCCTGCCCGAAGGATCACTTTCCTCTCCCTCGCATCGATCAAATAGTCGATTCGACTACGGGGTGTGAGTGTTTGTCCTTTTTGGACGCTTATTCCGGATATCATCAGATCCGTCTGTATGGACCCAATGAGATTAAAACAACTTTCATCACCCCATTTGGGTGCTTCTGTTATGTCACTATGCCATTCGGCCTGAAGAATGCTGGAGCCACATTCATGCGGATGATTCAGAAGTGTTTACTCACTCAAATCAGTCGGAATGTGGCAGCGTACATAGATGACATTGTGGTCAAGTCACGTAAAGGTTCTGACCTACTGGCTGACCTTGCCAAAACCTTTGCCAACCTTAGGAGGTATGATATCAAGCTTAATCCATCGAAGTGCATGTTCGGAGTTCCAGGAGGAAAATTACTCGGTTTTATCATTTCCGAACAAGGGATCGACGTTGTGCATGATGTCCAGAAGCTTACTGGTCACTTGGCCGCCCTAAGTCGATTCATTTCTCGACTCGGTGAGAAGGCAGTGCCTCTCTGCCGACTGATGAAAAAGTCAGATAAGTTCGAGTGGACTCCTGAAGCTGATGCAGCATTTGCAGAGCTAAAAGCCCTGCTTTCCATTGAGCCGGTGTTCGCTGCCTCAATCAGCAAAGAGCCTTTACTGCTTTATATAGCAGCCACTGGACAAGTCGTTAGTATAGTACTTACGGTCGAGCGGGAAGAAGAGGAAAAAGCTTATAAAGTTCAGTGTCCGGTTTATTATGTTTCCGAAGTTCTGACTCCATCAAAGCAGAGATATCCACACTATCAGAAGCTTGTTTATGGGATTTACATGACTACGAAGAAGGTTGCACACTATTTCTCTGATCACTCTATTATAGTCGTCAGCGATGCTCCATTGTCGGAGATTCTGCATAACAGAGATGCAACCTGTCGAATGGGAAAATGGGCGATTGAACTTCTTCCCTTGGATATCAAGTTTGAGGCAAAGAAAGCTATCAAGTCCCAAGCAGTAGCAGATTTCCTCGCCGAGTGGATCGAACAACAACTGCCGACTCAAGTTCACTCGGAGCACTGGACTATGTTCTTTGATGGTTCCAAGATGCTGAATGGTTCTGGTGCTGGGGTGGTACTGGTATTCCCTCGAGGAGACAAGCTCAGATACATCCTCCAAATTCACTTCGATTCCTCCAATAACGAAGCAGAATATGAAGCACTCTTATATCGGTTACGTATGGCCATTTCACTCGGCGTCCGTCTCCTCATGGTTTACGGCGACTCGGATTTGGTGGTTAATCAAGTGATGAAGGTGTGGGACGTTAGAAGCCCAGCTATGACTGGTTACTGCAATGCGGTGAGGAAGTTGGAAAAGAAGTTTGAGGGGTTAGAGCTCCATCATATACCCCAACTGAAAAATCATGCAGCCGATGATTTGGCGAAGATAGGTTCCAAGAGAGAAGCCATTCCAAGCAACGTATTTTTGGAACACATTCACGCACCGTCAGTTCAACAAGATCCTTTCACTAAAGAACCCCCACAGCCTAAGAGCGCCACAAATTCGACTGAAGTCTAGGTCCCAGCCATGGTCGACCTAATCATGGAGGTTCTGGTCATCACTCCCGACTGGACAATGCCTTACATCGCGTACATCCTTAGGAAGGAACTCCCAGAGGATGAGGAAGAGGCTCGACAGATCGTCCGTCGATCCAAAGCCTTTACTGTGATAAGGGGATAGTTGTTCAAGGAAAGCGTGACTGGAGTCAATCAGAAATGCATAACGCCAGAAAAAGGTTGAATGATCCTCAACAACATCCACTCAGGGACCTGTGGTAACCATGCGTCCTCTCGGGCCATTGTGGCTAAAGCATACCGAGCCCGATTTTATTGGCCACGAGCAAATGAAATGGCGAAAGATATAGTCGACAGATGTGAAGGCTGCCAGTTTTACACTGATATGTCTAACAAGCCAGCGTCAGCCCTGAAGACCATTCCCCTCGTCTGCCCTTTGCTGTTTGGGGATTGGATATGGTTGGACCTTTGAGAACTGGTAGGATCGGCTTCACTCATGTGCTTGTAGCAGTCGAAAAGTTTACCAAATGGATTGAAGCTAAACCTATCAAGAATCTTGAAGCCAGCACCGCTGTCAGTTTCATCCGAGAATTGACATTTAGATATGGAGTTCCGCACAGCATCATCACTGACAACGGGTCGAACTTTGATTCTGATGAGTTTAGGGCTTTCTACGCTTCTCAAGGCACACAAGTCGACTATGCTTTAGTCGCTCACCCGCAGTCGAATGGACAAGAAGAAAGGGCAAATGGCCTGATTCTCAAAGGAGTGAAACCCCGACTGATGCCTGATATCAAACACGCAGCAGGTGCCTAGGTCGATGAACTTCCATCAGTTCTTTGGGGTTTGAGGACAACTCCCAATCGGTCGACTGGGCGAACTCCTTTCTTTTTGGTATATGGAGCCGAAGTCGTTCTGCCAAGTGACCTCCTCCACAACGCACCCCGAGTCGAGCTCTTCTCTGAAGAGGAAGCAGAACAGGCATGGCAGGATTCAGTCGATCTCTTAGAGGAGGAAAGAGAAATAGCCTTGATCCGGTCGACCACTTATCAACAAGACTTGTGTCGATTCCACGGCAGAAACATGAGGGGTCGAGCCTTTCAAGAGGGAGACTTGGTTCTTAGAGTGGATCAACAGAAGCCACACAAGCTCGCCCCTTCTTGGGAAGGCCCCTTCATTGTCACCAGAGTTCTCCACAATGGAGCATACCATCTTTACAATGTCGAGCATCAGAAAGACGAGCCACAAGCTTGGAATGCGGAGCTGCTCCGCCCCTTTTATACTTGAGTACTCACTCGGATGAGATGTAATAAGAAATACCTTTGTAGTCTATTTATCAAAGACAAGAGCTTTATAATCTTCCTAAACGATTGTTGTTGCTTTTGTTTCCGTTCGAAATCCCCCAGTGGGTGACTTCGCTGCGAATCCATTTCACCCAAGTCTGAAAAATCCTACCGAGTGGTGAGCTAGCCTCTCACTCGTGGGCTTAGCTGCGAATCCATTTCACCTAAGTTCAAAAAATCCTACCGAGTGGTGAGCAAGGCTCTCACTCGGGGGCTTAGCAGTAGTCCAGTACTCGACTAAGTTTGAAAAAATCCTACCGAGTGGTGAGCAAGCCTCTCACTCGGGGGCTTAGCTGCAGTCTAGTACTCGCCTAAGTTTGAAAAAATCCTACCGAGTGGTGAGCAAGCCTCTCACTCGGGGGCTTAGCTGCAGTCCAGTACTCGCCTATGTTTGAAAAAATCCTACCGAGTGGTGAGCAAGCCTCTCACTCGGGTGTTTAGATGCAGTTCAGTACTCGCCTAAGTTTGAAAAAATAATACCGAGTGGTGAGCAAGCCTCTCACTCGAGGGCTTAGCTGCAGTCCAGTACTCGCCTAAGTTTGTAAAAATCCTACCGAGTGGTGAGCAAGCCTCTCACTCGGGGGCTTAGCTGCAGTCCAGTACTCGCCTAAGTTTGAAAAAACCTACCGAGTGGTGAGCAACCCTCCCACTCGGGGGCTTAGCTGCAGTCCAGTACTCGCCTAAGTTTGAAAAATCCTACCGAGTGGTGAGCAACCCTCCCACTCGGGTGCTTAGCTGCAGTCTAGTACTCGCCTAAGTTAGAAAAATCCTACCGAGTGGAGAGCAACCCTCCCACTCGGGGGCTTAGCTGCAGCCCAGTACTCGCCTAAGTGTGAAACACATCCCAACCCGCAAGGACGACGAGGTGCAGGTCGACTGCAACCTCCTCCTTCGGAGCTACGCCACAAGTACAATGTGCGCTCCATCCCTATCCGCAAGGACGACGAGGTGCAGGTCGACTGCAACCTCCTCCTTCGGATCCTTCGGAGCTACGCTACAAGTACAATGTGCGCTCCATCCCTATCCGCAAGGACGACGAGGTGCAGGTCAACTACAACCTCCTCCTTCGGAGCTGCGCCACAAGTACAATGTGCGCCCCATCCCTATCTGCAAGGACGTCGAGGTGCAGGTCGACTGGAGTCCCCACCTCAAAGCTGCATCTCAAGTACAGAAATTATTCCGAGTGAAGAACAAATTCCACTCTAAGGCAAACACAAGCATATTCGGAAATAAATCAAATTCAGATGAACCCTAAAAGTTCAAGACCGTAGATCAAAGTACTCGGGCATTTAGCCCGAAAGAGTTTAACTGTTACAAAACCACTCGGCATCCCGAGGCAAATTTAAGGTGGAGCATAAAAGTTTGTTCACTCCGCAGGAGGAGGGCTGGCAGGCTCGACGAACTTGTCCAGGTCAACGCCATCGGCGATCCGAGTGGCGGCAGCAATGAAAGTCTCCATAAAGGATCGAAAGTCATGCCTCTTGGTGTTGGCGACCTTGATCGCTGCCAGCTTATCTTCTCGCGCTTCTTTGCAATGGACGCGGACGAAAGACAGAGCCACATCAGCACCGCACCGGGCAGAAGACTTCTTCCACTCCTGCACTCGACCAGGGATCTCGTTAAGTCGAGTCATCAGAGACTCGAGGTCATTCTGGAGCGTTGCCCTTGGCCAGAGTGATGTGTCAATCCGCGGCGTGGCGACCTTCAGTCAAGCAAGGTAGTCAACAACACCGTCGATGCGGGATTCCAGTCGGAGCAGGTTCATAGCAGCCTCATCCTTCACGGGGGAGTTGATGGGGTCCAAGCTTGGCTCAGTTCGCCCGGTCTCTTCTTCAATGTCTCGGCAAAACTCTGCATGCACAATCCGAGGGTGAGTCAATAGTCATATGCCGAGTCGACGAAGATAAACCAGTCAGAACAAAGTATATACCTTCAAGCTTGATGAACAGCTTCTTGGCAAGGCTCCTCAGATAACTTTCCAGATCATCCCTCCTGCGGGCAATGCCTTCCATCTTCTCGTTCAGATTGACCTTGTCCTTCTTCAAGCGGGTTACTTCCTTGTTGGCTTCGTCCAGGGCAGATTTTATCTTGGCGTTCTCTTCCTCCAATTTGCCGACTGAAGCCAACTTCTATTCAGCCAGAGCAGTTTTGTCATCAGCCTTCTTCTGCACGGTAGCCAGATCTTGATCCTTTTTTGCCAGAGCCTGGTTCAGTTTTTCTGAAAAGAAATGATGCTTGGTTCAGAAAGAGCAGAATGAAATTCAGATCAAAGACAAACAAGTCGACAAGTCTGTCTTACCATTGGCGTCATCCTTGGCTTTTTGCCGTTCTGTCTTGGCCAACTCCAGGTCAAGGTTGAGTTGAATCTTCTGTTTCTCCAAGTCAGCAAAGCGAGCTCCAAGATCACAAGATTTCTGCAATCAAAAAATGGGTTAGTCGACTCGATAAAGGATGGGTTATTTCAGAGAGGTAAAAGGACAAAGACAATAAATTCTAAGACTACCGTCGAATCAAACATCCAACAATAGTCTCGGGAACTACACCCAGTGGTGCACTTAGCGTGCCCCCAATAGTTCAGTTTACACTCGACATGGCCACACGAGACCGAGTGAAGGAATTTAAAATTCAAGACTACAGTCGACTTCCCGCGGTCCACCATAGTCTCGGGGACTACACCCAGTGGGTGCACTCAGCGTGCCCCCACTAGTCCAAAAATTCAATTGACGACAACAAAAAGTTTAGCTCAAAGTATGAATTTGTTCAAGGATTAAATCGAAACACCCAAAGGTGTACAGATGCAAAGATCCTTGGAAAGAGAGTTTTTCAGGTACCGCATCCTAAACAGAACAAGCCAAGAGAGTCAGTCGACATTTTGCTAACCTGAACATTGCTCTGGAGAGCTGAGCTGGCATCATAAGCAGCTTGGCTGGCATCCCGCACCATCTTCATCTTCTCCATCATAATACCCGCTTGGCGTATAGCTTCTTTGGCAGCATTCACTTCGTCCTCTGGGACGTGATGGGTGGCAAAAACTGAAGGTGGATCAGCAGGAGCTTGAGCAGTCGACGCAGAAGGTAAAGCACTCGACAACGGTATGGCAAAGGAAACAGAAGTCCGATTGGCGTCACCGGCGTCCTGAACGACTGGTTCCGCCACCGGCGTCGACTGAGGCGTCTTGCCAACGGACGTTTTCCTGTTCCTCCTCGTCAATGGCCTCTCCGGCTCATCCTCATCATCGTTGGGGAGGTCAATGACGTTGGGAGCTGTTAAAAGATCAGTCGCCAAAATTACATCGCCCGATTGGATATATGATAGTTCAATTGACCAAAAGAAGACAGAATGACGAAGATCGTACCCAGATTGGAGGTGACCGCATCTTCCATTTACTCATCCTCATCCTTATAAACTGAAGTCCCAGAGGTAGCAGTGCTGCCAGTTTCAAGATTCATTTGGTCAAATCAAAGGAAAAATAAACAGCACAGAGCGTCGAGTGAATGTGAAAGAAAAACACTCACGCAGAAGCAACAGGGATATCAATCTTAATCTTTGGAAACGCCTTCCGAGGCTTTTGCACTACAACCTTGGACTGCTTTGGGGCTTTCTCAGTCGGTGCCGGAGGGGACGTCCGAGGGCACTTTGAAGACAGGCATGTCTGAGCGATCGCCTTTTCACAGGAGCTTGCCGGGTCTTGGTAGAGCTTAGATCGCCTCTCCCTGCGAGGAGGCGAGTCGACTTCTTCTTCGTCACTCGAGTCGTCGCTCTCCTCATTCCCCTCTCCATCAGAATGCCACTCGCCACTTTCGCCTCCGCTTGCCTCCCCCTCCGGATTTTGCTCCTGGTCTCCATTGGGCATCGAGTACATTTTGGTAAGGGACTGGAAGAAAGCAAGCATAACAAAGTCAGTCGACGAAGCATAAACAGCTGCACAATTAAACCTAGATTACAGTCGGAAGTTCAGAATTAGACCTTATCTGGTTTGTAAGACTGGTCGAGTGGAGGAATCCTCCTGGCTCCCCTGGGGTTATCTTTGTTACCAGTGATGCTCGTCAGCCACCCCTCAAACGTGGTCTCGTCGACCTCCTCCGGATGGGTCCGAGTGGTGTCATCAGTACCCAAATACATCCACATCAGATGGCCTCGAGCTTGAAGCGGTTGGATGCGTTGCCGGAGGAAAACCTCCAACAAATCCATACCGGTCACCCCGTCACGGATAAGCTGAACTACTTGTTCGACCAGCTTCTCCTCCGGGATCACCTTCAAAGGGGAAGGTTTCCCCACTCGGGCCATGGAAAAAGGAGGAAGTCTAGTCGACTGCCCTGGAGCCGGCTGGTCTTTGCAGTAAAACCAAGTCGACTGCCATCCGCGGACCGAGTCGGGAAGAATCATGGCTGGAAAGGAACTTTTGCCTCTCATCTGGACCCCAAGACCCCCGCACATCTGAATCACTTGTGTCCTCTCGTCACTCGGATTGGCCTTTTTCACCCTCTGAGAGCGACATGTGAAAATGTGCTTGAAAAGGCCCCAATGAGGTTGGCAGCCCAAGAAATTCTCGCACAAAGATACGAAGGCAGCAAGGTACACGATTGTGTTGGGAGTAAAGTGGTGGAGTTGCGCCCCAAAGAAATTCAAGAAGCCCCGAAAGAAAGGGTGGGGAGGCAAGGAAAAACCACGGTCGATGTGAGTGGCGTGGAGAACACACTCACCCTCCCGAGATTGCGCCTCAGTCTGGTTCCCCGGAAGCCGTGCCTATTTGTGGGGGATCAGTCCTCCCTCGACCAAGTCATCGATGTCGTCCTGACGAATCGCCTAGCGGATCCAGTCGCTCTGGACCCACCCTTGCGGCAGGCCGTCCCTCAAGGAAGATCCGCCCCGGCTGGACTTCTTCCCCTTCGCCTTCGCCGTCGCCTTCTTCGCCCGCTCCAGTGCCACCGTCTTCTCTTTTCCCATCGTCGCGGGCGAAACGCGAATGGAGCAGCAGCACTGGGGCGAGAACAGGCACGGCGGAGAAGTCTGAGGAGGAGGGCGAAGAATGAAAGCGCACTATTCAAAAACCCCGGCCTGGCGCCTTATATAAGGTTACTTCCGAGTGACTGACTTGTAGGCCCAGGCGATCTTATAAAATCCCACAACAGTCGCGCGCGTGATACGTGGCAAAAAATGGCGGCATGGAAATCGAGGCGGCCCTGCCTTATCCAATCCGATTACTGCGGCCTCCTCCGCCCCGCACGCTTCCCGAATTTCGAATCCCGCGAAATCAACAGACAGCAGAACAACTTGTCAGACGGAAGATCTCCTCCACATCATCACTCAGAGCTCTTCCAGTAAAAGATCACTCGACAAAAACTAAGAATGGATCAAGGCGACTAAAAAAGAAGTTGATGTCGTCACCTCGGTTCAATGATCCAGAACAAGATATACTCATAGCACGAAAAACGGGTCGAAAGTGTTCTCAACTCCTTCCTCACTCAAACCCTGATCCATTCGGGGGCTAATGATGAAGTTATGTCCCTAGGGTAGGGTCATGGACCTGTCCAAGATACCCCCCAAGGACATCTCTAAAAGAACCAGAAACATTCGAAGAAGAATCATCATCCACTCGACCATGAAGCTATGTTTCACTCGACAGCCTTGAAGACACTCGACCACGTAGACAATCACTCGACTACCGGGAGATCTAAAGCCACTCTGCTCTACAACGGTCGGGAATTAAGTCATAGCTTTAATGGTCATTAGGTATCTTTATTACTGGCGTTACAAGTAACACCCCTCTCTTAATGTGCATTGAACCCTGCGTAACGGAGGGGAGCTGGAGTCCTGGCGCACTCTACATAAGCCACCCCCCTCCTCTAGGACAAGGGTTCGCACCCCCTGTAACTCACACGCTTATAATCCAGTCGACCGCCTCTGGGCTCCGAGACGTAGGGCTATTACTTCCTCCGGGAAGGGCCTAAACTCGTTGAACTTGCGTGTACAACTCCTTCATAACTAAGATCTTGCCTCTACATTCCTACCCCCCTATTCTACTGTCAGACTTAGAACCACGACACCTGATAGCTGGCCTCAAGGCTGCGGTGGCCCTGGGGGTGAGTCGTCTCACCATCAAGGGCGACTTGCAGCTCCTCGTCAACTTCTCCAATAAATTATATGAGCGGAAGGATGAGCACATGGAGGCGTACCTCGCGGAGGTGCGCAAGATGGAGAAACGGTTCTTGGGCCTGGACTTGCAGCATGTGCCCTATTGAACCAATAAGGAAGCCGACGACATCTCCAAAAGAGCATCCAAGGGGCTACCCCAAGAGCCTGTCGTCTTCGAGGAGCGGCTCTTCAAACCATCAGCAACACCGCCACTCTCAAGGACAACGCTGCCTCGGGAGGAACTCCCTCAACCACTTGCCTCGGGAGCCCCGACCTGTGGCCCGACCTCAGGAGCGCGCTTGCTCTTGGCACTCGAGCCTCGGGAAGGGTGCTGGACGAAGGAATTCAAGGAATACCTGACGCGACTGAGCTGGTGAAGTCCTACGAGGCCTGCCAGTTCCACACCAAGCAGATCCATCAGCCGGCTCAGGGCCTCCAGACCATCCCACTCTCGTGGCTGTTCGCGGTCTGGGGGATGGATATCTTGGGCCCGTTCCCTCAAGCGCCTGGGGCCTACCGCTACCAATATGTCACCATCGACAAGTTCACCAAGTGGGCGGAGGTAGAAGTCGTCTGTACCATCTCGGCCGGTTCGGCGGTCAAGTTCATCAAAGGTCTCGTGAGCCGGTTTGGGGTCCCCAGCCACATCATCACCGACAACGGCCGCAGTTCACTAGTAACCTCTTCAAGACATATTGTGCTAACCTTGGAATGCAGATATGCTACGATTCGATGGCGCACACCCGGAGCAATGGCCAGGCCGAACGCGCCAAAGTAGAGGACCTGAGAGGCCTCAAGACCAGGACCTTCAAGAAGAAGCTTGAGGCTTGCGGCAAGGGCTAGTACGACGAGCTCCAGTCCGTGTTGTGGTCCATCCGCACCATCGCCACCAAGCCAACAGGCGAGACCCCATTCTTCCTCATCTATGGAGCTAAAGCGGTTCTCCCTCACGAGGTCAAACATCGCTCCGCGCGGGTCCTGGCGTTTGATGAGACACAGCAGGACGCCATGCGGGGGATGGACCTCGTGCTGGGGGAGGAACTCCGCCGTGAAGCTACGCTGCGGACGGCAAGATATCAGCAGGCGCTGCGACGTTACCACTGTTGCAGCATCCGCTCCAGGATGCTCGAGGTGGGTGACCTCGTCCTATGGTGGGTGCTCTCCAGGGAAGGACTGCATAAGCTCTCACCCATGTGGGAGGGACTGTTTAGGGTCGCCCATGTCTCCGGGCCTTGTGCCATGCAGGACGGGGTGCCCATCCAGAACGCCTGGAACATCCAGCACCTCCGGAAGTTCTACCCATGAAGAAAGGCCCATCCCGTGTGAAGATGGCCCCATGCCTGTGAAGGTCTCCGCTCGTGACACTCTCACGTAATAATGAGTGAGGGTATACACGCCCCGGAGTCTCAGGAGTGCCGCCCTCGGGCCTCTGGGGCTCCCTCTCACGTCCTAGTGGCAGCCCTTTGCTCCGCGCTGGTGAGAAGACAAGAAGACTAGACTAGGTGCCGGACGCGGCTTTTCATTTGCTTTCCGTAGTTGGCTTGCCCCTCTTTAATTGAAATTTGATTTCCGGTGTTCCTTGTCAATTTTGTTCCATCACCTTCTGCCTCCGTTTCTGCTTTCTGTTCTCTGTTTATCCTGTACTCTGTCTCGCGTCCCTCGCGAAGGGGCTGGACAGGTCCCCTCGTGAGCGTCTTGTTTTTTTCACGAGGCACCCTCATTCAAGCCTTAAGCTGCCACACCTCTCTCAATCCGTGCCCCTCGGGTACCGCGATACGAGGCACTGTGATGTGCGCCTGCGACCAGGGCCTGGATCTCCTAAATTTTTTTTGCAGTTCCTCCTCGCCAGTTACTGGGAAACACGCGCCTCGTGAGGTGGAAACTACTTCAAAGCGCGTCAAGCTAAGTTATTCCTATGTGCCTATATAAAACATTGATATTGCAACGCGGCACGGGAATGATGAGCACATCATAACAACTTGGAAATCATAGTTTGTTGCATGCCTCCACGGGCCCCATACTTGTGTCTCTTCATGCAGGAAGGAAAAGAAGAGCGAAACTGTCACATCCCAGATAGACCATGCATTAGGGTGTGCATCATGTTTAAATTTCATCTGAATTTGAAATGGGGAAGGCAGGAAACCCCAGAACCCCCCCCCCCCTTTAAAAGAACTAGGGTTTACTAAAATTTATTTCAATGAATCCGAAATGCCCTTCAAAATGCTCATCCTCTTTGTTTGGGTTCAGCAACCATGTCAAAGAAGGTGGAACATTTTCTAGGTCACCTAAGGATTCTAGATTTAATTCACAAGTTTTTGAAATGGGCATTTTAAATTATGAAAAATATTTTAAATGTTCAAAAATTGTCAAACTAAAATGTTCCATGTTGGGAATATTCCAACAAGTGACCAGGAGCATTTTGGTAATTTTTGGATTAGTTTTGGTATTTTTAAAAACCCTAAACAGAGTTGCAGAAATAGAAAAAACTTTAAAAAGGAAAAACCTCACTGTCAGCTCATGACCGCCCACCTGCCTGCCCAGCCCAGAGCAGCTGGCCAACAGCTGCTTGGCTCGGCCAGCAGCAGCCTGGTGTCGGGCCGGCGAGCGCAGGGCGCCACGCAGCTGGCCGCCGCCTGCCGCCCTCGCCGCCTCGCCGACCCGGACGACCCACGCTGTCGCCTCGACCCCGGACACCTCACTTCCCCTGCCCTCTCTCTCGCTCGCTTCAACCTGGCCGACGCATCATCGCCGCCACACCGCCGACGCCGTGCTCCCCGCCGCTCATACCCCTCCCGCCATGTCTAGCAGCTCCGCCAAGCACCTGCTACCTCTAGCTAGCTAGTTCCTCGCTCTAAAACACCCCGAGGCCACTACACGCACTCGACCGAGCTCAAGGTCACGGAGATCCCCATCGCCCGCCGCCGATCAGTCCACCCCGACCCCGACGAAGCTCTCCACAGGTTCACCGTGAGCCTAGCTACTCCCCATCCTCTCCGCTCTCTTCTTCTTGCACCACAACGAGCGCCGATGATCACCTGAACTCCACCGCCATGGAGCTCGTTGCCGACGAGCCTCCGGTCACCTAATGGCCACGCCACTACGCCCATCGACTCACCACACCCCAACGGGTCTAACGCTGCACTTCCCGCGCCGCCGGGCCCTCTAACCCCAAACCCGCCGATGGTCGAGCCTCGCCGCCGCCTCGACTCGTCGCCGGGCGCCCACTCCGCCATCCCGACCCAAACTAACTCCACCACTAACCGCTGCTCACCTCTAGCTACACGAGGTGCTCCCTCGCCCATTTGGAGCCCGGAAAGTGCAAAAGCACTTGCTCCGCCGCTGTCTGGCTCGGGCCAAGCGGCTAGACGCCGTGAGTTGACCCCGTCCAGGCCCTGCTGACCTCCGGGTCAATGACAGTGGACCCTCCAGCTAAATTAATTAGGATTAGTTCTAACTAAAACTAATTAGTTAAATTAACTTCGACATGCGGGTCCCACTGGTCAGTTTGACCTGGACGACCCTGCTGACCCTCCGACGTCATGTTGACCTCATGTCGACGATTAATTCAAATTCTGGAATTATTTTTATATAATAAATTTCAGAATATAATTCAAATTTCAAATGCTTATAACTTTTATTCTATAACTCCAAATGCAAAGATTTATATATGAAAATTATCAGAAAAATACACTCTATCCATTGGTACAGGTTTCATGCATGTTAAAACAAGTTAACTATGCTAAATAACCAGATTAAGATCTTGCACCATTAGGCCTAACTCAAATGAGCTATCATTTGAACCTTTGATTCAAATGAGTTCATCCCCCGTCCCTTCAACTTGCATTAGGCCAACACACATCCATATTGCCATGTCATAGCATGCATCATATTGTTGCATATTGCTTGTATGTTTATTTTGGTGTGTTTTCATGATAGGTTCTGCCCCCGAAGATAACCCCGATTACCCATCTGAAGGGCAGTTCTCACCCCAGCCCATCAGCAAGCAATTCATTGATCATTCCGATACAACCCATGTTCTCGCTTCGCTCTCGTTACTGCATTAAGACAACGCGATTCAACTGTTGTGTGCTGCGGTAGTTGAACCCACTTCCTTTGCATGACCTGTCATTGCCACAGTAACTAGATGAAACCCAGTAGTATGTGTAGGAGTTGTTTGAGCCTTGTTTGTGATTCCTACCATGCTATGCTTGCTATGCTTAGAGTTGTGTCAGGTCTGGCTCATCGGGATGATGAACTGGAGTGAAAGGTTGTGTTGGGTCGAGAGTGAAAGTGTTGAACACGATTTGGTAAAGGTATCGATGAGAGGCCATGTAGGAGTACATGGTGGGTTGTTTCATTGAAGCCGAACTTAAGAACTGAGATCTGTGTTTGTGATCCATGAACTAGCTACTACCACACATTGGGATCCTTAATTGACCCTCTCGGCTTCTTAACCATCCTTGTTCATAGTCCGGGAGTTGCAAGTAGTTTCTAGTGTTTGTGGCATGCTGGGGGCCGCACGCAACGCTGACCTTAGGGGTGGGTTGTGTTGCGGTAGGCACCGTGGTCGTGTACCGAAAGTGCCCGCTTGGTATCTCGGGAACCCCGCACACATCGCTCGGGCTGTATGGGAAACCTCGGCCGACTCCTCATGGATGGAACCCGAATAGGCGATAACCCGGACTAGGGACTTGAGTGTTTAGGTAGGTGAGGCCGACACCCACGCTGGGCTTCCGCTGAAGGTTGCCGAGTACATGTCGGTAAACGATTTATAAGTGGTGAGAGCGTGTGAAGAAGTATACCCCGCAGGGTTAAATATGATCTATTCGAATAGCCGTGTCCACGGAGAAGGACTTCGGGTTACCTATATCAGTTCATAGACAAGTAAATGGATACTACTAAAAGCCTCAAGATAAGTGTGAGTATCGTGGATGGCCTCTCTCGGGATGACGAGAGAGGATCCACGGTGGAGTATTGTGATGGTGTTAGTGGACTGTACGACAAAATGCTTTACAAAGTGTGTCACGAGGATAGCTTAGCCAAGAGTCAAAGCTGGCTTGCTGCAATAACTCCACTTCCTTCCTTGAGAATGTGCATGTATGATAGGATTACGTGGTAAGACTTGCTGAGTACTTTTGTACTCATGTTTGCTTAATCAATATTTTTCAGAGGACTATACTACCCTCCGACGGATTCTATGTAGATGTTGACTTGACGAGTAAGCTAGCCACCTGTGTGGCGATCTAAGACTTGTGAAGGGCCAATGTAGATAGAAAGGCTCCAACAAGCTTTCTTTCTTTCTAGAGTCTGCATCTGCACTACTTTGCTTCCGCATGTGTTTGTATGATTGTATGATTTGAGTGTTGGGTCATGTGACCCCTACCTGTATGACTATGTTATGTATGGCTCCTGAGCCTCTTAAATAAAGTACTTGAGTTGTAGAGTTTTGTTGTGATGCCTTGTTGTATTTACTCATATCGGGCATATTGCGGTATGATTGAAATGCTTGGTATGAGTGGGATCCGACAATCTAGTTGTTTATCCTTGGCAGCCTCTCATATGGGGAAATGTAGTCTCGTGCTTCGAGCGATAGTAGTCCGCTACAGCCCGGTTCACCGAGTCCTGCTAGCCCAAAGACTACCGCTTGGACACTTGACTGGCCGGCATGTGATTCATTTCGTTCTTATGTCTGTTCCTTCGGGAAATGTCACGCGGTGATACTTGGAGTCCTGCTTAGCTCTGCTACAGCCCGGGATACCGGAGTCCTCATAGCCAGTGCTACAGCCCGAGTTCATACGCTGATGACCGACATGCTCAAGTGTTTCATGTATGCCTGTCCCCATAGGTTAGTGCCGCTTTGGGTTCACGACTAGCCATGTCGGCCCGGTTCTTTGTCATGTGGATGCTAGCGACACTATCATATACGTGAGCCAAAAGACGCAAACGGTCCCGGCCATGGTAAGGCGACACGTGGGAATACCATGCGTGAGGCCGCAAAGTGATATGAGGTGTTACCAGCTAGATCGATGTGACTTGAATCGGGTCCCGACAGCGTTGGCATCGAGCAGGGCTGCTCTGAGGTCCGCTAAGCCAAACTGGTCAAGTTGAGTCTAGAAATGCTTTAGTTATATGTAGGGGAATTGATTGTGGAGGAACGAAGGCTCTTTTTACTCCTTTACCTTATGCCCTCCGATCCGAGTCATCCTCTTCTCATTCAACGGGGTATAGGACTAGGCTCTCTTCTTTCTATCAGGTTCACGTGTTACTAATCCGTAGTAACTTATAGGAATGTTGGTTACATCCTCGCTCAATGTTACTAAATTTTAGTATGCTACCAATTGAACCGTAACCTTGATATGATGTTGTTGAGTGGTTTTGCTAATCTGATTTTGAATGTCTCAAATCTGATTTGAGCATTTATGATGTTATGCTGCCCGATTTTCCCTAGAAATTCTAATGCCTTTGCATTATGGCTGTGCTTTCAGATGGCCACCTGCTCCCGTAACCAAGTGGTTCGCCTCGACCCGCTGCATTGATGTGTGCGGTCACACGGCCATGTTGGTTAGGGTGATGATTGAGGCTGGTTATCGATGGTATCCTGAGTATACCATCGAGGAGCAGTTCAGGGATTTCAATCAAAGCCAATATCTATGCACGGTCCGGATTTATCCATCCTATCCCGGAGCTACTGAGCCACTTCACTGTTCTTATGGGCTCGGAATCACTATTGGAATGTCTGTACAAGATGCAGCCTATTCCATGATGACTATTATTCGAGCCAGGACTGCTTTGCTGAGCAACACTGATTTCCGCTATATGCCAGCATCCCTTCCTGGGGCGCATGGCTACCTTCAGGGTTTGTACAGCGATGCCTCCCATGAGGACTCACTCCTTCGCACTACCACCGAAGTTGTTGGAGGACAAGGACCGTGAGAACCGGCCTTGCGATGGAGCTGTTTAATGCCCGCTCACCACTGGCTACTCGACTAGGTTTGCACCTGCCGTGCAAGCCGGATGTATGGACATGAGAGATTTGTACCTGTAAGGGCGAGTCTGCCAGACTTTATGGAGTGGCGTGAGGTTGGAGGCATCACTCCACCTCGTGGGCCTCTTCTCGCCACTGCTTAGGGTCCACGGCCACATCCGAGTCCTTATGGTCCACAGCCCCACAGATTGTCTGCTTCCGGACGATCATGTTCCACTTCTGTGTCTGGGTGGTGACTTCTATGAGGACTACTATGGAGCTGCCTGAGGTAGTAGTAGTACTCCTAGTATGGTAATGGTTGTGTTCCACCGTCCTGCGTGACTCGTGGAATACGACTTAGTGTGTACCATTCCTAAGTGTAGAAAATAATGTATAGGAGTTGGAATGCTTCCGATGAGATGTAACGCCTCTTTATAGTTGTACTCCGTCAGCTTGTACTAAACTATGAATGGTGTGTATGACCGATGGTATATATATATATGGCAGTTTTATATCACCATGTCATACGGATGAACATCTTCGCATTCCATGCTGTCCATTTCCTTCCGCACTTCCTTGATAATTCTGCCATCCTGGTTTAAACCTTTGCTTTGTCTCCTGTGATGGTCAACACTCAAATTCTCCCGCTGTTCCAGAGCAGGAGAGGCCAGCAGCCAGAAATGTGAATCTGCCGCAACCGCCATCTTTGGCTGAGGTGATGTCGAAGCGTAACATAATAAGCGCTAAACAAACCGCTTATTGGAGCGGATTGAACAAAACACAGCACGCCAGCCAAGAAGCGATGGGGTTTCACTCAATGATTTCGCAAGCTATATCCTCCAAAATTCAAATGCTCCGCCGAGCCACTCGACGCCGATGATTGGCTCCAAAGATCCACCACAAGCTGCGCTCCGCCAATGTGGCCGAGGTCGACAAAGTTATCTTTGCCGCCTATCATCCGGAAGGCCCCGCCACCGTGGGAAAACTATGAGGCTATGCGTCCGCTGGACAAGTTACAACTTGGGATGAATTCAGTGCCGCCTTCGTGAGCACCATATACCGAAGGTCTTATGGACCGCAAACGTGAGGAATTTTGCAGTTTCACCCAAGGCAGGTCGACAAAGGATGCCTACAACCGTGAATTTGGGAGGTTAGCACGTTATGCTCCCAAGAAGTTTCTACCGATGCTAAGAAGCAGGCGAGGTTCCGTAAGGGACTTAGCCCCGAGCTACGCCGAGATCTCCGCTCGCATGAGTGTACCTCTTTCCCGGTTAGTCAATAAGGCTATCGCCGAGATCGGGCAGACTGATTTCGAGGCTTCACGCAAGCACATCCGTGATTCTCGATCGCCATCCGCTCGTTCCTGAAGCGCCGGGTTTGGGTCCCAAACACGGCTCTACCACCAGTGTACACCCCGAGGCCATCCTTCGAGGCGCCGCCCCAACCAGCCGATTTTCCACCCAAGACATATGGAGGTCCAATCGCTAATGCTGCTCCACGGCCAAATGTGATCACTTGCTTCAAATGTGGAGAGACGGGCCACTATATTCGAGAGTGTCCCTGTAACAACCCCAATCAAGTTGGAAAGTCTGCTGTCGCGGCAAGCCAGCAGAAAGGTTCCTATGCCAAGCCGCTTGCCGCCGTGGTCATGTCAACTATGTCTCCGCCAAGAAACCTATGAGGATCCCAACGCCGCCCTCGGTACGCTTCTTGTTAATTGCCATCCGCAATCGTTTTTTTGATACCGAGCATCTCATTCATTTATTTCGAGAGCTATGCTCGATTGCACAACACCACATTCTGTGACATGCCTACCTCCATGGAAATTAAACCCTCGGTTCTAGATGGCAAACCTCTAGAATAAGTCATGGGAATGAAATTTTGTTGACAGATTAGTCTTTCTCGCATCCCTAATAGCTCTCAAGTCCTCTGACATAAACATCATCTTGGGTATGGACTGGATGTCAGCCCATTATGCTAAGATTGATTGTTCTACTAGAACTGTTCAACTTACCCATCCTTCGGGCAAAAAGTGGATGTTTTAACCCGAGTGTCTAAGCGCCAGCTATACTCCTTAAATGCCAACCCTCTTCCGCACCTCAAGATATTCCGTAGTCCGTGATTTCCGGATGTCTTTCCGAAGAACTGCCAGTGTTCCACCCGACAGGATGTCGAGTTCGTGATAGATCTTATCCCGGAACCGCCCCAATCTCTAGAAGACCTTATAAGATGGCACCCTAGAACTAGCTGAACTTAAGAAACAACTCGATGAGTCCTTGCAAAAGGATTTCATCCGTCCTAGTTCCTCTCCATGGGCTTGCCCCGTCCTCTTCGTCAAGAAGAAGGATGGTACGGATCGGATGGTTGTAGATTACCGACCTGTCAATTTGGTCACTATCAAGAACAAGTATCCGCTCCCAGATCAACGACCTGTATGATCAGCTCGCTGGATCCTCGCCTTTTTCCAAGATGGATTTGAGGTTGGGCTACCATCAAATCAAAATCAAGAACGGGACATACCTAAACGGCCTTTGTCACTCGTTATGGCCAATACGAGTACACCGTCATGTCCTTCGGTTTAACCAATGCTCCAGCCACTTTCTCTCGGTTAATGAACTCAATTTTCATGGAGTATTTGGATAAATTCATCGTGGTATACCTCGATGATATACTCATCTACTCCAAGAATGAGGAAGAACATGCCGAACATCTAAGGCTAGTATTGATGAAACTTCGAGAGCACCGCCTTTATGCCAAATTCTCTAAGTGTGAATTCTGGTTACCGTAAGTGACCTATCTAGGACATGTAATCTCTGGTAAGGGTATTGCTGTCAATCCCGAGCGAAGTTCAAGCCGCCCTTGATTGGACTCCACCGAATCGGTCAAGCAAGTTCGAGTTTCTCGGTTTAGCGAGCTATTGCCGCCGCTTCGTCGAGAATTTCTAAAGTTGCTAAACCTCTAACCGAACTCCTCAAGAAAGATAAGAAGTTTGAATGGACGCCACAAGGCGAGATCAGCTTTCAGAACTGAAAAGACGCTCGACATCTGCTCCGTGCATTTATTCCACCAGATTTCTAAGGACTTTATTATCTATTGCGACGCCGCGACAAGGACTAGGTTGCATACTCATGCAAGATCGTCATGTGATTGCCTACGCTTCTCGACAGCTTCGCCCACATGAGGATAACTATCCCACACACGATCTAGAGCTTGCAAAGAGTGGTTCATGCACTCAAAACCTGGCGACATTACCTTCGGGTAATCGCTATAAATCTACACAGATCACCAAAGTCTGAAATACATCTTCACCCAACCGGATTTGAATCTCGTGCAAAGACGTTGGGTCGAGTTGATTACAGATTTCGACTTAGGAATATCCTACACCCTAGGCAAAGCCAATGTCATGGCTGACGCATTAAGTCGCAAATCTTACTGTAACAATTTGATGTTACAACAAGGTCAACCAATTCTCCACGAGGAATTTCGTAAGCTTAATCTTCACATTGTTCCTCGAGGATTTCTTTCCACCCTGGTGGCGAAACCTGACCTCACGGATCGAATCATAGCTGCTCAGCAGTATGATAGAGGGATATCCCGGGTCAAGGAGAACATCGCTAGCGGAGCTGCTAAATGTTTCTCCGTAGATGAACGAGGTGTTGTCTTCTTCGAAAACCGCTTGGTGGTTCCTAAGAAACAACAGCTACGGCAATTGATCCTTAAGGAAGCTCATGACTCTCCTCTCACCATTCATCCTGGTAGTACTAAAATGTATCAAGATCTACGCCAGAGGTTTTGGTGGACTAGGATGAAGAGAGAAATCGCTCAATACATTGCTAATCGCGACGCTCGTCGTCGAGTTAAAGCAGAGCATCAACGGCCTGCTGGTACCCTTCAACCTTTGGAAATTCCTGAATGGAAATGGGATAAAATCGGTATGGATTTCATTACCGGTTTCCCAGACCAAGAGAGGGAATAATGCTATCTTCGTTGTCGTTGATCGCCTTCCAAAGTAGCCCATTTCCTACCTGTTCGTGAGAGTATAACCGCTAGCCAGCTAGCTGATTTGTACATCTCTCGAATAGTGTCTCTTCACGGTATTCCCTTAGAGATTAACTCAGACCGTGGGAGTCTCTTCACCTCTCGATTTTGGGAAAGTTTCCAAAACGCTATGGGAACTCGTCTCTCCTTTAGCACCGCTTTTCATCCCCAATCAAGTGGTCAAGTAGAACGAGTCAATCAGATCCTAGAGGATATGCTTCGAGCTTCTATCATCTCTTTCGGCATGAATTGGGAGAAATGCCTTCCATTCGCCGAGTTCGCTTATAACAATAGTTATCAAGCCAGTCTGGGCAAAGCCCCTTTCGAAGTTCTCTATGGACGAAAATGTCGAACGCCTCTTAACTGGTCAGAAACCGGGGAGAGACAACTCTTTGGCCCGGATATGATTCAGGAAGCAGAGGAGCAGGTTCGCGTTGTTCGTGAGAAATTGAAAACAGCCCAATCTCGTCAGAAGAGCCAATATGATCGCAAGCATAAGCCTATGGCTTATGAAATTGGCGAGAAGGCTTACCTTCGGGTCACCCCTTTGAAGGGAACCCATCGATTCGGTATCAAGGGCAAGTTGGCTCCTCGTTACATTGGACCCTTTCGCATTCTTGCCAAACGAGGGAAGTTGCCTACCAATTGAACTACCTCCGCATCTTTCCAAGGTCCATGATGTCTTCCACGCTTCCCAACTCAGCGTTGCTTCGGATCCTATCCGTGGAGTAGACCACTAAACGCTTGATCTCCAAGATAACCTTACCTATCGAGAATATCCCGCTCAGATCCTCGATCAAACCGAGCGCATTCACTCGACGCTGGAATATCAAGTTTCTAAAGGTTCAATGGTCAAACCATTCCGAGCAAGAAGCAACTTGGGAAAGGGAGGATCGCCTTCGACTTGAGTACCCCACCTTTTCCGAACAGATCCTAAATCTCGGACGAGATTCTTTTGAGTGGGGGTGAGTTGTCACATCCCGATAGACCATGCATTAGGGTGTGCATCATGTTTAAATTTCATCTGAATTTGAAATGGGGAAGGCAGAAACCCCGTAACCCCCCTTTAAAAGAACTAGGGTTTACTAAAATTTATTTCAATGAATCTGAATGCCCTTCAAAATGCTCATCCTCTTTGTTTGGGTTCAGAACCATGTCAAAGAAGGTGGAACATTTTCTAGGTCACCTAAGGGTTCTAGATTTAATTCACAAGTTTTTGAAATGGGCATTTTAAATTATGAAAATATTTTAAATGTTCAAAATTGTCAAACTAAAATGTTTCATGTTGGGAATATTCCAACAAGTGACCAGGAGCATTTTGGTAATTTTTGGATTAGTTTTGGTATTTTTAAAACCCTAAACAGAGTTGCAGAAATAGAAAAACTTAAAAAGGAAAAACCCACTGTCGCTCATGACCGCCCACCTGCTGCCCAGCCCAAAGAGCTGGCCAATGAGCTGCTTGGCTCGGCCAGCAGCAGCTCTGGTGTCGGCCGGCGAGCGCAGGGCGCGCCACGCAGCTGGCCGCCGCCTGCCGCCTCGCCGCCGACCCGGACGACCCACGCGTCGTCGCCCGACCCCGGACACCTCACTTCCCCGCCTCTCTCTCGCCGCTTCAACCTGGCCGACGCCATCGCGCCCGCGCCACTGCCGACGCCGTGCTCCCCGCCGCTCATACCCTCCCCGCCATGTCTAGCAGCTCCGCCGCACCTGCTACCTCTAGCTAGCTAGTTCCTCGCTCTAAAACACCCCGAGGCCACTACACGCACCTCGACCGAGCTCAAGGTCACGGAGATCCCCATCGCCGCCGCCGCCAGATCAGTCCACCCCGACCCGACGAAGCTCTCCACAGGTTCACCGTGAGCCTAGCTACTCCCCATCCTCTCCGCTCTCTTCTTCTTGCACCACAACGAAGCGCCGATGATCACCTGAACCCATCGCCGCGGAGCTCGTCAGCCGACGAGCCTCCGGTCACCTAATGGCCACGCCACTACGCCCATCGTGACTCACCACACCCCAACGGGTCTAACGCTGCACTTCGCGCCTCGCCGGGCCCTCTAACCCCAAACCCGCCGATGGTCGAGCCCGGCCGCCGCCCGACTCTGTCGGGCGCCCACTCCGCCATCCCGACCCAAACTAACTCCACCACTAACCGCTGCTCACCTCCAGCTACACGAGGTGCTCCCAAGGCCCATTTGGAGCCCGGAAAGTGCAAAAGCACTTGCTCCGCCTGGTCTGGCCTCGGCCAAGGCTAGACGCCGGTGAGTTGACCCCGTCTCAGGCCTGCTGACCCTCCGGGTCAATGACAGTGGACCCTCCGCTAAACTAATTAGGATTAGTTCTAACTAAAACTAATTAGTTAAATTAACTCGACATGCGGGTCCCACTGGTCAGTTTGACCTGGACGACCCTGCTGACCTCCCGACATGTTGACCTCATGCCGACGATTAATTCAAATTCTGGAATTATTTTATATAATAAATTTCAGAATATAATTCAAATTTCAAATGCTTATAACTTTTATTCTATAACTCCAAATGCAAAGATTTATATATGAAAAATTATCAGAAAAATACACTCTATCCATTGGTACAGGTTTCATGCATGTTAAAGCAAGTTAACTATGCTGAATAACCAGATTAAGATCTTGCACCATTAGGCCTAACTCAATGAGCTATCATTTGAACCTTTGATTCAAATGAGTTCATCCCCTGTCCCTTCAACTTGCATTAGGCCAACACACATCCATATTGCCATGTCATAGCATGCATCATATTGTTGCATATTGCTTGTATGTTTATTTTGGTGTGTTTTCATGATAGGTTCTGCCTCAAGATAACCCCGATTACCCATCTCAAGGGCAGTTCTCACCCCAGCCCATCAGCAAGCAATTCATTGATCATTCCGATACAACCCATGTTCTCGCTTCGCTCTCGCTTATCTGCATTAAGACAACGCGATTCAACTGTTGTGTGCTGCGGTAGTTGAACCCACTTCCTTTGCATGACCTGTCATTGCCACAAGAATTAGATGAAACCCACTAGTATGTGTAGGAGTTGTTTGAGCCATGTTTGTGATTCCTACCATGCTATGCTTGCTATGCTTAGAGTTGTGTCAGTCTGGCTCATCGGGATGATGAACCTGGAGTGAAAGGTTGTGTTGGTTCGAGAGGAAAGTGTTGAACACGATTTGGTAAAGGTATCGATGAGAGGCCATGTAGGAGTACATGGTGGGTTGTTTCATTGAAGCCGAACTTAAGAACTGAGATCTGTGTTTGTGATCCATGAACTAGCTACTACCACACATTGGGATCCTTAATTGACCCTCTCGGCTTCTTAACCACCCTTGTTCATAGTCCGGAGTTGCAAGTAGTTTCGTGTTTGTAGCATGTTGGGGCCGCACGCAACGCTGACCTTAGGGGTGGGTTGTGTTGCGGTAGGCACCGTGGGTCTGTGTACCGAGTGCCCGCTTGGTATCTCGGGAACCCTGCACACATCGCTCGGGCTGTATGGGAAACCTCGGCCGACTCCATGGATGGAACCCGAATAGGCGATAACCCGGACTAGGGACTTGAGTGTTTAGGTAGGTGAGGCCGACACCCACGCTGGGCTTCCGCTGAAGGTTGCCGAGTACATGTCGGTAAACGATTTATAAGTGGTGAGAGCGTGTGAAGAAGTATACCCCGCAGGGTTAAATATGATCTATTCAATAGCCGTGTCCACGGAAAAGGACTTCGGGTTACCTATATCAGTTCATAGACAAGTAAATGGATACTACTAAAAGCCTCAAGATAGTGTGAGTATCGTGGATGGCCCTCTCGGGATGACGAGAGAGGATCCACGGTGGAGTATTGTGATGGTGTTAGTGGACTCATGTACGACAAAATGCTTTACAAAGTGTGTCACGTAGGATAGCTTAGCCAAGAGTCAAAGCTGGCTTGCTGCAATAACTCCACTTCCTTCCTTGAGAATGTGCATGTATGATAGGATTCGTGGTAAGACTTGCTGAGTACTTTTGTACTCATGTTTGCTTAATCAATATTTTTCAGAGGACTATACTACCCTCCGACGGATTCTATGTAGATGTTGACTTCGATTTAGTAAGCTAGCCACCTGTGTGGCGATCTAAGACTTGTGAAGGGCCAATGTAGATAGAAAGGCTCCAACAAGCTTTCTTTCTTTCTAGAGTCTCATCTGCACTACTTTGCTTCCGCATGTGTTTGTATGATTGTATGATTTGAGTGTTGGGTCATGTGACCCTACCTGTATGACTATGTTATGTATGGCTCCTGAGCCTCTTAAATAAAGTACTTGAGTTGTAGAGTTTTGTTGTGATGCCTTGTTGTATTTACTCATATCGGGCATATTATGTGTATGATTGAAATGCTTGGTATGAGTGGGATCCGACAATCTAGTTGTTTATCCTTGGCAGCCTCTCATATGGGGAAATGTAGTCTCGTGCTTCGAGCGATAGTAGTCCGCTACAGCCCGGTTCACCGAGTCCTGCTAGCCAAAGACTACTGCTTGGACACTTGACTGGCCGGCATGTGATTCATTTCGCCTTATGTCTGTTCCTTCGGGAAATGTCACGCGGTGATACTTGAGTCCTGCTTAGCCTGCTACAGCCCGGATACCGGAGTCCTCATAGCCCAGGCTACAGCCCGAGTTCATACGCTGATGACCGACATGCTCAAGTGTTTCATGTATGCCTGTCCCCATAGGTTAGTGCCGCTTTGGGTTCACGACCAGCCATGTCGGCCCGGTTCTTTGTCATGTGGATGCTAGCGACACTATCATATACGTGAGCCAAAAGACGCAAACGGTCCCGGGCCATGGTAAGGCGACACCCGTGGGAATACCGTGCGTGAGGCCGCAAAGTGATATGAGGTGTTACCAGCTAGATCGATGTGACCTGGAATCGGGGTCCTGACAGAAACAAAAGCAGCGCGTGCCCTCACAACAGCTCGCGAGGACGGGCCCATAGTGCTCTCCCGAGCTTAGTCGGACCCTTCCTCATGCTTCACCGGGGCACGGCGGCGAGACGACCCACTGCCACCTTCGAAGTGCGCGTGGCAGCATGGTGTCTAGTCATAGACACCGCTGCTGGAGCTGTCGCCGGCGGGAGAACCGCCGTAGCTGGGCGCGAGATCGTCCTCACCATCATCCCGACCGTCGCCAAGGCCAAGCACTTCGTCGCCGTCGTTGTCCTCGGGGCAGCACCCGGCGCGGCGACCGTCCTCTCCGAACACCCACAGGTAGAGGGTCGCATTGCCGTTGTACTTGAAGTGGAGGGTGCACCACCTGCCCAAGCCATGCGCGCGGGCAATCGTCTGCCAGTCGCGAGCCAGAGCCAAGTTGCCAGCGACGGAGGTCTCGACCGCGACCCACGAAGCTTTGCTGCAGCAGTCGTCGGCCTACAGCCGGAGAACGCCTGGACCTGTGGCCGGCAGTTCGCTGGCGAAGAAGCGCGGGAGATGAAGCCAGGAGCCGACATGGTTCTCCGACCAGACCATGAACTCTCGTAGAACCTCCGCCGAGTGAAAGCACGGCCGGGGAGGTCGTGCGACCTTGATGCGCCTCCCTTCAACAATGGGGCTGCTTCGACATAGGCGGCTCCCACCACGCGAAGGGGCACCGCTGCGGCCGCGAGGAGCCACGGCAGGGGTCGCGGAGTGCTTGCGATGACGGCCGCGACCGCACTTGGGCGGCGGAGATTCGGGCCCCTCCTGGCGAGCCTTCCCCTTCTCCGCGGCCGAAAACCTCTTCACAGGCGCCATGGGAGTCGCTACTGGCAATGGACCAACAGAGAAGAAGCAGGCGGAGCAAGAAGATATGAGCAACAGGGGCTCTGCCCCCTCCTCATTTATAGCCCAAGGGAGGCCAACCGTTGGCCTCCATGATCGTAGGTAATGATAAACCTTTTGCATACAGCAAGGACTCGTCAGATCGTGCAGTTGCCGAGGCAGCATGGGGAAGCTGAGACGCCCACGTCCAATCAATCGCCACGCGTCGACCAAGGCCGCAGGCTGTTTGGGCCCGCGGCGCTCCGCACTTGCCCTTTGGCTTCGCCTCGAAGCCAAGTCCGAGCACGCCTTGGGCCCGGGGGCTACTGTCGGTGTTCTAGGAATGGGGGTCCCTAGACTTGCCTGCCTGTGGCCCGCGGCGTGGCTCCACTCGCGGCCCAGTATGGCCCGTCTTCACAAGCAAGCATTCAAGATCCTCGCGAGGGGCCAAGCCTCGCGAGGCGGGTGACACAAGACCTCCTTGGGAGCAGCCTCACCAGGCTGGCTCACGAAGGGTGGAGAGATCAATGCAAGGCGAACCTCGCGAGGTTCCGACAATGTTAGAGGTGACGACCAAGGCCAGGCGGGCGCCAGCACGCACAGCGTCCTCGCTTCCTCTTTGGTGCTAAGGAGGCAAGCGCAGGTGGTGAGTACCCAAGCATCAGACAAAGGTTTCCATATCGTGCAATAAGACCAAGACCAGCAGGACGCCAGGACGGAGGTCATCGTGGAGCCCAAGATGGCGTCACTACCAGAGCCTTTGGCAGGCCAAGACCACCTTTAGTCAGGATAGCTTGTACTAGTTGTCCCCTTTCAAATTGTCTGCTGTTGGCCCTTCCCGCCAATATTTGGGGAGAGGACCAGGGCCTCTACAAATAGGACTAGCCACCACAGTAGGAGGCAACTCAGCTAGAACTGATTGAGATCATCCCCACACCACCAAGCACAAGAACACCTCTTCTCAGGAGGCTGTTCTTCCCCTTGTACTGTTCATCCTCAGCCCGAGAGGCAATCCACCACCACCACACTAGAGTAGGGTATTAGACCACAATGGTGTCCCGAATGTGTATAAACCTTGTGTCTCTTGTGTTGTGAGTTCGTCGAGCCAGGTTTCGAGATCTCGGTGTGGATTAAGGCGTGATTCGGTAGGGGGAAATCTTCGTGCACACCCCAGTGTTCGAACCTCAAGGGTTTTGCCAGAACCCGAAATCCGATAATTGGTATCATGGTTTATGTGGCATGGGTGATAGTGTGAGTGCTATTCCTTACACCTTATATTAAGAAATTATGAAAGACATAGCACCTGTAGAGTTACAAGACATAGATGTTA
The DNA here is from genome assembly GCA_021605205.1 of Aegilops longissima. Classification (NCBI taxonomy): domain Eukaryota; kingdom Viridiplantae; phylum Streptophyta; class Magnoliopsida; order Poales; family Poaceae; genus Aegilops; species Aegilops longissima. Next base: position 291,706,258 of record CM038678.1, read on the forward strand.
CTATTAAACTTGCTAATAGAGACACCATATCACCATTTGTGATTGTTAGAGATGTTGAAGTCTTGTGTGGGAAAGTAAAATACCCTACTAATTTTCTTGTTCTTGGTTCCCCACAAGATGACTTCTGTCCCATTATCTTTGGTAGACCTTTATTGAACACACTTAATGCTAAGATAGATTGTAAGAAACAAACTGTTGCTGTTAGTTTCGGTGATGAGTCTCACGAGTTTGATTTTTCCATGTTTAGTAGAAATATTCATGAAAAATAGCCTAGTAAGGATGAATTAATTGGTATTGCTTCTATTGTTGTACCACCTACTGATCCTTTAGAACAATATTTGCTAAACCATGAAAATGATTTAGATATGCATGAAAGAAATGAAATAGATAAGCTTTTCTTTGAACAATGTCCTCTGCTTAAACACAATTTTCCCATTGAAACTCTGGGAGGTCCTCCTCCACCTAAAGGTGATCCTTTGTTTGAATTAAAACAAATAACAGACACATTGAAATATGCTTATCTTGATGAGAAGAAGATATATCATGTTATTATTAGTGCTAACCTTTCAGAACATGAAGAAGAAAGATTATTGAAAGTTCGAAGGAAGCACTGAGCTGCTATTGGATATACTCATGATGATTTAAAGGGCATTAGTCCCACGCCATGTCAGCAAAATAAATATGGAACCTGATGCTAAACCAGTTGTTGACCACCAACGTCGGTTAAATCCGAAGATGAAAGAGGTGGTAAGAACGGAAATACTAAAACTTCTGGAAGCAGGTATAATTTATCCTATAGTTGATAGTAGATGGGTAAGTCCTGTTCATTTTGTCCCTAAGAAAGGAGGTATTACTGTTGTTCCTAATGATAAGAATGAACTTATTCTGCAAAGAATTGTTATAGTCTATAGAATGGTAATTGAATTTAGGGGTCCTATTTTATATCCCTTTACCAATGCACGGGCAGTTGTGTCGGATCACGGGTTCCGGCTGAACCCTTAAGGTTTGAACACTGGGGTGCGTGCGAAGTTCTTCCCCTACTGATCTACGTCCTAGCTTTGCTAAGATCTCAAGGGCTAACTCGACGAACTCGCAACACAAAGAACACAAGATTTATACTGGTCCGGGCCACCGTTGTGGTGTAATACCCTACTCCAGTCTATGGTGGTAGATTGCCTCTCGGGCTAAGGATGAACAGTTACTAGGGGAAGAACAGCCTCCTGAGGTTGAGGTGTTCTTGTGCTCGGTGTGTGGCTAGGGATTGGCTCAAGATCAGATGCCTGAGGGTTCGTTGCCTCCTACTGTGGTGGCTAGTCCTATTTATAGATGGCCTGGTTCTCTTCCCAAATATTGAGCGGGAAGGGAGCCAACAACGGCCAATTTGAAAGGGGACAGCTAGTACAACTTATCCTGACAAAAGTAGTCTTCGCCTGCCAAAGGCTCTGGTGGTGACGCCGTCTTGGTCTCCATGGTGACCTCCTTCTTGCTTTCCTACTGGTCTTGGTCTCGTTGCACTAATTTGGAAACCTTTGCTTGACGCCTCGGTACCCCACGCCTGCGCTTGCCTCCTTAGCACCAAAAAGGAAAGAAGGACAATGCGCGCGCTGGCGCCCACTTGGCGTCCCCTGGTCTCGGTCTTCATGGCTCACGTCACGAGAACCTCGCGAGGTTTGCCTTGCCTTGATCTCTCCACCCCTCGCGAGCCAACCTGGTGAGGCCGCTCCTGAGGAGGTCTTGTGTCGTCCGCCTTGCGAGGCTTGGCCCCCCGCGAGGGTCTGGAATGCTTGTTGGTGAAGATGGGTCGTACGAGTCCACTTGCAGAGGCACGCTGTGGGCCGCAGGTAGGCAAGTCTGGGGACCTCCATTCCCAGAACGCCGATAGTAGCCCCCGGGCTCAAGGCATAGAGCTGCGGGCCCCAATAGCCTGCGGTCTTGTTTGACGTGTGGTGGTTGATCGGACGTGGGCGTCTCCGCTTCCCCACGCTGTCTCGGCAACTGCCTGACTTGACAAGTTCCTGCGACATGCAAGGGAAAACCATCATTACCTGTGATCATGGGGGGCGCTGGTTGGCCTTCTCTTGCTATAAATGGGGAGGGGGCAGAGCCCCCGTCGCCCATCTCTTCCTATTCCGCTTGCTTATTCTCCTCTGCTACATCTCCGACACCAATGGCACCGTCGAAGAGGTTCTCTGTCGTGGAGAAGGGGAAGGATCCTTGCGAGGGGCCCGGCTCCGCGGCGCCCAAGCGTGGACGCGGCTGTCCCCGCAAGCACACCGCGACCCCCGCCGCGGCCCCTCGCCCCCGCGGTGGCGCCGCTGTGTGTGGCAGGGGTCATTCCTGTCGTGACGGCCCTGTCGATGAAGGGAGACGTGCCATGATTGCACGGCCTCCCCAGCCGCGCTTCCACTAGGCGGAGGTGCCGCCGGAGTTTGTCGTCTGGTCAGAGGACCCGGCCGGCAACTGGCTTCAGCTCCCGCGCTTCTTCTCCGACGAGCTGCCACCCTCCGGTCCGGGTGGGCTCTGGCTGCAGGCGGATGGTTGCTGCAGCAGGGTTTCTTGGGTTGCAGTCAAGGTCTCCGTCGCGGGCAACATAGCTCTGGCCCGCGATTGGTAGACGTTCGCCCGCATGCGTGGCTTGGGCAGGCGGTGCACCCTCCTTATCAAGTACGACGGTGATGTGACCCTCTACGTGAGGGTGTTTGGGGAAGATGGTCGCCGCGTCGGGTGCTGCCCCGAGGTGAACGATGGCGAGGAGGTGCTCGGTCTTGCCGATGGTCGGGACGAGTAGGAGGGCAAACCCACTCTTGGTACCGACCACGTCTCATGCAACTATGGTGGCTCTTCCCCTGGCGACAACTCCAACAGTGGTGGCTACGACCAGCCGCCACACCGTCGTGCCCGCTTCGAAGGTGGTAGCGGGTCGTCTCGTCGCCGCGCCTCTGTGAAGCGTGAGGAGGGGTCCGGTTGATCTCAAGACATTGCCAAGAGCCCGTCCTCGTGAACCACAGTTGGGGCAAGCGCCGCTTTTATCTTGTTCTTCGTTTTCTTCCTGTATCAAAAAAGAAACCAGTATGGGCCCCGGAGGGGCGTGTATCGAACCATGATTCCTCAATCACTATGTTATACTTATCGTTTCTGTGTTGTGCCGTTGTTTTGCATAGATACGACTTAGCTTAGCATGCTTTGGGTAGCCTCCTCTTCACGAGGCACTTGTTTCCTGGTGCCTGTCAAGGCCTTCCTTGACTCGGTGGGCGCTTAGGAACTGCAAAAAATTTGTTAGGAAGCTCGCTAGGAGGCTTATCGTTCACCCGAGCCTTGTCCCAGTGCTTCATATGGCGGTACCCGAGGGGCATAGATCAGGAGAGATGGGCCAGCTTGTGGGATCGAACGAGGGTGCCTCACGAAAAAACAGACGAAGGCAGAGAAAAGGAAAAGAGCTCGCGAGGGCAGCTGCCTAGCCCCCTCGCGAGGAATGCGAAAGAGAGAACAGGTTAAACAGGAGTCAGAAATAGCGGCAAAAGGCGACGGAACCAAATCAGCAAGGAACGCCAGAATCAAATTTCAATTAAAAGGAGGCGAGCCAAATACAGAAAGCAGATGAAAAGCCGCGCCCGGTACCTAGTCTAGCCTTGAAGTCTTCTCACCAGCGCGGAGCTAAATGCTGCCACTAACACGTGGGAGGGAGCCCCCGAGGCCCGAGGGTGGCACTCCTGAGACTCCGGGGCGTGTACAGCCCCACTCGTTATTACGTGAGAGTGTCACGGGCGGCGATCTTCACAGGCACTGGGCCTTTCTTCATGGGTAGAACTTCCGGAGGTGCTGGATGTTCCAGCGCTCGATGGGTACCCCATCTCGTGTCTCTGTGTGCGCGCACTGTGCCAGAGACATGGATGACCTTGAACGGGCCCTCCCACATGGGTGAGAGCTTATGCAGCCCTTCCCTGGAGAGGACCCACCTCAGGACGAGGTCACCCGCCTTGAGCGTCCTTGAGCAGATCTTGCGGCAGTGGTATCGCCGTAGCCCCTGCTGATACCTTGCTGCCCGCAGTGCGGCTTCACGGCAGCGTTCCTCCCCCAGCACGAGGTCCATCCCCCGCGTGGCGTCCTGTCGTGCTTCATCAAATGCCAGGACCCGTGCGGAGCGATGCTTGACCTCGTGAGGGAGAACCACTTCTGCTTCGTAGACGAGGAAGAAAGGGGTCTCGCCCATTGGCTTGGTGGCGGTGGTGCGGATGGACCACAGCACGGACTGGAGCTCGTCGTACCAGCCCCTGCCGCAGGCCTCGAGCTTCTGCTTGAAGGTCCTGGTCTTGAGGCCCTCAGACCTCTGCGCATGCTGCTCGCCCGACCATTGCTCTTGGGGTGATCCACCGAAGCGTAGCAGACCTGCGTTCCAAGGTTAGCACAATACGTCTTGAAGAGATTACTAGTGAAATGCGAGCCGTTATCAGTGATGATGTGGTTGGGGACCCCGGAATGGCTCACGAGACCCTTGATGAACTTGACCGCGGAGCCCGCCGGGAAGGTGCAGACGGCTTCCACCTCCACCCACTTGGTGAACTTGTCAATGGCGATGTAGAGGTAGTGGTAGCACCCAGGCGCTCGAGGGAACGGGCCCAAGATATCCAGCCACAAAACCGCAAACGGCCATGTGAGTGGGATGGTCTGGAGGCCCTGAGCCAGCTGATGGATCTGCTTGGCATGGAACTGGCAGGCTTCACAAGACTTCACCAACTCGGTTGCGTCATTGAGCGTCGTGGGCTAGTATAATCCGCTGCAGAATGCCTTGCTGATAAGGGTCCGCGATGACAAGTGGTTCCCGCAATCCCCAGCGTGTATGTCGGATAGAAACTCCTTCCCCTGATCCCTAGAGATGTAACATAGTGAAACGTCATTTGGTCGCTTCCTGTACAACTCACCGTCCCGAATGCAGTATGTCGTGGCTTGCCGTGCCACGTGCTCCGCGTCTTCCTCCTTCTCCGGCAATGCCCCTTGCACTAGGTATTCCTTGAATTCCTTGGTCCAGCATCCCTCCTGGGGCTCGAGTGCCAAGAGTAGGCACGTTCCCGAAGTCGGGCCACAAGCTGGGGCTCCAGCGGCAGGCGGCTGTGGGAGCTCTTCCCGAGGCTGAGCTGTCCTTGAGAGTGGTGGTGTCGCCGATGGCTTGAAGAGCCGCTCCTCGAAGACGCCAGGCTCTTGGGGCTACCGCTTGGATGCCCTCCTGGCGATGTCGTCAGCTTCCTTGTTGGTATCGCGGGGCACGTGCTGCAACTCCAGGCCGAGGAACTTCTTCTCCATCTTGCGCACCTCCACGAGGTACGCCTCCATGTGCTCTTCCTTCGTCTCGTATACCTTGTTGGAGAAGTTGACAAGGAGCTACGAGTCGCCCCTAACGGTGAGGCGCTTCACCCCCAGAGCTGTCGCAGCTTTTAGGCCAGCTATGAGGCCTTCGTATTCTACGATGTTGTTGGATACCTTCTCGCCCCGCTGAAAGCAGAGCTGCACGGCATAGTAGAGCTTGTCTTGGGTGGGCGAGATAAGTACTGCTCCAGCCCCCGCGCCCTGGTGCGCGAAGGCGCCATCTAAATACATGACCAATCCATCTGGTGCCTCACTTCCCGGCGAGGTTGACTGGTCCTCGCCTACTTCAAGCGTCGGGGCATCCATCCATTCTGCCATGAAATCAGCGAGTGCGGCTACCTTGATGACCGTTATAGTGCTGAACTCCAACGTGAACGCCTGCAACTCAATGTTCCACTCATCGACCCTTCCAGCAGAGTTGCGGCTCGTGAGCACTCTCTCCAATGGGTAGGCTAAGACAACCTTGATGGGTTGGCCCTGGAAGTAGAGCCATGATGTCTACTACACAACCTTCTTCTTGTAGACGTTGTTGGGCCTGCAAGTGCAGAGGTTTGTAGGACAGTAGAAAATTTCCCTCAAGTGGATGACCTAAGGTTTATCAATCCGTGGGAGGCATAGGTTGAAGATGGTCTCTCTCAAACAACCCTGCAACCAAATAACAAAGAGTCTCTTGTGTCCCCAACACACCCAATACAATGGTAAATTGCATAGGTGCACTAGTTCGGTGAAGAGATGGTGATACAAGTGCAATATGGATGGTAGATATAGGTTTTTGTAATCTGAAAATATAAAAACAGGAAGGTAACAAGTAATAAAAGTGAGCGTAAACGGTATTGCAATGCTAGGAAACAAGGCCTAAGGTCCATACTTTCACTAGTGCAAGTTCTCTCAACAATAATAACACAACAGGATCATATAACTATCCCTCAACACGCAACAAAGAGTCACTCCAAAGTCACTAATAGCGGAGAACAAATGAAGAGATTATGGTAGGGTACGAAACCACCTCAAAGTTATTCTTTCCGATCAATCCATTGGGCTATTCCTATAAGTGTCACAAATAGCCCTAGAGTTCGTAATAAAATAACACCTTAAGACACACATCAACCAAAACCCTAATGTCACCTAGATACTCCAATGTCACCTCAAGTATCCGTGGTTATGATTATACGATATGCATCACACAATCTCAGATTCATCTATTCAACCAACACATAGAACCTCAAAGAGTGCCCCAAAGTTTCTACCGGAGAGTCAAGATGAAAACGTGTGCCAACCCCTATGCATAGGTTCATGGGCGAAACCCGCAAGTTGATCACAAAAACATACATCAAGTGAATCATGTGATATCCTATTGTCACCACAGATACGCATGACAAGACATACATCAAGTGTTCTCAAATCATTAAAGACTCAATCCGATAAGATTACTTCAAAGGGAAAACTCAATCCATTACAAGAGAGTAGAAGGGGAGAAGCAACATGTCACATCCCTAGATCTGGTTTCCACTAGGCTAGCCCTTTATGTGTGCATCATGTTTAAGATTTCTCAGAAACTTGAAATGGGGATTGCCTAAACCCTAGCATTAAAGGAATTCACTAGGTTCAACCAAAATATTTCCAGTAAATCCAAATGGCTTCCAAAAATGTTCATCATTCTTGGAAAATGCTGGAAACAGTAACCAGAGGTGATGCACATTTTTTCATGACATATTTGGGCTCTGGATTAAATCATACTCTATTTGCATTTGGGCATTTAAATGATATTAAATGTTTTAAGTGCCCAAATAATCATAAAAAGAAATGTTTACTGCAAGATATATTTCCAACAGTGGTCATGAGCAGTTTCATGATTTTTGGGATTGATCTAGTATTTTTAGTAAAGCCACAGAGTTGCAGAAAAATAGAAAACACAAATAAAAGTGAGAAAGAGACTAACCTGGCCAACTTACCTGGCTGGGCCGGCCCTCCGGCCCCGTGCAGGCCATCACCTACCCGCCAAGAGGGCAGAGGAGGAGACAGACGCGCTGCCGAGATGCCACGCCTCCTCCTGCTTGCGCCGATCGCCTGGAGCGGGCTGGCGACGCCACGCACCCCCCTGGAATCCCCTCGACCTCTCCCCGTGCTTCTCCCCTCCTCTGTCTCTCCCACGCCAGAGCCACCGAAACCGCCCGTCCGCCGCCGCTGCCTCGAGGCCACAGCCCTCCTCGCCTCACCGATGTGTCCATGGCCTCCGCCTCGACGCCCTCGTCCTCCCCGTCGACCCACTCGACGCCAGACGCCTCAAACACCGTCCCCGACCTCTTCTTCATCGTCGGCCATTGTGGATCCCCATCGTCAACTCGTTGCGATCCGGCCTTCCCCGAGCCCGCTTCAACAACCACTTCAACCGCTGTGAGGCCACGATCCTTTTCCTCACCCCTGCTCGCTTGCCTCCCCTAACCGCTTCTAGCCGCTTGCCGAAGCGCCTCGCCGCCGGCTATGGCGCGCGCCATGCCATAGCTGCTGCCGTCAAGGTCCGAGCCTATCAAGACGCCAAGACACCCTGTGAGCCGAGCACACTCACCAGATCCTCTCGCCAGCAGACCAGAAGCGCCAAACCCGACTCGCCCAACTCCGCCGCCGCCAAAGCTCGCCGCTGGCACGATTCCGGCGACTTTCGCCCAACTCCCCTGCTCCTTGATGCGGCAAGAAAAGGTTATGCCTCGGTGCCCTAAGACGCAGCCGACGCCCATAGCGCGTTTCCGGCGTGCCTCCGCCGCGCTGGATGGTCGCCGGCGGTCTAACCCCGGCCGTGCTGACGTGGCAAGGTTAATTAGGCGTGAACCACCTCCTAACCAAACTCGAGAGTCACAGACAGCTGGGCCCCACACCTAAATTAACCGCAGGGTTAGTTCCCTGCTTAAATTAAGCTAATGCCCATGGCCCACTGGTCAGTTTGACCTTGCCACCTCAGTGTTGACCTGGACCCACTGGTCAGCCTCTGTTCCTGCCCTGTTACACTGACATATGGGTCCCACAGGTCAGGTTTGACCTGGCCAACCCAGTTGACCTGCTGATGTCACACCTATTTCATGCTGACGCAGTAAAGCATTTTCTGGATTTAAGTTTATATAGGAAATTCCAGAAAATAGCCAAAACTTCTAAAAATCATAGAAAATCAACCGTAGCTCCAAATCAAACAAATTATATATGAAAAGTGATCAGAAAAATCCAATATTTCCATCTGTACTGGTTTCATGCATGCTAGAACACGTTAACCTTGCTGTTTAGGTGAAACAAGTTAATGCACTAATATGACCTCTTAAAATAGGTTTGCATTTGAATCTTTGGTTCAAATTGACTCATCTCAATCTGTTCTAGCTTGCATTAGCCCAAAAACACATTCATACTGCCATGTCATAGCATGCATCATATTGTGCATTGCATTGATCATGTTTCTTCTCTGTTTGCCGGTGTTGTTCCCCCTCGGTAGACGTTGTACCGACGTTGTGATCGTTGACACTGATGAAGACTCAATGCTATCTTCAGAAGTGCCAGGCAAGCAAAACCCCCTTGTTCATTCCAATACAATCCTACTCTCTCGCTCCTGCTCTCTTTTACTGCATTAGGACAACAACGATTCATCTGTTACTTGTTGAGGTAGCTGAACCCCTTTATCCTCTGCATGACCTGTCATTGCCACAGTAAATAGATGAAACCCACTAGCATGAGTTGGAGTTGTTTGAGCCCTGTTGTGCCTACTCATTCATGCTTGATTGTCATGCCTGCTACTGCTTAGAGTTGAGTCAGGTCTGATTCATCGGGGATGAATCAGAGGCGTGTGAACATGTCCTACTGTGTGTGAGCTAAGTGTGCGAACACGATTTGGTAAAGGTAGCGGTGAGAGGCCATGTAGGAGTACATGGTGGGTTGTCTCATTGAAGCCGTCCTCAGGAACTGAGTTCTGTGTTTGTGATCCATGAAACAACTACTACCACACATTGGGATCCTTAATTGACTCTCTTGGCTTCTTAATCACCCTTGTCCTCTGTCCAGGATTTGCAAGTAGTTTCTGGTGTTTGTAGTATGCTAGAGGCCATGGGCAGCGCTGACCGGAGGGGTGGGATGTGATGCGGTAGGCACGTGGCCGGGTATGCCGGGCGCCCGTTTGGTGTTGCGGAACCCTGTACACATCGTTCGGGGCCGTATGTGGAAACCTCGGTCGGACTCCCTGCGGATGGAACATGAATAGGCGATAAACCTGGACTAGAGACTTGAGTGTTTAGGTAGGCCGTGGCCGACACCCTCGCTGGGCTTCCGCTTGAAGGTTGCCGAGTACATGTCGTGTAAACATCGATAAGTGGTGAGAGCGTGTGTGAAGAAGTACACCCCTGCAGGGTTAACATCATCTATTCGAATAGCCGTGTACGCGGTAAAGGACTTCTGGGTTGCCTATAACAGTTCATAGACAAGTGAAAGCGGATACTCTAAAACTCACAAGATAAGTGTGAGTGCTATGGATGGCCTTCTCGTAGGGAGACGGGAGCGGATCCATAGTGGTGTATTGATATGGTGAATATGTGGACTAGTGTGCACCACCTCAAAAGAGTTACTTGCAGTCGTAGTTTAGGATAGCCACCGAGTCAAAACTGGCTTGCTGCAGTCAAACTCCACCACCCCCTTTGTTGGTACTAATGCATATGTAGCTACTTCTGATGTAAGTCTTGTTGGGTACATTTGTACTAACGTTTGCCTATTTTTTGTTTTGCAGAGAGACGTCAGTCTCGCTAGTAGATCCATGTGGACTTCGACGTTTAGCTTGATACCTCAGCTACGATCTTGTGCCCTCGGCAGGATCTGGTAGATAGTCAGGCTTCTAAGCCTTTTTCATTTGTAGATGTCTGTACTCAGACATGTTAAGCTTCCGCATGTGCTCTAATTTGTATGCTCTCAATGTTGGGTCATGAGACCCATGTTTGTAGTATCTCGCTCCTCGGAGCCTAATGAATAAATACTTGAGTCGTAGAGTTATGTTGTGATGCCATGTTGTATTTACACATATCAGGCATCTTGTGTGTATGATTGAAATGCTTGGTGTCGGTGTCAAAACCGGCGGATCTCGGGTAGGGGGTCTTGAACTGTGCGTCTAGGCGGATGGTAATAGGAGACAAGGGACACGATGTTATACCCAGGTTCGGGCCCTCTTGATGGAGGTAAAACCCTACGTCCTGCTTGATTAATATTGATGATGTGTGTTACAAGAGTGGATCTACCATGAGATCAAAGAGGCTAAACCCTAGAAGCTAGCCTATGGTATGATTGATTGTACTTTGTCCTACGGACTAAAACCCTCCGGTTTATATAGGCACTGGAGAGGGCTAGGGTTACCCAAAGTCGGTTACAAAGGTAGGAGATCTACATATCCGTATCGCCAAGCTTGCCTTCCACGCCAAGGAAAGTCCCATCCGGACACGGGACGAAGTCTTCAATCTTGTATCTTCATAGTTTTGGAGTCCGGCCGATGATGATAGTTCAGCTATCCGGACACCCCCTAGTCCGGAACTCCCTCAGTAGCCCCTGAACTAGGCTTCAATGATGACGAGTCCGGCGCGTATATTGTCTTCGGCGTTGCAAGGCGGGTTCTCCTTCAAACTTCATGTTCCCGTCGAATAGTGTCCGGCTTCCTTATAAATGTTGCGCCCTTGGCTTCTACGCCAAAGAATGGTCTTCTTCCACGTGTCGCATTTAATGCGTAAAGGCTGATATTTTTACATTTTACCCCTAGTCCGCAGTGAACGAGCCGCCTCCAAGAGAGGCGAGGATCTAGATCCAGCTCACACCATCCTCCATCCGCAAGTTCTCATTGAAGCGCCCGACAAAAATCCATTCTATCATGGATAGCCGACGCTGCTCCTCTCTCGCGCCCCAGCCCTAAGCCATGAGATTGGGGAGATGCTCAGCCCACACAGCGAGCTAGTGGTACTTCAAATCGAGGGATATCTTCCCCAGCTTTCATGGTTCCGGTTCGAGCGGACTAGCCACCTACAAGGGTGGAAAGTGGGCGGAGAGCGCCCCAACCCTTCCAAAGGGAGCGGGTATGCTTTGTCCCCTATCTAATAAGGGGACTCGGATTTCCCATACATCCGCTTTCTCCGGGGCTCCTAGAGTTCTACGGACTCCAACTTCACCACCCCATGCCCGCCTCCATTTTGCACATCGCGGGCTTCGTAGCTTTTTATGAGCTGTTCTTGGGCATCGAGCCCCATTTTGCCCTGTGGAAGAGATTGTTTTGTCTCGCACTCGCTCTCATGAGGGGTCGATATATCAAGTGGGCGGAGCGAAATATGGCGATCGCCGGACCGGATATCTATCCGCACTCGAAGAAGGCGTCCAAGACTGGCCTTCGAATGGTTCTACATGGAGGACGCCTCCGCGGATCCAGTCCGGATCGGCCTCCCGGAGTTCAACAATGCTCCCTTCAAGAAACGCTCGAGTTGGCGCCATGAGCCCTCAACGGAAGATGATAGGAGCGCCCATTATCCGATGGGCCGGATTAGGTTATCGCCCATCCGGATTGACCATGATTGGAGTCATGGCCACGCATTATGCGAAGGGTGCAGCCACTCCAATATAGGGGCCACCCTATGTGGGATTTCAATGGGGAAGATGATGCCACCGTCATGGCCGCAAAGGGCCAGGCTCGGCAGCCGATCCGCAAAGATCCTGTCCGCTTGTACAAGGGAGAGGAGGAGGACTTCTCCGCAAGAATCCGCTGAATGGATTTTCTATGAATAACCCTCGAGCTGGGTAAGCGGATGTTCATCTACCCGATCTATACTTTTTTAAAGTCAAGTATCTTACTCTGTGATTTCGACGCAGGAGCTGCGCCGGGACGTGGAGGTCATACGAAGCCTTACTCCACAGCCCGAGGATCCGGAACGATCCCTTGATCCGACCTCCGAAGAGGATCCGGACATAAAGGTGGAGCTGATTGACGGGGTGTTCCACCAACGTAGCATAGACAATGCCCTAGTCGCCATTACGGCTGACTACCCCGGTTTGTTTCCGGCCTCCAAGGTGACTACGACCGAGGTCTGGACACCATCATTTGATCCGTGCTCAATTCTGACCATCCCATACTGATGGTGCATCGCAGGAGGTGCCTTTAAGGCGGGAAGCCGAACCCGCGGCGGCCGACCAACAAGGGTCAGTCCGGCCCAGCAGGCGGAAGAGGAGTGCGACGCGAACCGAAACGTCGCCGCAACGGTACGGAGCACCGTTATTTTTAAGGGAAGGATCCCCAGGAGGTATATTAATGCTCGTAACTTTTCCAGAAAGAGCGCTCGCCGGACAGTGTCCGGAGAGGTTGCCAATCAAGCCTCCGCTAGCCATGCTCCAACACATGGTCCGGGAAGGGAGGCGAATACAAGGCATGGGCCGGACGCTCCTCCGACGGAGGATGCCGACAGGCTGTCCGCCACCCGGTCTAAAGTGCAGAGCGCCATGAATCACAGGCGTCGCCGGACAATTCTTCGTGACGTGTGTTTCTCCCCGGAGGCGTTAAATGCCTTTGAGGCGGGGAACGCGCACCTCCGTGCCGCTCAAGATGGGTTAACCAGAGCCACAAAGGCAAGATGTGAAAGACATACGGTAAGTAATTTTAACAGCTTATATATGCCAAGAGTCCCGAGACTTAATATAGTTGAAATAACTGATTTAAGGATCAATTATTATGCAGGATCTACGGAGAAGAATATCCATCTGTCCCTGTGAGCTCCAAGAGTGCAAGGCCCAACTTGAGGTCAAGATTGGCCGCCACTGGTGGGGAGCCATAGAGACCCCCGCTGGTAAGACGTACTTTGAAAAGATAATTATTTAGCAAAGTGAGGCGTGAATCTGACAATAATATTGCAGAGAGCACCGGACTAGATCCGGACAAGCAACAGCTAGTGCGTCAGCTAAAGGCCGGCGAGAGGGTGCTTACGAAGGTGCAGCAGGAGAGAAACAAGCTCCAAGATGCCCACACCCAGCAAGGAGAAGAGCTGAAAGGTGTTCGGGCCCAGCTGTCTTGCTCCGTGAAGGAGAATCAGCAGCTTCATCGCGACATTTATAGTAAGTGCTTGAACAAATTCCTTTGAAAAGAAGAATTCGGCGAGGAAGTCGATTGACAGAAATATGTCTTTAGGTGTGCTCACAGGTCGCCTCATGGAGGAAATGCCGGGTCAACGGGTGACCAACTTCCCGAGCTGGTGCAATTGCTCGAACGTGTTCGGCAAAGATGAGTGGCGCTGCTCATGCTTTATGGCCATCTGTCTCCCTACCCGAGGGCCTTTGTGAGTGTCGGATTGTTGACCCCGATTCCAAGTCACATCGACCTAGCTGGTAACACCTCATATCACTTTGCGGCCTCACGCACGGTATTCCCACGGTGTCGCTTACCATGGCCCGGACCGCTTTGCGCCTTTTGGCTCACGATATGATAGTGTCGCTAGCATCCACATGACAAAGAACCCGGCCGACATGGCTAGTCGTGAACCCAAAGCGCACTAACCTATGGGGACAGCATACATGAAACACTTCGAGCATGTCGGTCATCAACGATGAACTTGGGCTGTAGCACTGGCTAACAGACTCCGTATCCCGGCTGTAGCAGGCTAGGCAGACTCCAAGTATCACCGCTGTGACATTTCAAGGGATGTATATAGGAACGAAATGAATCACATGCCGCCACCAAGTGTCCAAGCAGAGTGCTGGGCTAGCAGGACTCGTGAACCGGCAGAAGCGGACTACTATCGCCGTAAGCACGAGACTACATTTCCCCATATGAGAGGCTGCCAAGGATAAACAACTAGATTGTCGGATCCCACTCATACCAAGCATTTCAATCATACACGCAATATGCCCGATATGAGTAAATACAACAAGGCATCACAACAAAACTCTACAACTCAAGTATTTTATTTAAGAGGCCCGAGGAGCCATACATAACATAGTCATACAGGTAGGGGTCACATGACCCAACACTCAAGTCATACAATCATACAAGCACATGCGAAGCAAAGTAGTCTCGAGTACGCACTCTAGAAAGAAAGAAAGCTTGTTGGAGCCTTTCTATCTACATGGCCCTTCACAAGTCTTAGATCGCCACCGGTGGCTAGCTTACTCGTCAAGTCAACATCTACATAGAACCGCTTGAGGGGTAGTATAGTCCTCTAAAAATATTGATTACAAACATGAGTACAAAAGTACTCAGAAGTCTTACCACGTAATCCTATCATACATGCACATTCTCAAGGAAGGAAGTGGAGTTAAATGCAGCAAGCCAGCTTTGACTCTTGGCTAAGCTATCCCACGTGACACACTTTGTAAAGCATTTGTCGCACACGAGTCCACTAATCACCATCACAATACTCCACCGTGGATCCTCTCTCGTCATCCCCGAGAGGGCCATCCACGATACTCACACTTATCTTGAGGCTTTTAGTAGTATCCATTTACTTGTCTATGAACTGATATAGGTAACCCAGAAGTCCTTCTCCGTGGACACGGCTATTCAATAGATCATATTTAACCCCGCAGGGTATACTTCTTCACACACGCTCACCACTTATCGTCGCATACACGACATGTACTGCAACCTTCAAGCGGAAGCCCAACGGGTGTCGGCCACAGCCTACCTAAACACTCAAGTCCCTAGTCCAGTTATCGCCTATTCGGTTCCATCCGCAGGAGTCCGCCGAGGTTTCCCATACAGCCCCGAACGATGTGCAGGGTTCCCGAGATACCAAACGGCACTCACACATCGGGCCACGGTGCTCACCGCAACACAACCCACCCCTAAGGTCAGCGCTATATGTATGCCCCAAAGATGCTACAAACACCGTAAACTACTTGCAACTCCCTGACTATGAACAGGGTGGTTAAGAAGTCGAGAGGGTCAATTAGGATCCCAATGTGTGGTAGTAGCTAGTTCATGGATCACAAACACAGATCTCAGTTCTAAGTTCGCTTCAATGAAACAACCCACCATGTACTCCTACATGGCCTCTCATCGATACCTTTACCAAATCGTGTTCAACACTTACACTCTCGAACCAACACAACCTTTCACTCCAGCTCATCATCCCGATGAGCCGACTGACACAACTCTAAGCATAGCAAGCATAGCATGGTAGGAATCACAAACATGGCTCAATCAACTCCTACACATACTAGTGGGTTTCATCTAGTTATCGTGGCAATGACAGTCATGCAAAGGAAGTGGGTTCAACTACCGCAGCACACAACAGTTGAATCGCGTTGTCTTAATGCAGTAAAATGAGAGCGAAGCGAGAACATGGGTTTGTATCGAATGTTCAATGAATTGCTTGCCCGATGGAACTGGGTAGAGAACTGCCTTCGATGGGTAATCGAGGTTATCTTCGGGCAGAACCTATCATGAAAACACACCAAAATAAACATACAACCAATATGCAACAATATGATGCATGCTATGACATGGCAAGATGAATGTGTGTTGGCCTAATGCAAGTTGAAGGGATAGGATGATCTCATTTGAACCAAAGGTTCAAATGATAGATCATGTGAGTTAGTCCTAATGGTGCAAAATCTTAATCTGGTTATTCAGCATAGTTAACTTGTTTTAACATGCATGAAACCTGTACCAATGGATAGAGTGTATTTTTCTGATAAATTTTCATATATAAATCTTTGCATTTGGAGTTATAGAATAAAAGTTATAAGCATTTGAAATTTGAATTATATTCTGATTTTATTATATAAAAATAATTCCAGAATTTGAATTAATGCGCCAAGATGAGGTCAGATGACGTCAGGGGTCAACGGGTCGCCCAGGTCAAACTGACCAGTGGGACCCGCATGTCAGGTTAGTTTAACTAATTAGTTTTAATTAAAACTAATCCTAATTAGATTAGCCGAAGGGGGTCCACCTGTCATCGACCCAGAGGGTCAACAGGGCCCACGGGTGAGGTCAACTCACCGGCGCTCAGCCGCCGGGCGAGGCCAGACGCGGGCGGAGCAAGTGCTTTTGCACTTTCCGGCTCCAAATGGAGCGCGGGAGCACCTACGGTAGCTAGAGGTGAGCCATGTTAGTGGTGGAGTTAGTTTAGGTCGGGATGGCCGGAGGGCGCCGGCGACGAGTCGGGCGGCGACCGGGCTCGCCACCGACGGGTTAGGGGTTAGCGGCCTCGGCGAGGCGCGGGAGTGCACGGTTAGACTCGTGGAGGTGTGGTGAGTGCGATGGGCATAGTGGTGTGGCTAATAGGTGACCGGAGGCTGCGGCGACGAGTCCCCTGGGCGGTGGGTTCAGCGATCATCGAGTGCTCGCTGTGGTGCAAGAAGAAGAGAACGGAGAGGATGGAGAGGTAGCTAGGCTCAGAGTGAACTGCGGGAAGCTTCGCCGGGTCGGGGCGGACTGATGCGGCGGCGGCGACGATGGGGATCTCCATGCCTTGGACTCGGCCGAGGTCGGAGTAGTGGCCTCGGGGGTTTGGAGCGAGGGGACTAGCTGGCTAGGGGTAACGGGTGCGCGGAGCTGCTGACATGGCGGGAGGTGCGTGGACGGCGGGAGCACGCGCCGACGGTGGCGTGGTCGGCGATGGCGCCGGCCAGTGTCGAGGGCGAGCGAGAGAGAGAGGCAGGGGGGAAGTGAGGTGTCTGGGAGGTCGGGGACGACGCGTGGGTCGCCCTGGTCGGCGAGGCGGCGAGGGGTGAGGCAGGCGGCGGCCAGCTGCGTGGCGCGCGCTCAAGGCTGGCGGGCCGGCATTAGCCTGCTCGTCAAGCCGAGCCAAGCAGCCACGCGCTGCTGGCTGGGCTGGGCAGGTGGGTGGGGGTGGGCCTGTCATGCATGTAAGTTTTTCCATTTTTTATCTTTTTCTATTTCTGCAACTCTGTTTAGGGTTTTTAAAATACCAAAACCTTTTCAAAATTACCAAAATGCTCCTGGTCACTAGTTGAATATTCCCAACATGAAACATTTTAGTTTAACAATTTTTGAACACTTAAAATATTTTCCATAATTTAAAATGCCCATTTCAAAACTTGTGAATTAAATTTAGAACCCTTAGGTGACCTAGAAAATGTTCCACCTTCTTTGACATGGATCCTAAACCCAAACAAAGAGGATGAGCATTTTGAAGGGCATTTCGGATTCATTGAAATAAATTTTAGTAAACCCTAGTTATTTTAAGGGGGTGTTCGGGGTTTCGCCTTCCCCATTTCAAATTCAGATGAAATTTAAACATGATGCACACCCTAATGCATGGTCTATCCGGGATGTGACAACTCACCCCACTCAAAAGAATCTCGCCCCGAGATTTAGGATCTGCTGTAAAAAGGTGGGTACTCAAGTCAAGACGATCCTCCCTTTCCCAAGTTGCTTCTTGCTCGGAATGGTTTGACCATTGAACCTTTAGAAACTTGATATTCCGACGCCGAGTGGTACGCCGGTTTGATCGAGGATACGAACGGGTACTCTCGATAGGTGAGGTTATCTTGGAGATCAAGTTGCTTGTGGTCCACTCCACGGATAGGATCCGAGAAGCAACGCCGAGTTGGGAAACGGAAGACATCATGGACCTTGGAAAGATGCGGAGGTAGTTCCAATTGGTAGGCAACTTCCCTCGCTTGGCAAGAATGCGAAGGGTCCAATGTAACGAGGAGCCAACTTGCCCTTGATATCAATCGATGGGTTCCTTTAAAGGAGAAACCCAAGGTAAGCCTTCGCCAATTTCATAAGCCATAGGCTTATGCTTGCGGTCATATTGGCTCTTCCGACGAGATTGGGCTGTTTTCAAATTTCACTAACAACGCGAACTTGTTTCTTCGCTTCCTCGGATCATATCCGCCAAAGAGTTGTCTCTCCCCGTTTCTCACCAGTTAAGAGGCGCTCACATTTTCGCCCATAAAGAACTTCGAAAGGGCTTTGCCTGCATCGCTTGATAACTGTTGTTATAAGTTTAACTCGCGAATGGAAGGCATTTCTCCCAATTCATGCCGAAAGAGATGATGAAGCTCAAGCATATCCTCTAAGATTTGATTGACTCGCTCTACTTGACCACTTGATTGGGGATGGAAAGCGGTGCTAAAGGAGAGACGAAGTTCTATAGCGCTTTGGAAACTTTCCCAAAATCGAGAGGTGAAGAGACTTCCACGGTCGGAGTTAATTTCAATGGAACACCATGAAGAGACACTATTCGGGAGATGTACAAATCAGCTAGCTGGCTAGCGGTTATACTCTCACTAACAGGTAGGAAGTGGGCTACTTTGGAAAGACGATCAACAACAACGAAGATAGCGTTATTCCTCTCTTGGTCCTGGGAAACCCGTAATGAAATCCATACCGATTTTATCCCATTTCCATTCAGGAATGTCCAAAGGTTGAAGGGTACCAAGAGGTCGTTGATGCTCGCTTAACTCGACGACAAACGCCGCAGCTTAGCAATGTATTGAGCGATTTCTCTTCATCCTAGTCCACCAAAACCTCCGCGAGATCTTGATACATTTTAGTACTACCAGATGAATGGTGAGAGGAGAGTCATGAGCTTCCTTAAGGATCAATTGCCGAGCTGTTGTTTCTGGGAACCACCAAGCGGTTTTCAAAGAAGACAACACTGTTCATCTATGGAGAAACATTTAGCAGCTCCGCTAGCGATGTTCTCCTTGATCCGAGATATCCTCTATCATACCGCCGAGCAGCTATGATTCGATCCGTGAGGTCAGGTTTCGCCACTGTGGTGGAAAGAAACTCGAGGAACAATGTGAAGATTAAGCTTACGTAAATTCCTCGTGGAGAATTGGTTGACCTTGTTGTAACATCAAATTGTTACAAGAAGATTTGCGACTTAGTGCGCCAGCCATGACATTGGCTTTGCTCGGGTGTAGGATATTCCTAAGTCGAAATCTGTATCAATCTCGACCCAACGCCTTTGCCTCGAGATTCAAACCGTTGGGTGAAGATATATTTCAGACTTTGGTGATCAGTAGATTTCGCAACGATTACCCGTAAGGTAATGTCGCCAGGTTTTGAGTGCATGAACCATCGCCGCAAGCTCTAGATCGTGTGGGATAGTTATCCTCATGTGGACGAATCGCCGAGATGCGAGGCAATCACATGACGATCTTGCATGAGTATGCAACCTAGTCCTTGTCGCGAGGCGCCGCAATAGATAATAAAGTCCTTAGAGAAATCTGGTGGAATAAGTACGGAGCAGATGTCAGCGCCTTTTCAGCCTCGAAAGCTGATCTCGACTCGTGGCGCCCACTCAACTTCTTATCTTTCTTGAGGAGTTCGTTAGAGGTTTAGCAACTTTAGAGAAATTTCGATTTAAGCGGCGGCAATAGCTCGCTAAACCGAGGAAACTCCGAACTTGCTTGACCGATTCAGGTGGAGTCCAATCAAGGACGGCTTGAACTCGCCGATTGACAGCAATACCCTTACCAGAGATTACATGTCCTAGATAGGTCACTTGCAACCAGAATTCACATTTAGAGAATTTGGCATAAAGGCGGTGCTCTCAAGTTTCATCAATACTAGCCTTAGATGTTCGCATGTTCTTCCTCATTCTTGAGTAGATGAGTATATCATCGAGGTATACCACTATTTAATTTATCCAAATACTCCATGAAGATTGAGTTCATTAACCGAGAGAAAGTGGCTGGAGCATTGGTTAATCCAAGGACATGACGGTGTACTCAGATTGGCCATAACGAGTGACAAAGGCCGCTTTTGGGTATGTCCTCGTTTGATTTTGATTTGATGGTAGCCCAACCTCAAATCCATCTTGAAAAGATCGAGGATCCAGCGAGCTGATCATATGTGTCGTTGATCCCGGGAGCGGATACTTGTTCTTGATAGTGACCAAATTGATGTGTCGGTAATCTACAACCATCCGATCCGCATTCATCCTTCTTCTTGACGAAGAGGACGGGCAAGCCCATGGAGATGAACTAGGACGGATGAAACCCTTTGCAAGGACTCATCGAGTTGTTTCTAAGTTCAGCTAGTTCTAGGGTGCCATCTTATAAGGTCTCCTAGAGATTGGGACGGTTCCGGAACAAGATCTATCACTTAACTCGACATCCCCGCTGTGGAACACCGGCAGTTCTTCCGAAAGACATCCGGAAATCACGGATCACCGGAATATCTTCGAGATCCGGAAGAGGGTTGGCATTTATGAGTAAAGTCGACGCTAGACACTCGGGTTAAAACATCCACCGCTTTTACCCAAGGATGGGTAAGTTGAACGGTTCTAGTAGAGCAATCAATCTTGGCATAATGGGCTGACATCCAGTCCATACCCAAGATGATGTTTATGTCCGAGGACTTAAGAGCTATTAGAGATGCGAGAAAGACTAATCTGTCGACAAGAATTTCATTCCCATGACTTATTCTAGAGGTTTGCCATCTAGAACCGTGGAGTTTGAATTTCCATGGAGGTAGGCATGTCGCAGAATGTGGTGTTGTGCAATCGAGCATAGCTCTCGTAAATAAATGAATGAGATGCTCCAAGATCAAAGAACAGCTGCCGGATGGCAATTAACAAGAAGCGCATCGAGGACGCACGCTGGGATCCTCATAGGTTTCTTCAGCAGAGACATAGTTGACATGGCCACGAGCGGTGGCAATCGGCTTGGCATAGGGAACCTTTCCCGCTGGCTTGCCGCGCCAACAGACTTTCCAGCTTGATTGGGGTTGTTCTGGGACACTCTCAATATAGTGGCCCGCCTCTCCACATTTGAAGCAAGTGATCACATTTGGCCGTGGGGCCACATTAGCAGCTTGGACCTCCATATGTCTTGGGTGGAAAATACGGTTGATTGGGGCGAGGCGCCAAGGATGGCCTCGGGTGTACCTGGGTGGTAGAGCCAGATTAGGAACCCAAACCCGCGCTTCGGGAACCAGAGCCGGATGATGATCCGTAATCACGGATGTGTTATGCGTGAAGCCTCAAATCAGTCTCGCCAGCCTCGGCGCCGATAGCCTTATTGACTAGCTTCGAGAAAGAGGTACATTCATGCAGACGGAGATCTCGGCGTAGCTCAGTGGCTAAGTCCTTACGGAACCTCGCCGCTTCTTAGCATCGGTAGAAACTTCTTCGAGCATAACGCTAACCTCCCAAATTCACGGTCAGAGGCATCCACGCTCACCGCCTTGGGTGAAACTGCAGAATTCTCACGCTTATGTCCATAAGTCCTTCGAATATGGTGCTCATGAAGGCGGCAATCAATTCATCCTGTTGTAACTTGTCCAGCCGGACGATAGCCTCATAGTTTTCCCACCGAGATCGGCAGGCCTTCCAGATGATAGGCGGCAAAGGTAACTTTGTCGCCTCGCATACATTGGCGGAACGCAGCTTGTGATGGATATCGCGGAGCTAATCATCGGCGCCGAGTGGCTCGACGGAACATTTGAACTTTGGAGGATAAAGCTTGACGAAGTCATTGAGTGAAACCCCATCGCTTCTTGGCTGGCGGCTGTGTTTTGTTCAATCCGCCCAATAAGCGGTTGGTTTCAAGGCTTATTATGCTCGCTTCCAAAGATCACCTCAGCCAAAGATGGCGGTTATGCAGATTCACATTTCTGGCTGCATCGGCCTCTCCCCGCTCGAACAGCAGGAGAATTTCGAGTGTTGACCATCCCGGGAGACAAAACAAAGGTTTAAACCAGGATGGCAGAATTTAACAAGGAAGTGCGGAAGGTAATGGACAGATGGAATGCAAAGATGTTCATCCGTATGACATGGTAATATAAACTGCCATATATATATATACCAACGGTCATACACACCATTCATAGTTTAGTACAAGCCCGACGGAGTACAACTATAAGGAAAGGCGCTACATCTCATCGGAAGCATTCCAACTCCTATACATTATTTTTCTACACTTCCGAATGATACACACTAAGTCGTATTCCACGAGTCACGCAGACGGTGGAAACACAACTAGTACCATACTAGGAATACTACTACTATCTCGTGCAGCTCCATAGTAGTCCTCATAGAAGTCACCACCTGCACTGAAGTGGAACATGATCGTCCGGAAATGCATAATCCTGTGGGGCCTGTGGACCATAAGGACTGGATGTGGCCGTGGACCCACAAACGGTGGCGTAAGAGGCCCACGAGGAGGAGTGATGCTCCAACCTCACGCCACTCCATGAAGTCCGCAAACTCGCCCGCACAGGTACAAATCTCTCATGTCCATACATCCGCTTGCACGGCAGTGCAAACCTAGTCGAGTAGCCCAAAGGGTCGAACGGGCATTATATAGCTCCATACGCAAGGCCCGGTTCTCACGGTCCTTGTCCTCCAAAGAACTCAAGAGTGGTACGGAGGAGTGAGTCTCATGGGATGCATCACCGCACAAACCTCAAGGTAGCCATGCGCCCGTGAAGGGATGCCGCATATAGCGGAAGTCGTTGTTGCTCAACAAAGCAGTCCTGCTCGAATGATAGTCATCATGGAATAGGCTGCATCTTGTATGATATTCCAATAGTGATTCCGAGCCCATAGGAACAAAGTGAAGTGGCTCAAGAGTTCGGGTAGGATGGATAAACCGACCGCATAGGTATTGGCTTTGATTGAAATCCTCGAACTGCTCCTCGACGGTATATTCAGATACCATCGATAACCAGCCTCAATCATCACCCTAACCAACATGGCCGTGTGACCGCACACATCAATGCAGCGAGTCAAAGTAACCACTTGGTTCGGGAACGGTGGCCATCTGAAAGCACAGCCATAATGCAAAGGCATTAGAATTCTAGGAAAATCGGCAGCATAACATCAGTAAATGCTCAAATCAAATTTGAGACATTCAAAATCAGATTTGCAAAACCACTCAACAACATCATATCAAGGTTCTCGTTCAAATGGTAGCATACTAAAATTTAGTAACACCGAATCGAGGATGTAACCAACAATCCTACAAGGTACTACGGATAGTAACACGTGAACCTCGATAGAGAAAGAGAGCCTAGTCCTAAACCCACGTTGAATGAGAAGAGGATGACTCAGATCGAGGGCATAAGGTAAAGGAGTAAAAGAGCCTTACGCTCCTCCCACAATCAATTCCCTACATATAACTAAAGCATTTCTAGACTCAACTTCACCAGTTTGGCTTAGCGGACCCACAGCAGCCCCGCTCGATGCCAACGCTGTCAGACCCCGATTCCAAGTCACATCGACCTAGCTGGTAACACCTCATATCACTTTGCGGCCTCACGCACGGTATTCCCACGGTGTCGCTTACCATGGCCCGGACCGCTTATGCCTTTTGGCTCACGATATGATAGTGTCGCTAGCATCCACATGACAAAGAACCCGGCCGACATGGCTAGTCGTGAACCCAAAGCGCACTAACCTATGGGGACAGCATACATGAAACACTTCGAGCATGTCGGTCATCAACGATGAACTTGGGCTGTAGCACTGGCTAACAGACTCCGTATCCCGGCTGTAGCAAGCTAGGCAGACTCCAAGTATCACCGCGTGACATTTCAAGGGATGTATATAGGAACGAAATGAATCACATGCCGCCACCAAGTGTCCAAGCAGAGTGCTGGCTAGCAGGACTCGTGAACCGGCAGAAGCGGACTACTATCGCCGTAAGCACGAGACTACATTTCCCATATGAGAGGCTGCCAAGGATAAACAACTAGATTGTCGGATCCCACTCATACCAAGCATTTCAATCATACACGCAATATGCCCGATATGAGTAAATACAACAAGGCATCACAACAAAACTCTACAACTCAAGTACTTTATTTAAGAGGCCCGAGGAGCCATACATAACATAGTCATACATGTAGGGGTCACATGACCCAACACTCAAGTCATACAATCATACAAGCACATGCGAAGCAAAGTAGTCTCGAGTACGCACTCTAGAAAGAAAGAAAGCTTGTTGGAGCCTTTCTATCTACATGGCCCTTCACAAGTCTTAGATCGCCACCGGTGGCTAGCTTACTCGTCAAGTCAACATCTACATAGAATGGCTTGAGGGGTAGTATAGTCCTCTAAAAATATTGATTACAAACATGAGTACAAAAGTACTCAGAAGTCTTACCACGTAATCCTATCATACATGCACATTCTCAAGGAAGGAAGTGGAGTTAAATGCAGCAAGCCAGCTTTGACTCTTGGCTAAGCTATCCCACGTGACACACTTTGTAAAGCATTTTGTCGCACACGAGTCCACTAATCACCATCACAATACTCCACCGTGGATCCTCTCTCGTCATCCCCGAGAGGGCCATCCACTATACTCACACTTATCTTGAGGCTTTTAGTAGTATCCATTTACTTGTCTATGAACTGATATAGGTAACCCAGAAGTCCTTCTCCGTGGACACGGCTATTCAATAGATCATATTTAACCCCGCAGGGTATACTTCTTCACACACGCTCACCACTTATCGCCGCTTACACGACATGTACTGCAACCTTCAAGCGGAAGCCCAACGGGTGTCGGCCACAGCCTACCTAAACACTCAAGTCCCTAGTCCAGTTATCGCCTATTCGGTTCCATCCGCAGGAGTCCGCCGAGGTTTCCCATACAGCCCCGAACGATGTGTGCAGGGTTCCCGAGATACCAAACGGCACTCTCACATCGGGCCACGGTGCCTACCGCAACACAACCCACCCCTAAGGTCAGCGCTATATGCCCCAAAGATGCTACAAACACCGTAAACTACTTGCAACTCCCTGACTATGAACAGGGTGGTTAAGAAGTTCGAGAGGGTCAATTAAGGATCCCAATGTGTGGTAGTAGCTAGTTCATGGATCACAAACACAGATCTCAGCCTAAGTTCGCCTCAATGAAACAACCCACCATGTACTCCTACATGGCCTCTCATCGATACCTTTACCAAATCGTGTTCAACACTTACACTCTCGAACCAACACAACCTTTCACTCCAGCTCATCATCCCGATGAGCCGACTGACACAACTCTAAGCATAGCAAGCATAGCATGGTAGGAATCACAAACATGGCTCAATCAACTCCTACACATACTAGTGGGTTTCATCTAGTTATCGTGGCAATGACAGTCATGCAAAGGAAGTGGGTTCAACTACCGCAGCACACAACAGTTGAATCGCGTTGTCTTAATGCAGAAATGAGAGCGAAGCGAGAACATGGGTTTGTATCGAATGATCAATGAATTGCTTGCCCGATGGAACTGGGTAGAGAACTGCCTTCGATGGGTAATCGAGGTTATCTTCGGGCAGAACCTATCATGAAAACACACCAAAATAAACATACAACCAATATGCAACAATATGATGCATGCTATGACATGGCAAGATGAATGTGTGTTGGCCTAATGCAAGTTGAAGGGATAGGATGATCTCATTTGAACCAAAGGTTCAAATGATAGATCATGTGAGTTAGTCCTAATGGTGCAAAATCTTAATCTGGTTATTCAGCATAGTTAACTTGTTTTAACATGCATGAAACCTGTACCAATGGATAGAGTGTATTTTTCTGATAAATTTTCATATATAAATCTTTGCATTTGGAGTTATAGAATAAAAGTTATAAGCATTTGAAATTTGAATTATATTCTGGATTTTATTATATAAAAATAATTCCAGAATTTGAATTAATGCGCCAAGATGAGGTCAGATGACGTCAGGGGTCAACGGGTCGCCCAGGTCAAACTGACCAGTGGGACCCGCATGTCGTTAGTTTAACTAATTAGTTTTAATTAAAACTAATCCTAATTAGATTAGCCGAGGGGTCCACTGCCATCGACCCAGAGGGTCAACAGGCCCACGGTGAGGTCAACTCACCGGCGCTCAGTCAGCCGGGCGAGGCCAGACGCGGGCGGAGCAAGTGCTTTTGCACTTTCCGGCTCCAAATGGAGCGCTGGGAGCACCTACGGTAGCTAGAGGTGAGCCGTGTTAGTGGTGGAGTTAGTTTAGTTAGGGATGGCCGGAGGGCGCCGGCGACGAGTCGGGCGGCGACGGGCTCGCCACCGACGGGTTAGGGGTTAGCGGGCTCGGCGAGGCGCGGGAGTGCACGGTTAGCCTCGTGGAGGTGTGGTGAGTGCGATGGGCATAGTGGTGTGGCCAATAGGTGACCGGAGGCTCGCCGGGCGACGAGTCCCGCTGGGTGGGTTCAGCGATCATCGAGTGCTCGCTGTGGTGCAAGAAGAAGAGAACGGAGAGGATGGAGAGGTAGCTAGGCTCACGGTGAACCTGTGGGAAGCTTCGCCGGGTCGGGGCGGACTGATGCGGCGGCGGCGACGATGGGGATCTCCGCGCCTTGACTCGGGCGAGGTCGGAGTAGTGGCCTCGGGGTTTTGGAGCGAGGGGACTAGCTGGCTAGGGGTAACGGGTGCGCGGAGCTGCCGACATGGCGGGAGGTGCGTGGTGGCGGGAGCACGGCGCCGACGGTGGCGTGTCGGCGATGGCGCCGGCCAGGTCGAGGGCGAGAGAGAGAGAGGCAGGGGGAAGTGAGGTGTCTGGGAGGTCGGGCGACGACGCTGGGTCGCCCCAGTCGGCGAGGCGGCGAGGGGTGAGGCAGGGGCGGCGGCCAGCTGCGTGCGCGCTTCAAGGCTGCGGGCCGGGCATTAGCCTGCTCGTCAAGCCGAGCCAAGCAGCCACTGCATGGGCTGCTTGGCTGGGCCTGGTGGGGTGGGCCTTGTCATGCATGTAAGGTTTTTCCATTTTTTATCTTTTTCTATTTCTGCAACTCTGTTTAGGGTTTTTAAAATACCAAAACCTTTTCAAAAATTACCAAAATGCTCCTGGTCACTAGTTGAATATTCCCAACATGAAACATTTTAGTTTAACAATTTTTGAACACTTAAAATATTTTCCATAATTTAAAATGCCCATTTCAAAAACTTGTGAATTAAATTTAGAACCCTTAGGTGACCTAGAAAATGTTCCACCTTCTTTGACATGGATCCTAAACCCAAACAAAGAGGATGAGCATTTTGAAGGGCATTTTGATTCATTGAAATAAATTTTAGTAAACCCTAGTTATTTTAAGGGGGTGTTCTCGGGGTTTCGCCTTCCCCATTTCAAATTCAGATGAAATTTAAACATGATGCACACCCTAATGCATGGTCTATCCGGGATGTGACAAATCAGCCCATAAAAGGTATTGAAAAAAAGTTGGAAGAAGGAGGAGGACAAGAGACAGTAAAAAATATAAAAAGGGTGGACGGGGAGTGAGACGAACCCGAGTCCGGCGTTAAGCGAGAATCTTTGGAGACGGGCTGTGTTCCATGGGTTCGCTCGAGTCGGTTGTCGATCGTTACGTGAGACGGTATGCTCCGCCGGTCGACTTGGTCGATGATGAAGGGACCTTCCCACTTGGGCTTAAGTTTGTCCTTTTTCTTGTCCGCAAAGCGAGAACAAGTTCGCCAACATTGTAAGTTTTGGCCCGTACTTCTACGCTTTGATATCTTCGAGCTGCTGCCGATAAAATGCGGAACGAGCCTTTGCCACCTCCGCTCCTCCTCTAAGGCGTCCAAACTGTCCTGCCGATCTAACTCGGCTTTCTTTCTTCGTATATGCGCATTACGCAGGTGAGTCATGAATTATATCGCAAGGCGAACTGCTCTGCGCCGATACCATGAAAAATGGTGTGAATCCAGAGTTCGGTTTGGCGAGTCGCAGCCCCGTGAGTACGGAGTCGAGCTCCTCTACCCAAAGGCGTGTTAGATTCCTTGAGGGACCGCACTAGTCTGGGTTTGATGTCGCCATGATTAGACCATTTGCTCGCTCGACTTGACCGTTAGTTTGGGGTGATAGATCAAGGGTAATCGAGCTTAATGCCCATGTTTTTGCACCAGAGTTTAACCTCGTCGGCCGTGAAGTTCGTGCCGCTATCGTGATGATGCTGTGGGGACGCCAAAATGGTGTACTACCCCGGATATGAAGTCTATCACCGTCCGGATTCTGCCGCTTTAACCGGCTTGGCCTCAATCCATTTGGTGAATTTGTCCACCATGACCAATAAGTATTTGTGCTTGTGGGTTCCCTTTAAGGGGTCCAACCATGTCAAGCCCCTGACCGCGAACGCCAGGTAATGGGTATAGTTTTGAGGCGGTGGGTGGCATGTGGCTCGATTAGCAAAGAGCTGGCAACCGATGCATCGTTGGACTAAGTCCCGAGCATCCGCCCGGCTGTCGACCAATAAAATCCTCAGACGGAAGGCCTTGCCTACAAGGGCCGGGCTGAGCGTGGTGCCCGGCGAGTCCGGCGTGAATTTCAGCCAGAGATTTCGCCTTCCTCTTCGGAGATACACCTTTGAAGGACTCGGTTGTGCTTTTCTTATAAAGTTCTCCCGCATGGACCTTGTAGGCTTTAGATCGCCGAATTATGCAGCGGGCCTCATTTTGGTCTTCGGGAAGTTCCTGCCGCATTAAGTAGGCTAGGAATGGTTCTGTCCACGGGGCAATTACTGCCATTATTTCATGAGCTGAAGGTGTTATTTTAGTGGCTGAGCCGCCGATTGTGTCAGAATGGTCTGAGTTAGGTGATGCAGCTGGCTCCGGATTGTTATTTCCGGACTCCTCTTCCCATAATACGGATGGCTTAAAGAGCCGTTCCAGGAACATGTTTGGAGGGACGGCGTCTTGTTTCGCGCCGATGCATGCTAACACGTCTGCTGCCTGGTTATTATCCCGGGCTACATGGTGGAATTCGAGTCCTTCGAACCAAGCTGACATTTTTAGGACGACGTTGCGGTAAGCTGCCATTTTTGGATCTTTGGCGTCAAAGTCACCGTTCACTTGGGATATTCCGAGGTTTGAATCCCCGCGCACCTCTAGGCGTTGAATGCCCATGGAGATTGCCATCCAGAGGCCATGTAGAAGGGCCTCATATTCGGCTGCGTTGTTGGAGTCCATGTACATTATTTGAAGTACGTATTGATTGTGTCTCCAGTTGGGGACGCCAGACGACGCCAGCCCCAAGCCAGCCAACATTTTGGATCCGTCGAAATGCATGATCCAGTTGAGTACGCGCCGCACTCTTTAGGGAGTTCGGCGGTCCATTCGGCATTTAAGTCAGCCGTAACTCGTGACTTTATAGCTCGCCGTGGTTTGTAGGTTATGTCAAATGGTAAGAGCTCGATAGCCCATTTTGAAATTCTGCCCGTTCGTCGCGATTGTTTATAATATCGTTGAGAGGTACTTGGAGGCCACCGTTATTGAACACTCTTGAAAGTAGTGTCGCAGCTTCCGGAGGCTATGAACACCGTGACACGCTATCTTTTGATAATGTGGGTACCGGATTTGCATGGAGTTAGAACGGTGGATACGTAGTACACTGGTTTTTGAAGAGGGAATTTGTGCCCTTCTGTTTCTCGTTCAACGACGAGTACCGCGCTGACAACTTGATGTGTTGCTGCGATATATAATAACATAGGTTCGCCCAGGTTGGGCGCGGCGTGAACCGGATTCGTTGCCAGTATGGCCTTTATTTCTTCGAGTCCGGCTATGGCAGCATCCGTTCATTCGAAATGTTCGGTGTGCCGGAGGAGGCGGTAGAGGGGCAGAGCATTTTCTCCCAAACGGGAGATGAAGCGACTTAAGGCCGCTACGCATCCGGTTAGTTTTTGTATCTGCTTGAGGTCTTTTGGAATATCCAATTGTGACAGAGCTCGGATTTTGGCCGGTTTGCTTGATTCCTCTACCGGATAACGATGAAGCCCAAGAGCTTTCCGCTGGTACGCCAAGACGCATTTTTCGGATTGAGCTTAATGTCATATGCTCGGAGGTTGTCGAATGTCACCTCAAGTCTTCTACTAGAGTTCCGACGTGTTTGGTCTTGATGACCACATCGCTCACGACGCCTCTACTGTTTTGCCTATCTGGGTAGCGGACATGTTTGAATCATGCGCTGATATGTTGCGCCGGCGCTTTTGAGTCGAAGGGCATTGTGTTGAAGTAGAATGGCCCATATGGAGTAATGAATGCCGCTGCGGCCTGATCTTTCTCCGCCATCTTGATTTGATGGTATCCGGAGTATCGCCGAGGAAGCACAATGAATCGTGTTCGCGGTAGCATCGATGATTTGGTCGATGCGAGGGAGGGGAAAGGGTCCTTTGAAAGGCCTTGTTAAGGTCTTTAAAATCGACGCAGAGGCGCCATGATTTGTCCTTTTTTGGTACCATTACTAAATTGGCTAGCCAGTCCGGATGTTTTATATCTCTGATGAATCCGGCTTCTAAGAGTTTGGCTAGCTCCTCTCCCATTGCCTGTCTTTTGGGTTTGGAAAATCGCCAAGAGCTTGTTTGATCGGCTTGAATCCTTTTAGGATATTTAGGCTATGCTCGCCCGACTGCGTGGGATTCTGGCATGTCCAAGGGTGCCGTGCAAAATGTCCCAATTTTCCCGAAGGAATTCTCGTAGTCGGCTTCGACATCAGGACTTAATTGTGCCCCAATGGAGGCCGTCTTTGTGGGGTCCGTTGGATGGACCTGAAATTTGACTATTTCGCTCGCTGGTTTAAAAGAGGTGGACTTGGACCTCTTATCGAGTATCACATCGTCCCTATCCACCGTGGAGCGCAGCGTAGTTAGTTCCTCCGCCGCTAGGGCTTTGGACAATGCCTCTAGGGCGGTCTTGGCTGTCTTATTTTCAGCGCTGAGTGTTGTATCTGGATCATTGGCAGAGTGATTATCCCATTGGGTCCGGGCATTTTGAGCTTCATGTACCCGTAGTGGGGTATATCTTGGAAGATTGTGAATGCCTCTCGCCCTAACAGAGCGTGATATCCGCTGTCGAATGGGGCCACTTGGAACGTGACCTCCTCGGACCTGTAATTGTCCGGTGAGCCGAACACTACATCTAGTGTGATTTTTCCTGTGCAGCGTACTTCTCGACTAGGGATTATCCCTCTGAAGGTTGTGTTGCTTCGCTCAATGCGGCTCGAGTCAATTTCCATTTTTTGAAGGGTTTCCTCATAGATGAGGTTTAATCCGCTGCCGCCATCCATGAGTACCTTAGTAAGACGAAAACCGTCCACTATCGGATTGAGGACCAATGCGGCTGGTGCTCTAGCTGTTCAGAATTTAGGTTCGTCGCTGGCGTTGAAGGTGATAGCTGTGTCGCTCCATGGATTTGTTGTTGCTACTTGGTAGACTTCGGCGAGGCTGCGGATTGTTCGTTTCCGCATGTTATTTGATGCGGAAGTCTTGAAGACTGTCAATACCGTACTGGTACTGCTGGGTTCGTTGCCCGGGGCTAAAAAGCCTACGCCACTTTTGGCCACCTGCCGTAGTATCCAACACGCTCGAAGGCTGTGTGTTGGAGTGGCGCCCTCCGTACTGTGGATTTTGCAGGGTCCGTTGAGCCAACCCTCCAGTACGGTTCCGTACCATTTATGGGGTTTTGGTTTTTTGGTATTCAACCCGGGTGCTTGATAATCATGCACCCTTTTGTTTCGGACTAGGGATGTATTCGGGGCCGGATTATCCCAAAATTTACTTTCGGTTTTCCAGGCGCTCTCCATCGCACAGTACTTTTGTACTATGGGCACCAAGTCAGTAAAGCGTGTAATTTCGCGATGACTTATGGCGTTTAGGATTCCCTTGTCTGTGCAATTATTGCAGAAAATTGGGATTGCGTCCTCCTCTCGGCAGTCCTTTATCCTGTTCATAACCAGGAGGAATCTGGCCCAATAATGATGTACTGTTTCAGCGGGCTCTTGCCAAATTCGAGAGAGATCGCTTATGTTTGGGTGGGCGGGTGGAACTAGATCCGGAACCCCGTCCAGTTTAGGACTCAAGGGCCGAGAAGTTTACGAACTTGGAGGTTTGGATTTTTGAGTGTTATCCAATGAGTCCAACCCGCCGCCTGACTTTAAGTTCAGGGCTTGATCGACATCCGTCCCTCTGCGGGAATCCGGCATGGAGGGATCGGGAATCCGGACGTAACTAGTCCTTAAGATACAAGAAGAATCGCCGCATTGCTGCTCTATCACAGCAACATGATGGGTAGCCTGGGGAGAGTTGATCTCTCTCAGATCGGTTTTAGGCCCGATCCGGTCGTAGTCTGTGGCGACTCCCAGGGCGGCGATGCAATCCAAGTGCTCGTTTACGGAGGAGAGCTCGATCGGATCTAACTGTTCGGCAAGTTCCGAACTAACCTGGAGATTGGTTTCGATGACTCGAGAGGTCCTTGTCGGCGCGGTGGCAGGACTGGCGGTCATAAGAAAACCACCTAGCCGAAGAGTCTGGCCAGCGGCCAAGGCTCCTTTGGTGATAGTATCGTCTTTAAAGACGAGATGAGGCATCCTACCTGATGGCGACGACACAGAGGAACTCTCAATGAAAGCACCAATGTCGGTGTCAAAACCGGTGGATCTCGGGTAGGGGGTCCCGAACTGTGCGTCTAGGCGGATGGTAACAGGAGACAAGGGACACGATGTTTTACCCAGGTTCGGGCCCTCTTGATGGAGGTAAAACCCTACGTCTTGCTTGATTAATATTGATGATGTGTGTTGCAAGAGTGGATCTACCACGAGATCAAAGAGGCTAAACCCTAGAAGCTAGCCTATGGTATGATTGTTCTTCGTCCTACGGACTAAAACCCTCCGGTTTATATAGGCACCGGAGAGGGCTAGGGTTACACAAAGTCGGTTACAAAGGTAGGAGATCTACATATCCGTATCGCCAAGCTTGCCTTCCACGTCAAGGAAAGTCCCATCCGGACACGGGACGAAGTCTTCAATCTTGTATCTTCATAGTTTTGGAGTCCGGCCGATGATGATAGTTCGGCTATCCAGACACCCCCTAGTCCGGAACTCCCTCACTTGGTATGTGTGGGATCCAACAACCTAGTTGTTTCTCCTTGGTAGCCTCTCTTATGGGGAAATTTAGTCTTGTGCTTCCATGAGCCATAGTAGTCCGCTACAGCCCGGTTCACCGGAGTCCTGCTTGCCCAGCACTACTACTCTGGAACACTTGACTGGCCGACATGTGATTCACTTCGTTCCTGTATCTGTCCCTTCGGGGAAATGTCACGTGGTGACATCCGGAGTCCTTCCTAGCCTGCTACAGCCCGGGTTCCCGGAGTCCTGTTAGCCCAGTGCTACAGCCCGGATTCACACGCTGCTGATCGACATGCTCGATGTTGATTCATGTATGCCTGTCCCTATAAGTTAGTGCCACATTGGGTTCATGACTAGTCATGTCGGCCCGGGTTCTCTGTCATATGGATGCTAGCGACACTATCATATACGTGAGCCAAAAGGCGCAAACGGTCCCGGGCCATGGTAAGGCGACACCCGTGGGAATACCGTGCGTGAGGCCGCAAAGTGATATGAGGTGTTACCGGCTGGATCGATGTGACTTGGAATTGGTGTCCTGACAGCTTTGGTATCAGAGCCTAACTGCCTGTAGGATTACCGAGGCAAACCGGTCGAATTTGTGTCTAGAAATGCTTTAGTTATGTAAGGGAATTGATTGTGGAAGGGAACGTAAGGCTCTTTTTACTCCTTATACCTCACGGCCTTCTGATCTGAGTCATCCTCTTCTCTTATACGGGGATTAAAAACTAGGCCTTCTCATCTATCTATCAGGATGACGTGTTACTAATCCATAGACTTATAGAATTGATAGTTTCAAGTCTCAGTTCAGTTTCTATTACTTCCATATGTTCATAGCTGGCCTCAGAACCTTGATATTGTGATGTTGAGTGGTCATGCCACTATTTTGCAGGATGTCTCAAATATTTTTCTGAGCAATTACAGTCGTTATGCTGTCCCAGTCATCCCAGGTTTCTAAATAGTCTGATGCATTTGCAAATTCCTTTTTACCGTTCTGAAGATCCTTTTGTGCCTGATCAACCACACTAACTAGTGTGTTGAGGTATTTCATTGCCTCAGCATTTATGTTGGAGCTATTATTATGACCCTAGGTGTCTAGAGTATCACCTACCAATTTAGCCATGCTTCGTGTTCCCAGTGTGATGATTCTGGCAACCATTCTCGAAAGCATCTCGTGATGCCATTTAATAGTAGGTATTCTACTCCTGGGTTCTTGACCCAAGATTCACTCTACTTACCTCATGTTGATAGTGTTGCTAGTTCCTTTAGGATATTAGTAACCTTTGCGATAGTCCTCGAGGTCTGTGGTATATCCTTCTTCCAAATACCATGAACCAATAAGGCAGAAGTTCTTTGAATTAAAAGATCACAATCAGAGTACTCTTGAGGAGTTCTCCATTCATAATTGTGACTCTGTCAGTTCTACCTTCTCTGCATGGGTTATCCGGAAGAAATGTTGAGCTTTGCTCGACATACTAATCCATGCATCCACAAATCAGAAAATTATATGTTCCTTTGAGTTGTTTTCTTTAGTTGTATTCTGACCCTCGTCTATCAATTGATAGTCAAGAGTATGCGTGCATTCGTTTATCGATGTCTATTACTTTTGTGGTCATTCAAGACATTCTATCTGTAATGCTTGGAGAAACAAACTCCACTACCTCATCCATATCTAGAAGTTGGTCAAAGCAGTTGTATTCCGTAGATCAAAATGCCAGTACAGCTTTTGCTCTGTTCTACCGTGGAGTGTCACCATCTTTCTTATCAAGAATGACATGAGAATTGCACAGCCTCTTATGAATTCTTGATACAGTGATACTCTCGCCATCATTTTTCATTCCTCGGTCCCGTGTTGTTGTAACCAGAATGCCGACAAGTGAACTATGAGGTGTGAAATCGATACTCCTAGCAACCCCGTTGCTTGGTAGTTAATGGACAATATTCTCATTCTTAGCGTGTTGGTTATTAAATCATCATCCTAAGATTGATCATGCTACCTAGTCCTTATTTCCGGTGCAATCTTTGATCAATGAGTTGGGATTATGTCTATCCTTGCTTATCTCATCATATCGTCTTGCCCTGAAAAGCAAGATTGTTCTCGTGCTTAGTGACATATGGGTGGTTCATGATTTTCCGAAGGTCTTCTCGGAAGTATTACCTGGTTGTCACCTGGCCGCTATGTTGAGTTCGTGATCAAGTCGGTTTTCTTATAAATCACTCCTTCTCCAAGAATCTGTGTTAGATATCCCTGAGCTAGTTGGTTGAGCTAGACAACAACTTGGAGAGTTGGAAGATAAAAGCTTGTCCGACTTAGTTCATATTAAGGGATATATTTTTGTGTGCGTGTGTTGAAGAAAGATGATATCTTCACCAATTGGTTCTCATGATCAATTGTTGGATTTATTGTCTTGTCAAAACTTTGTTTTGAGTATGGGCTATCGTCAAGTCAAATCAGAACCAACGATGTTCGTAATGTTGTCTTACTCGTGGTTGATCCGTCGAGCATACACCATTATATCTTTTGGGTCTGACCAATGCTATCACTGTGTTCACATGATGGTGGAAGTCCAGTGATATGGAATTTTCGATGAGTTGCCGTTGAGCCCATCAGCAGCATTTTGTCTCCCCCATGATTCATGTTGAACATCAACCTGGTGTTGGAAACTTTGTAAGAAATGCCTTCGTGTTCCGTCCATGAAGCTTATGCTTGGATGAAAGAAGTGACTTTCTCCAAGTTCACGTGCATTAGGTGTAAGTTGCCGCCATGAATTTGAGAAAGGTTTGTTTTGTTTCCCTTGGAATCATCCCAAGTGAGTCAGGCATACGTGCGAAGTATTCTATGGTTTGGTAGATTAATTACCTCCACTCCATATGTGTTCCTAGCACACCAAGCCACTGATTGATTTGTTCAAGGTGAAGAAGTTCCTTCTTAAGAATCATGACTTATGATAGGACTTCGCTACCCTCACTAATGACCCCCCGCGGAACTCGATAGTGTTTTGTTATAAGACTACTATGTGGTCATGCTTGTCCGGGACAACGTGTTCACATGTATGTAGCGGAACTAGCTCATGTTTTGGAGCTTGCTATCATAGTTCAATTCCCGAGAATCTCGCAACATCATCTCATCGAATTGTGTTGCAAACATTCTTTCCAGACATGTTAAGTCTGAAGAATCCTGTTACTAACCAGATCTGAATCTCAGTTAGATATGATGGTTAGAACATTTCTAGTAGTTGCGTTTTGTTCTCAGCCTGCACCGCCATTGTACCAGTTCCCCTTGGATTACCCTCCTCAGCAATTGTTGTTCAGGATCATCTTCAGAGCTGGTCCTGCCAAAGATCCCATCCATTTCTGATGATAAGAAAAATCATTCATTGCATTGTCTTCAACAAGGTAGTCCACGTCATCCATTCTAGTCTGAGTATGCCAATCTTTCGAACTCCTTCAAACGATCGATTGTGATTGCCTTAGGCTAGTGTAGAGGGTTTCAATGACCTTCGTATCAAAAGTAATTCTTTTAGCGACTTGAGGAAATAATTCTATGAGTCACCTTTCCTAAGGTGCCCAGTTGTCGAATCATGGCCGCTAACTCCTCGCTACCTTGAAACCCCCTCACCATCTATCTAAGCGTGGAATTGATGCCTACCAAATCGAACTTTCTCCATCTGTTTCTTCCATCCCTCTTGAGGTGT
Organism: Aegilops longissima; assembly: GCA_021605205.1. Taxonomy (NCBI): domain Eukaryota; kingdom Viridiplantae; phylum Streptophyta; class Magnoliopsida; order Poales; family Poaceae; genus Aegilops; species Aegilops longissima. The sequence goes on from CM038678.1 coordinate 291,743,116, forward strand.
GTTTGTATATCAACTCGAGAGAGTTACGAGTCTCATCCCGTGAGTTGCTTGTGAATGGCTCGATCTTCACGGAGATCATTTCCTGTAGAATCTCTTTTTGTCGTCATCGAGTTGAATGAAGATTTTGAAAGCAAAGATGTCAAGGCCAATTTGAAGAAATGAATCAACATCCTCGAGAAGAGTAATAGATCATAAAGATCGTGTTAGCTTTGTGTCCCCTCTGTTTTCTTACCTCACGTCTTGAATCTCAGGACGAGATTCTTGTTTAGTAGGGGTGAGTTGTCACATCCCTAGATCTGGTTTGCACTAGGCTAGCCCTTTATGTGTGCATCATGTTTAAGATTTCTCAGAAACTTGAAATGGGGATTGCCTAAACCCTAGCATTAAAGGAATTCACTAGGTTCAACCAAAATATTTCCAGTAAATCCAAATGGCTTCCAAAAATGTTCATCATTCTTGGAAAATGATGGAAACAGTAACCAGAGGTGATGCACATTTTTCCATGACATATTTGGAATCTGGATTAAATCATACTCTATTTGCATTTGGGCATTTAAATGCTATTAAATATTTTAAGTGCCCAAATAATCATAAACTGAAATGTTTACTGCAGGATATATTTCCAATAGTTGTCATGAGCAGTTTCATGATTTTTGGGATTGATCTAGTATTTTTAGTAGAGCCACAGAGTTGCAGAAAAATAGAAAACACAAATAAAAGTGAGAAAGAGACTAACCTGGCCAACTTACCTGGCTGGGCCGGCCCACCTGGCCCGTGCCAGTCATCACCTACCACTTCCAGTAGGCAGAGGAGGGAGACAACGCACGCGCGCGAGGCGCCACGCCTCCTCCTGCTTGCCGCCAATCGCCTAGAGCAGGCTGGCGACGCCACACAGCCCCCTGGAATCCCCTTGACCTCTCCCCGTGCTTCTCCCCTCCTCCGTATCTCCCACGCGTAGCCGCCCGAAACCGCCGTCACGCCGCTCGCCGTTCCCGCGACCACAGACCCTCCCTCGCCTCGTCGACGTGTCCATGGCCTCCGCCTCGACGCCCTCGTCCTCCCCGTCAACCCACTCGACGCCAGACGCCTCAAACACCGTCCCCAACCTCTTCTTCATCGTCGGCCGTCGCGGATCCCCATCGTTGATTCGTCGTCGTCCGGCCTTCCCCCCGCCCGCTTCAACGACCACTTCAACCACTGTGAGTCCATGATCCTTTTCCCCTCACCCCCTGCTCGTTTGCCTCCCCTAAACGCCCTAGCCGCCTTGCCGAGCGCTCCTCGCCGCCGGCTATGGCGCCGACGCGGCCACAGCTGCTGCCGTTCGCGTCCGAGCCCATCAGCACGCTCAGCACACCCCTAGAGGCCGAGAACACTCACCAGATCCTCCTCCCGCACACCGTAGCGCCAAACCTGACCACGCCTGACCTCCGGCCGCCGCCAAAGCTCGTCGCCGGCACGATTCCGGCGACCCCTGCATCCAACTCCCCTGCTCCTCGATGCGGGCAAGCAAGGGCTATGCCCTGCTGCCCTCGTGTCACATCCCTAATTCTGGTCTGACCTATGCTAGCTTCCATGTGAGCATCATGTTTAAATTCAAATGAAACTTGAATTAAGTTATTTTCAAAAGCCTCGGAAACCTCTAAAAATAACCAACATTTAAATTTCATCAAATGAGTCCAAGAAAATGTTCCTGTTATCCTCTGGAAATATTGGCAAGAGGTAAAATCCAAACCAATATTTTTGGTGTCTCAGAAACATTTATTTTGGGCCTTCGAATTAAATCAATAGCTATTTGAATTGGATCTATATCTACTATTTAATAAATATAGGTCCAATAATTCTGAAATATTGGTTAATTATTTTAGCTCCAAAAATAATTTTCAGAAGCAACAAAATTGAATTGGTTTCAAAACCAAATTCAAAACAAACCTGCAAAATAGAAAACAGAATAGAATTAGAAAAGAACAGGAAAGGACAGAAACCTTACCTGTCCAGCCCAGCCGGCCCAGCACTGTAGCTAGCCAGCCCAGCCGCCGCACCGTCTTCAACCTCCTGCCAGTAGGCAGGAGGGCGTGTGTTCCGCGCGCGTGCGCACGCGCTGAGGCCACCTCCTCTCTCCCTGCCTGCCTGGACCTCCCTCGTGTCGCCACGCACCTCCCTGCTCTCTCTCTCACTCTCCTCGTGCTCCTCCTCCTCCTCTATCACGCTCTCTCACGCACACTCGAACGTGGCCATCGCCACCGACGACGATCACCGTGGCCACCGTCCACCCTACCCTCTCCGTACTGTCCAATCACTCCGCCGCGACGCCCTCTTCCTCATCGCCAACCCACGTGACGCTAGGAGCCTCGTGCCGTCGTCCTCGCCCTCGTCTTCTTCCGCGGGATCCGATGACAACCGCCAATGATTCGACGCTGTCCGACCTCCCTCTAGCTCGCCGACCACCTCTACGACTCCGCTGTGAGCTCCTCCATCGTTTCCCCCTCTCCCTGTACTCCACCTCCCTCTCTAGCCGCCGTTTGTAACGAGCCCGAGAGCTCTTCGCCGCCGTCCATGTCACCGCCATGGCTATGGCTGCTGGAGCTCCCACTCGAGCACACCACTGCGCTGAGTGCCTCCCCACGAGCCCGCAGCACACCCCAGCTCGCCTTACCGTGCTCCTAGCTCTCACTCGCATCTCGCCCGAACTCCGGCCGCCGCCTTGGAGCTCGCCGTCGTCGGCTCCGGCCACCATTGGTTCGGCCGCCACCACCACTCGACCCGCGCCAGCGAGAGCTCTCCAACGAGCCCAAGAACAGCCTCATCCGTGCCCTGTGGGCGTTCTCCGAACCGCACCGCCGTCTTGGGCCTCGCCGGCGTCGAGTCGTCGATGGGTTTGACCCCGCCGGCCTGGGTTTGACCCACTTTGACCCCGGTCGGGCCCCACCTGGGTCAATGACATGTGGGGCCGGCACTAGATGGATTAGTTAGATGTTAGTTAGTGCTAATCACCACCATTAGGTGCTAACCCACTCGCTAAACTAAACCTGAGCCACTGACATGTGGGCCCAGCCCCGCTGACATTTTCGTTAGGATTAGTTTAAACCTAATCAACTCAGTTAACCAACTGAGTCACTGACCAATGGGCCCCACTGGTCAGGTTTGACCTGGCGGCGCCTGTTGACCTGTTGAGGTCAGCATGACCTAATCTTGTGTGAAGAAACATTTTCTGGAATTAAAATAAATCAGAAATGATTTATAAATTTCAGAAAATGATCTAAACTTCTAAAATTCATAGAAATTCAACCGTAACTCCAAATTAAATAATTTATATATGAAAAATGATCAGAAAAATCCAATCTATCCATCTGTACCATTTTCAAGCATGTTTGAACAACTTAAATCTGCTGTATACAACAATTTGAATAAATGGCATTTGAAATGCCTTGTGTGGAGTTTGAATTTGAACCTAGGGTTCAAACCAACTTCATTTAACATGTTGCTAGTTGCATTAGCTTGAAACACAACATATTGACATGTCATGATCATGCATCATATTGAGCATTGCATTGATTGTGTTTTCCTTCTCTGTTGCCGGTATTTGTCCCCTCTCGATAGACGTATTCCGACGATGAGATCAATGACACCGATGAAGAGTTATACTATCTTCAGAAGTGCCAGGCAAGCAATACCCCCTTGTTCATTCCGATACAATCCCACTCTCTCGCCCCTGCTCTATTTTACTGCATTAGGACAACCACGATTCATCTGTTACTTGCTGCGGTAGTTGAACCCCTTATCCTCTGCATGACATGTCATTGCCACAGTAGATAGATGAAACACACTAGCATGAGTAGAAGTTGTTTGAGCGCTGATGTGCCTACTCATTCATGCTTGTTTGTCATGCCTGCTACTGCTTAGAGTTGAGTCAGGTCTGATTCATCGGGGATGAAACGGAGGTGTGTGAACATGTCCTACTGTTGAGAGCTAAGTGTGTGAACACGATTTGGTAAAGGTATCGGTGAGAGGCCATGTAGGAGTACATGGTGGGTTGTCTCGTTGAAGCCGTCCTCAGGAACTGAGTTCTGTGTTTGTGATCCATGACCAGTTACTACAACGCATTGAAATGCTTAAGTGCCCCTCTCGACTTCTTAACCACCCTTGTCCTCTATCCAGGAGTTGCAAGTAGTTTCTGGTGTTGGTAGTATGCTGGAGGCCGTGGGCAGTGCTGACCCGAGGGGTGGGCTGTGATGCGGTAGGCACGTGGCCGGGTATGTCGGGCGCCCGTTTGGTGTCGCGGAACCCTGTACACATCGTTCGGGGCCGTATGTGGAAACCTTGGCCGGACTCCCTGCGGATGGAACCTGAATAGGCGATAACCTGGACTAGAGACTTGAGTGTTTAGGTAGGTCGTGGGCGACACCCTCGCTGGGGTTCCGCTTGAAGGTTGCCGAGTACATGTCGTGTAAACGGCGATAAGTGGTGAGAGCGTGTGTGAAGAAGTACACCCCTGCAGGGTTATCATCATCTATTCTAATAGCCGTGCCCGCGGTAAAGGACTTCTAGGTTGCCTATAACAGTTAAGACAAGTGAAAGTGGATACTCTAGAATACGCAAGATAAGCGTGAGTGCTTTGGATGGCGTTCTCGTAGGGAGACGGGAGAGGATCCATAGTGGTGTATTGATATGGTGAATATGTGGACTCGTGTGCGCCACCTCGAAAGAGTTACTTGCAGTCGTAGTTTAGGATAGCCACCGAGTCAAAGCTGGCTTTCTGCTGTTAAACTCAACCACCCCCTTTGTTGATACCGATGCATATGTAGTTAGTTCTGATGTAGGTCTTGCTGGGTACATTTGTACTCACGTTTGCTTATTTTATGTTTTTTGCAAAGAGAGACATCAGTCTCGCTAGTAGTTCCGCTTGGACTTCGACGTTTAGCTTGTTACACTACTAGGAAAAGGGCAACTAATGGCGCACCGGTTTTGCCTACTAATGGCGCACTACCGGTGCGCCATTAGTAGCACGCCATTAGAATTTTTTACTAATGGCGCACCACTGTGCGCCATTAGTATCTGATATACTAATGGCGCTTTTGGCGAGGCGCCATTAGTATGTAACTCCATCGCCATTAGTATACCTCCCGGGGGGCCATATGTAACCATGTGCTTTGTCACACTAATGGCGCACTCTGCCTTGATGCGCCATTAGTATCCTTTGGCATACTAATGGCGCACTCTGCCTTGATGCGCCATTAGTATGAATATTTGGTTTTTTTTGCTTTTCTTATTTTTGCACAGGTTACAAAATATATTATTGGACAGAATATAGACAGCAGCACACAACAACATCAGATTCATCGAATACAATAGAAGATTAGTCTCCGAATACAATTCATCATATTAGTCTCCGAATTCAAAAGACGGAACAAAGATAAAACATTACAAGTCTCAAGACCGCGAGTATCGAGTTTGTCTTCACATTACAAGTCGATATCGAGCATCTAAACTACCATCACATAAAAGAGATTTGTGGTCATCACGATGAGCATCATCGCGATCAAACTGGTCCTCACCCGGTTCCTCCAACGCTCCCTCCTCTCTCCCGCTAGATAGCGGGCATATCTAGATTCGGCCTCCGCCCTAGTGGTGTACCCTTTGTAACTATTACCGCTGAAATGGTGAACCTGTCTCCGACACTCCTCCCAATCGTCGTAGACTCCGGGAACCTTACCCTTGTACATGACATACGATGGCATCTGTATGTACAAGCCAAACAACATACAATACATAAGCAATATGTAAGTATTCAACAAAAGGATTGAAAGAGAAAAGCAAGACATTAATAGCATGATTCATGGTCCTACTAATAAATAGCATCGATTACATCTAAGTTGATCGACTGTCCAAACCAAAGAGACATACGAATTCATTAAAGTTTAATTACAACATGAGCTAATCAATGTTTTAGAACTACACATCACTACTTTCGACTCGACTCATCGGACAGAAGCGTGGATGAAGCCGCCGTCTGTCGTGATGGTCATGAAATCGCGGTCATTCTCACCCTGCATTTGTAGCGTTTCATCTATCTCACTGTTGGACGGTTGATATCGAGGAAGAACTGCCCCGGTATGAAGGACATCTTGATGGATGATGTCCGCAAACTCCGATCGGATGCGAAAGAATTCTTGTCGAGGTCCACGTCTGGACTGCCGACAAGCTCGCGCCCAATCTTTCGAGATTATCTGGTAGCGAAGTTGATGATGGTCCCTTATGATCGCCCGCATGTGATGGAGGGCGAGTAGGCATCCTTCGACCGCCAGCGGCTGCTTGACACAGCAGAACTTCGTGTTGTGTGAGAACATGTGCTTGCCGTGCTTACGAACTACCACGGTGAAGGTGCCTCCAGATTTGGCGAGCGGGAGAACATCATCAAGAACTTTCTTGACATTTGTGTAGTCTATCTTGGAGTTACGGTTCGGGTTGAAATCGTGGCCATGGAATATTTCGGGCTTAAGAGGATGAGTCTGCAATGTGTCACCTGCACGAACACGGAATGTTAGAAAAAAGAACGATCAAAATCTGAGAAATCATATGTTACGGGCGGTTAATGGATGACTTACTCGGAAAGTAAGCCACAAGGAAGTTATCCTTATCGGGTTTGCGAATGCGCCTTCGAGGTGTGAACTCGCAACTTGGCGGTCCCAGTGCTGTTCAAGTGCTTGCACGCATGTAGAAGGGGTCGACTATCACGATGTCCGGGTCTTGTCTCTAATGTTCCGCATCTCCATACTCGGTGAAAACAGCCGAGCGAAGGTGTAGTGCAGCGGATGAAGGTTAAACATAGCAAAGATGTCATCAAACCACGGAGACGATCGTACCCCGATGTCGCCATCCATAAAGCCCTTGCCCTCGGCACCTTAGCCACGAAAACCGGGTATGCCACATCATTCTCTCTCAGACGTCGCTTCTCCAAAGAAAGAACATTGTCGTGCAGACTCCGCATAGCACCGGTTGCAGCATTCAGCATATTTGGCGGTAGCATTGCCCTACCGCCACATGCACCCTCCTCAAGATATCCTTAGGTGAAGGTGGCCCGTCCCGAGCACGGATCGAACTTCGGTGCCGGCTGGCTCGCACCGGCGCCCTTGTTAGTCTTCGTTTCGTCCCTTCTTCTTGATCTCCTGTAATGGAACGAGTTCGCTCACAGACCGCTTTCTTGGCGTGTTGGGGCTGATAATATTCGCACTTCAGCTATCCGAGGCTCGGTGAAGGCGGGGCTGGGCGTCTCTCGAGAACTGAATGCCGAGCAGCGCCTATTGCAATTGGATTTCTCCGCCGTACCAGCTAGATTGCGGTCGTCTTGGTTGGGTTCTTGAGAAAGAGACCCGCAGAACTCGTCAGCGTACCCATGTTCGGTAAAGTACTTATCGACTTTGTTGAATGTACCATGGTCGTTGTCGTCGTCGTCCGGATCCTGTGCCATAGGGCTGTTCGGATCCTGTGCCATAGGGATGTCCGACATAGGGATGTCCGGCAGGTCCGGTAGCGTTGCGGCGTTCTTGCCATGGCTTGGCGCCGGCATGACTGGCGGTCTTGTGTGTGGGGTGGTGTCCCCCGCCCCCAAATGAATATGGCTCTTCGGCCAAAGCAACGGCCAGTTTACGCAGGCGCTGAGGGTCATCTCATCTTCTTTGTCGGCCCCAGCGGGTCGAACCGGAGGTAACAGCTCGTCGCAGCCTGGCAGCACCCGAACCACTTCAACCCTATACACTGTGGGTGGCATCGGATTACCGTGGAACATGCGGTTTCCCGGTTGAACGATTCTGCCCTTGGCGACATCGACCAACTCGGCGCCCACGAAGTGCAGAAGAGTGCAAGGAACGTCGGCGGTGCCCTGCGAAAACATGTACAGGGCGTCAGGGATGCCCAGTCAAAGGCAAGGAGATGAAGTCATCGGCCGAGAGGCTTAGTTACCATGATGCCGTCGAGCTCGGCTAATGTCGAGGCACCGCCAACGGCGGGCGTGCAATCGCGGAGGGGAGCTTCTTTGGCGAGGTGCGGCGGCGTACACCCGGTGCATTAAGCTCAATGCCGTGCGGCGCCGGAGACACGAATACCGCCTCCGCCGGAGACACCAATGGCGCCGCCGCGGAGACACCAATGGCGCGCTGCGCGCTCAGGCGAAGTTCTTGGCCGTGAAGCTGGGAACGGGGAGGCCCTGTTGGCGCCCGCAATCCACATCGTCAGCCCATGAATCAACGTAGGCACCATGGCGTTGAGCTTTGTTCCCAGTTGTTGTTCCACTTGCTCTTGGACAAGCTCCGGAATCCGTGCCACTTGTGCCTTGAGTGCTTCAACCTCGCGTGTCTGGCTTTCCGAGTTGGCCTTTGTCTCCTTCCGCACACCAGCGGTATAGTATGACCCCCATTTTGTGGACAAGCCTTTGCCGGCCACACGACCAGCTGACGTCGGCTTAGTGAGCTTATCCTTGCTTTTCATTATGTTCAACACCCTATTTAAAGGGCTGTCGAAAGGGGAGCTCGAGGCGACCCAGCGCTCTGCTTTCGGTTTCTGCGAAAGGGCGTGAACCATTTAGAAATATTGGGGATTAATTAGAGTGCAACCATATGGAGCTAATTACGCGGGGGTGTATTCCTTACCAGAACAAGCTCAAGCGCCCTGGTCTTCGGATCCGTGGTAAGCTCCTTTGTTATCGGGTCATCCTTGTACCAGGCCCTGACATAGTTCCTGGTCTGCTTGTTACCGCTGTATTTCTCGAAGCGGGGCGGTAGGCCTTGCTCAGCACGCTCCGCGTCCTCCTTGTCACATATAGGCTCCGCCACTCTGTAACCGCCGGGACCGAGTTTGTGTTCCCCTAAGTTCAACTCCCGCATTTCTTTCCCCCACTGACTTGATTCGGAGGTTGCACTGGTCGAGCACTTGATCTTAAACTCCTTGTACTCATCTTCTCTCATCAAAGGATATTTCGCCTTGATCTTCTCATAACTATCACCTTTATCAATCATTTTCTTCACCGCGCTTCTCCAAGTAGACAGGGTCGTGCTCATCTTCATGAGGGCGGCACTGTTCACTTTATTCCCTGAGAGACGTGTGTTTTCAAATTCGGCGGGGAACTTGTATCGTTCGTGCAGCTTTGTGAAGAGGAGGTTGCGCAAATTCCCTCGGTCCTTATGCCTAAGGTTCTCGGTGTTGATCGAGACGGTGCTCAGGAGAATGCACCCGAGCTGAACCGAGTACCCCTTGACTATATGTTTGGGCTCCATTGGATTCCCGTCGGAGTCCACTTGAGTGAATTCCTCCTTGACGGTGTGGAGCGCATTCAGACGCCGGTCCTTCCTTTGCTTCTTCGATTGGCTGCCTTCTGTGTGTGCGCCGCCATCATCAGTGGTGGCATTCTCGGCGGCACCATCAGTGGTGTCATCCCCGATGCCACTAGGGGTTGTGTAATCAGGATCGGTGTCTTCCGCGGCGTCCTCATAGCGGTGAGGTTGTTCCTCCATCTCTGGGACAGCTCGAGAATTGCTTGCCGCCAGAACCACGGCCTCATCGTTGTGGGCCATGTTTCGCTCTAAATAGGAAAAAAGTTTGGTCAAAAAGTTGGTTCTTGTCAAGGAACAAGATCATGGTCTCATCATTTAGGGTTTGTCGACACGAGGCACCCTAAAAGCCTAAGCTTTCATCATTTAGGGTTTGTCGACGCCGAGGCACCCTAAAAGCCTAAGCGTACATCATTTAGGTTCTCATCGACACCGAGGCATCCGGGCAGCCAAGTTAAGTTTTCATCATTTAGGGTTTATTGATGCGAGGCACCTAGGTTGGGCCTAATCACTTGGCACTAATCACTTGGCTGTATTGCCACCTATGTTGGGTTTATCATCCGGGGTTTATCAATGCTAAGGAGAATTCTAAGTTGGGCCTAATCACTTGGCTCTATTGCCACCTATGGTTTAATGCAGCAAGAATGGCAGGCAGTTGATCCTACTTAACTAAGTACTAAGATACCCGGCCCATGCATTAGTCATAAGTACCCGTATGTCCTATTTTTAGCAAAGTCATGCTAAAATTCACGGAAAATTTTAGCATGACCTTTGCTGAAAATAGGACATATCGAAAATACCAATTTGCGAAACGGAAGTTAATCGACATTCGGCAAACTCAAGGGCCTCTCGGGGTACTGCAAATTCATCACGACACAATGGTCGGAGACAAAACCCAACAAACTAGCAAGATGATCATCATCTTTGCAAGGCAATAGCTCAAGTTTTTGACGGTAGCCTCAAGAAAACAACATTGCAACATTCAAGTTCATAGGATAAAAAATCATCCACATTCACTAACCCACATGATGTTAAAACCCACATGAGCTGTGTAAGCAGACTTAAAAACCCACATGATGTTATAGCTGTATACCTTGAACTTGATGATACCAAATGGGAAGGAAAATTGTATCACTCTAGATTAGTGTAGACACTATCTAACAAAACCAGAATGTTAACAAAATTACACCATGATGATACCAAATTCTTGTAGCAGTCCAATGAGTTCATAGGATAAAAAATCATCCACATTCACCAACCCAAACTGGTGGAATCTGACAAACAGAACCTCCCGGGTTGCATAACAGCAGCAGACAACAGATTTATTCTTCTTCTTCATAAACATTAATTGGTGTGGGTCACTCTATCTGCCCTCTAATGACTCACTCAACTTAACAGGACAGCCCACAAGCATTGTTTTGATTCCAATAGCTGCTGTAAAATACATCCAGCAAAGGTGCTCTAAAATCAGAAATACTACCCCCCAAATATTTAGCTCAGTTCTGAAAATACATGGTCTTCTAGTTACAATACTACGCCCCAACAGTCAAAATTTAAAACCACACACTTACTTTCAACTATAAACAAAACTGACTTGCTTTTAATGAACAGTGGCTAAAGATATATAAAACTCCATTGCAAATGTGCCATGTCAATAAAACAACTCATGGAAGTAAACTACTAGCAGGCTCAAAAGTCAAATGGCGAAGATTATTACAGCTTGCAAACACAGGACCATGTCATTATCATGGCAGTCCACTATATATTTTATGACAAAATACATCATTATCGGGGCACATTATGGCCGTTTTCTTACATGATGCTAACTGTACCTAGCTGAACATATTTCTCACCTTGGAGGTGTTCTTTGCTGCTGCCTTTGTCGAACTTCAATTCCTTTACCTCGTTGGAAACCTGAAATATGCAGATGTATATGATGATTCTAAGAAAAGGGAAAAGGTGTATCAAGAACAGATTCACATGTGTGGCTGTTAGCTATTACAAACTTAAATTTATCTATTTCTGTATCTCACAAACTATCATAAATGAATAATAGTACACTTAGGAGCTCCTTTGAAAAGCAATGACATATTCATGATCTAGTTTAGCAAAGAGGTTGCAAATACTTAGCATCTAGAACATCACAGCATGCACAATAATAAGAATAATGTAAACATTTGGCTTAGTTATAAGCATAGTATACTTCTTATAAACTGAAAGTGGAACTACTCACAATGAAGAAGTATTAGTAGATAGTTTGTCAACTCATGAAATAACATTTTTCAGCCCAAAATGGATGCCATTTTATAACATTGCATAGCATTAGTCGAATGAGCTGAGCCTTTCACCACTATATAATATTGCCATATAAAATTACAAATTTATGTAACCTCGATTTTTTGTATGAAACCTAGTCAATGTGACAATATATAAACTACTGATCTACTAGTTATCAAGTTGAGAAATTGACCGCATATAAGCAAAAGCAATATCAGACTTGACTAGAGATACTTGTAAAGTTGTAAGTTATATCTTACCGATGTGCTAACGGAAACTGTACTAATTAGGGTTCTTATTATGTTCGGTATATAAATTCTTCTCAATTACTTAGGAAAATTACTGGATGTCTTACAAATTACAGAGGGAGTTAATAATTTCAGTTTCATAAGAAAAAATTCATCAATACTATGCATCATCTTCCTACTATGCATCACCTTCCTACTATACTTGCTACTCATCTTCAGAACCAAACAACAGCAAAAACAATTGAAGAGAGGCTCACGAGAGGACACTCAAATTTGCTAACCCTAGAACACGGGGGAAGAGGGCTGTGGTACTTGCGGGAGGTAGCCTAGGGGGGAGGAGGGGAGGGGAGAGGTGAGGAATCACCTGCGGGATAACGGCAGGCTGCCGTAGGAGGGCGCCGGCGTCGAGGAGGCGGCGGGCGGCGGCGCGTCGAGGAGGAGGCGGCACGTCGAGGAGGAGGCGGCGCGTCGAGGAGGAGGTGCGTCGAGGAGGAGGTGGCGCGTCGAGGAGGAGGCGGCGTGTCGAGCTTGCCACCCACCTTGGAGCCGGAACCCTAGGGCGTCTGCAAAGGGCGGATGGAGGGGACGGAGGGGACGGAGGGGCGGCGCCACGGGGAGGCGGGGCTCGGGGAGGCGGTGCTCGAGGGGGAGGAAGGAGAGTGGGAGGCGGCGGGGCGTGGGTGGTTCTTGCGCGGACGGAGGCGGCGGCGCTGGCGGCGTATGGTTGGGGTCGATCGAGGGAATCTGGCGAGGGAGGAGGGAGGACAGTCTGAAGGCGTAGGTGGAGTGGGGGAGGGTTCTAATGGCGCACCACCCCTCGTGCGCCATAAATCGACTATTCTAATGGCGCACCTCCCTCGGTGCACCATTAAATTTTGTTTAATCTAGCCCGACTTGTCGGGTTATATACCACCTAACCCTATCTACATCGGTACCCGCCCACTAGCCCGGTGGTCAAGACGCAAAGACACACACCGGGAGGTCGTGGGTTCGATTCCCAGGCTCCCCAATATTTTTTTTATGCATTTTAAATTTTGTTTGATATTTATTTGTGTTTAAATATGTTCAAACTTGTTTAAATCATAACAGTAATATTTTTATAAAAACAGTAATAATTTTTAAAAATATGTTCAAATTTGTTACTTGAAAATATCATCGGCGGCGGCGGTGGAGCGGGGGAGGGTGCGGGGGGTGCCCGTTGGCGGCGGTGGAGCGGGGGAGGGTGCGGGGGCCGGGTGCTCATCGTCGTCGGCGGCGGTGGTGGTAAACTCGGCATCATCAATGCCACAAAGAGGGATGGCAGTGATGTCGAACTTGGGAGCGTCGTCTTGGAGCTCATCGGGCTTGGACATCTTGGTGGTACTATCCTCATGCTCGTTGTCATGGAGTTTAGTCATTACGTAGTGTGCTTGGGGTGGAGAAGCCTTGGCCTTCATAAGTTCTTGTTGCGCCTTGAGAGCACCAATGTATAGGTCGCCGAGAGAATCATAGTTCTTGAGGAAGATAACCTTGGAGATGTCATTGTTCAATCTCGTCATGAAGTGGAACTTCTTAAAAATGGGGTCGTCCATGCAGTCTCATCGCAAGGCTTTCTTCATCTCCTTGAAGTACTCATCGATGGACTTGGATCCTTGGATGGTTTTCTCCAATTGGCGTTGAAGTTATTCTGTGTAGATGGAAGGAAAAAACTCTCGCCGCATCGCTTTCTTCGTCTTGGGCCAACTGATGTTGAAGCTCTTCGAAGGTGTGTGAAGCCACCATGTAGATGCTTAGTCCAGGAAGTTTATTGTGGTGCACTTCACTTGATCTTTGGAGGGTACTTAATGTAGCTTGAGGTAGGCCTCCATCTTGCGCTCCCACTTGAGATACTCCTTGGCGTCTTAAGTCCCATAGAAAGGAATCTCGTGGTCGGTGTCGAGGTTGTAGTAGCTCATGGAAGGCACAGAGTTGAGCTTGGGGAGTTTCTCTTGAGTGTAATCTTGGGGTACTTTTAGGTGAAGATGTCGTATGTCCGAAGGCGAAGGTGCCTTGAGGTTGCTTGGTGAAGATGCCAATGTAGATGGTGAAGTCCTAGAGCGGTGGTTGGTGTTGATAACTTGACCTTCACATTCTCATTGGTGATGGTGTTGATGTTGATGTGACCTTGCCAGAGATGGCAGCTCGGAAGCATGTGCACTTGAGCGCCTTCTCAAAGATGAGGAAGACCTCTTATCGGTCTTGGTGAGGGCTTGGAGCTCCTCTTTTAGAGCATCCATCTTGGCGTAGATGAATTTTTTCATGGGATTGAACTCGTCATTGCTGTTGTAGGCCGAAGTAGATGTGCTTTGCCTATCCATCACAAGACTCGAGTAGAGGTGAGTAGAAAATGAGATAAACAATACCAAGATACCTTTTCCCAAAGTTGAGGATGTATCCCATTTCAATCAATGTGCAATGAAAGAACAGTGGAATTGGCACCGGACTTGTTCAATCACACCTACAAAGTAAACCTTATCGAGTGGCTTGGTTAAGACAAGTGGCACGAAAATCAAGCAATTATTAGTAAGAGCCAATATTGTTGAAAGAGATTCAGAAATTCATAACTGAAACAAGTAGAGCAATAGCAATGAATCGCACACACACTGACACAGATAGATAAATGGGGTCATGCAACCAAGAAATGAGCTCAAAATGTGTAATCCACGGAAAATCCTCTTGTTGCACAACACTAGAGAGATGCTAGCAAGATTGCTCAATAGGCAGATAAGAATTTGTGCACAACCTAGAAGACACAAAACGTATCGACTTTCTATCCCAACTATGATATGTATGTATTGTTCTTGGTGTTGTACTCACGATGATCTAGGATGATCAATGATGTTATATGATATGCAATGTGGCGTGATGCTTTGGCTATTGCTTACAAGTCTTCATTTTTTTTCTTTGCTTAAAAGCATTTTTCTTTTTTTTGATATGGCCACTTATGCGAAATACTCAAACCAAGATATCAATTGTGTATATGCGGGAACAATGTATGAAACAAGAGATGATATGATGGTATATGCACGCAATGGAAGGTGTGGATCTATTATCACTAAATTGCACAAGTAATATTGCCCGACAATACTCAAATGGCTCTGGGCTAACAATACCATGACAAGGAGAATGTACAATGATGTCGTCAAGGTTACCGTCGGTGGTTTGTCGTTTATAAGCAAGAACGGATGATGAAGTGGTCGTTGCCGATGACTGATACGTCCATTTTGTATCATCTTTTATGTTAATATCTATTGCATTATGGGCTGTTATTTCACATTATGGTACAATACTTATGTCTTTTCTCTCTTATTTTTCAAGGTTTAGACAAAAGAGGGAGAATGCCGGCAACTGGAATTTTGGACTGGAAAGGAGCAAATCTGAGACACCTATACTGCACAACTCCAAAATTTCTGAAAATTTACGCAGAATTATTTTGGAATATATTAAAGTTATTGGGCGAAGAAACTACCACAGGGGACCCACCAGGTGACCACACGCCTGTGGGGCACGCCTTACCCCCCAGAGCACGCACCCAGGGCTTGTGGGCCCCCTGGCCATCTTCTAGTGCCCCTCTTCTGCTATATGAAAGGTTTTGACCTAGAAAAAATAAATAAGAAGCTTTCGCGATGAAGCGCCGCTGTCTCGAGGCGGAAGTTGGGCAGGAGCAAACTAGGGCTCCGGCAGAGCGATTCTGCCCAGGAAAATTCCCTCCAGGAGGGGGAAATCGAAGCCATCGTCATCACCAACAATCCTCTCATCGAGGGAGGGTCAATCTTCATCATCATCTTCACCAGCACCATCTCCACTCAAACCCTAGTTCATATCTTGTATTCAATCTTTACCTCAAAACTTCGTAATGGTACCTGTGGGTTGCTAGTAGTGTTGATTACTCCTCGTTGTTGATGCTAGTTGGTTTATTCGGTGGAAGATCATATGTTTAGACACTTAATGGTAATTAATACCCCTCTGATCTTGAACATGACCATGCTTTGTGAGTAGTTACGTTTGTTCCTGAGGACTTGGGAGAAGTCTTGTTATAAGTAATCATGTGAATTTGGTATTCATTCGATATTTTGATGGGATGTATGTTGTCTTTCCTCTAGTGGTCACTATAAAAAAAGACACATCCATGATATTTTGGGCCGAATGAAAAAAAAGTATGTCATGATTATGACACTTCTATGACGATAACTGTGACAAAAGCACGTATCATCATAGATGTGGTGGGCTCCTACTTCTATGACAAAAAATCATGACAGAAAATGGCTCTTCGTCATGGGCAGGCTGGGGAAGCACCTGCCTGACATTCTTTGGGCCGTCCATGATGGAAAAAATCATGGTAGAAGCAAGGGCGAGGAAAATATCAGGGAGTTCTTGGTTACAGTGGGTGGTCGGGGCCAAACGATGCATGGAGGTTTGCGCATTTCTCTCGTACACGTACGCACGTGTGTGCGAGGCGGTGGGCTCTAACTGAACCCGAGTGCGGTGTTCGCTTACTGAACCAGAGCGATTGCACTAGCTACATTACTGAACCTGAGCGATTGATCCCTTGGCTATTAACTAAACCCGAGCAATTCCTTTGCTACTACTGCTAACTAAAGCCGACTGAACCAGCTGCCTGTTAAAGAAAAATGGCCATTGTTGCGGGTTGGATTAACAGTTCCCTGTGGGGGTTGGATGATCAGGACCCCGTGGTAGTAGAGGTCGTTGCCGCTAGATGAACATGACCCCGATTGAAGAGGCCGCCACACACCCGAGCCGGTTGGGGGTGGATGAACAGAACCCCGTGGAGGGCTGGTTGAACAGTAGCCGGTGGAGGCTGGATGAACAGGACCGCGTGGATGGCTAGTTGTACAGTAGCCGGTGGATTCTGGACGAACAGTAGCTGGTGGAGGCTGGAGGTAGTCAATGGTGGATGAACACTAGCAGGTGGTGGCTGGAGGAAGTCGATGGTAGATGAACAGTAGCCCGTGGAGGCTGGAGCGAGGCACTAGACGGTGGATGAACGGTATGATGTGGAGTCCCATTTTGCGGTATGCCACACCCCTCCCGATCAACAGGACGCTGTTTCGACCGTAGGCGCTCCAACACAAGTTTGTTTCCTCTTTTTGCGGTATGCAACACCCCTCCTGATCAACAGTGCCCCGTTTTGAATGTAGGCACTCGAACAGAAGGCTGTTTCGTCCATTTTGTGGTATGCCACACCCCTCCCGATGAGCAGGACCCTGTTTCGGCTATTCCGTCCGAGGCGGTTGGCTCCTGATGAACACGACACATTCCGTTGCCTCCCGATTAATACGATGCAGTTTCTCCATTCCGACCCAGCCGGTTGGCTTCCGATGAACAAGACGCCATTGCTGCTGTCTGTGGCCTCTCCATGTACACGAGCCTTACTCGTTCGAGACCCCGGCTATATGTACATATGTGGATGTATTTTTTGGCATGTGGCTGTACGTACGTGTACACAATTTTGACTGGACTACATGAAATGCTACGTCGGGGGCTCTACTACTACATGTGCCACTACATCACTACTGCAGGATGTTGCTAACACGACACTATGATCAGAGACCCTTTGAAGAAACTGTGTGCGATGCATTAATCGCAAACGGTGATGTAAAAAAACGTCAAAAAAGATGCAAAATGTTTGCGATGAAGGATACATCAAACATGGTTCAGATTTTAGTTGTGTGTGCGATGCGGGGCATACAGTTCAGTTCAATTAATTGTTTGAGATGAGGCAGAACAAAATAAACGGGCAGCCAGATGAAGGCGTGTGCGATATACGTCATATAGTTCACTCGGATGAACTGCTTGTGATGAGGCGGAACAACAGAAATGGGCAGCCAGATGAAGGTGTGTATGATATACGGCATATAGTTCACTCGGATGAACTGTTTGTGATTAGGCAACACAGAAGAAATGGTCAACCAGATCAAGGTGTGTGCCATATATGGCACACAGTTCATTGCGATAAACTGCTTGTGTTGTGCCAAGAGAACAGAAACGTTTCACATAAACAAGATGTGTGTAATACGCGGCAAACATCCAATTGGATAGGCGACTTTTACATGCATAATTAACTAGGATAAACGATCATCTGATCATCATCTACTTCTTCTGCTAGCTCGATGTTCCTTCTATGCTAAGTTTCCATTAATTGATGGCGTTTTATGAACACACCACCGTTTACCACCATTTCTTCACCGGTTTCCCGCCACCCAGCGATATTGCACATAAACCTGGCGGTGCACGATGCACGGAGGCAACAAGTGCAGCCTGTAGCACATCCACCTTTTCCAAGCCTGCCAACCCACCAAAGCGCCGCCTCTGCCATCAACATCATCGACGAGGAAAATGAGAAGGCGCCACGGCCCATCGAGGCCCAGGCGCTCCCCGACAACGCGATGGACGACGCTGTGATGCGCGTCATCACCAGGGTAGAGAAGACCCTTGGCGCATGGCGCTTTAGCGCCACGGATCAAGATAGGCATGTCAGCACCGAGAGGCTGCAGCTCACCGCATGACATGATCGATGGCGTGCCACAGAGCAAGCTAGGCGCATCCGCGCCGATAGGTTGTGGCTCGCTGCACGGCGAGACCGTTGGAGCACTGCAGAGCGAGAGGTGCGGCGCACCACACAGCAAGAGCGGATCCATCGGCACTTGCCTGCTGTTGACAGGGTATCGTAGCTGGGTACACGTCCCGTCAGTACCCCCATTCCTCGCCAGGAGTGGTCGCGGGCCCTCTGCACCGTACTTGCACTGATCAGCCGCCGCACCATTCGAATGGGTCGCATTGTTCACCGTGTCCGTGAATGCTCGATGCCAACGTGATGGTCGCTAGCCTCGACCACCTCACCTGGGTGCAGTAGAGGAACATGGTCGTCGCATCCTCGAGCTGGTGATCTCCGATGAAATAGCCAACTTGGAGCTCGAGATTGCGCTCCAGATGTACCGCGAGCGTGTCGACCGCTTGGAAGAACGCCTGCACGAGTTCAGGCAAAGCCAAGAGCTATCGTAGGCAAGGGCTACTGGTCATGGTCTCATGGACATGTTTTACTTTGTTGAGTTGTTTCGACGTGGATTTATATGTATTCATAGCAATCATAATATTGCTCTGTTTGTTGCTCTGTTTCAATGTGTGTATATATGCTTTCCATTCTGTATATGTGGATGATAACAGCTAGATATAAATTAGTAGACAAAAACTGATAGACAATGGAATTCGCAATATATATAATATCATCACATATACGTGATGATACTTAACTACTAGGTACAATGCACAAAATTCAAAACCGACAATACTAAAACTAATAATGCCTCCTGGGGTAGTATCCCTCAGTCCCTCGCCGGCAGCTCCCTGGTGCACGGCATCTTCCAAGTGCGTAGGCAGTACTCCACCTCCTCCGCCTTCAAGCGCTTGATGTACCGATCTGCCTCTTGCTGACGGACGAGCGCGAACGATCTTTCCATTTCATTGGGCACCCAGCGGAGCTCCATATCGGTGGCACGCTTGATCTTATTGGCCCACCTCCACGCATTGATGAGGTGCCTAGCGTATTTGACCTTCCTCACGAAGTACCCGTCTTCACACACCTCCTCTGCACAACGACGCACCCGCCCCAAAAACTCCACCACCTCCTTTTTCCAGGTGGCATCACGGGCTTCATCGGCTGCCTGGTACCTGGCTTCCTCCTCCGCCATCTCCTTCTTCAATACCACTTGCCTGGCTTTCTCAGCCAGCGGCATCGACTTCCACAGACAAAGATTGTACTGGCCCCAAAACCAATCCAAAGTTGGGGGTCTGGCGCATCCTCGTCCGGCGACACATAGGGGTCCTCCTCGTCGCCGCTCCTCGACTGAGCATCCTCAAGGGTGGCGACTCCTTGTCGATGCATGGGCAGATTGGCAGTGCCATAGCAGAGATTTGAGAGATAGAGAGAGAGAGAGAGAGAGAGAGAGAGAGAGAGGGCGGGCGAGGGGAGGATGTAGATGAGAATGCATGCGGGACGACGTGAGCAAGGTAGTATTTATTGGTGGCTGGAATCTAGATCGACGGGAATATTACAAACGCCGGTCACCAGAATTTACGAGTACTGTAGTTTGAATTACACATGATTCCCACAACAAAATCTGTTTGTGAACTTAATAGCTCACAGTTTCCAATACAGAACCCTTTCTGATTAATAACTCGTGCCACTCACCTTCCAAACCTCGAGGCACGAAATAGAGTCCCAATCATGTGGGGGCCGGTTGTCTTGCTAGATCTTTACATTTTCTTTTTTGAACACTAGATATTTATATCGTGTGATGATTTCTGAACTCGCACACAAGTACACAAAAATATGATTTTTCAAAGCATTATGGTTAGCGATTGCATGTAGATGTAGTTCAGATTTAAATTACGGTCATTAAATGGCTAGAAAATTACATACATATCTTTGAAAGGTCAAATGACCCCTGAAATTTTCCAAATTTTCACATAACAGTTGTATTAGTGCATGTTAAATGTAGAAAAAAATTGAAGGCCGTAAAGGAAGCTATCTCCCGTTCGTCATCAAACATGCATTGTTCCCTCTCGAAAAGAAGAGCCTTCAAGTACGTTGCTACGGTTTGTGAGGGGTGTGTGTCCAAATTTTGTCAAATAGGCCAATTTTTTACCACATCATCTTGGTGGCATGGCATTACATCAAGCGAGGTTTCATGTTTTTCTAATCATTTTTTTATTTTTTTGGACTTAAAATGCCATGGCACTCCATGCATGTGTCCATGCCGTGACACCAATATGTTTGAAAATTGCTTCTAATTTACTGCACATGAATTAACTCGCACACAAGTACACAAATATGATTTTTCAAACCATTATGGTTAGCTGTTGCATGTAGCTGTCGTTCAAATTTGAATTATGGTCATTAAATGGATAGAAAATCACTTAAATGTCTTTAAAAAGTAAAATGACCCCTGAAATTTTCCAAATTTTCACATGACAGTTGTATTAGTGCATGTTAAATGTAGAAAAAATTTGAAGGCCGTAAGAGGAAGCTATCTCCCGTTCGTCATCAAACATGCGTTGTTCCCTCTCGAAAACAAGAGCCTTCTAGTAAGTTGCTACAGTTTGTGAGGGGTGTGTGTCCAAATTTCGTCAAACAGGCCAATTTTTTTACCACATTGTCTTGGTGGCATGACATTACATCAAGCGAGGTTTCATGTTTTTCTGATCATTTTTTCTTTTTTTAGAATTAAAATGCCATGGCACTCCATGCATGTGTCTGTGTCGTGAAACCAATATGTTTGAAAATTCCTTCTAATTTACTACACATGGAATTAACTCAAACACAAGTACACAAATATGATTTTTCAAACCTTTATGGTTAGCTGTTGCATGTAGATGTAGTTCAAATTAGAAGTACGGTCATTAAATGGCTAGAAAATCACTTAAATGTCTTTAAAAGGACAAATGACCCATAGAATTTTCCAAATTTTCACATGATAGTTGTATTACTGCACGTCAAATGTAGAGAAAAATTGAAGGCCGTAAGAGGAAGCTATCTCCCGTTCGTCATCAAACATGCATTGTCCCCTCTCGGAACCATGATCCTTCTAGTGAGTTGCTCCGGTTTGTGAGGGGTGTGTGTCCTAACTTTCGTCAAACAGGCCAATTTTTCACCAGATCATCTTGGTGGCATGACATTACATCAAGCAAGGTTTCATGTTTTTCTGATAATTTTTAAATATTTTGGAATTCAAATTCCATGGCGCTCCATGCATGTGTCCATGCCGTGAGACCAATATGTTTGAAAATTCCTTCTAATTTACTGCACCCGGAATTAACTCGCACACAAGTACACAAATATGATTTTTCAAACTGTGATGGTTAGCTGTTGCATGTAAATGTGGTTCAAATTTGAATTACGGTCATTAAAAGGATAGACAAGAACTTAAATGTCTTCAAAAGGTCAAATGACCCCTGAAATTTTCCAAATTTTCACATGACAGTTGTATTAGTGCATGTTAAATGTAGAAAAAAATTGAAGGCCGTAAGAGGAAGCTATCTCCCGTTCGTCATTAAACATGCATTGGTCCCTCTCGGAAACAAGAGCCTTCTAGTAAGTTGCTACGGTTTGTGAGGGGGGTGTGTCCAAATTTCGTCAAACGGGCCAATTTTTTTACCACATCGTCTTGGTGTCATGACATTACATCAAGCAAGGTTTCATGCTTTTCTGATCATTTCGTACTTTTTTGGAATTAAAATGACAAGGCACTCCATGCATGTGTCCGTGCCGTGACACCAATATGTTTGAAAATTCCTTCTAATTTACTGCACATCGAATTAACTCACACACAAGTACACAAATATGATTTTTCAAACCTTTATGGTTAGCTGTTGCATGTAGATGTAGTTCAAATTTGAATTATGGTCATTAAATGGCTAGAAAATCACTTAAATGTCTTTAAAATGTGAAATGACCCATAGAATTTTCCAAATTTTCACATGATAGTTGTACTAATGCACGTTAAATGAAGAAAAAAATTGAAGGCCGTAAGAGGAAGCTATCTCCCGTTCGTCATCAAACATGCATTGTCCCCTCTCGGAACCATGAGCCTTCTAGTGAGTTCACTACAAGAAATATGTCAACTTGTGACCTTGACTATTGGTCACTGAAAGGTCATGGTTTTTCATTTGTGACCTTTTTTTGACCAAAAACAGAAGGTCAAAAGCTGAGGGTCGTTAACCGACTATAGCGACATTCTCGTGAGAAGGTCGTGGGCGTTATGACCAAAATATTCCTCTTGTGGCGTTTTGGTCACTAGCAACCTCCCGAGCCACGTAGGCATCCAGCGTGGCAAGGTGATGTGGCACAAGAATCAGCCGGTCCAATTCGGTTTTCTACATGGGCCTAGCCCATTAATTCAGCCCATTTATGTTTTTTTCGTGTGTCAATTTTGGTTTTTGGTTGGGTTCATGGGCCAAGCCCTATATTGCAGCCTTTTATATTGTTGGGTTGTGGCCTTTTTGTCTAAACAAATTTAGTTTTTCTTTTTTTTTCCAAAAGAAGGGTCCACTAGTCAGATGGGTCCCAGTTGTCAGGTTCTAGTAACAGGTTCCCATTTGTCATGTTGTGGTAAGTGGGTCCCATCAATTCAGACTCATATTCTTCATATTTCAAGCATTATTTAGATTTTCGAAGACAAAAACACACATGATACTAAAATAAGAGCAACCAGATCACATAATACAAGCTCTATCCATTCCAATACAGAAGACCATACTGCTTTACAAGCTCTACAAGTGTAACAAGCTCTACAATTGTAATACTAAGAAGCTCTACAAGTTCTTAAATTCAGACTCCTAACAAACTCTACTAGATGAACAACATGCCGGACTCGCTCGACGACCATAGTCAGGGCTGGGAACAAACAAAACAACAACATGGCTTCCACTGTCATCCTGTTACATGAATCAGAGAAGAATTAGAATAACTGGGGAAAATATATGTCGTAGCTAACAAAGTAAGAAACAATAGTTAGAAAGTCTGAGTCATAGCAGCTAGAAGTGTCCCTTTGGAGAGACGAGAACTTAGAATTGATGCATGGATCTTATTCTAAACAGCATAAACACCATGGCAATAATAAATTAATAGTAACAAGATCAATGTTAGCAGAATTAAGTACAAGGCAATCACGGGTACCAATCCAGTGCAAGTTAATAGAGAAAATATGTCAAAGTTAATCAGATTCACTAATGTGTTTTTCATACTACCAAATTGAAGGTAAAAGATGTGTCAGTGTTAGCAGAATTAAGTACAAGGCAATCACGGGTACCAATCCGATTGCAAGTTAATAGAGAAAATATGTCAAAGTTAATCAGATTCACTAATGTGTTTTCATACTACCAAATTGAAGGTAAAAGATGTGTCTTGATTCAACACGCAAACTGATTTCGAAAGCTTTACCAAAACATTGTTTAGTCGCTTGGTGCTAAAGCGATAGATGTTGAACACTAACGCCAGCGATAGTAACAACCAGCAGGTACTAACCAGTAGGTATCTGCACTGCGACCGCCATCACTAGCTTGGAAGTAATAAGCACAGCATAGGTAGGATAGGAATCATCCGGTTGTGTGTTCACGAATCACCTAATAGGTGTCGTGCCACATAATTGATTTCTGAACTCGGTATGCTACACTTGTCTATCCCAAATCAGGGCTCATGAATCCTCATCAAAGTGTGAAATTTTACCTGAAGTAGGGCAGTGGCCACGTAGAAAACCACGTACAGGTCAATGGTCTGCGGGTCATGAGAAGCACATCAGGAACCCGGCAGTCGCAAGTGGCAGACGAAAAAAAATACTGCTAGGAATCTGTTCGCGAATGAGGCATAGAGCAGCAAAATAAGGTATATATTCGTGATCTTCACAACATGAATCCAAATCCTACGGCTGATAGTGGCCCTTTTTATACTACAAAAGACACCTGTACACGACCATTGACACCGTTCAAGAATCACAACAGCACAAATGCTTTTAATTTTGCTCACGACCCACAGATCCTAGAACCAAACAGAAGTAAAACAAAAATCTGACTAACAATAAATCCAAAAGGTTGCGGATGAGCATGAGCAATAGAAACTATAGATATCCTACATGTCAAGGCTACCGGCATGAGCAACTCCTTTAAATTACAGCCAAAAACAACTTGCATCAGCACATAATTACATGATGTGGTCACACATCTCATACTGCATTATTTGTGCAGGGAAAAGGACAATGAATGCTGCATTATTCGAGTCTGTCAACTGAAAACAGTAGTATTTCTAAAATGCATGTATGCTCAATCCCCTTGCAGGCTACAGTTACAGAATATGCTCAGAGATGAGAATGACATAACCATTTTACATGTACCAAGCAGTGTCATATATATGCAAGGAGCTGCAGTGTAAATGCTACTTCTGAAAGTAAGTGCACCACTAACAAATTCACATGGTCAGAATGATATAACTTGTTCAGCATCAGCTAATCATCTTAAATCATCATGGCAACATATAATCATGAAGCAAACAAGTATTTGCGACTGTTGTTAACAGATTTAATGCGAATGAGTTGAAATACTTATTCACAGGCAATATATAATGGTGACCACTACTAACAGATTAAAAGCAAAAGAGCTAAAATGCATATGAGCAGAGTGTCAACCCCATTGCAGTTCTGGGATGTCACCCCACACGAGCTGCTCATAGCTTGAGAAGTTTACACAGTTTGGTGCTGGTTGTGCCTTGTCATTTAGGACCATCTTGGCCCACAGTACCTTGCCAAGCTGTATGTAAACCAAAGGTAGATCAGCAGAGTATAACCCATATCAGCTCTAAATGTATCATACGGAAGCAAAATGGGGAATCGGGGGAACCAACTACACATAGGATGGTTGTTTCCTGGTTAGAAATGGATAAAAAACTGGTAGGTAACAGAGAGCTACGCCTGGCCCCTGCTCCCATGTTTCAATAATAAAGTGGAAGCAGATGCCTAAATTAAGAGGGCAGCCCTACACATAATTTATTGATTGCTACAGTGATGAGTGCTTAATTATCAAGCGAGCCTTTGGGGACAAGCTAGCATCTCTTATTCTAGGCCACCAACTTCCCCGATCGGTACACCAATTAATCTAGGCAGGGACAAACGCATCATACCAAGTCCAGAATCTTGCAGTAAATACATGAAAGCTAAGTAGTACCCAACAGCACAGCATAACGAGCCTACTCAGAGCAGGGCGAGCAGAGCATACCATGGAGGCGAGGAGGTGTAGGCGAGGATGAGATTCACCGCGCCCTCTCCCTTGTAGACCCAATCGCGGCATCACTGCGCTGCAGCGCCACCTCCATCTCCGCCCGAAATCTGCGGCGAGCACGGATCGACGAGTGGATCCGCGCAAGAGACGAGCTTATGGTGACGGAGGAGCTGGATCGCGTGCACCTGCTTTGGATCTGGCGGCGAAGGTTGTGGATCGACGTCTGAAGTACACATGGGCGGTGGCCTGCTCCCGCCGTGGCATGGAGGTCGAGGGTGGCGCGCCGAGGCCGAGCACAGTGGTGACGCGACGATTTAACGAGGAGGCGGTGTATGAGCTGCGGTAGGCAGCTGGTGAAGGACCTAGGGGCGGCGGGGCGGGATGCCAAGCGGGCAGGCGCCGCTAGTGGCTGGAGCAGCTTGAGCGGGAGGGCACGCCGAGCTCATTTGGGCACGATCAGCCGAGGCCAGCTGGAACACGCGGGAGCAAGAGGCGAGGTGGCGGCAGCAAGGGTTTGGGGAGGATTGTGGGTGCGTGAGGGAGCGAGAGGCAGAGAAAGAAAGGAGGCAGAAAGAAAGAAAGGGCGGGGGGTGGATGGAAGCGTCCACGAGTAGAGCAAGGGTTTCGGCTTAGGTGGGCTTGGGGTTGGTGTGGTGGGCCGAGGACTGCCGTTGGATCCGCGAGCATCCGACGGCTTTCCATGCACGATCCGCGTGATACGTCCACGGACCAATCAGAATGCAGTACCACGTTATGACCATTTAAATAGGTCGTAGTTGACTAAAAATAGCGTGTTAAAATCATATCAGCTATTTTATGACCTGAGAAAATTCAAAAAGAAAATGAAAAACCTTCTCATTGTGTCACCAAATGTGAATAAGTTTTCAGGAAAAGTAATAAACATGACATAAGATAAATATCTTTAAAAATATGTCATGAGAAATGAGTTTTTGGAAAAAAAAACATTTTCCATTTTCCGAGTGCCCAAAATGACTTTTTTTGTGAAGGACCTACCATATATTTGTTGCAAAATTGTACCAAATTAATTTTCTAAAATACTAGGACATATTTAATGCACAATTGACCATTGGTTGGGTGTAAAAAGTTTTGATCCACCTCTGGTGAAAAAGAAAAATTCCCGCCGATTCAGTTGGAAGCGGGTCAAATTTGAACTGCAGCTGCCTCATAGTTTGCTATTTATTTTTTCCAAAAATCATTTCTAGGTACATAAGTACCTATTTAATCAGAGAAACACCAAAAAAATTCCAAGATTCAACCACTAGCTAGGAATGGTCATTCCGCCGTTTTGACCGCATTTTGAAGCGGGCATAAAAAATCAAAAAAATCAAAAATTGGGAAACCTTAGCATTGTGTCATTATATGTGGCCAAGTTGCCAAGAAAAATAACAAACTTGTAATATGGCAATTATTTAAAAAAGTGTTCTCAGAAATGAGATATCATGCGTGAAGATTCATGGCTTTCAAGCCAAATGATCAATCTTATGGCCACATTCATGGCATAGTTTGTTCAAATCATCTCATATTGTGCACAAGGGTACATCTTGGAATTCCAAACAATGTTGCCAAAGGAAGTTTTCATTTTCTTTGCACGGAAAATTCATTTTCCATTTTTCGAGTGCCCCAAATGAGGTTTTTTTGTGAAGGACCTACCATATAATTGTCAAAAAATTGGACCAAATCATTTTTCTAAAATACTAGGCCATATTTAATGCACAATTGACCAAATGGTTGGGGGTAAAAAGTTTTGATCCACCTCTGGTGAAAAAGACAAATTGCCGTCGATTCAGTTGGAAGCCAGTCAAATTTGAACTGCAGCTGCCTCGTAGTTTGCTATTTATTTTTCCAAAAATCATTTCTAGTTATATAAGTACCTATTTAATCAGAGAAACATCAAAAAACTTCCAAGATTCAACCACTCGGTAGGAACGGTCAAGCCCGCCGTTTTGACCGCATTTTGAAACGGGCATAAAAAATTCAAAAAAAATCAAAAAATTGGGAAACCTTCGCATTGTGTCATTATATGTGGCCAAGTTCACAAGAAAAATAACAAACTTGTAATATGGCAATTATTTTAAAAAAAGTGTTCTCAGAAATGAGATATCATGCGTGAAGATTCATGGCTTTCAAGCCAAATGATCAATCTTATGGCCACATTCATGGCATAGTTTGTTTAAATGATCTCATATTGTGCACAAGGGTACATCTTGGAATTCCAAACAATGTTGCCTAAGGAAGTTTTCATTTTCTTTTCACGGAAAATTCATTTTCCATTTTTCGAGTGCCCCAAATGAGGTTTTTTTGTGAAGGACCTACCATATAATTGTCAAAAAATTGGACGAAATCATTTTTATAAAATACTAGGCCATATTTAATGCACAATTGACCAAATGGTTGGGTGTAAAAAGTTTTGATCCACCTCTGGTGAAAAAGACAAATTGCTGTCGATTCAGATGGAAGCGGGTCAAATTTGAACTGCAGCTGCCTAAATAGTTTGCTATTTATTTTTCCAAAAATCATTTCTAGTTACATAAGTGCCTATTTAATCAGAGAAACATCAAAAACTTCCAAGATTCAACCACTAGGTAGGAGCAGTCAAGCCCCCCGTTTGACCGCATTTTGAAACAGGCATAAAAATTCAAAAAAAATCAAAAATTGGGAAACCTTCGCATTGTGTCTTTATATGTGGCCAAGTTCCCAAGAAAAATAACAAACTTGTAATATGGCAATTATTTTAAAAAATTATTCTCAGAAATGAGATATCATGCGTGAAGATTCATGGCTTTCAAGCCAAATTGTTGGTGTACTAGAGTAGGGGTACCTCTAGCACCCCGAACTCGCACTGCAGGCGATTCTGGCGCTTGCATGGTGGCTGGCCTGAAGATCGCTAAGATCTCAGCGGCTCCTTTGGAGCCATCCAACAAAGTAGTCAAGGCCCGGCAAGAGGAGCTTGTCGGGAAGGCCACTCGAGCACGAAGGAAACAAGGCCCGACAAGAGGAGCTTGCCGGGAAGGCTTGGTGGCGATAAGCTCGAGCGCGACAAGAACCTTGCCGCTGCAAAGTTCCCTTGTGACAAGTGACCTCTCTTCATCTCCGCTCCAGCTCACCCGCCAGCGTGTCGCCAGGGGGCTCTCCCAAGCTGCAGCGTGTCGACGGGCTGTGCAGCCAATGGGAGCAGCGATAAGCGGCACGACAAGCTACCATCGTGGCAAGCGGAGGCGCACTTGACGGTCCCTGTTACCTTTGTTCGAGCGACTAAGGCGGGCATTTATGACTCTTGTCCCTTGCCGTCGAGTTAGGTATAGATCACTGTACCTTTGGACAAAGCGGTGTACCAACCTCTGTTTTTACTATCTTACCCTTGTCTACTTGCCACATGTGGTGACCCTTGTGCCTATAAAAGGAGGCCCAAGTGCAGCGTGAAAGGGTTGGCTCAGCTCAACTTAGTTCATCCAACCCATACATACACTCGAGCTAGGTTTTTAGCCCTCATTGCTCCCTAGCAAGAACACAATATAATCCACAAAGCAGCAGAGGAGTATTATCTCTCGGAGAGCTCCGAAGCTGGGTAAATCTGCTCGTGTGCATCGCCTCGATCCGCTCTTTGTGCAATCTCCGCCCCCGTCCGAACCACAAGGGACACAGATCCCATAGGTGTTCGTGGGCCACGATCAGCTTCCCCAACATCTTTGGCGCGCCAGGTAGAAGCGTCGAGGCTGTGTGAACCCGATCCGGCGTTCACACGAGCAGTTTCTTCATCAACATCTTCGTCAACATGGCGCGAAGAAGAAGTCTTGGCAGCAGCAGAGCGTCCACGTCGAACCCACCACCACGGGCTGTCGGTGGTGGGGAAATCTTGCGGAGGCAGGCGTCGTCGAGAGAGCCCTAGCGCCGCCAGGTCAAGGACAAGGCAGCGCGGGCGTCGGCGTCGAGTCCGCACGCGTCCTTCTCAGGAGGCGCTTGGGACCGACAGCGTCATGATGCTTGCGGCACCATCGCTCGTTGGATCAAGGACAAGCTGGAGGATCGAGGCCCTCGAGACCGCATGCACACCACCGATGCATGCGATGCAGTGAGTACGATCGCAGGCGGGATGCTGCTCCTCCTAACGGTTAGAGTCCGAGCACATCCGTTCCTTGTTCGCACGCCATTGCCACCTACCACACCAGCGAAGCCTTGGCGAGAGCCCAGCTACTTCTAGACTACCCTCAACGGCCGACAAGGTCGGCGAATGGAAACCACAATCGAGCCTCATCGGCTTTGCCAGCGGCGGCGTCCGCGGCAACCTAAGCGCCGCAGCCACGGCAAAGCGACAAGGCACGAGCCGATGGCGGCGAGACTTGCGGGGTGCAGCCCCGTACACTCCCCTTCCCGAAGGCCAAGATCGCCGACTCGCGGATTCACCTCGACAGCGACTCCACAGCGTCGCCGGATCCACGAGCTCGTCGCGACCAGCGCCAAGTTCTTGAGCGGCAAGAAGAAGACGCTCGAACCCGTATCGGCGCCAAGAGAAGCGCGCCGTCAATCCGACCAGTCGCGCGGGCCCACTGTTGATATGCATGCGCCCGAAGAACGAGCGACTTGTCCGTCTGTGATAGGTTGCCCTGCGTTCACTCGTGAGCTGCGGCAAGTCCGGTGGCCCGACAAGAAAAACTTCAAGCCAGATGTGCCGGAGAAGTATGATGGCAGGACACACCCATCGGAGTTCCTCAGCATCTACACCATCGCGGTGCAGGCTGCGGGGGGACGAGACGACAAGATCCTTGCCAACTACTTTCCCCTGGTGCTCAAGCCAAACGTCAGATCTTGGCTCATGCATTTGCCGGATGGCTCCATTTCTTCTTGGGCAGATTTGTGCCACCAGTTTGTTGGCGCCTTCACAGGCGGCCACAAGCCTCATGGCCAGGAGAGTGACCTCCACCTACTTGCCCAGAAGGAGGAGTCCTGCGCAAGTTCATCGAGATTGATCGAGTGCACTACAACATCGGGCGTCCACCCCGCCGCGGTGATCAGCGCATTTCATCGAATGTGCGAAACCGCAGGATGAGAGAGGAGATGGCGATGTGCAAAGTGAAAGACGTCGGAAGAGCTCACGCCTGGCCGACAAGTGTGCACGCGCTGAAGAAGGAAGAAGACTCCCAGGAGAGAATGTGGGAGCAGAGTCTGATAGTGAGGAGATCGCCCCGGCAAGGAAGAGCCGGCGGCGAAACAACAGAAGGAAGAAAAACCAAGAAGTACTAGTTGTCGAGCAGTCCGGCAAGGATGGTGCCGCCAACAAAGCCAAGGTTAGCGGTTCCAGCAAGGAGGTTGCCGCTAACGCCGACCGCCAAGCTGTGGCGACGCCGACAAACTGACAGCTCCAACAAGCGATCTTGTAAGATCCACCGCACCAAGGGCCACGATCTCGAGCTGCAAGAAAGTCGAGCAGCTTGTTGAGCTCTGAGAGCTGAATCTGAGCGGCAGAGACAAGGAGAAGGCCCAGGAAGGTGCAGGTGCAACAAGTAAGAAGAGACCGGTCGGGGAGGACGCCGCGGCAAGGCCAAGCAGCGGCAAGGAGACAGACCTCCAGCGGTCGCGACAAGGAAGAAGACGAAGATGAAGATGACGAAGACATGGAAGACGATGAAGCTGATGAGCAGGAGTTTCAGAAGGCAACGGAGGTCCTTTGCGTCGACGGTGGTGCTTCTCTGCATACCTCGCACCGCCAATTCAAGCAATGGATGCGTGAAGTCAATGCAGCAGAACAATCCATAGAGTCACGCAAACCCCTGAAGTGGTCCAGCACGCCCATCATCTTTGACATTGAGGATCACCCTGATCGCATAACTGCGGTCGGGTGCTTGCCGATGTTGGTCTCACCAACCATCCGCAACCTCAAGGTCACAAAGATGTTGGTTGACGGCGGGGCGGCCTGAACCTGATCTCCTCTGCGGTGCTCGAAGCTTCAAATCCACGACAATGAGCTCGAGGAGACTGGTACTTTCAAGGAATCAACCCGGAAGGAGCAAGCCCAAAGGGAAGATCACTGCTGCGCGGTAACATTTGGCGATGAGCTCAACTTCATAGCGAGAGGGTCACGTTTGGCGTTGCCGATTTCCCATTGCCCTACAATGGCATACTTGGCCGTCAACACTCGCCAAGTTCATGGCGCCTCTCATTATGCTTACAACTTACTCAAGATGCCCGGCCCGATAAGCGTCATTTCTGTCCATGGCGACAAGAAGGATGCGCTTATCTGCGCCGACAAGATTTACGGGATGCAGCAGCCGCAGCAGATAGCAAACCACTTGCCGCTGAAGCTCACGGGGAAGAAGAAGACCACCAAGTCCGGCAAGAGCTCGATGCCCACTCCGGCAAGCGCACCTCTTGGTGCTGCGCTACCGTCGAGGACGCACCATCGAGCTCCACCGGCAAGTGCAAGAAGGCGATGGCAACTCCGCGAAGACCAAGAAGGTGCCCGCCAAGGAGGGCGGCACTGGTGGTACCTTCACCATCGATTGCCACGCTTGACCCTAAATAGGAAGGCGAGCTCGTTGCTTTCTGCGGGCGAATGTCGATGTGTTTGCATGGCAACCATCTAACATCCCGGTGTTCCCGGAAAGTAATTGAGCACCACCTAGCTGTCTGTCCTCACGTGCGGCCCGTCAAGCAAAAAGTTAGAAAACAGGCAGTGGAGCGCCAAGAATTCATAGCGGAAGAAATCAAGAAGTTGGAAGCAGCAGGTCTTGTTAGAGGAGTACTCCATCCCACGTGGTTGGCCAATCCGGTAGTTGTACGCAAGGCCAATGGGAAATGGAGACTTTGTATTGACTTTACAGATGTTAATAAAGCTTGTCCCAAAGACCCATTTCCCTTGCCACGTATAGACCAGATTGTTGACTCCACAGCCGGATGTGATCTGCTTTCATTTCTTGATGCATATTCAGGATATCATCAAATCTTCATGGCAGAAGAGGATGAAGAGAAAACTGCATTCATTACACCATGTGGCACGTACTGCTTCATACGAATGCCTTTCGGTTTGAAGAATGCTGGTTCAACCTTTGCAAGAGTAGTCCATGATGCCTTTGAGCCACAGATACACAGAAATGTAGAAGCCTACATGGATGACATAGTGGTCAAAAGCAAGGACAAAGCAACTCTAGTTCAAGATTTGGATGAGACGTTTGCAAATCTGCGCAAGATCAACCTCAAGCTCAACCCCGAGAAGTGTGTGTTTGGAGTCCCTTCCGGCAAGCTTCTCGGGTTCTTTGTGCCTCAGCGGGGAATTGAAGCCAATCCCGACAAGATCAAAGCCATTGAGCAGATTGAAGCACCAAAGCGCGTCAAGGATGTAAGAAGGCTTGCCGGTTGTGTGGCTGCCCTCAGCAGGTTTATCTCTAAGTCTGCTGAGGCGCCTGCCATTTTTCAAGATTTTGAAAAGGCAGGTCAATGAAATGGACTCGAAGCGGAGGCTGCTGCGCAGACTTGAAGAGATACCTGTCCTCCACTCCAATACTTGTCGCACCTAAGCCACAAGAGAAGTTGCTGCTGTATATAGCGGCAACCAATCAAGTGGTTAGTGCTGCGTTAGTAGCGGAGAGGGAGGCAGATGATGAGCCAGCAACCGAGATAGGTGCATCCAGCGACAAGCAGGGGGCTTCGCCGTCAAGCTCTGGTCCCGACAAGAACAGATCAGCGCAGAGTTGCGACAAGATACAAAAAAGGATGGTGCAGCGCCCAGTCTACTTTGTCAGTTCCCTTCTGCAGGGGGCTAGGTCAAGGTACTCTGGTGTGCAGAAGTTGCTTTTCGGTCTCCTCATGGCCTCGAGAAAGCTGCGCCATTATTTCCAAGCACATGAGATAACAGTTGTCACTCGCTTTCCGCTGAAGAGGATATTGCAAAATCAAGAAGCAACAGGCAGAATTGTCGAGTGGGCACTGGAATTGTCAAGCTTTGGTCTTAAGTTTGAAAGCACTTCAACTATCCAAAGCAGGGCATTGGCAGAATTCATAGCAGAATGGACGCCAACGCAAGATGAAGAAATACCAGAGACAAGCATCCCCGTCAAGGAGACAAATAAAGAGTGGCTGATGTACTTTGATG
The DNA here is from genome assembly GCA_021605205.1 of Aegilops longissima. Lineage (NCBI taxonomy): Eukaryota > Viridiplantae > Streptophyta > Magnoliopsida > Poales > Poaceae > Aegilops > Aegilops longissima. The sequence goes on from CM038678.1 coordinate 291,776,868, forward strand.
GTGCCTTCTCGCTGCAAGGCGCCGGTGCCGGCGTGCTGCTTATCGCACCCACCAGAGAGCACCTCAAGTACATAGTCCAGATGCACTTTCCCAAGGAACAAGCAACAAATAATACTGCAGAGTATGAAGGTTTGCTTGCCGGTCTCAGGATTGCGGTAGACCTTGGGATCAAGAAGCTCATTGTCAGGGGGGACTCGCAACTTGTCGTCCGCTAAGTAAATAAAGATTATCAGAGTCCGTTGATGGAAGCCTACGTCGATGAAGTGAGGAAGCTAGAAGAGCACTTTGAGGGCCTGCAAATGGAACATGTTCCAAGGGCTCAGAATGATATTGCTGATGGCCTCTCCTAATGTGCCGCACTTAAGTTACCTGTGGAACCAGGAATTTTTGTGCTCAAGCTGACCCAGCCAACCGTAACACCATCAACAGGACAAAACAAGAAGAGAAAATTGGTTTCCGGCGACTACTTTCCGGCAGAGCTCCCTGGAGCCGCCGCCAAGAAGGTCCCTAAAATCAATGCAAACATCACTGAGGAGCAGTCTGCTCCGACAAGCCCTGTGGTTTGTTTCGTTGAAGCAGACGCTCCCGACAAGTTTTGCTCCGACAAGCTTGCCGGGGATCATCAAGCTCCGGCAGAACCACAGGTTCTTGCCGTGGAAGCTAATGTTCCGGCAGTGGTAGATGAGCCTTTAGTCCTCGTTGTCGAGCCACAGGCTCCAACATGGGCGCAACAAATCGTCCACTTCCTTCAGACAGGAGAACTTCCCGAAGAGCAAGAAGAAGCGGAAAAAGTAGCCCGGCAGTCAATTATGTACCAGTTTGTTGACAACATCCTGTACAGAACAAGACTCAACGGTGTGAAATTGAAGTGTATTTGCCGGGAATATGGGCAGAAGCTGTTGGCAGAGATACATGGAGGCATATGTGGTCACCACATTGGCGCAAGGGCACTCGCCGACAAAGCTTTCCGGCAAGGTTTCTTCTGGCCGGAAGCCCTCTAGGATACAACTGCACAAGTAACCAAGTGTGAAGCATGCCAGTACCATTCCAAACAGATACACCAACCAGCTCAAGCTCTCCAGACGATCCCTTTATCCTGGCCCTTCTCAGTCTGGGGGTTCGACATCCTCGGCCCCTTCCCCCGAGCTGTCGGGGGCTTTGAGTACTTGTACGTTGCAATCGACAAGTTCACAAAGTGGCCGGAAGTGGAACCAGTGAGGAAGGTGACAAGACAGTCGGCAGATCAAGTTCTTCAGTCAATTGTTTGCCATTTTGGGATTCCTAACGGATCATCACCGACGACGGCACACAGTTCACGAGCCGCACCTTCATGCGATCGCCCAAGATCTTGGCGCCAAGATCTGCTTTGCTTCATTGCTCATCCAGAAGCAGCGGTCAAGCGAGAGGGCAAATCTTTGAAGTGCTGTGGGGACTCAAGACCAGAACTTTCGACGAGCTACGCAAGTCGCGGAAGAAACTGGATCGAGGAGCTGCGGTGGTTCTTTGGTCGATCGGGACGACGCCAAATAGAGCCACTTGGCCGACACCTTCGCTCTAGTCTACGGAGCAGAGGCAGTTCTCCCCACGGAACTCAGATCACGGGTCACCTCGAGTGCTCGCTTATGATGAGCTTGAGCAAGAGCAGCTGCGACAAGATGGCGTGCTGCTCCTCGAGGAAGATCGTCTTCGAGCTCTTTGACGAGCTGCTCATTACCAGCAAGCTTTGCGTCGCTACCATAGCCGCAAAGTTAATGCCGGAAGCTTCGAGGAAGGCGACCTTGTTCTTGGTAGCGTTCAGTCCGCCAAGAATTCCAACAAGTTGGCCTTGAAGTGGGAAGGCCCTTATCGGGTGAAAGCGAGTCACTAGGCCCGGCGCTGTCCGCTTTGAGACCGAAGATGGCGTTCGGTGAGCAATTCCTTGAATATAGAGCATCTTCGCAAGTTTTACCCATAAAGGCGCGGTTGCGGAACCCGTTCCGGCAACCACCCTTAATACAAGTCTTGCCGCTGTTGCATGTAATCCTTTGTACAAAGCGAGCGCAGACCCGTGCATCGATAAAGCCTATGTGTTGCGCACAACTTATCAATACATGCTCTCATAATCTTATATGCATGTGTTTTCTAACATTTTGTGCAGCATCCACACCCGGTAAGCGATAACGAGCCACTAGGCTCCATAACTTTATTTTCTCTTCTTTCTTCTCAAACAAGAAGAAGGTTCATCCGCCCGCAAGTTAACCGGGGAGGAGAAGATAATGGTGTGAGCCGCCAAGCATCGCTCGAGGAACGGTCGCCTTGCCGGGAAATGGACAACAGAGAAGCTAAGTTGCTAAGTTTAAATGACCAGTTTTAAAATTTTAAGTTATCTTCCTCGAACGATAGTACTTTGTATGGAAAACCTGTGCGCGGAGGAACCGACTCACGACTAGCTTGCGCCCTTACTTTGTTTCAAGTCCGCTCAACAACTTAAGTGTGCTGCAACTAGTTGCGACAAGGTTGCTTGTCGGAGGCGGCATCGCCAAACGAGCTGCTGAAGTTCCGCACTCGGCGCTCGCGGCAAAGATGTTCGCACCGACAAGTTCCCTAAAAGCGTAGGGCATAAACATACAAGGGAAGAAATCGAGTAAAGGAAATAACATTGCATTCGATTGCCTAAGATAGTGTATATTACATGATAACTTGTCGCGGATCTAATAGATTTTTCGCCTAAACATGATCTACAGCGACAAGAGAAAGATAAGCTTGGCGGCCTAGTCCACGCGGTCGCCATCGAGCCTCTTGACTCCGCTCACCCTGTCCACAATGGGTGCGACAAGGGTTTTGAGCGCTTCGACGTCAGTAGATGGAGGCAGGGACTTGAGGACTTTGGTGAAATCAACGCCTGGGTTGCGGAAGGCCACCTTCATCAGCACCTTCTGGAGAGCCCCGGCGCAGACTTGGCGCGACTCCTCCACCAGCTGCTTTGGGATCTCCTCCGGAGCAGCTGGAGACCCGTCAAGACGCCCTTGAAGAACAGGCTGAGCTTGGCGCTGGGTTGGAGGTTCTCGTCGGTGGAGTACCCAAGATCCACCATCCCTAGCTCCATCACTCATTATGGATGCCGCGGGCGGTGTCCACAAGGCCTTCATCCGATGCATTATGCTGTCTCGAGATTATTGCAGGCAGTCACAGCATTCGACAGCAGTTCCTCGTTGGCCTTGATCTTCTCCAAGAGGCCCACCTCCGCTCCTTGGCGCCTTCCAACGTCTCCGTCAAGGTGGTCAGTTTCAGCTCAAATCCGCCTTGGAGTCCTTGGCGGCATCGATCTCCTTGATCTTTTCAGCGAGGCGACCTGCAACTCACCGAGGGTGTAGGCGTCCTTCTCGCTCGCGCTTCAGCCCGGTGACCTCCTCGGCGCTCTTACGGAGGTGGACTCAACCGAGCCACCCTCGTCTCCGATTCCTTCTTGGCGGCCTCGGCAGCCGCAGCAGCATCCTTTGCCTCTGAAGTGGCCGCTAATCGCTCGCTTTCGACGGCGAGATCTTCCTCATGGCTGTCGAGGTTGATCTTCCGTTGCGCCAGCTCACCTTCTCGCGGAGAGCTTCTCGCTGGCAAGCCTCTGCTGCTCCTCGACCTCGCCCTTCTCCAAGATGAAGGCGTGCGCTCATCGACAAGCTGCTCCGCGCCTCTGCTATATCCGGAGAGTCTCTTTGTTGGCGCGCGGAGCTCTTCCAGCGTTTCTCCAAGTCAGCTCCCGACCTCGCGACAAAGCGCCTCCACAGACTCCAGCTTGGCTTGTCGAGGCGCGGTAGAGCGACAACAACCTCCTTAGCAGCTTGCTCTTCCTCAGCTCACGCGCTGCTGCTCGGGGCATCGACCAGCGACAGCCCGTGAAGCAAGCAGATTCTGCGTCGAAGGTCTCCCCTCGGCGGTGCCTGGAGCTTGAAGCCCGGGGAGCTTGATGAAGACACCCTCGCCGGCCTTGAGATAGGCGCTGGCTGGGGCTCTTGGTCTGGTGCGGCATCGATGGCGGGAGGATCGGCGGTCGGTGCAGCGCCTGGCGCTCAAGGCGGCCTCGGGGCCGTCAAGTCGATCGCCAGATTCCTCCCAGCCTCTGCGCCCGGCCAAGAGCCTTGGCGGCCTCCTCGGCCGGGCCCGTCGGCGCCAGCCTCCTCCTCCATGTTGGCGGCGTCGACATCGTCACCTGGCGTCCTCCTCGCCCGGCAGCCTCGGTCTCCATCGGGTCTCCGCAGATGGATCTGATGGTCGAGAAAGAAAGAACAAGTCAAGCAATTGTTGAAAGAGAAGAACAGAAGAAAAGAGAATCAAGGAGATTTTCAAACAAGAAAGTTACTGTAATGGGATCTGTTGTCATGGTCTCCACAACCGGAGGGTCGTCGGCGCGCTGCCCTTGTCGGGAAGCTCCCCTTGTCGGAGAGGCCTCCTTGCCGGAGAGCGCTCCTTGGCGGAGAGTTCTCCCTTGGCGCGTAGTTGAAGCAAGCGAGCGTCGGAGTGACCTCCGGTGCTTCTGATGTGGCTGCTCTGCTCCTACATGATTCAACAAACCAGATATCAATGACGGAGAAGCACCCAAGCACACCTAACCACGAGAAGTAAACCAAAACACTTACGCTGGGGGCTATCTTTGGGGCTGCTCTATTGAAGGGTTGCGGGTCCGGCAAGGAGTCTCAGACGTGCCTCTGTCGCTCACAGGGAATCATCTGAGACGACAACCACGGGTCTTGGCCCTCTTGACGCCCTCCGAGCTAGCGCCTGAAGAAGGAGAAGGTTCAGTGAAGCTAGTCGGATACAAAATAAAGCAATAAATTGGAAGATTACAAATAACAGCGACAAGATCTTACTCTTCCTGTTCTTCCTCAGAGCTGAGGGCGGAGAGATCAAACTCCGCTCCGGCGCGACGAATTGGGGGAGAATATTCCCTCGGACGCTTGGCGGGTGCAGGGGCCGTGACTCCAGAAGACCCCGCGCCCGTCGCCGTTGCGGAATGAGGCGCTCCCGCGGCAACAGTGCTTGCTGCGGTGGAGCGCGTCGGGCGGCAAGGCGGCTGTTGGACCGTATGCCACCCCGCCACTTCTCCAGTCTTACGGAGGCGTCTCCTTGGCGGGGCAGCGGGCTCCCCCTATGGCAAGCTACTCGACGGCGGAGGCGAGGCGCCCCCGGCAGGCTCGCTCGGCTCGTTGACGGGCTCGGTCTGCTCCTCCTCGGCGACGAACTCTTCTCGGTCGGCAAGGCTTGCCGCCTCGGCCGTCTCCGCCTCCTCGACAGTAAACCCAAATATGCCAGCGGCAGCAGCCTCTGCAGCCTCCTCCAACCTCGTGGCAATGCGCGCCATCTCCTGATCTGTGGTGTCGCGGGTGAGCCGCCTCTGCTCGTCGGCGCGGATCGGCACCTCCACCAAGTTGTCGAAGAACTGCTGAACGACGTCGTCGGCGGGCTCCTGCCAAGTTGGAACGATTCCATGGGAATCGCACAACGGCATCATCGCGCGGATGCTGTCAAGCGACGAGTTGTTGCACAAGGGCACGACTCCCCTCGGCAACATGCACCACTCGGGGTGATCCGCATCCGGCTTGAACAACTCCCGCAGCATGCCATCCCGCTCCAAGGTAGTGAAGTTCCAATTCAGGCCAGGACGCAGCCTCATGATGTCCGCCGCATTCTGGAATTCCCAAGCAGGCCTCCTCCTCTCCTGCAAGGGCACAATGCGGCGGCGAAGGAAGTCCGCGCCAACTGCTCCCACGGTAAGCCCTGCTTGCCGGAGACGCAAGATCCTAGTCACGGCAATCTTCAACTTGTCGTCCTCCGGCGCCAAGTTACTCCAGTCATTGCCGCGCACTATTGGAGTTTGGCGCAGGGTGGTGAAAGGCTGTGGCTCCTCTTCTAAGACCCATGCAATCCCCTCGGCAAGCGGCTCTCCCCTCTCTACGCGGGGCATGAAGTAATGGCGGAAGAGTGCTACATTTGGGTGGACCCCGACAAAGTTCTCGCAGAGGTGTGCGAAAACAGCCAAGGTGAGGACGGCGTTGGGGGTGAAATCAAGGAGGCGGAGGCCATATGTGTTCATGACATCACAGAAAAATTCAGAAAAGGGCAGGCAGAGCCCGCAGTGGAAGAAAAGCACGAAGAAGGGGTACCCGATGGAAACCTTCTCGGATGTGGCGGCGGAGATGACTCTCGTGCGCGGGTGCGCCCGGGTCTCCGTCGACCAGAAGAGATAGTACAGCTCCCGCAGCTCCTTCTGTCAAGCGGGGGGTCAAGAGGGCCCGCTCCTTCCGAAGCGCCATGAGCCGCTGCGCCTCGGCCGATTTCACGCCTTTTCCCTTGTCGGCTTTCGGAGCCATGGGGGGAGGTGGTGGAGGAGGTCGACGGCGTTGGTGGCACCAGTGGCAATGGAGGGGTCGGAGCGTCGCTCTCTTTGGACTCGAGAAGAAAGGGGGAAGCGAAGGGGGTTTTCTGATGTGACAGCCAGGGCAAGTGGGCGTCCTGCCCCTGTTCCCCCTGCTTATAAAGGGGAGAGGGACAGGCGTTCGGTTTTCCCATTAAAAAAGCCCCACGATCTCCCCACGGCGCCACGTCCGTGCGTGGCGTTCGTGGGGCGTGGTGGGTCCAAGACGAGTAACGGCGTAATCAAGACCACAGCGTGCCGTGCACTGTTTGGGCCTGGCCCAACAGAGCTTGGCGCCATGTGTGGCCCAGCCGAGGCTCTGCCGGTGTACTAGAGTAGGGTACCTCTAGCACCCGAACTTCGTGCATCGGCGATTGCAGCGCCCAGCGGCAGGGCTGGCTGAAGATCGCCAAGATCCTCGGCGGCTCCTTTGGAGCCATCCAACAAAGTAGTCAAGGCCCGGCAAGAGGAGCTTGTCGGAAGGCCACTCGAGCACGAAGGAAACAAGGCCCGGCAAGAGGAGCTTGCGGGAAGGCTGGTGGCGATAAGCTCGGCGCGACAAGAACCTTGCCACGGCAAAGTTCCGCCTGCAAGTGACCTATCTTCATCTCCGCTCCAGCTCACCCGCCAGCGTGTCGCCACGGGGCTCTCCCAAGCACAGCGTGTCGACGGGCTGTGCAGCCAGTGCGGGAGCAGCGATAAGCGGCTGACAAGCTACCATCGTGACAAGCGGAGGCACATAACGGTCCTTGTTACCTTTGTTCAGCGATCGAGGCGGGCATTTATGACTCTTGTCCCTTGCCGTCGAGTTAGGTATAGATCAACATACCTTTGTATAAAGCGGTGTACCAACCTCTGTTTTACTATCTTACCCTTGTCTACTTGCCACATGTGGTGACCCCTTGTGCCTATAAAAGGAGGCCCAAGTGCAACGTAGAAAGGGTTCGGCTCAGCTCCAACTTAGTTCATCTGACCCATACATACACTCGAGCTAGGTTTTGTAGCCCTCATTGCTCCCTAGCAAGAACACAATATAATCCACAAAGCAGCAGTAGGAGTATTATCTCTCCGGAGAGCTCCGAAGCTGGGTAAATCTGCTCGTGTGCATCGCCTCGATCCGCTCTTTGTGCAATCTCCGCCCCCATCCGAACCACAAGGGACCCAGATCCCATAGGTGTTCGTGGGCCACGATCAGCTTCCCCGACACAAAATGATGAATCTTATGGCCACATTCATGGCATAGTTTGTTCAAATGATCTCATATTGTGCACAAGGGTACATCTTGGAATTCCAAACAATGTTGCCTAAGGAAGTTTTCATTTTCTTTGCACGGAAAATTCATTTTCCATTTTTCGAGTGCCCCAAATGAGGTTTTTTTGTGAAGGACCTACCATATAATTGTCAAAATATTGGACCAAATCATTTTCCTAAAATACTAGGCCATATTTAATGCACAATTGACCAAATGGTTGGGTGTAAAAAGTTTTGATCCACCTCTGGTGAAAAAGACAAATTATCGTCGATTCAGTTGGAAGCGGGTCAAATTTGAACTGCAACTGCCTCGTAGTTTGCTATTTATTTTTTCCAAAAATCATTTCTAGTTACATAAGTACCTATTTAATCAGAGAAACATCAAAAAACTTCCAAGATTCAACAACTAGGTAGGAACGGTCAAGCCCGCCGTTTTGACCACATTTTGAAACGGGCATAAAAAAAATTCAAAAAAAATCAAAAAATTGGGAAACCTTCGCATTGTGTCATTATATGTGGCCAAGTTCCCAAGAAAAATAACAAACTTGTAATATGGCAATTATTTTAAAAAAGTGTTCTCAGAAATGAGATATCATGCGTGAAGATTCATGGCTTTCAAGCCAAATGATCAACCTTATGGCCACATTCATGGCATAGTTTGTTCAAATGATCTCATATTGTGCACAAGGGTACATCTTGGAATTCCAAACAATGTTGCCCATGGAAGTTATCATTTTCTTTGCACGGAAAATTCATTTTCCATTTTTCGAGTGCCCCAAATGAGGTTTTTTTGTGAAGGACCTACCATATAATTGTCAAAAAATTGGACCAAATCATTTTTCTAAAATACTAGGCCATATTTAATGCACAATTGACCAAATGGTTGGGTGTAAAAAGTTTTGATCCACCTCTGGTGAAAAAGACAAATTACCGTCGATTCAGCTGGAAGCGGGTCAAATTTGAACTGCAGCTGCCTCGTAGTTTGCTATTTATTTTTTCCAAAAATCATTTCTAGTTACATAAGTACCTATTTAATCAGAGAAACATCAAAAAATTTCCAAGATTCAACCACTAGGTAGGAACGGTCAAGCCCGCCGTTTTGACTGCATTTTGAAACGGGCATAAAAAAATCAAAAAAAATCAAAAAATTGGAAAACCTTCGCATTGTGTCCTTATATGTGACCAAGTTTCCAGAAAAAATAATAAACTTGCAATACGGAAATTATTTTAAAAAAAGTGTTCTCAGAAATGAGCTATCATGCGTGAAGATTCATGGCTTTCAAGCCAAATGATCAATCTTATGGCCACATTCATGGCATAGTTTGTTCAAATGATCTCATATTGTGCACAAGGGTACATCTTGGAATTCCAAACAATGTTGCCTAAGGAAGTTTTCATTTTTTTGCACGGAAAATTCATTTTTCATTTTCCGAGTGCCCAAAAGGAGGTTTTTTTGTGAAGGAACTACCAAATAATTGTTGCAAAAATGGACCAAATCATTTTTTCTAAAATACTAGGCCATATATAATGCACAATTGTCAAAATGCTTGGGTGTAAAAATTTTGGATCCACCTCTGGTGAAAAAGACAAATTGCCGTCGATTCAGCTGGAAGCGGGTCAAATTTGAACTGCAGCTGCCTCATAGTTTGCTCTTTATTTTTTCCAAAAATCATTTCTAGGTAAATACATGGTTTGATGGCGAGACATCGTGGTTAGGGCGGTGGCCGAGGGCCCAAACTCTAGAGCGCGTAAGCTTGCATGCCCGCCGCGTGGTCACCGCGTGACCGTGGCGTTGCCATGTGTTTTGTGCGGCCTAGGCATGTCTAGTGGGTTGGGCACTCCCCAGGTAGGTGCTAGGAAGAAAATCACAACATAAGATTCTCACGAGGAGACCGATCGATGCTCAAACATGAATAAGCAGCCAAGTGTTTGATTTGCGGTACGGGAAATGCACATGGCTAATGGGCGTGAGTTTGGGCTGAGGATGATCAGTTACTAAGAAGACCGTCTTCACAAATTTCCACCTCAAAAGGAGGAGCCTAGGTGGTACTTGCTTTACAAAGTACCACACTGGACATAAATACGAATGTTGAAGCTGGGCTCAAAATAATGAATGGATTGAGCTAGCATTTGGTGGAGGATGGTTATTTGGGCATAGGAAAGCATCAGAGAAAATGGATACCATTTGGACATGCCAAAGTGGTACTTCCTTCACAAAGTGCTGCTCTAATCAGAATAGGAAAATGAATATTTTTGAATTATTTTTGAACTAGGCAAGGAAGGTTTTTACATATTTGACGAAGATATGACCCAAAGAATTTATGAGATTTTTTTGGGAATTTTGGGAATAACAGAAATATAGGTTGCTTCACAACCTAGGGCAAAAACCGCCACATGGACATGACACATAGGCAAAACTGATGAGATGGCGCCTAGTCATCACAACCCACCACAATCTACAAGGCTATGACCATCTATATTGGTCATTAACAACTAGAAATAAGGCAGCGGACTAGCCTTTGTTTGCTTTGTGACCTTTTCGTGTAAGGAAATTACGACCTTCGACCAAAATGGTCGCAATGGTTTAGGGTCTGGAGCCCGAATAGCTTTTGACCAATTGGTCTGAAATGGTCATAGATCTATGACCAATTCTTCCAGGGTCACTGACAAAAGGTCACTAGTTGACATATTTCTTGTAGTGGTTGCTCCGGTTTGTGAGGGGTGTGTGTCCAAACTTTCGTCAAACAGGCCAAATTTTTACCACGTCATCTTGGTGGCATGACATTACATCAAGCAAGGTTTCATGTTTTTCTGATCATTTTTTAATATTTTGGAATTAAAATTCCATGGCGCTCCATGCATGGGTCCATGCCGTTAGACCAATATGTTTGAAAATTCCTTATAATTTACTGCATACAGAATTAACTCGCACACAAGTACACAATTATGATTTTTCAAACCTTTATGGTCAGTTGTTGCATATAGATGTCGTTCAAATTTGAATTACGATCATTAAATGGATAGAAAATCACTTAAATGTTTTTAAAAGGTCAAATGACCCCTGAAATTTTGCAAATTTTCACATGACAGTTGTATTAGTGCATGTTAAATGTGGAAAAAATTGAAGGTCGTAAGAGGAAGCTATCTCCCGTTCGTCATCAAACATGCATTGTTCCCTCTCAGAAACAAGAGCCTTCTAGTAAGTTGCTATGGTTTGTGAGGGGGGTGTGTCCAAATTTTGTCAAATAGGCCAATTTTTTTAGCACATCATCTTGGTGGCATGAGAATACATCAAGCGAGGTTTCATGTTTTTCTAATCATTTTTTATTTTTTTGGAATTAAAATTCCATGGCACTCCATGAATGTGTCCATGCCGTGACACCAATATGTTTGAAAGTTCCTTCTAATTTACTGCACATGGAATTAACTCACACACAAGTACACAAATATGATTTTTCAAACCGTTATGGTTAGCTGTTGCATGTAGATGTCGTTCAAATTTGAGTTATAGTCATTAAATGGATAGAAAATCACTCAAATGTCTTTAAAAGGTCAAATGACCCCTGAAATTTTCCAAATTTTCACATGACAGTTATATTAGTCCATGTTAAATGTAGAAAAAAATTTGAAGGCCGTAAGAGGAAGATATCTCCCGTTCGTCATCAAACATGCATTGTTCCCTATGGGAAACAAGATCCTTCTAGTAAGTTGCTAGGTTAGTGAGGGGGGGGGTGTCCAAATTTCGTCAAACAGGCCAAACTTTTTTACCACATCGTCTTGGTGGCATGACATTACATCAAGCGAGGTTTCATGTTTTTCTGATCATTTTTTATTTTTTTGGAATTAAAATGTCATGGAAATCCATGCATGTGTCCATGCCGTGACACCAATATGATTGAAAATTCCTTCTAATTTACTGCACACGGAATTAACTCGCACACAAGTACACAAATATGATTTTTCAAACCTTTATGGTTAGCTGTTGCATGTAGATGTAGTTCAAATTTGAATTACGGTCATTAAATGGCTAGAAAATCACTTAAATGTCTTTAAAAGGTCAAATGACCCATAGAATTTTCCAAATTTTCACATGATAGTTGCATTACTGCACGTTTAATGTAGAAAATATTAAAGGCCCTAAGAGGAAGCTATCTCCAGTTCATCATCAAACACACATTCTCCCCTCTCGGAACCATGAGCCTTCTAGTGAGTTGCTCCGTTTTGTGAGGGGTGTGTGTCCAAACTTTCGTCAAACAGGCCAATTTTTTACCACATCATCTTGGTGGCATGACATTACATGAAGCAAGGTTTCATGTTTTTCTGATCATTTTTTAATATTTAGGAATTAAAATTCCATGGCGCTCCATGCATGTGTCCATGTCGTGAGACCAATATGTTTGAAAATTCCTTCTAAATAACTGCACACGGAATTAACTCGCACAGAAGTACACAAATATGATTTTTCAAACCGTTATGGTTAGCTGTTTCATGTAGATGTCGTTCAAATTTGAATTACGGTCATTAAATGGATAGAAAATCACTTAAATGTCTTTAAAAGGTCAAATGACCCCTGAAATTTTCAAATTTTTCACATGACAGTTGTATTAGTTGTGGGGACCCCGACTCATAAGTCGTGATCACCGAATGCACGTGTACAGTGATCCCAGAGATCAATGCTCACTGAACATACATAAGTTGAATAACAAGAGTCTTACATCCATACATACCGTTTTACACAAGTAGGACCATTATGGTCAAGTCTTGAGTATATCATCGCAGCGGGAATCTTCGTCGATAACTTGGACCCATGCTATCTGCCTTAACCCTACAGGCATTCTGACTGGGAAAGCATCCTAGCTCGCACGATCGTCACCAAAGAACTCTTCAGTATATCTTGTGTTTCATGCCTAGCCAATAAAATAACCAGTGGCAAGCCAATGAGTACTTTGAATGTACTCGCAAGCAACCCAAGAGTGATAACCAAATAATTATGCAAGGCTCTGCTGCTGAATTGGCATTTTTGTGGAAAGCTAGTCTTTCTCATGCAAGTATGATCAACATTTATCAAAGACATGAATGTGTCTGCAACAAGTATCAGGAGGTTACAGACATCAACATCGAGAAAGAGGTATAAACAACTCATGCTCAAGCTCATCGTGACTCCCTCACGAGTCGCATCATCAATATCACCAAACTGTGTTGTTTGTCAGAAACATATGGACATAGTCTAAGCAGCACCACCCAACTGTCCTTGACCGTGGACACGGCTATTTGAATAGTTTGACACTCTACAGAGGTTGCACACTTTACCCACAAGATCCGGGAAGCTTTCGTGTCATCCACGACCCGCGGTACCTTAAGTACCCGGGGTAAGCACCCGATCACTACCTTTCCCTAGTCGTGACCAACATAGAGTCCACCCGGTTGGTAACAGCCCCTGTGCCAAACATTTTCACAATTTAATTTGGTGGAGCCACGCTCCCATATTCATCACATCTCACATGCACGGGGGTACCAACGGTGTGTCCGGTGCCCTGTGAAAACAGTCATGGCCGCCTATCCAAGCACGACCCCGTCCCGAGAGTGACCATGTCACTCCGGTCACTAGTAATACGGGCATCCATGCTAGCACGAACTAGGTAGTCAATAATGCCCCTTCCCATATGGGGTAGTGTGGTTGTACATGTTTGGTTGGGACGGTAGACAATCTTAAATCTAATCCGTCTCTGTAAACAACACTTTCATCAAGCCTCGGTGCACTACCTCTCCACCAAGTAGTGACCTAGTTCATCATCATCTCCCAGGGGCATTAGTGGCACCCACTAGGCTATTTGCAAGCATGTCAAGCCACACTTGTTTCTTTCCATGCATAACTCCGACCCATTTTGCTCAGCCAACAACTATAGCATATTTCTACAACCCACCAACACAACTCTAAACAAGGATAGAGTCATGAGTAATGCAAGTATCAATGGGGCATGCAACGGAGGCAAACCTAGCAAGGTTGCCATTCAAGATATCATGCATTCAACAATCACGGAAAGAAATGCTACTATGATAAAAAGGGTTCATCATGGTCAAAGGGCTGCTTGCCTGGTTCATCAGAGTCTTGAAATCTTCTGGTCCTTCTCCAAATACTCTGTCTACTTCGTCAACTAACGCCGGAAGCAATCACAATAAGCAACACAACAAGGCAGGAAAAAATAAAAGTGCTCTAAAAATATGAAGTTGACTATTTTAGGACTTCTCTGGTTATATGAAAAATAACCAGAGTTGTTTCATTGGAATTGGATCAGTGATTATTTCTGAACATTTCAATACGATGGAAACAAGGGATTTAATGGATCTGCAAGTTTCCTACAGAATACCTTTTTATAAAAATGAGTAAAAGTACCCATTAAATAAGGCATGATTTTAGAAACATTTAGAAATTGGTTTCACTGGATTTGGAGTTGAAATGAATATGATATGGATTTTTGAAGTGGACTTATGTGGATGAATGACCTATTTATTGCATCCAGTGAAAACCATGCATAGTAAAAATGTTCACCATGCCTCACTAATTAGATCTGGATTTATGGAGTCTCTAGAAATTTGAATCATCAAATTTGGACAAGAAATGAATTAACTATGGATTTTAGAAGGTCACTAGAAAAGAAAAAGAAAAAGATTTTGGTTATACCTAAATTGTGCCCACGGCGCAGCTTAGCACCGCAGCTCACTAGGCCGGCCCAGCGGCTCGGCTGCGCGGGCAGAGGAGGTGACACCGAAGGCGCCTTCGCGGAGTACGCCTCCACTTAAACGGACGGGCCCGCCTGCTGGGTCACTGATGCGTGGGCCCCAGCGGCAGGTCGTCTTCCACCTCCCGCGCGTGCTCTGGCCGCAGGAAGGAGCGGCTCCCGCCGGCGATTGCCGGGCTACAGGGCTTCTCCGGCGACGCCCCGCCCACCGGAGTGCTCAGGAGACCACGCCGCACCCATCCATGTGCTGCACGCATGCCGAGGATGGCTGTAGTGGCGATGGCTTGGGTGGTGGCGGAGGGGCCATCGGTCATCTTTGGCCGTGAGCGCCTGGCCTTCCCGGGGGCGAATGGAGGAGATGGAGGGCCTTGCGGTGATGGTGGAGGGCTCTAGTGCGGTCTAGAGGGGAGGAGGAGGAGTGGTGGGTGCGAATTTAGGCGGAGGCCGGCGGCATTGCTCCGGCCATGGAGATGCAAGGAGGGCACGAGGAGGGATGTGGGTTGGTCCAGGGGGTGCACGGGAGGGAGAGAGAGCCAAAGGAGTAGAGAGGGGGCTTGGGGGTGGCCTGAAATAGCCGACCCGTGGCTCACCGTGGACGTGGCGCACGGGCGGCCGCGGCAACGGCTTGGGAGGCCGGGAGGGAGGGAGAGGGGATGTCTACGGCGTTTGTGGGAGTCAAGTAGGGCGCCAGGAAGGGAGAGAGGGAGCGGGGCGAGCTCCGGGTGGAGCCACGAGCTCGCACGCGCATTGGCGGGCTCGGGCGGCTTTGGGCACGCGCGGCATGGGCAAGACAGAGGGGGAAAGGAGGGGGCCAGCGCGGTGGCGTGTTGCGGACGTCGAGGCACCTCAACTGGCGCGAGGTGGAGGCTCGAGGTGGTCGGGGGACGCGGCGTCAACGGTCGGGAGCACGCTGATGTGCTCCAGAGCGCGTCTTTGGCCGGCATCCGCAGCTTTTCTGCACAAGACTCATGGCCCACTTGTGTCTCGGCATATGCAGGAGGAATAAACAAGAGGGTGGAGGCTTTGGATGCTCTGGAACTTGCCGGAGTGAGAGAGAGATGAGAAAGGAGGGAAAGTGGCTGTCGGAGAGAAGAAAATGGGTCTCTGCCCCTTCATCATTGCCTCTCGGGCAGGGAAGCACACCAGAGGTAGAGGGGACTAGGAGGTGTGATGGTAAAAGTAGAGTCCATGGAGATTAGTGTAAGAGGCCAAAAATGGGATTTTGGTAAAGTGGCAGAAGGTGTTTGATGCTGGTTTGGGCAATCAAATGGATTCCAAATGATATGAAGATTAACAGGATCAAGTGTCATATAGAAATGAGGTTGATCACCAAGTTGGAGCTCATTTGAAGAAAGTTGACAATGCAACTTTGGTAAACCCTAGAAATCAACAGAAATGGACTTTCCCAGATTTAGCCCTGCAAATCTATTCTCCTTGATGCACCACTTTGTGTAGTGTCATCATTTGAGGTTCTGAACATTTCCACAAAAGTTGAGATCAAAAGGAGAAAGTTGCCAATGTAGAGTTGTTCAAATTTGGTTCTGGACATGAAGGGTTTTGGGGCTCTTTGATCACGTTAACTTGTTCTCCAACTTGTGCCATTTGGTCTTGATGAATGATTAGACCATTTGAGCATGTTCATAAGGTTTGAGAACATTTGGACATGTTTGGCAATGTAAAGTTGCTCAAACTTCAAAATGGACAAAAATGGTTTTGTGGGGATTTCATGGGGTTATACTATTCTCCATGACATGATACTTGTCAAGATCATCAAACATGTCACATGTGACACGCTAGAATTTTCTTGGAAATTTTGGATAATATTTCCTTTGTAAATATCCAGAAAGGGTTTTTGAGGGATTTGACCAATATTTTGAACATGACCATGTGTTGAAACTCTTATATATAGAAAATATATGTCCATTGAGTCTCCCTAATGTTTCCCAAATATTTTTAAAGCTTTAAAATAATTTTAACCTATTAAAGTCCATTTGTGGCCTAAAGAAAAAGCCTTTGAATAAAATGGTAAAATAACTTTTAAAATTATGTTTTTGTGGTTTCTAGGTGTCCTATATCTTATAGGAGTCAAATATATTTTTGGAAAGATTTTTACTGCCCTTAATTAAGTACTTGCAGTGCAAATCTCAATTCAGGAGTTTTTGGAAAACTAATTTTTGAAAATAGTATTTAGCCAAATTATTTTTGTAAGAAATTATTTTTATGTCCTACACACATGGCATTATCATTGGGCAAGGTTTTTGGATCAAGGAGAAGGAGTATAAGAGTTGGAGGATTCATTTGATTTTTAGAGCACTTGCAACCAACACAAAGAAATCAAATCAAGCAAAGGCCAAAACACTCAAAAGTTTTTGTCAAACCACATTTTATCATGATTTATCATCTTAAGTGTTGTGCCATGAAAATCAGGGTGTGACAGACCTACCCCCCTTACAAGAATCTCGTCCCCGAGATTCCCAAACTAGGCGCGGAAAGGAGTATGGAGACTTGGATTTGGGGTAGTCTTCAAGTCCTGATGTTTCTTCTGCTTCCGTGTAGTGCTCCACTGAGCTTGAAGTGCTTGATGGTGTGGCTTCCTGTATGATGCTCTTCTTGATCCAGTTTGCTAATGGGTAGCTCGTGGTAGGGTAGATTGGGCTAGGGGTCGATGGCTCGGTGGTCAATGTCATTGTAGAGACCGGGCTAGTTAGGAAGTTGGAAACGTTTCCGGAGTGGTGTCATGTGGGAAAACGTTGTGCACAGTGGGTGAGTCAGGTGGTAACTCTAGCCGGTAGCCGTATATTTCTCATCTTGCAGTGATCTTGGAGAGGGTTGTTAAACCTTAGAGTGATCTCAAAGAGGCCGGTAAATCTTGGTGTGAGCTTCCTTGTCATGGAAATGTTTGGTGCCTTTGAGAGGTGTGGTTTGCACATACACCTAGTCTTCATTGAGGAAGTTCACTCCTTGACGGCGGTGGTTGATATAGTTCTTCCTCCTTGTCATGGCGGTCTTCAGATGTTCCTTAACTAGCCGAGCGGTTCTTCTTCCTTCTTCGGGTAGACAAGCATGTCATCAAGTAATGATGACGACCATCCTGTTCGAGTACTCCGTGAAGAGTTTCCCACGGGGTACATAGGGTATAGGTTGGGGTATCGGTGGTGGTCACGGTTGAGTATTGGTAGGGTCTTCTCGACCTAGAGTCAAGGCCCAAGGTCATGATCCGACCATGATGTGGCTTGGTAAGGCGTAAGGGTTTCAAGGATTCTGGTGTGCAAGTGAATGTTTGTCATCCCACCCTTGAGCATAGTTCCTAAGATGCCAATTGTTCTATCTAGTCCTCCAAACAGTTCACCTTATACCTCCGAAAGTACCAACTTGTGTAGGTCAGCTCCAATCATTACTCATGCTATTATTATTTCTCATGACTCTCGAGAGGAGGCGTAATAAAATCATATATGACTACAATCCCCAAACTCATATGTATGTCTACTCCTAAAAATCCATGGGTAGAATATACAAGCTGCTAAGCTTGAACGTGGCAATCCAAGTGCTCAACCTATTCTTCCAAGGTCTAAGATAAAGCATTTCTATCCTAAGGAAACAGTCGTAAGCCCCTCCAAGATCTTGTTTCCTTCCTATGAATCAACTCCAACAGCCCATTAACTTCCATCAATCACTACATAATCCATTTAATTCTACAAATCCAATGGTGTTCCACATGATCTCCTAAGGTTCCTATAATCCCTAAACACTTCAAAGGGCTACCTTGCTATAGTCAGTCCATCAATTTCCATTATCGTGGTCATGTAAACTCCAACCTCAAGCTTATATAGATCCCTAAATCAACCCCGACAATTAATCCTATCTCTTAGTTTATCGTCCACCGAGAAACATGGTATCATGATCAAGATCATCAGTCTAATTCCAATTTACTCCGAACCATGTAAAATTACTCTACATCCATACTCCACTAGGATCACCTATTTAAATCCAAATCTTGTGTCCAACGAGAATT
This sequence comes from Aegilops longissima, assembly GCA_021605205.1. Taxonomy (NCBI): domain Eukaryota; kingdom Viridiplantae; phylum Streptophyta; class Magnoliopsida; order Poales; family Poaceae; genus Aegilops; species Aegilops longissima. The sequence continues at coordinate 291,795,256 of CM038678.1, forward strand.
CCCACACTTTCCCCTAAGTCATAGTCGTAATATCAACTATCTCCTATCAATATCCCCTGGCTAAGTCAAATCCTTATACTTCCAAGAATTTCAGCTTGCGATCATAATTGTCCTATTAAATCCAATTTACTCAGGGGTAATGAAAGCTATGCTACTCTATAATCATGATCCCACCAAGTTCATCTACAAGTCATTGATATAAACTCATCAATTCATTTGTCCTCTATTCCTCTATCCTCAAATTGGTCTTCCCTATGGCATCATCAGTTCCGGTGCTATATTAGGATGATAAGGTGCTCATTCCCGACGTCCACTAGTTCCATAGTGAACCCAATGTTGAGCGAGGTTACGGAGGCTTAACTGGTTCTCTTGCAAGTCTGTGGGTTAAGCACATGGTTAAGGATTTGACCTGGGATGCTTTGTGAAGTCTCAAAGGGTCTAGGAATGGGTTTCTAGACTGGAGGGTTAAACATAACTCTACGGGGTTGCACTTGTTCGTGGAGGTTGTAGAAGGAGTCTTCATTGCTAGTTGGTTGCCGAGGAAGAATCCTTGGTGCATCTTGTCTTGCTGGTCTTCAGTTGATGAGAGAGATGAGAGGGGGAAAGTAGCATAGAGGAGGGGAATTCCTAAAGGGGGTTCTATAGTGCAAGTGCAAACAACAAGTGCCGAAAGGGTCAAACACAAGCATTAAGATAAGTGAGGTGATATAGTCACGTACTTGTTGCCTAGGGCAGAAAGGGTGACTGATATAAAAACACAAACAAATACAAACAAGCAACACACAATCATGGTTATATTCGAACCATCATACGGACTCGACTGCGCATAGGGGGTACACGACTCGTCCTACCCTAGGGGTTCTCGGATTCTGTAGTCGCGCCTTGTGCCTCGTGCAGTCTTCCAGGTTTTCCTCAGGTGTTGCTATGTCTCTTGTAGTTGTTTGATGAAACGATCCTGGTTGAGCTTGAAGAGTCTTCAACAACTCTCGCCTGTTGGAGTGATGGGGTGAAGGTGGCTCCTTGTAGCTGGCATTGACTTGGTCTCCTCTTGTCTTCTTAATCATGACGATCTCTTTTTCCTTCTAAGGCGTCGAGTGTACCAGGTAGGCAATCCTTTATGTAATGACACTAACAAGGCATAGTAGAGGTCCAATCTGCCGGACACACTGTTGCCAGCATCGTCACCGAGAGTGGGAGATGAAGAGAACCGTTTTCCTGCTCACTATAGTGAGGCGAACCAAATGGCTAGGTTCTCATCCACCGGTGGTTGCCGATGCAACAATAATAAGGACAGGGTTGCTCTACTAGTGATGTATACCATGACCTTGCATATCCTATGCCCTGGTCATCATAGGCCAAGGTTGCATAATCCTGGGGCAACTTCAAATGTGTCACTATCCTCTGGGTCTTCATGTCCTCATTCCTTGAGTGCGTACCTTCTGTTGGCATGGTCTTGCTGTGGTGTTGCCAATCTTGTGTTCAGAAGAGGTGGGTGAGTGTCTGACAAGGCGTCTTCCTTCTAGATTATACACGAGGATTACAAGGAATCCCGTGGTCAGGGGCATAAGGATTCTAGCGACCATTTAAAATTTTTGAAGGGGAAGAGGAAGTATAGATAGTTTTGAAAATTAGTAATACTTTTGAAAATAGCTTTACCCTAACTAACGACCATGCTAACTAAGGCTTCCTATAGTCAGGATGGCTCTGATATTAGTGCATGTTAAATGTAGAAAAAATTTGAAGGCCATAAAAGGAAGCTATCTCCCGTTCGTCATCAAACGTGCATTGTTCCCTCTCGGAACCACGATCATTCTAGTGAGTTTCTCCGGTTTGTGAGGGGTGTGTGTCCAAACTTTCGTCAAACATCCATTTTTTTACCACATCATCTTGGCGGCATGACATTACACCAAGCAAGGTTTCATGTGTTTCTGATCATTTTTTAATTTTTTGGAATTTAAATTCCATGGCACTCCATGCATGTGTCCAGGGCATGAGACCAATATGTTCGAAATTTCCTTCCAATTTACTGCACATGGAATTAACTCGCACACAAGTACATAAATATGATTTTTCAAACCGTTACAGTTAGCTGTTGCATGTAGATGTAGTCCAAATATGGATTACTGTCATTAAATGGCTAGAAAATAATTTAAATGTCTTAAAAAGTTCAAATGGCCCTTGAAATTTTCCAAATTTTTACACGACAGTTGTATTAGTGCACGTTAACTATAGAAATTTTTTGAAGCCCGTAAGAGGAAGCTATCGCCCGTTCGTCATCAAACATGCATTGTTCCCTCTCGGAACCACGAGGCTTCTAGTGAGTTGCTTCGGGGTGTGTGTCCAAACTTTCGTCCAACATGCCAAATTCTTTACCACATCATCTTGGTGACATGACATTACATCAAACAAGGTTTCATGTGTTTCTTATCTTTTTTAGTTTATAGGAATTTAAATGCCGTGGCACTCCATGCTTAGTTGTGTCATAGCCATGAGACCAATGTGTTCGAAAATTCCTTCCAATTTACTGCACATGGAATTAACTCGCACACAAGTACAAAAAATATTACTTTTCAGACCCTTATGATTAGCTGTTGCATGTACATGTAGTTCAAATTTGAATTACTGTCATTAAATGGCTAGAAAATCAGTTAAATGTCTTAAAAGGTCAAATGACCCCTGAAATTTTCCAAAATTTGACATGACAGTTGTATTAGTACTACAAATTTTCTCATACATTTAAAACACCATCCGTTGCCACTTCACTCCAAATTCGTCTTCCACAGCTAATAAAAAATATCAACAACATCACACATAGTTTTTTGTAGAAACCGTTTGCGATGAAAATTCTTGGGTCTATTTAAGTCTTCCTCCTTAAGCTCGCCGGCTCGTCTGCTCCAGTGCCGGCAACCCCCGAATCCACGAATCCTGATCCCCAATCCCGCAACCCCTTCTTGCAAAGATGACGTCGTGGAAACGCTTTGTCAAGGCCCATACGATGTCCCCAAGCTCTGCCGCCTGCGCCAAGAGTACGGCCACCTACGCCGAGACACTACAGGAATCAGGCCATCTACCATGGAGGATGGCAAAGGCATGCTCGGCGGACGGCAAAGACCATTGTCGTCCGCCAGCAGACAGCAACATGTCCGGATGAACGAGCTACGGCGAAGGCATCTTTGTCGTCTGCTGGCAGACAGCAAAGCTGAAATGGTCTTTGCTGTACGCCAGCGGACGACAAAGGACCTAGACGGCAGACGTGTCAGCTACAGACCATTAGTGGGTTAACAGCGTCCTTTGCCATCTGGCAGACGGCAAAGACCTTTGCATATTTGTCATCTGCCAGCAGATGGCATAGCGGTCCACGTGGTAGAACCTTGGGGGCCGGCCTATTTGATTTCTTTGACGTCCGCTGGCTGACGGCAAAGATGCAATGGTCTTTGTTGTCTGTCAGCGGACAGAAAAGCAACCAAATAGCCAGCCTATTGCCCCAGGTTGCACAGGTAGCTGACACGTGGCATATTTGCCATCTGCTGGTTGATGGCAAAGCTCTTTGCCGTCTGCCAGCAGACGGCAAAGAGCCTGTATAGCCCCTTTTTTTTTTCTTTTTTCCTTAAATTCATTCAATTCCATAGATATATTTATATATATACACATACGAAAAATAGTTTCAACAAGCATGCCAACACATATACATACCAAAGCATATCCCTGCCATATGGATATGATCATCCAACACATATACATAGCAAATCAAAAGTCCATATGCAACATATATAGCTAGCCAACATATCCAACAACAAGCATACAATGGTATCATTCATACATACATATATAGGTAGCAAGTTTCACATAGTTCATCCTACAAAATCAAAACAAGAAGGAAGCATAAAGAGAAGAGTAGACTCCATCAACTCAAGCTTCCTCATCTAAAGAAAGTCTGGAAACTCGGAAGGAAGAAAGTTAGAAGAAGAAGAAGAAGAAGAAGAAGAAGAAGAAGAAGAATAAGAAGAAAAAGAAGAAGAAGAAGATTTTTTTTCTTCTCTTTCTTTTTCTCCTCTCCTCTTCTTTATCTTCTTCTTGTTGTAACTCAGGTAGGTAAAAATGCCATTTTATTGCTAAGCTAAGTAAAAATGCTAAGTGTAGGTCCTTTTAGAGCTAAGCTAGGTAAGTATGTCATTTTAGAGCTTAATAAGGTTATTATGTCATTTTCGAGGAAAATAAGCTAAGTCTATATCATTTTGGAGGTAACAAAGATTATCGTGTCATTTTTTACCTAAGTATGCTAAGTATGTCATAAATGAACTGAAGAAGCTAAGTATAGCTCATTTTTTATGTAACTTAGGTAATTATGCCATTTAGGAGGAAAATAAGCTAAGTATCCATTTGTAAAGCAAAACACTAGAGGAAACTTACCCTCATCACAAAAAATGTGATGAAGATCGCAACTAAGGTAACAATTGATCCAACGGCATAATGATACCAAACCTCATTATCAATGGCATATTTTCTAATCTTCTTAAGCTTCAGGCGCATTGCATCCATCTTCAAGCGCATTTCATTCATCTTCATCTTGTGATCATCGATGACATCAGCAACATACAACTCCAATGTCATCTTCTCTTCTTCAATTCTTTTAATTTTTTCTTTCAAATACTAATTTTATTTTTCAACTAAATTTAACTTCTCGACAAGAGGGTCGGTTTCAAATGTTGGTTCACATACCTCCTATATTAAAATATCTCTATGTCAACTTGATCACCATCATTGTCATAAATGTGAAATGCAACAAATAGTTATGAAAGAGAATTTACCACAGCCGAATCATAAAGTGGGCGTGGGCCGATGGGGACGGACATCAAGACCATGGCACTATGTATAAGAAACAATCATACAAAGTAAGAAAATTAGACAAGTAACTATATAAATCATACAATCATACAAGTAACTATATAAATCAAGTACAACATAAAAATTTGAATACCTAATAATAATCTGGATCGTCGGGTTTAATAAATGCTCCGGGATCACTAAATGCATCATCATCATCACTATCGGTAATGACATGCTCATCATCATCATTAATAAATGCATCATCATGTGGAAGGCCACCTTTACGTAATCGGTCAAGCATTGAAAGATAATCCGCAGCAATAACCTCTTCTAGTTCAGGCTCTTCTTGTTCCAACTAAGAGGTGAAGTCGGGTTCACTGTCGCTGTCTACTTCAATGTTCTGGGCTGAAGTAGAGCGGTTCTTGAAACGTTTTTTTGGAAAGACGTGTTTCTTTGAAGAATTCTCCTTCATATGTGTCTGGGTTAATGTGAGGTACATAATCCTCTTCATTGGGGGGAGGTGGTCTAAAATGTGGCGGCACTTCATAAACGACATCCCAACCATTGAGATTTGGATCACTTTGACAGGCCCACGGTAGGTAGAAAACTTGGGTTGCCTGTTGAGCCATTATATAGACATCGGGAACATCAAAATGGGTTCTTTGTTTGATTTCCACTAGGCCTAACTGTTCATGAGTCCTTCTAGTCTCCTTTGGCTGGAACCAATAACATTTGAAGACTAAGACGTTTGGTGGGTTTGCACCATAGAATTGAAGTTCATAAATTATTTCAACTCTTCCATAATACCCAGTATGTCCTTCGCCGATAGCAGAGATCACTAGTAGAAAACAGGGCTTTCGTCCAGGCCAGTTTAGCCCATTAGTCCCGGTTCAATCCAGAACCCGGACCAATGGAGCTATTTGCCCGATTGCTCGTGAGCCCAGGGGCGGCCGGGCCACGTGGGCCATTGGTCCCGGTTCGTCCGGACCTTTTGGTCCCGGTTGGTAGGACGAACGGGACCAATGGTCCTGGCTCTGGCCCACCACCATTGGTCGGTTGGTGGCATGAACCGGGACCAAAGGCTCCCTTTAGTCGGTTCATGCCACCAACCGGGACCAGTGGTGGTGGCTATATATAGCCCCTCGGCAAGAGCGAGCACACCGCTCTGCTTTTTTTCGCCGAGGGAGAGGGCTTGGTGGTGCTCTAGCTCACCTCCTATGCACACAAGGTGTTCGATGGAATGCCCGAGCCACACTACTTAAGGTTTCTCCTCTCCAAGCTCGACCGCCAAGCTCCATTTTCCTCAATATTTATCTAGGTTTAGCGGTCCGTCACGCCCCGTCCCCGTCGATCACCCGCGGTGAGCCTCTTGTTCTTATCTTCTTTCTGAAAGGAAAAATATTATTACTTGTTTGTTTAGATAGATACTTGTATTATTTTCTTACTTTTATTATTGCATCTTATATAGTGCGATGGTTTTGGTATCCGCCCCCGTCGGCCCTCGTCCTGTTTATGATTCGGATGTGGTATATATTATCTTTTCATAACTATTGGTTCATTTATTGTTTATGAAAATTATGCCGACCAACGTGACATAGATTTTATTTATCTAGGAGGTTGTTGAACCGGAAATTCCAACCGACCCTATTGTCGAGAGGTTAAATTTAGTTGAAGAAGAAAACAATTTCTTGAAGGAAAAAAAACTTGAGGAGGAGAAGATGATATTGGAGTTGCATGTTGCGGATGTCGTGGATGATCACAAGATCAAGATGGATGCAATGCGCTTGAAGATGAGAAAGATTAGAAAATATGCCATCCATACCGAGGCTTGGTATCATTATGCCGTTGGATCAGTTGTTAACTTGGTTGCGATTATGATCGTATTTGTTTTCGCATTGAAATGTTTTACATAGTTTCAATGTATGGTTTAGTTAATTTAGATGCTCTGCGAGCTTTATGTTGTTAGATGAGAACTATGTATGTACTTTGGTTTTATGTGATGATGAACTTCTATTAATTTGGTCACTTAATTATCTATTCATGATGTTTCGTAATGATTTTTGACACTTAATTATATATAATGCACGCAGATGAACCGGCAATGGATGTACGGTGTGAGACACACCTCCAGTACATTAAGGGCATGCATGATTTTCTCAAAGTGGCTGAGGCAAACAAGAAGAATGGTTTTATGTGTTGTCCATGCCCTATATGTGGGAATCTGAAGTCTTACTCGACGGAAAATCCTTCACACCCCACTGCTTTACAAGGGTTTCATGCCACACTATAATGTTTGGACGCGCACGAGAAATAGGGGTTATGATGGAAGGCGGCGAGGAAGAAGAGTACGATGACAACTATGTGCCCCCTGAATACGGTGATGCTATGAACATCAAGATGCACTGACGATGTGCACGATGGTGCTGGAGCAGGCGAAGCTGCTGAAGATCAAGAGGAACAGACGATGTGCCCGATGATGATGATCTCCGCCGGGTCATTGTCGATGCAAGGAGACAATGCGAAAGTCAAAAGGAGAAGCTGAAGTTCGATCGCATGTTAGAGGATCACAAAAAAGGGTTGTACCCCAATTGCGAAGATGGCAACCACTAGTAGAAAACAGGGCTTTCGTCCAGGCCAGTTTAGCCCATTAGTCCCGGTTCAATCCAGAACCGGGACCAATGGAAACTATTGCCCGGTTCGTGAGCCCAGGGGGCGGCCGGGCCACGTGGGCCATTGGTCCCGGTTCGTCCGGACCTTTTGGTCCCGGTTGGTGGGACGAACCGGGACCAATGGTCTGGCTCTGGCCCACCACTATTGGTCGGTTGGTGGCATGAACCGGGACCAAAGGCTTCCCTTTAGTCGGCTCATGCCTCCAACCGGGGCTAATGGTGCTGCTATATATAGCCCCTCGCGCAAGAGCAGAGCACACTGCTCTGTTTTTTCTGGCCGAGGGGGAGAGGGCTTGGTGGTGCTCTAGCTCACCTCCTATGCACACAAGGTGTTCGATGGAATGCCCGAGCCACACTACTTAAGGTTTCTCCTCTCCAAGCTCGACCGCCAAGCTCCATTTTCCTCAATATTTATCTAGGTTTAGCGGTCCGTCACGCCTCGTCCCCGTCTTCATCGCCGTCGATCACCCGCGCCGATCTCATCGCGGCACCACCGTGGTGAGCCTCTTGTTCTTATCTTCTTTACGAAAGGAAAAATATTATTACTTGTTTGTTTAGATAGATACTTGTATTATTTTCTTACTTTTATTATTGCATCTTATATAGTGTGATGGTTTTGGTATCCGCAACCGTCGGCCCTCATTCCCTGTCTATGATTAGGATGTGGTATATATTATCTTTTCATAACTATTGGTTCATTTATTGTTTATGAAAATTATGCCGACCAACGTGACATAGATTTTATTTATCTAGGAGGTTGTTGAACCGGAAATTCCAACCGACCCTATTGTCGAGAGGTTAAATTTAGTTGAATAAGAAAACAATTTCTTGAAGGAAAAATAAAAAACTTGAGGAGGAGAAGATGATATTGGAGTTGCATGTTGCGGATGTAAATCAATGATCACAAGATCAAGAAGGATGCAATGCGCTTGAAGATGAGAAAGATTAGAAAATATGCCATTCATACCGAGGCTTGGTATCATTATGCCGTTGGATCAGTTGTTACCTTGGTTGCGATTATGATCGTATTTGTTTTCGCATTGAAATGTTTTACATAGTTTCAATGTATGGTTTAATTAATTTAGATGCTCTGCAGAGATTTATGTTGTTAGATGAGAACTATGTATGTACTTTGGTTTTATGTGATGATGAACTTCTATTAATTTGGTTACTTAATTATCTATTCATGATGTTACTGTAATGATTTTTGACACACTTAATTATATATAATGCACGCAGATGAACCGGCAATGGATGTACGGTGATGAGACACACCTCCGAGTACATTAAGGCGTGCATGATTTTCTCAAGTGGCTGAGGCAAACAAGCAGAATGGTTTTATGTGTTGTCCATGCCCTATATGTGGAATCTGAAGTCTTACTCGATTGGAAAATCCTTCACACCCACCTGCTTTACAAGGGTTTCATGCCACACTATAATGTTTGGACGAGGCACGGAGAAATAGGGGTTATGATGGAAGGCGGCGAGGAAGAAGAGTACGATGACAACTATGTGCCCCTGAATACGGTGATGCTCTGAACATCAAGATGCACAGACGATGTGCACGATGGTGCTGGAGCAAGCGAAGCTGCTGAAGATCAAGAGGAACAGACGATGTGCCCGATGATGATGATCTCCGCGGGTCATTGTCGATGCAAGGACACAATGCGAAAGTCAAAAGGAGAAGCTGAAGTTCGATCGCATGTTAGAGGACCACAAAAAAGGGTTGTACCCCAATTGCGAAGATGGCAACACAAAGCTCGGTACCGTACTCGAATTGCTGTAGTGGAAGGCAGAGAATGCTGTGCCTGATAAAGGATTTGAGAAGCTACTGAAAATAATGAAGAAGAAGCTTCCAAAGGATAACGAATTACCCGACAGTACATATGCAGCAAAGAAGGTCGTATGCCCTCTAGGATTGGAGGTGGAGAAGATACATGCATGCCCTAATGATTGCATCCTCTACCGTGGTGCCTACAAGGATCTGAACGCATGCCCGGTATGCGGTGAATTGTTGATGGCGAGCCTCCCAGGAAGAGGGTTCCTGCGAAGGTGATGTGGTATGCTCCTATAATACCACGGTTGAAATGTCTGTTCAGAAACGGAGAGCATGCCAAGTTGATGCGATGGCACAGTGAGGACCGTAAGAAAGACGGGAAGTTGAGAGCACCCGCCGACGGGTCATGATGGAGAAAAATCGAGAGAAAGTACTGGGATGAGTTTGCAAAGGACCCAAGGAATGTATGGTTTGCTTTAAGCGCGGATGGCATTAATCCTTTCGGGGAGCAGAGCAGCAATCACAGCAATTGGCCCGTGACTCTATGTATGTATAACCTTCCTCCTTGGATGTGCATGAAGCGGAAGTTCATTATGATGCCAGTTCTCATCCAAGGCCCTAAGCAACCCAGCAACGACATTGATGTGTACCTAAGGCCATTAGTTGAAGAACTTTTACAGCTGTGGAATGGAAGCGGTGTACGTCGTGGGATGAGCACAAAAGGAGAATTTGACCTAAAGGCGTTGCTGTTCGTGAACCATCAACAATTGGCCCGCTCTCGGTAACCTTCAGAGAGACAAACAAGGGATACCACGCATGCACGCACTGTTCACTTGACACCGATAGTATATACCGGAAGCTGCGGGAAGAATGTGTACAGGCCATCGTCGATTTCTTCCGACCAACCATCAATGTCGAAAGAAAGGAAAGCATTTCAAAAGCGAGGCAGATCACGGAAGAAGCCCGCCATGCGCATCGGTGATCACGTACTTGCTATGGTCAATGATTTACACGTAATCTTTGGAAAGGGTCGGCGGACTAGCTTTTCGAATGACGCTGAGAATCACGCACCCATGTGGAAGAAGAAATCTATATTTTGGGACCTACCCTCTTTGGAAAGACCTAGAGGTCCGCTCTTGATCGACGTGATGCACGTGGCGAAGAACCTTTGCGTGAACCTGCTAGGCTTCTTGGCGTGTATGGGAAGACAAAAGATACACCGAGGCACGAGAGGACCTACAACGCTTGCACGAAAAGAGGGCATGCCTCGAAGCAATATGAAGGTCCCGCCAGCTACGCTCTACGAAAGAAGAGAAAGAAATATTCTTTCAATGCCTGCTCGAGATGAAGGTCCCGACCGCTTCTCGTCGAATATAAAGGGAATAATAAATATGCGGAGAAAAGTTCCGAACCTAAAGTCTCATGACTGCCATGTGATTATGGCGCAAGCGCTTCGGTTGCATTGAGGGGCTTCTACCGAAAACGTCCGATTAGCCATTGTGAAGCTATGTGCATTCCTCAATGCAATATCTCGAAGGTGATCAATCCAGAAATCGTCTAACGCTAAGGAGTGATGTGGCGCAATGTCTTGTCGGTTTGAGCTGGTGTTCCCACCATCCTTCTTCAATATCATGACGCACGTCCTAGTTCATCTAGTCGGCGAGATTGTCATTTTGGGGCCCGTATTTCTACACAATATGTACCCCTTTGAGAGGTTCATGGAGTCCTAAAGAAATATGTTCAGAATCGCGCTAGGCCGAAGGAAGCATCTCCATGGGCCATCAAGCGAGAGGATGTCATCGGGTTTTGTGTTGACTTCATTCCTGGCCTTAAGAAGATAGGTCTCCCTAAATCGCGGTATGAGGGGAGACTGACCGAAAAGGCACGCTTGGAAGAGACTCAATAATATGCGAGGACGGATATTCTTGGTCTCAAGCACACTACACAGTTCTCTGAACTCTACCTTGGTGACCCCATATGTCGATGAACACAAGAACGATCTGCTACAAACACCGGAGCGGTCGACGATTGGATTACATGTGAACACATCGGGACTTTCAGCAGTTGGTTGGAAACACGTCTCGAGGTGACAGCACTGTTTGTGATGAGCTGTACTTGTTGTCGAGGGACCATCTTCGATTGTAATGATTTGGAAAGGATCTGAGATAAATGGGAATACATTTTACACGATTGACCAAGATGAAAAGAGCACCAACCAAAACAGCGGTGTCCGCTTTGATGCAACAACCGACAAGGAAATGACACATATTATGGTTACATAGTAGACATATGGGAACTTGACTACGGAGTAGATTTTAAGGTCCCTTTGTTTAAGTGCAAGTGGGTCAATCTGTCGAGGGCGGGTGCAGGTAGACCCACGATGCGGAATGACAACAGTGGATCTGAAAAATCTTGGGTACATCGACGAACCGTTCGTCCTAGCCAATGATGTGGCACAGGTTATCTATGTGAAGGACATGTCTACCGGACCGAGGAAAAGAAAAGATAAAGAAGCGAATACATCATACAATGAGCCAAAGCGCCACATAGTTCTTTCGGGAAAAGGGACATCCTCGGAGTGGAGGGCAAGCAGACATGTCTCAAGAGTATGAAAAGTTTCATGAAATTCCCCCTTCAAAGTCAAGGCTGACCCAAGCATCCCGATAAGCGATGAAGATTATCCATGGTTCTGGCGCAATAAGCAAAGCGACACAAGCGAAGAAAAAGTGAAGACTTTCTCCATAACTATTATGATGATACCATGCCAACTTTGTAATGCATTTAGTATGATACCATTGTCCGTTTAGTACATGCACATGCTATGCCAACTTTTTCAGAGTTCATTTGAAAACTATGAATTTGAAAACCTCGCCAACGAAGGGCGCTCACACGGTTTATAAGCCCGTCCCTCTACACACCGTTTTGTTGTAAGCGAAACAAAATAAAATAAATAAAGCAACAAAGAAAACAAAAAAAGTCTTTTCAAATTTGAAAACTAATGGCACTAACAGAAAGTTTATAATTTTTCTAAAACTAAAAGCAAAAAGAATTAAAAATAAAGAAAAAAAGCAAAAAAAATAAATAATGCAGAAAACAGAACAAAAATAAAAAAATAAAAATAGCAACAATAAGTATTTTGTTGTAAGTAGAAACAAAATAAAATAAATAAAGCAACAAAGAAAACAAAAAAGAGTTTCCAAATTTGAAAACTAATGGCACTAACGAGAAAGTTTATAATTTTTCTAAAACTAAAAGCAAAAAGAATTAAAAATAAAGCAAAAAACAACAAAAACTAAATAATGCAGAAAAGCAGAACAAAAACTGAAAAAAAATAAAAATAGGAACAATAAGTATTTTGTTGTAAGTAGAAACAAAATAAAATAAATAAAGCAACAAAGAAAAAAAAAAAGAGTTTTCAAATTTGAAAACTAATGGCACTAATAGAAAGTTTATAATTTTTCTAAAATTAAAAGAAAAAAAATTAAAAATAAAGCAAAAACAACAAAAAATAAATAATAATGCAGAAAACAAAACAAAAAACTGGAAAAAAAAGTGTTGCCATTGGGCCCCACGGCTGAATCGACTAGAAACCCTACATGGGCCAGATTCAGCCCGCAGGAGGCCAAGTAGGCCCACATGCACATAGCTAGTGACAGATTAGGCCGAAGTCTGCAATTGAGAGGAGCTCGAGAGGTTGGCAGCAGCGCTGATAAACCACTCTCGAGCTCTCTCAACTAGCGAGGTGAGACTAAACTTTTGGGCGCGGGGCAACACAAGGCCTTTGGTCCCGGTTGGTGGCACCAACCGGGACTAAAGGGAGGTTTAGTCCCGTTTGGTGCCAGGACCCGGGACTAATGCCCCCCTTTAGTCCCGGTTGGGGCCACCAACGGGACCAAAGCCGCCGCTTCCCGCCCTTTGGGCTGCTGAAAATTGGCCTTTGGTCCCGGTTGGTGGCTCCAACCGGGACTAAAGGTGAGCATTAGTCCCGGTTGGGGCCACGAACCGGGACTAAAGGATTTGCTATATAAGCAGCACTTAGCAGTTTTCGACCAAATCACCCACTTCTCCCCCGACGCCCCCTGCTCCTCCTCATCGCCGTCGCCGCCCGACGCCCCTGCTCCACCTTGCCGTTGCCGCCGCCACCGACACCGCCAGCTGCTGCGCTATCGCCGTCCCGCAGCCCGAGCGCCCGTCCGCTGTTTCTCGCCCGTCGCCGCCGCCCTGTGAGCACAGCCTGCTCCCCCCCCTCCCATCCGCGCCATCTGTCTGCTGCACCGCCGCGCCGCCGCCCACGCCTGCCTGCAGCCGCCGTCGCCTCCCATCACCCATGTGCCACCCTGCGCCACGCTGCCTGCCCCTGCTTATTTGGCGCCACGTGCCGCCCCTGCCCTGCAGAAGATAGATTTTTTGTTTTTTGCATTTTTATAAAAATGTATATATGTATGTATATATGTTCTCTGTGTATATATATGTTCATGAATATATGCAAAAGATAGATTTTTAGAAAAATAGTATTTTTTTCTGTTCATAGATTTTTTTGGTGATATTAATTATTGTAAATATGCAAATGTTTGTATATTCATATGAACAATGAATTAGGAAAAACCTTTAATTTTTTCTAAAATTTATATTTGATCATTATTTAAAAAAAACAAGCAATACTACTTCATGTATCTTTAAGAAAGGAAGAAGAAGAAAAAGAATGAGAGGAAAAAGGAAATAAGAAGAGGAAGAAAGGAGAAGAAGAGGGGAGAGGAAGAAGAGGAGAAATAAATGAGAAGAAAAAAGAAGAAAAAGAAGAGGATAAGAAGAAAGGAATAGTGGAGAAGAAGAAAAATAGAAAAAAAATTCTATTTTTTCTTCTTCTCCTCTATTCTTTTCTTCTTCTCCTCTTTTTTTTCTTCTTCTTTTTCTTCTTCTTCTTCCTTCTTCCTTCTTCTTTTCTTCCTTTTCCTTATTTTCCTTTCTCGAGGGATAAGAAGAAAAGAAGAGGAGAAGAAGAAAGAAAGGAATGGAGGAGAAAGAAGAAACTTTGACACGAGGGGGGTACGATACCCCTCCCGATAACATTATTTTCCCATGTATATGTATGTTGCGTCGTTGTCGATATAACGAGAGGTGTCGAGGATCGCCGAGGGTCGAGGGTCGGGAACTAGGGTAGAGGGTCGAGGGTCGTTAAGGGTCAAGGGTCGAAGGTTTCAGGTCGAGGTTCCTATAGTGTCAAAGTATTGAAGAAATCCATGGCTTCATCATTGGCGGAAGTAACCATGGCATGATGGTGCGAAGTCCTCAAAGTTATTACGGAATGGAGTCCGGATAGGATAATTTGCCTTTTATGCGAATCTCAGCAAACGCCTTTCAAATAACGATATTCGGAAGGTTTTGCTGAACTTTGTACCAAAAGCTAATTATCCTATCTCGGGACTCCGCTCCAAAATAACTTTGAGAGCTTGCACCATCATGCACCCACATTTTCGCCTAATGATGAAGACATGGTTTTGTTGAACTTTGACACTAGGCAACCTCCCGACCCTCGGCGATCTTCGACCCTTGAGCCTCGACCGCTCGGCGATCCACGACCTCTACCTACATGGCGTCGATGCCCACGTCACTTGTGGGACATAGATGTCTTGTTCAACGCTGACCCCCGATAGCTTCAACACGTGGGGGGGTCGATATTACCCTCCTAGCTTGAAGCGTTCTCGAGGCCACCCCTAACCCTTGAAGCGTTGTCGAGGCCACCCCAAACCCTAGAGAAGCAGCGTCGAGGCCACTAATATGATTCCTTATTGTGATTAGCTAGCTAGTTCTCGTTTGCCACTAATATATCCATATCTGTCATGTTTGAATAATAATTGCCATGTTGTAAATATTTGTAGAAACTATGGACACCCCGAGACGAAGCACAAGAAGCGTTGTTGAGGGACATAATCGCACAAGGAAGTGATGCCGTCGCTCGTTGATGTTTCTCAACGACAACGATGGTCTGGAAGGAGAGGGTGAAGAAGCAGCTGGCTATGATTTACATGGCTCCGATGACCCAATGCGGTGCAAGAAGGAGAGGGTGAAGAAGTAGACCGTGAGGGCGGCTCGGTGATCACCAAACCGAGTCCGGCCAGGTATATATATTAGTTAAGCCTGTCTTGACTAGCTCTCGTCTTTGTTTTGGTATGTACACATATTAATTAACTCTCGTCTTTGTTCTTTTTCTAGCCCTCCGGATCGAGCACAACCGGTAAAGAGGCGAGGCCGAAGAAAAGTTGAGCTCGGATGAAAAGTTTGAGATCATACAAATCGCTGACGGCCAACCGATTGAACCCTACCGGACAAAGAAGGCATTTGTTGCTCGGTGCGGGGTTACGGTTAGGGACAAGATCCCGATCAGCATCCACCAATGGTATAAGCCTAAGAACGAAGACCACGAGGTGTCTTGTGTCAATGATATGCAGAAAAATGATCTTTGGACTGAGCTAAAGTCAAATTTTACCCTACCGCTAGAGGATGATCCGGAGAAGCCATAATAGAGCCATTAATCAAGTCTTTTGCTCTTAATAAGATGGCAGAACTATTCAGGAATTGGAAGAAAGAACTCAATCGTATGTCGAAAAAATGAGACACCAGAATTCAAGGGCAAATATGAGAAGATCGAGAGATGGTGGCCCGCATTTGTGGCCTACAAGACATCGAAAAGAGTAAAAAGATGTCGGCGACAAACAAGAGAAATGCTGCGAAGAAGAAGCTTCACCATCGCACGGGTCGGTGGCTACCTCGTAGCCCGGCCTAAGTGGGCCAAGGCTGAGAATGATCTGCTTGATAAAGGGATCGAACAGAGACAATGAACTGGCGGACCGTTGCGGACTTGGTTCTTGGGGCGGCGGATCCTTGGACCCTCTAATAGGGAAGTGCATTTGGACGGACGAACAATTGGACATACCGGTCAAGAGGCTTCAGCATTATATCGAAGCAGCGCAGCAAGGGAAGTTCATTCGAGCGAGGAGAAGGACGAGCTCACAATGGCCCTCGGGAATCCCGAGCACCCTGGGCGGACACGAGGCACGCCAGCTCCGTTTCGTGGAAGGCTAGATTTCGGACGCAGGGGTTACAAAACCCATGAGAGGAGGAAGAAGCTGGAGCAGAGCCTAATGCAGGCGCTGCACGAAAGGGTAATGGGGCTAGAGGAACCAAAAGAGGAACGAGAAGCAGCAGATCACAACAAACGACCTGCCGAAGCTTCCCTCGAAGCTACCCCGCCATCTCAGCGGAGAAGCAGCGTAGCTCGGTGCCAGAGCAGCATGCCTTGACGGCTCCTGCCAGCTATCCCGTGGATGCTATCACGAATGCTGAACATTGCCACCTTATGGCGCAATGGAGCAATTTGAAGGTCAAGGCGGCTGTTGGCTCTGTTTATCCTACTAAACCCGAGTCAACTTTTCACTGCCGGCCGATTCCAGAAGGATATGCTAAGGTGATGGTCGATGAAATAACGGAGGGATTTGAGGACCTCCGGCTTGACTACCCTACCGGTGAAGGGGAGTATCGGCTGGGTTCTGCTCTGAAGACTCCATGCCTATGGCGGAAGGATCTCATCAACCTTCCGAACTGGACGCCTTCGCCTCATCCTCCTCCTCTGGCGAGTCAGGGCACTCCGCCTCCTCCACCGCCTCCTCCTCCGGCGAGTGACGATCAGGGCACTCGGCCGGCTCCTTCTCCGGCGCGTGGCGGCACTCCGCCTCCTTCTCCGCCTGCACCGGCGTGCCCGAGCAGCCAGCCTCCTCCTTCTCCGCCTCGTCAGCAAGGGCGGAAGAGACCCGCCGCCGCTCCGGCTGCTCCGGCGCGTCGTAGTCCTTCTCCTCTGCCTCGTAAGCAAGGAAATAAGACATCCGCTCCGTCTGCTCTGCCGGCGTGTAGCAGTACAGCCAAAGGCGGGAGGAGATACAGATTCGGTCCTTCTCTGAAGACTCCAGAGAAGTTACCGTACGATAGGAGCAAGGAGGAAAACGCGAAGATCGCGCAGACCGAAGTGGATGACTGGTTTCATGGGTTGAAAGCAAAGATACATCCACCTCCGGAGGAGAAGGTAGATCCGGTCAAAGCGAAGCGCACTCTGGCTGCCCTGACAAAACCACCCAAGTCTCTGCCGAAAGGCAACTATGAGCGCATTATTGGAAAGGCATTTGCCGAAGCGGAGAGGTCGGGAAGTACTGTCAGTGATCAAAGGATGAAAGAACGACGAGCTGGGAAACAAATTGCCCAGCTCGGCGAACAAGCAAGCAATCGTGCCCCCGCACAAGGTGCTCGCTAGCGACATCGTCGATCCGAGGATGGTGCCCGGTTATGGCAATCCTGCAGATTACCTGCCCGACGATGTACATTATGATTTCTTGGAGGTGCAGATACAAAGATCTGATACAGGAAGCCTCTCGTCAAAGATGAAAGCTCTCTATCAACGATGATGCGAAGATTGCATGATTGGTACATGAAAACCAGCAAAGAGTCGAGGGAGGAGTACTTTGTATGTGAGAGTTAAAAGGAGCATGACCTCCTTGGAATTGAACTGTTGCCTATTCCATTTGAGGAGTTCTATCAGTTTTTCAATCAATTGGCCCTCGATAAAGCAACGGTCACCTGCTACATGTCGTAAGTAGTACTACTTCTGTCATTAAGTATCTCTATATAACTCAGCTCTTTCATTGCATGTATTTATAAATATCCTCACTATATTATGCAGATTGAAGATCGCGAAATGAAGAAAAGACAAGTGGGTGATATTGGTTTCATTAACACATATCTCATAGATGCAAATGAGGTTAAATGTCGTGCCGAGAAACCGAGGCCAACTTACTACGATCGTTGGAAATAAATGAACACAAAATTTAATACTCTTTCCTTACAACTACAAGTGAGTGTTCTTGTCTTGTGGCATATTCGGTTTCCTTATTAGTCAGGTTATAGTAATGTAATTGATGACTTATGCATGCGTTCGCAGGTTCCACTATATTCTCCTAGAGATTAAGCTTGAGCAGGAGTAGTAACTATCTTAGACTCGAGGCGAAAAGATCCCAAGGAGTATCGGACATGACTGAAATGCTCGAGAAGTAAGTTAAATCGATCATTATCCACCATATCAGCAACTTTGTTCATTTCTCGATATCAAGTAATTGTTTTCTTTGTATGGCAGGGCTTGGGAAAATTCACCAAAAAGCTCCGGACTACCGAAGAAGCTGCAATTTAGACACCAAAGTAAGTACTATATAGTAGCATATTCCACGCGCATCTCCTAGTGATTCAAGCGCTAGTTTCATCAATACCATTTAGCATGCTTGCTAATTATCAGTTTGATTGACCTCTGTTTCTTGTAAAGTGGTTGTGGCAGGAACAAGGAATGATTTACTGTGGATACTACGTTTGCGAGTCCATCCGCCACACGACCTGTGAGAGGGCTACTCCGACAAACAATATGAAGTGCGTAAATAAAAATATTCACAATTTTATTTTATTACCATCATTTGTGTTGAGTTTCATTCATTCATATATATATATATATATATATATATATATATATATATATATATATATATATATATATATATATATATATATATATATATATATATATATATATATATATATATATATATTGACCCCTTTCTTAAAATTAGATGTTTGGAGCGGGATGAACTCCTAGCACCAGATCGCATGAGAGCAACTCAAGAGGAATTGGCGGCATTCTTTCTTGACCACGTGATCGCTGAAGGCGGAGAATACTATGTGGACCACGCGTCCGTATGTTAGGAGATTATATATTTGTAAAGATAATTATTGTATATATGTAGCGGTAGTGTCGGATAGATATACGAGAACTTGTTGTTCGACCAATCTCGGAGAAGGAGAGGTGGTCGATATCACTTCTTTCTGTATGCATATATGTTCATGGCGATCTTCTGTTTTCTTAATTACTAGCTAGCTAGCGTGTCTAGCTAGTCCTCTCTATCGTATGTATAGTACGTAGCGTCGACCAAGCACGGACAAAAGAGAGGACACTTTTCTCTATTAATTAGCTAGCTATAGCACAATATATGAAACACCTAAATTAACCCCCAAAACCACCCAAACCCCCGTTTCAAAAAAAAAACAAAACCAGAGCCATAGAAATGTTGTGGCGTGGATGCCTATTGGTCCCGGTTGGTGCCACCAACCGGGACCAAAACCCTCCGCTGGGCTCGCCGGACAGAGCCACGTGGAGGCCCATCAGCCCCGGTTACGGATAGAGCCGGGACTAAAGGGCGAGGGTATTAGTACCGACCCTTTAGTCCCGGTTCATGAACAGGGACTAAAGGCCCTCACCAACCGGGTCAATAGGCCCCTTTTCTACTAGTGAACACAAAGCTCGGTACCGTACTCGAATTGCTGCAGTGGAAGGCAGAGAATGCTGTGCCTGATAAAGGATTTGAGAAGCTACTGAAAATAATGAAGAAGAAGCTTCCAAAGGATAACGAATTGCCCGACAGTACATACGCAGCAAAGAAGGTCGTATTCCCTCTAGGATTGGAGGTGGAGAAGATACATGCATGCCCTAATGACTGCATCCTCTACCGCGGTGCCTACAAGGATCTGAGCGCATGCCGGTATGCGGTGCATTCTGATATAAGATCAGACGAGATGACCACAGTGATGTTGACGGCGAGCCTCCGGGAAGAGGGTTCTGCGAAGGTGATGTGGTATGCTCCTATAATACCACGGTTGAAACGTCTGTTCAGAAACGGAGAGCATGCCAAGTTGATGCGATGGCACAGTGAGGACCGTAAGAAAGACGGAAGTTGAGAGCACCCCGACGGTCGCAGATGGAGAAAAATTGAGAGAAATCTTGGGATGAGTTTGCAAAGGACCCAAGGAACGTATGGTTTGCTTTAAGCGCTTGACGGCATTAATCCTTTCGGGAGCAGAGCAGCAATCACAGCACTGGCCCGTGACTCTATGTATGTATAACCTTCCTCCTTGGATGTGCATGAAGCGGAAGTTCATTATGATGCCGTTCTCATCCAAGGCCCTAAGCAACCCAACAACGACATTGATGTGTACCTAAGGCCATTAGTTGAAGAACTTTTACAGCTGTGGAATGGAAGCGGTGTACGACGTGGGATGAGCACAAAAGGAGAATTTGACCTAAAGGCGTTGCTGTTCGTGACCATCAACGATTGGCCCGCTCTCAAGTAACCTTCGGGACAGACAAACAAGGGATACCACGCATGCACGCTTTGTTTACTTGACACCGATAGTATATACCTGGGAAGCTGCGGGAAGAATGTGTACTGGGCCATCGTCGATTTCTTCCGACCAACCATCAATGTCAAAAGAAAGGCAAGCATTTCAAAAGCGAGGCAGATCACGGAAGAAGCCCGCCATGCGCACCGGTGATCACGTACTTGCTATGGTCAATGATTTACCGTAATCTTTGGAAAGGGTCGGTGGACTAGCTGTTCGAATGACGCGAGAATCACGCACCCATGTGGAAGAAGAAATCTATATTTTGGGACCTACCCTCTTTGGAAAGACCTAGAGGTCCGCTCTTGATCGATGTGATGCACGTGACGAAGAACCTTTGCGTGAACCTGCTAGGCTTCTTGGGCGTGTATGGGAAGACAAAAGATACACCGAGGCACGAGAGGACCTGCAACGCTTACGAAAAAGAGGGCATGCCTCCGAAGCGATATGAAGGTCACGCCAGCTACGCTCTTACGAAAGAAGAGAAAGAAATATTCTTTCAATGCCTGCTCGATATGAAGGTCGGCGGCTTCTCGTCGAATATAAAGGGAATAATAAATATGCGGAGAAAAGTTCCGAACCTAAAGTCTCATGACTGCCGCGTGATTATGGCGCAACTGCTTCCGGTTGCATTGAGGGGTTTCTACCGAAAGCGTCCGATTAGCCATTGTGAAGCTATGTGCATTCCTCAATGCAATATCTCGAAGGTGATCGATCCAGAAATCGTACCAACGCTAAGGAGTGATGTGGCGCAATGTCTTGTCGGTTTGAGCTGGTGTTCCCACCATCCTTCTTCAATATCATGGACGACGTCCTAGTTCATCTAGTCGGCGAGATTGTCATTACGGGGCCCGATTTCTACACAATATGTACCCCTTTGAGAGGTTCATGGGATTCCTAAAGAAATATGTTTGTAACCGCTCTAGGCCAGAAGGAAGCATCTCCATGGGCCATCAAACAGAGGATGTCATCGGGTTTTGTGTTGACTTCATTCCTGGCCTTAAGAAGATAGGTCTCCCTAAATCGCGGTATGAGGGGAGACTGACCGAAAAACACGCTTGGAAGAGACTCAATAATATGCGAGGACGGATATTCTTGGTCTCAAGCACACTACAGCTTCTCTGAACTCTCGTTGGTGACCCGTATGTCGATGAACACAAGAACGATCTGCGCTCCAAACACCGAGCAAAGTCGACGATCGGATTACGATGTGAACACATCGGGACTTTCAGCAGTTAGTTGGAAACACGTCTCGAGGTGACAACCACTGTTTGTGACGAGCTGTACTTGTTGTCGAGGACCATCTTCGACTGTAATGATTTGGAAAGGATCTGAGATAAGCGGGAATACATTTTACACGATTGACCAAGATGAAAAGAGCACCAACCAAAACAGCGGTGTCCGCTTTGATGCAACAACCGACAAGGAAATGACACATATTATGGTTACATAGTAGACATATGGGAACTTGACTACGGAGTAGATTTTAAGGTCCCTTTGTTTAAGTGCAAGTGGGTCAATCTGTCAGAGGCGGAAGTGCAGGTAGACCCACGATGCGGAATGACAACAGTGGATCTGAAAAATCTTGGGTGCACTGACGAACCGTTCGTCCTAGCCAATGATGTGGCACAGGTTATCTATGTGAAGGACATGTCTACCATACCGAGGAAAAGAAAAGATAAGGAAGAGAATACATCATACAATGAGCCAAAGCGCCACATAGTTCTTTAGGAAAAAGGACATCCTCTCGAGTGGAGGGAAAGGCAGACATGTCTAAGAAGAGTATGAAAAGTTTCATGAAATTCCCCCTTCAAAGTCAAGGCTGATGAAGCATCCCGATAAGCGATGAAGATTATCCATGGTTCTGGCGCAATAAGCAAAGCGACACAAGCGAAGAAAAAGTGAAGACTTTCTCCATAACTATTATGATGATACCATGCCAACTTTGTAATGATTTAGTATGATACCATTGTCCGTTTTGTACTCACACGGTTTATAAGCCCGTCCCTCTACACGCCTTGTTGAGCTCACAAACTTGTGATTCACACAAATTTCAAAGAAAACTAATGGCACAAACAGAAAGTTTATAATTTTGCTGACCTAAAAGCAAAAAAGAATTAAAAATAAAGCAAAAACCAAAATAAAATAAATAATGCAGAAAACAAAACAAAAAACTTGAAAAAAATAAAAATAGCAACAATAAGTATTTTGTTGTAAGTAGAAACAAAATAAAATAAATAAATAAAGCAAAAAAGTGTTTTCAAATTTGAAAACTAATGGCACTAACAGAAAGTTTATAATTTTTCTAAAACTAAAAGCAAGAAGAATTAAAATATAAAGCGAAAAACAACAAAAATAAATAATGCAGAAAACATAACAAAAAACTGAAAAATAATAAAAATAGCAACAATAAGTATTTTGTTGTAAGTACAAAAAAAATAAAATATATAAAGCAACAAAGAAAACAAAAAAGTGTTTTCAAATTTGAAAACTAATGGCACTAACAAAAAGTTTATAATTTTTCTAAAACTAAAAGCAAAAAGAATTAAAAATAAAGCAAAAACAACAAAAATAAATAATGCAGAAAGCAAACCCAAAAACTGGAAAAAAATAAAATAGCAACAATAAGTATTTTGTTGTAAGTAGAAACAAAAGAAAATAAATAAAGCAACAAAGAAAACAAAAAAAAAGTGCAACCTCATCGGGCCCCACGGCTGAATACGACTAGAAACCCTACCATGGGCCAGGATTCAGGCCCTTGGAGGCCCATTAAACCACAGCACAGATGGCAAGGTTAGGCCGAAGCTGCAGTTGAGAGGAGCTCGAGAAGGTGGGCGCAGCAGCGCTTATAAACCACTCGAGCTCTCTCAACTAGCGAGTGGGACTAAACTTTTGGCGTGAGGCAGCACAAGGCCTTTGGTCGGTTGGTGGAACCAACCGGGACTAAAGACTTTGGTCGGTTCGTGGCACAAACCGGGACTAATGCCCCCTTTAGTCCCGGTTGATGCCACCAACCAGGACAAACCGCCGCTTCCGCCCTTTGGGCTGCTGAAATTTGGCCTTTGGTCGGTTGGTGGCATCAAGCGGGACTAAAGAGGGCATTAGTCCCGGTTTGTGCCACGAACGGGACCAATCTCGATGTATATAAGCAACACTTGTGAAAATTGTCGGTTTCATCGGCGCATTTGCCCCGACCGCCCTAACCTCCCGACGCTGCTAGGCTGCCCCTAACGCCGCCCGCCGCCGCCGCCGTCGCCACGCCGTCGTCACCATCGCCGTCGCCCGCGCCGTTATGCGCCGCCGTCGTCACCATCACCGTCGCCGCGCGTCGTCGTGCCGCCGTCTGCCCCATTGTCGTCGCCGCCACCGCATCTGCCCCAACGCCGTCGCCTGCCTCGTCGTCGCCGTCCCGCCCGTCGCCGTCGCTACCCCTGCCTCCATGACCTCGCCATCGTCCAACGCCTCTCCGACCTCGCCGTCGCCTCCGCCTCCCCGACCTCGCATTCGCCTCCTCGCGTCAGCCCCTGCCCTGCCCCGAGCGTGCCACCTCTGCATCAGGCCGGCCCGACATCGCCGTTGCCGGCGCCGCCTGATGAGCCCCAGCGCACCTGCCCCGCCCCTGCCGCTGCCGCCACCGTATGATGTTTTTTGTTCATAGATGTGATGCTTTTTTCATAAATGTTCATGTATATATATTGATGTATGGATATATGTATGATGCTTTTTGCATATGTGTTGATCTAATGTTTTTTTTTCTGCATATATATATGATGTTTTTTGTTCATAGATGATCATATGAATTTTTTTGTTCATAGATATGATCATATATATGATGTATGCATGGATCGATGTGGATGGAATATGATGTTTTTTGTTCATAGAATATGATGTTTTTTTATTCATAGATTTTATTTTGTTCATGAGAGAGGCGTGGGCGTCGAGGAAGTTGTACTATTTAGAGTTAGAATTAAATGAGGAAGAAGGAAAATAAGGAAAAGAATAAAAGAGGAAGAAGGAAGAAGGAGAAGAAGAAGGAGAAGAAGAGGAGAAAAAAAATAAGAAGAGGAAGTAGAAGAAAAAGGAGAAGAAGAAGGAATAGAGAGAAGAAGAAAAAAATTCTATTTTCTTCTTCTCCTCTCTTTTTTTCTTCTATTTTTCTTCTTCTTTCTTCTTCTTTCTTTTTTCTTCTTTCATTTCTTCTTCTTCTTCTTCTTCTTCTTCTTCTTTTTATCGGGAGCGAGGGTGTCGAGGATCACTGAGGGTCGACGGTGGGAACTAGGCTAGAGGGTCGCGAGGGTCACAGAGGGGTCGAGGTCGTCGAGGCGGTCGAGGGTCAATGTTTTGAGGTCGAGGTCGTCGAGGCGGTCGAGGTCAATGTTTTGAGGTCGAGGTTCGAGGGTTCTAGGCTCGAGGTTTGAGGTTCTCGGGTTCGAGGTCGAGGATCGAGGTCATCGAGGGCTGCGGTTCGACATTGAGGTTCATCAAGGGTCGAGGTTTGAGGCAAAAGGGTTTGAGGTTCGAGGTTCTAGGAATTCGAGGTTCGAGGTTCTAGGGTTCGGTCGAGGTCATCGAGGGCCGAGGTTCGAGGTCGAGGGTCGAGGTTCGAGGTTCTAGGGTCGAGGTCGAGGATTCGAGGTTCTAGGGTCGATGGTTCGAGTGTTCAAGGGTCGTCGAGGGCCGAGCATTCGAGGTCGAGGTCGTCGAGGTCGAGGATCACCGAAGGGTCGAGAGGTTGCCTATTGTCAAAGTATTGAAGAAACCCATGGCTTCATCATTGGCGGAAGTAAGGGGCATGATGGTGCGAAGTTCTCAAGTTGTTGCAGGCGGAGTCCGGATAGGATAATCCGCCTTTTGGTACAAATTTCAGCAAAGCGAATTATCCTATCTGGGATTCCTTTCGAATAACTGAAACTTCGTACCATCATGTGCATGTTACTTTGCCTAATGATGAAGACATGGTTTTGTTGAATCCTTTGACACTAGACCTGAAGCGCCCGGGACTAATGCCCTTGCTATCCTCGACCCTCGGCGATCCTCGACCCTTGACCTGACCGCTCAGCGATCCACGACCCTCTACCTACATGGCGTCGATGCCCACGTCACTTGTGGGACATATAGATGTAGTGTTCAGCGCCACGACCCCCTCCCGATAGCTTCAACACGTGGGGGGTCGATATACCCCTCCTTGAAGCGTTCTCGAGGCCACCGAAACACTAGAGAAGCAAAGCATCGAGGCCACTAATTAATATGATTCCTTATTGTGATTAGCTAGCTAGTTCTCGTTTGCCACTAATATATCCATATCTGTCATGTTTGAATAATAATTGCCATGTTGTAAATATTTGTAGAAACTATGGACACCCGCCACGAGGCGAAGCACAAGAAGCGTTGTTGAGGGACATAACCGCACAAGGAAGTGATGCCGTACGCTCGTTGATGTTTCTCAACGACAACGATGGTCTGGAAGGAGAGGTTGAAGAAGCAGCTGGCTATGATTTACATGGCTCCGATGACCCAATGCGGTGCAAGAAGGAGAGGGTGAAGAAGTAGACCGTGAGGGCGGCTCGGTGATCACCAAACCGAGTCCGCCAGATATATATATTAGTTAAGCCTGTCTTGACTAGCTAATTGATGCATTCATTGTTTTGGTATGTACACATATATTAATTAACTCTCGTCATTGTTCTTTTTCTAGCCCTCCGGATCGAGCACAACCGGTAAAGAGGCGAGGCCGAAGAAAAAGTTGAGCTCGGATGAAAAGTTTGAGATCATACAAATCGCGTGTGACGGCCAACCGATTGAACCCTACGGACAAAGAAGGCATTTGTTGCTCGGTCACGGGGTTCGGTTAGGGACAAGATCGATCAGCATCCACCAATGGTATAAGCCTAGAGCGAAGACCACGAGGTGTCTTGTGTCAATGATATGCAGAAAAATGATCTTTGGACTGAGCTGAAGTCAAATTTTACCCTACCGCTAGAGGATGATCCGGAGAAGCGATAATAGAGCCATTAATCAAGTCTTTTGCTCTTAAAAGATGGCAGAACTATTCAGGAATTGGAAGAAAGAACTCAATCGTATGTCGAAAAAATGAGACACCAGAATTCAAGGGCAAATATGAGGCGATCGAGAGATGGTGGCCCGCATTTGTGGCCTACAAGACATCGGAAAAGAGTAAAAAGATGTCGGCGACAAACAAGAGAAATGCTGCGAAGAAGAAGCTTCACCATCGCGCGGCGTCGGTGGCTACCTCGTAGCCCGGCCTAAGTGGGCCAAGGCTGAGAATGATCTGCTTGATAAAGGGATCGAACCGAGACAATGAACTGGCGGACCGTTGCGGACCTGGTTCTTGAGGCGGCGGATCCTTGGACCCTATAACGGGAAGTGCATATGGGACGGACGAACAATTGGACATACCAGTCAAGAGGCTTCAGCAATATATCGAGCAGCGCAGCAAGGGAAGTTCGTTCGAGACGAGGAGAAGGGCGAGCTCACAATGGCCCTCGGGAATCCTGAGCACCACAGGACGGACACGAGGCACGCCGAGCTCCGTTTCGTGGAAGGATGGATTTCGGACGCGGGGTTACAAAACCCATGAGAGGAGGAAGAAGCTGGAGCAGAGCCTAATGCAGGCGCTGCGAAAGGGTAATGGGGCTAGAGGAATGAGAAGAGGAGCGAAGCAGCAGATCACAACAAGCGACCTGCGAAGCTTCCCGAAGCTACCCGCCATCTCGGCGGAGAAGCAGCGTGGCTTCCACCGAGCTGCTTCAGCGAGCAACATGCCTTAGCGGCTCCTGCCGCTATCCGTGGATGCTATCACGATGCTGAACATTGCCACCTTATGGCGCAATGGAGCAATTTGAAGGTCAAGGCGGCTGTTGGCTCTGTTTATCCTACTAAACCCGACTCAACTTTTCATTGCGGCCGATTCGAAGGATATGCTAAGGTGATGGTCGATGAAATAACGGAGGATTTGAGGACCTCGGCTTGACCACCCTACGGTGAAGGGGAGTATCGGCTGGGTTACGCTCTGAAGACTCCATGCCTATGGCGGAAGGATCTCATCAACCTTCCGGCTGGGCGCCTCCGCCTCCTCCTCCTCCTCCGGTGAGTCAGGGCACTCCGCCTCCTCCACCGCCTCCTCCTCCCGTGAGTGGCGATCAGGGCACTCGGCGGCTCCTTCTCCGCGCGTGGCGGCACTCCGTCTCCTTCTCCGCTTTGCACCAGCGGCGCGAGCAGCCAGCCTCCTCCTTCTCCGCCTCGTCGGCATGGGCGGAAGAGACCCGCCGCCCGCTCTGGCTGCTCCGTGGCGTAGTAGTCCTTCTCCTCCGCCTCGTAAGCAAGGAAAACATCCGCTCCGTCTGCTCTGCGGCATCTAGCAGTACAGCCAAAGGCGGGAGGAAATCTGATTCGGTCCTTCTCTGAAGACTCGGAGAAGTTACCGTCTGAGAGGAGCGAGGAGGAAAGCGAAGATCGCGTGGGACGAAGTGGATGACTGGTTTCAAGGGTTGAAAGCAAAGAGACATCCACCTCCGAAGGAGAAGGTAGATCCGGTCAAAGCGAA
Organism: Aegilops longissima; assembly: GCA_021605205.1. Lineage (NCBI taxonomy): Eukaryota > Viridiplantae > Streptophyta > Magnoliopsida > Poales > Poaceae > Aegilops > Aegilops longissima. The sequence continues at coordinate 291,823,355 of CM038678.1, forward strand.
GTGCACTCTGGCTGCCACGACAAAACCACCCAAGTCTCCGCCGAAAGGCAACTATGAGCGCATTATTGGAAGGCATTTGCGAAGCGGAGAGGTTGGGAAATACTGTCGATGATCAAAGGATGAAAGAGCGACGAGCTGGGAAACAAATTGCCCAGCTCGGCGAACAAGCAAGCAATCGTGCCCCCGCTCAAGGTGCTGCTAGCGACATCGTCGATCCGAGGATGGTGCCGGTTATGGCAATCCTGCAGATTACTGCTTGACGATGTACATTATGATTTCTTGGAGGTGCAGATACAAAGATCTGATCACGGAAGCCTCTCGTCAAAGATGAAAGCTCTCTATCAACGATGATGCAAAGATTGCATGATTGGTACATGAAAACCTGCAAAGAGTGCGAGGAGGAGTACTTTGTATTTGAGAGTTAAAAGGAGCATGATCTCCTTGGAATTGAATTGTTGCCTATTCCATTTGAGGAGTTCTATTAGTTTTCAATCAATTGGCCCTCGATAAAAGCAACGCTCACCTGCTACTGTCTCGTAAGTAGTACTACTTCTGTCATTAAGTATCTCTATATAACTCAGCCCTTTCATTGCATGTATTTATAAATATCCTCACTATATTATGCAGATTGAAGATCGCCGAATTGAAGAAAAGACAAGTGGGTGATATTGGGTTCATTAACACATATCTCATAGATGCAGCTGAGGTTAAATTTCGTGCCAAAGATACCGAGGCCAACTTGCTACAATCGTTGGTAATAAATGAACACAAAGATATAATACTCTTTCCTTACAACTTCAAGTGAGTGTTCTTGTCTTGTGGCATATTCGGTTTCCTTATTAGTCAGGTTATAGTAATGTAATATTGATGAGTTATGCATGTGTGCGCAGCTACCACTATATTCTCCTAGAGATTAAGCTTGAGAAGGGAGTAGTAACTGTCTTTGACTCAAGCGAAAAGATCCCAAGGAGTATCACGGGCATGACTGAAATGCTCGAGAAGTAAGTTAAATCGATCATTATCCACCATATCAACAACTTTGTTCATTTCGATATCAAGTAATTGTTTTCTTTGTATGGCAGGGCTTGGGAAAATTCACCAAAAAGCTCGGGACTACCAGAAGAAGCTGCAATTTAGACACCAGTAAGTACTATATAGTAGCATATTCCACGCATCTCCTAGTGATTCAAGCACTAGTTTCATCAATACCATTTAGCATGCTTGCTAATTATCAGTTTGATTGACCTCTGTTTCTTCTAAAGTGGTTGTGGCAGGAAGAAGGGAATGATTTCTGTGGATACTACGTTTGCGAGTCCATCCGCCACACGACACGTGAGAGGGCTACTCCGACAAACAATATGAAGTGCGTAAATAAAAATATTCACAATTTTATTTTATTACCATCATTTGTGTTGAGTTCATTCATTCATTCATATATATATATATATATATATATATATATATATATATATATATATGTATGTATGTATGTATTGACCCCTTTCTTAAAATTAGATGTTTGAGCGGGATGAACTCCTAGCACCAGATCGCATCTGAGCAATTCAAGAGGAATTGGCGGCATTCTTTCTTGACCACGTGATCGCTGAAGGCAGAGAATACTATGTGGACCACGCGTCCGCATTCTAAAAGATAATTATTGTATATATGTAGCGGTAGTGTCGGATAGATATACGAGAACTTGTTGTTCGACCAATCTCTCGGAGAAGGAGAGGTGGTCGATATCACTTCTCTCTGTATGCATATATGTTCATGGCGATCTTACATTTGCTTAATTACTAGCTAGCTAGAGTGTCTAGCTAGTCCTCTCTATACGTATGTATAGTGCGTAGCGTCGACCAAGCATGGACAAAGAGAGGACACTTTTCTCTATTAATTAGCTAGCTATAGCACAATATATGAAACACCTAAATTAACCCCCAAAACCCCCAAACCCCCCTTTTCAAAAAAAACAAAAAACACAGCCATGGAAATCTTGATGCGTGGATGCCTATTGGTCCCGGTTGGTGCCAACCGGGACCAAAGGCCCTCCGCCTGGGCTCGTGAGACAGGCCACGTGGAGGACCATCAATCCTGGTTCTGGATAGAACCGGGACTAAAGGGCTAGGGTATTAGTACCGACCCTTTAGTCCCGGTTCAGGAACCGGGACTAAAGGCCCTTACCAACCGGGACAATAGGCCCTTATTCTACTAGTGACAAAACAATTTGTAGACTTTCGGTCGACCATAGATGGAGGCCAAATTTCTAGTCGAGCTCTTGACGAGTCTTGCTGTCCTGTTGCTGTGTAGTTCAGAACTTCTTGATGGTGTCCAGGGGCTCGGCAGCCGCACTATGGTGCTACTTGAGAAGGCCGCTCTATACCTCTACTGCTAGGGCGGCGGTGTGCTCCTCTATTTGGAGGGAGCGTTCCGTGTTGCCATTGATTGTTATGACGCTGCGTGGGCCAGGCATCTTGAGCTTGAGATATGCGTAGTGTGGTACTGCGTTGAACCTAGCAAACGTTGTTCGTGCGAGGAGTGCGTGGTAGCCGCTGTGGAATGGGATGATGTCGAAGATTAACTCCTCGCTTCGTAAATTGTTTGGAGAGCCGAAGACCACTTCGAGCGTGATTGAGCCCGTAAATAGGGCCTCGACGCCTGGTATGACTTCTTTGAAGGTAGTCTTTGTTGGTTTGATTCGTGAAGGGTCAATGCCCATCTTCCGCACACCATGTCTTGATAGAGCAGGTTGAGGCCGCTACCACCGTCCATGAGGACTCGTGTTAGGTTTAAGCCGTCAATAGTTGGGTCCAGGACTAGTGTGGCTGAACCACCGTGGCAGATGCAGGTTGGGTGGTCTCGTCGATCGAAGGTGATCGGGAATGAACACCACGGATTGAAATTTGGGGCGACTGGCTCTATCGCGTAGACATCCTGAGTGCTCGCTTGCGCTCCCTTTTGGGGATGTGTGTGGCATATATCATGTTCACCGTTTTGACTTGAGGGGGAAATTTCTTCTGCCCTCCAGTGTTCGGCTACCGGGGCTCTTCGTCCTCATCCCCGCTTTGCGATCCCTTTTCTTTATTTTCAGCATTTAACTTGCCAGCCTGCTTGAAAATCCAACAATCCCTGTTGGTATGATTGTCTTTCTTATCCGGGGTGCCATGTATTTGGCACGGACGGTCGAGTATGCGGTCTAGGCTTGAAGGTCCTTCATTGTTTCTTTTGTAGGGCTTCTTTTGTTGGCCAGACTTGGAGCCACTGAATCCGGTGTTGACTGTGGTGTCATCGGTGTTGTTATCATTGCTTCGGAGTTTGTGCCTATTGCGCCGGAGCTTGCCAGTGCTATTCTTGGCCTCAGAGGGGCCTGTCTCGCTAGATGTATTGTTAATACGGGCCAGCCAACTGTCCTCTCCCGCGCAAAAGCTGGTCATGAGTGCCGTGAGGGCTGCCATATACTTCGGCTTTTCTTGGCCAAGGTGGCATGCTAGCCATTCGTCACTGATGCTGTGTTTGAATGCTGATAAGGCCTCGGCGTCCGGAGAGTCAACGATCTGGTTCTTTTTGGTTAAGAACCTAGTCCAGAATTTTCTAGTTGATTCTCCAGGTTGTTGAACTATATGGCTTAAGTCATCGGCGTCTGGTGGCCGGACATAAGTTCCTTGGAAGTTGTCGAGGAAAGCCTCTTCCAAGTCCTCCAAGCTGCCGATGGAATTGTCAGGCAGGCTGTTAAGCCAGTGCCGAGCTGGCCCTTTGAGCTTGAGTGGGAGGTATTTAGTAGCGTGGAGATCATCTCCTCGAGCCATGTGGATGTGGAAGATGAAATCCTCGATCCACACTGCAGGGTCGGTTGTGCCGTCGTATGATTCGATATTGACGAGCTTGAATCCCTCGGGGAAATCGTGATCCAGTACCTCGTCTGTGAAGCAGAGATGGTGTGCGGCACCTCTGTACCGTGCCGTGTCGTGGCATAGCTCTAATGGAGTCCGTCTGCGGCATTCGGACCGGGCGTGGTTAGGTTTGGCATGTCCGAATATGTAGCTGTCTTCGTGCCTCGAGGCACGTTCTCGCAATCCGCAGATCGATCTTGTATGTCCTGCTCTACTGTCCAGGGTCTGCCGGAGGTCATATGTGTGACCCCGAATTCTCCCGTATTTATTTTTGCGGGGCGGTTGGGCAGGCTGTTGTTCGGCCTGAGTTGCCGCTTTGTCTGGACCACGTGGTGGCCGGTCGGCCGCCCTGTCTCGACCACGTGGTTGTCGTTCCACCTTACGCGAGGGAGATGTGTTCTCCGGTGCCTCCTCATTCAATTGAGGTAGCAGTCTGCGTTTTGGGTAGCTCTTGGTTGGGCGCTTGAGGCCGTATTCTTCTGCTGTCAGGACGTCAGTCCATCTGTCGACGAGCAGATCTTGTTCAGCTTGAAGCTGCTCCTGCTTCTTTCTCAGGCTCCTTGCGGTGGCTATGAGTTGGAGCTTAAAGTGCTCTTTCTCCAGAGGGTCCTCAAGCACGATGAAATCTTTGTTGCCGAGGCTTGTCTCCTCTTCGTAGGGTGGATGATAACTATCGTCCCTCGAGTCATCTTCTATGGCCTGTTCATCAGGGTTATCTTGCCCGTTGCCGTTTTCCTCCTGTTCGGATGCAGCTCTGACAGGGTCTTCGTTGTTCTCGGCGTCGCCCAGAGTACTATTTCCTCCGGTGCCGGTGCTGCCATCCTTTGAGCAACGAGGCTTAGAACGGCGCTTGGGGCGCCGGCGCTTGGACTGTGTCTCCGAGGGTTTGTTCTTGTCCGGCTCTTCTTTATCGTCGCCAGATCCTTTAGGTGTATCAACCATGTACACATCGTATGAAGAGGTGGCCGTCCAACGTCTAGTGAATGGCAGGTCTTGGCCTTGCTCCCTGTCGGCATCGTCGTCCATACCGTCGATGTCTTCAGAGCCATTGTCAAGCACGTCGGTTAAGTCATCGACGGTGGCAACGAAGTGGGTGGTGGGTGGGAAGCAAAATTCCTCATCGTGTGTCTCTAGCTCGGACCGGACATAGTTCAGCTATGAGTCCTCCACTAAGGATAATTTCTTCAAAGAATTTAGTACATCACCCAAAGGTGAATGCTGGAATACGTCTGCGGCGCTAAATTCGAAAATCGACAACCGATCCAGCTCGGTGTCTGCAGGTGTATCCGGTCCGGAACGTGCAGCCGGAAACGAGTCCGGGGTTCCGTTGACGCGAGCATTGCAGGATGTCGAGTCCGTGTGCGGCTCCAACACCGCGGACTTTATGGCCTCGGAGGGCGCGATCTGCTTCGGTACTGAGGCTGTTGGAGAAACAGGATCCATCTCCTGGGTGTGTTCCGATGACATATTTAGGTCATGCTCATCGGAGATAGGGGGAGCGATTGCCGCGGTATCAAGTCCCTCGAAGATCAAGTCTCCATGGATATCTGCAACGTAGTTTAAGCTTCCAAACCTGACCCGATGGCCAGGGGCGTAGCTATCGATCTGCTCTAGACGGCCAAGCGAGTTGGCCCGCAGTACGAAGCCGCCGAACACAAAGATTTGTCCGGGGAGGAAGGTTTCTCCCTTGAAGGCGTCATTACTGACGATCGAAGGGGCCATCGAATCCTTTTGTTGACGGCACAGTGGAAATCTCAATGAAAGCAACAATGTCAGTGTCAAAACCGGCAGATCTCGAGTAGGGGGTCCCGAACTATGCGTCTAGGATCCATGGTAACAGGAGACGGGGAACACGATGTTTACCCAGGTTCGGGCCCTCTCTATGGAGGTAATACCCTACTTCCTGCTTGATTGATCTTGATGAATATGAGTGTTACAAGAGTTGATATACCATGAGATCGTAATGGCTAAACCCTAGAAGTCTAGCCTATGAGTATATGGTAATGAATCTGTCCTATCCGGACTATGCCCTCCAGTTTATATAGACACCGGAGAGATCTAAGGTTACACGAGGTCGGTTACATAAGAGGGAATCTTCATAGTCGGTCGCCAAGGTTGCCTTCCATGCCAAGGAGAGTCCAATCCGGACACGGGTATAGTCTTCGGTCTTCGTGTCCTCATAGCCCATCAGTCCGGCCCATGGATAACAGGCCGGACGCCCGAGGACCCCTTAGTCCAGGACTCCCTCAGCTGCCGTCAGACCAAACACACTGAACCCATCCGTGCTGATGCCGACTCGAGGATGCCTCGAATCTGCCACATTGTCATCTTGTAATGCATCGAAGCTCTTCCATGCTTCACCGTCCGATATGGGCACCATCATCAGCTTCCCATCTGCATCTAGTTGGGTTCTTTTGCATGCTTTGTGCCATGTCATCTGTCTGTCCGTCTCTTCGACCATGAAAAGACGTCGAAGTCTTGGTACGATTGGCATATACCGAAAAACATTAACGGGGTTTTGGTCTGCGTCTTCTCACCCATACCGTTGTCTACCACAACATAACTGGATGACTTGCAAATGGGACAATAGTTAAAGTCCGCATACTGAAGCCTAAATAAGGCACATCCTTTCTCACAGGCATGTATATTCTCATAGGAAATCTTAGGAGCACGGTGGATTTTGTCTGACTGGTACAGGTTTGCAGGTAGTGCATGGCCTTTGGGTACAAAACGTCCAAATATTGTCATCATTGCGTAGTAGCATTCTCTGCCCAATTAGAATTGAGTCTTCACAGCCATTATTTGTGAGATGGCATCCAGCTGACAAAGCTCAGTGTGCTCGTGGAGAGGACGTTTTGAAGACTCCAACATTTCATTGAAGGCCTTTGCAGATTCCTCCATCTCATCGTCCGAATCCCGAGCATCATCAAAGTCTTGCACCATGTCTTGCATCCTGATACCATCACTACTAGAATCAAGAACTTTGCCGTCTGCCGTTTCTTTGCCATCAGCTAGCTGATGGCAAAGAGGATATTTGCCATCAGCTTGAAGAAACCTGACGGCAAAGAAGAAGCTGACGACAAAGAAAGTGTTTGCCGTCAGCTCTGCAGCTAGCTGACGACATAGAACCTTTGTCGTCCGCTAGCGGACGGCAAAAAGGCAGGGTGGGCCGATAGTGAGGGGCAGCTAACGGCCACTTTCTTTGCCGTCTGCTAGCTGATGGCAAAGAAACTTTGCCGTCCGCTAGGAGACGGCAAATAAACTGGCCGTTCTAGCGTCCGTCAGCTAGCAGACGGCAAAGAGCTGTGCCCTATATGTATCAAAACGCCCTTGTGCCATGGCCCTCTCTCTCCCTCTCCCCTCATCCTAACCCGTGCGCAGCCTCCTGCGAACCAGCCCCTCGCCGTGCAGCCACAGGGCGTCGCCACCCGGCCGCCCGCCTCGTGGCACCGCTCCGCCCGCCCGTCCGCCACTTGGGCCTCCTCGATGCCCGACCCGCCCGCCCGCCGCACCTGCCCGCCCTGCCCAGCCACCTGCCAGACCATACTGCCGCGCCGCCTCGCCGCCCGCCCATGGCCTCTCGCCACCTCGACCTCTCCGCCCCTCCGCCCCACCTCGCTGCGCCGGCTGCTCCAAGGTGAGACATTTTTGTTTTTTTTTCTGTTTTTAAGATTTAGTTTAATTAGGTTTAGTATAATTTAGATTAGGTTTTGTTTAGTTTGGTTAGTTTACTTTAGGTTTAGTTTAGTTTAGTTTAGGTCAAGTTTCTAGTTTAGTTTAGGTTTAGTTTAGTTAGTTTAGTTTGGGTTTTATTTAGGTTTAGTTTAGTTAGTTTAGTTTAGGTTTAGTTTGGTTTACTTTAGATTAAGTTTCTAGTTTATTTTGAACATGTGAAATTTGTTGTTATTTTTTTAGTTCAAGCATTTATTCCCGCATACTCGTCATCGACTCGGCGGAGGAGGCCTGCTTGATAATAGGGGCCATGTCCGAGACTGGGCTCCGCCGGGCTGGTACTAGGAGGTTCTACCTTCCGGGGGGCGCAGGTTGGTGAGGAGTCAGCCCGTCATTGACCCGAACCTTGTTTGGTGGTGGTCACATGGGCCAGTCATGGTGCCGAGGCTTTCATACACCACGGAGGTGGTCCTTCACCATGTCATCGAGGAGGACTAGCACGTCCGTTGCTACATGGTTGCGTTGGAGGGTAGGTTCGGAAATACCTGGCAGGTTCTTCTGGGATCTCATTGGAGCTATGATCCTGTGATGGTTCCTTCTCTTTGGGTGTCCACCGCCCGCGTCGATACCCATCGTTCGCTATGGTTCTAGCTGTATTAGCGATGCTATATTTATGATACTATACGAGATGTATTAGTGATAATATTCGACGATGTACGGATGCAAGAGATTATGTAGTTTGCTTATTGAATGCATGCTAATTTAGTTTACCCGGGGACGAGCGGGTTAGGGTGTTCCTCGGTGTCGATGTTACCCTAAATAGCAAATATCGTCAGTGTGAGATACATGTGGCCGTCGGTGTCGAATACTACATCCACGTCCTACAAGTGACACAGGGGTCCTGCGTCCCGCAGCAATAGTTCTCGGCGTCGATGGCGGTCGAACACCATTGCAAATTTGTCTGGCAACCTCAGAGATGACGATTGAAAGCTAAATGTTGAAACTTGAAACACCCAAACTGACTCAAGTCGGTTTGGTTGTTTGAAATTTCAAAACTTGGCTTTAATCCTCACCACAGAGGCTGCCAGCCAAATTTGCCAAGGTGTTTGATAGACATCGGCCACCAGAACTATTGTTGTGGGACGCCGGGCGCCGGCGTCACTTGTGGGACGTGGATCTAGTGTTCAACATCGAATGCCTCATGTATCTTGCACCGATGGTACTTGCTATTTAGGGTTCGATCAACGTCGAGGAACCCCTAACCCGCTCGTCCTGTTGTAAATATTTAGTTTGGTTGACGGAAAAAACAATATTGCTACGAAACTCAATTTTTTATTTAAATGTGCAGGTTTTTCATCGCTGCGAGGGTCTAGTGTTCAACGAGCTGCGCCCCTGCGTTCACGGGTTAGCACAAATGACATCTCATCCCCCCTTGATTTTCTCTGTTCCGGTCTTCGTGCCGATGAAACTTGCTAGCTATTGGTGTCTTCAATCATCAGTATGCATGAACACTATGCGTCTCCCATTCGAAAGGGTTACATCTATAAATATGCATGCATTTGCATATTTATAACCGTGATTCTTTCAAATTGTCCAACGTTATCCATGGACAGCCCGAGTATGTGTAGATTGGGTTTGTTTTCCCATATGCTCTGCTCCGGATCCAATGCAGAATTTCGTCAGTGCTTCCCTGTTGTTCTCCGGGTACACATCCTCTCTGCTTATTGCCGAGACATGTATCAGGAGAACAATGGGGAGGTGCTACCAAAATTTTGCGTTGGATCCGGAGCAGAGCATGGGAAAATGAACCCAATCTACACATACTCGTGTGGGATTAGGACCTATCTTTACCTATTAGCGTCTGGGTTGCATGGACGTAATAAAAGTGACAAACTCCATTAGCTGATGAATATATACATGCGGATATATATATATATATATATATATATATATATATATATATATATTTCTTATGTGTCATTTAGCTAGGCAAGATGAGTGATTGTGCATGGATGTACACCGGTCACACTTGTCAGAGAGACAGGACCACTGGATGGTTAACAAAAACCAAGGGGTTTCTGAGAGCCGCATTTGCAAATGGCCAGAGGACAACATTGTGCCCCTCCAGTGGGTGCAACAATTGGCACAAGAGGACAGAGGATGAAATGGGCAAACACCTGCAGAAGTGGGTTTTTTCGCCAGATTATACGGTGTGGACATTTCATGGCGAGTCTGCCCAACGTGCGAGAGATGAGGTGCTGCATCATCGCACTGACGAGCATGGTACCGGGTTGCAAGACATGGTGCAAGAGTTTGATGATGCTCGGGACTCGGACGATGAGATGGAGGAATCTGCAAAGGCCTTCTATGAAATGTTGGAGTCTTCAACACGTCCTCTCCACGAGCACACCGAGCTTTGTCAGCTGGATGCTATCTCACAAATAATACCTCTAAAGGCTCAATTCAACTTGGGCAGAGAATGCTATGACGCAATTATGACAATATTTGGACATTATCTACCCAAAGTCCATGTACTACCTGCAAACTGTACCAGTCAGATAAAATTCTCCGTGCTCTTAAGATGTTCGCCGATGGGTACGCAGCGAATCTAAAGAGGGGAGCGAGTCTTGATAAATTGAAGATATTTGGTCTCATGAGTCATTATTGGCACATACGGATTGATCGAGTAATGCCGGTGATGTTGTGTGGCTTCATCCCTGAGGATGAATGGATAGTACTGGCAGAGCTGAGCTATTTCTTCCGTTTTCTCTGTGCGAAAGAACTATCGCCTGGCTCGCTAGAAGAAATGGAAGAGTTGGTGCCGAAGTTGATCTGCAAGTTAGAGAAGATCTTTCCGCCGGGCTTCTTTAATTCAATGCAGCACTTGATTTTGCATCTCCCAACCGAGGCAAGATTGAGGGGCCTGTGCAAAATCGTTGGTGCTAGGTCACTGAGAGGATGCAGAAGGCGCTACTAGCAAAAATGTAAAAATAAACATAGAATTGAAGCATCGATGGCTGAGGCATTCATTACTCAGGAGGCGACAAACTTCTTGACAGCACACTGCAAAGAAAAAGATTGTCATTTGCATAATCCAAAGCCTCGGTACAATGCTGACGAACCTAAAAAGGGAGGATCCAACCTCAGCCTATTCAAAGGGGATCTCGCACCATCCGGTGCTTCTAATTCCTTAATGTTGGATTTTGAAGAATGGCAGATTATTTCATTGTATATCTTCACCAACCTAACAGAAGTGCGGACGTACATCGAGTAAGTTCTCGGTATATTGTTTTGCAACTTCCAATTCCCTTGAACTACTCTTATTCCCGGATAAATTTGATACAGTCGATACGTCGCAATATTCTCTTATGGAGCGGTGATCCAAAAGGATTCCGTCGAACAATATGAGCTTCTGGCAATGCATGGACACGGCTATCCCGGTTTCATCTCTTGGTTCAAACAAATGGTAATTTCCATTAGACAATTTCATTTGTTCGTCTAATTTGTGGCTAATGCAATAATCCCTTTCGTATTAAACTTGTAGGCTAATTCAGAGCTTATGGACGCCGAATTGAGACAAGTCGCTAATGGTTTTGACTATAAGGTCCGTTCATTTGACAAATATGACATCAACGGGTATCGCTTTCGTACCTATGGCAAAGTGCCATCTATGGCCGACCGAAAGTCTACAAATTGTTGTGTCTCTGCTATCGGCGAAGGAGATACCAAGTATTATCGAAGAGTTGAAGCAATTTATAAACTTCAATTCTATGGTGCAAACCCACCAAACGTCGTAGTCTTCAAATGTTATTTGTTCCAACCGAAGGAGACTAGAAGGAATCATGAACATATAGGGCTAGTGGAAATCAATCAAAGCATCCATTTGGATGTTCCCGATGTCAATACTGTGGCTAAACAGGCAACCCAAGTTTTCTTTCTACCGTGGGCCTGTCAAAGTGATCCTAATCTCAAAGTTTGGGACGTCGTTTATGAAGTGTCGCCACACGTTAGACCACCTCCTCCCAATGAAGATGATTATGCACCTCACATTAACCCAAACACATATGAAGGAAAATTCTTCCAAGAAACGCGTATTTCCAAAAATTGTTTCAGAACCACTCTACTTCACCCCAGAACATTGAAGTAGACAGCGAAAGTGAACCCGACTTCACCCCTCAGCCGGAACAAGAAGAGCCTGAACTAGAAGAGGTTACTGCTGCGGATGACCTGTCAATGCTTGATAGATTACGTAGAGCTGGCTGAGGGAGTCCCAGATTAGGGGGTGTCCGGATAGCCGAATTATCACCGTTGGCCGGACTGCTGGACTATGAAGATACAAGATTGAAGACTTCGGCCCGTGTCCGGATGGGACTTTCCTTGGCGTGGAAGGCAAGCTTGGCGTCTGGATATGTAGATCTCCTACCATTGTAACCGACTCGGTGTAATCCTAACCTATCCGGTGTCTATATAAACCGGAGGGTTTTAGTCCGTGGGGCGAACAACAATCATACCATAGGCTAGCTTCTAGGGTTTAGCCTCCTTGATCTCGTGGTAGATCTACTCTTGTACTACCCATATCATCAATATTAATCAAGCGGGAGTAGGGTATTACCTCCATCAAGAGGGCCCGAACCTGGGTAAAAACATCATGTCCCTTGTCTCCTGTTACCATCCGCCTAGGCGCACAGTTGGGACCCCCTACCGAGATCCGCGGTTTGACACCGACATTGGTGCTTTCATTGAGAGTTCCTCGTGCCGTCGCCGTCGGGAAGGATGCCTCATCCGTCTTTAAAGGCGATACTATCGCCAAAGAAGCCTTGGCCACTGGTCGACTCTTTGGCTAGGTGGTTTCTTTTGACCGCCGGTTCGCCACCGCGCCGACGATGACCTCTCGAGTCATCGAAACCAATCTTCACGTTAATTCGAAACTTACCGAACAGTTGGATCCGATCGAGCTCTCCTCCCTAAACGAGCTCTTGGATCGCATCGCCGCCCTGGGAGTCGCCACAGACTACGACCAGATCGGGCCTAAAATTCGGGGACGGGGCGAGGCCCGTCCCGTCCTTCGCCGCTCCTCCAAGCTTCGACACGTGCCCTGGCCAGCGATGCATGCGGTGCCATGTAGGCAGGCAGGCAGCTGAGGTGGTGCAGTGGTGGAGCATCCATGAAGGGCTGCATGTTGCCACGCAGGTGCCTGCCCAGCTGGTTAGGTCGGCAGCTGCATGCGAACTGGGGCGGAGACTTAGCTGGTGCAGGCCTGACGGTGGCCCTGCTGGCGCGCTTGGCGAGGGCCTTGCCGGGTGGCCCAGCAAGGGTCTTGCCGTGGCGCGTAGGCGTCCCCGACAAGGATCTTGCCGCGGGTCTTGTGGGTTTCTTCGGTGAGGATGGCTGCCTTCCTATCCTTACTTGATTTTGACTACTCTTTGTCTTCACAAAGATCTGCATGCCACCACAGAGGTGCCTCCCGAGCCCTGTCCCAACGCATTTTTTGAGTGTTGGTGGGCTCAAGGGTGGCTGGCTCGGCTGGTGTGGGCGAAGCTTCTTGACAAGGGTCTTGCCGGGACTCTTGAAGGCTGCCCCCGACAAGGGTCCTTGTCGGGAAACCTGCAAATCCATCGATCTTTGTGGCCTTGGTCTTGGTGTTGCTTTGCTTCATCTTCTGCTTTCGGCTTCTCTCCGGCTCCCCTTTCCATGCCCTGTTATGCGCGGCCGTGGCGGGAGTCTCTGACTGCTCGTGCACAAGTAAAGGGGTCAAAAGGAGAGCCCCTACTTTTGTACACCGAAAGGAGCCCCCGGGCCTGGGCCACACATAAGCGCAACACGTTGTTGGGTCAGGCCCAAAACGTTGCGCGGGCAGTTGGGGCGGACTTTACAGTAGTAACTGCTCTGTCCGCTGTGCTTATCCACGACCCGCGTTGAACGCGCGACGTGGGGGTCGTGCGCGCGCATGACCGAAGCATGCTGGCGTCATCCCGTGGTGGACAGTAAAGAGGCGGCTTGCGTGTCTTTTTGAGACTGCAGGGCCTCCTCCCGTTTACTTCCCTCGCTTGGGAACCATCGCTCCACGCGTCCCACTGCGCCCGGCTCTTGCGCCACATTCGTTGCATGCATAATGCAGAGTGAATGACAGGCGCGCGGGGTGTGGGAAGTTGTGCGCGTGCGCGGGTCGATTCCCACGTGCCTTCAATGGAGCGGGGAGGGCGGTCGACGGCCCCGCTTGTGGTCACTTCAACAAGATGGACTGGCGAGAGGCGGCGAGCCCGCCCGCCCTTTATAAAGAGGGGGCGGGAGGCAGTGCCTCTCAACCTTTCATCATCTGCCTCTCCCCATTCCTGCTTCCTTTCTTCTTCTGCCATGGCGAGGGGGCGTGGCGACGCCTCATCGGTGGCAGTGAGGGTTTCGGCCAGACAGCACATCGCTCCTCCCCAAGAACTCATAGTGGCTAGGCCGGCCGCTAGAGGAAGGGGGAGGGGGCGAGGTCGAGGCCGTCGTGGTGCTCGAGGGAGAGGAGGACGGGGTGGCAGATCAGCTTCTCCTCCGCCAGCAGCTCCTCCTCCGATGAAGGGCCATGCCGGGGACAACCCCTGCAAATTCTTCGTCAGGCTACGCCAGCCACCGCGCCATCGCCTTCGCCTCCCGACTCCATTCGTGCGGGAGATGGAGCTGGATCCGCCGCAGGTGTTGCGGCTGCATATGAGGGGCTGCGGGAACAGCAGCACATGGGCCGACGTCGAGTTCCCCGCCCCTCACGTCATGTATCTCCACCGAGGGTGGAAGACCTTCGCTCACCTCCACAGCTTGACGGATGGGCTCACTCTCCATTTCAAACTAATGGAGGGTGGCCTCCTCTCCCTCAAGATCTTCAGGCACTTCGGGAGTCGTGTAAGGTGCTGCGTGGAGAGCTCTTCTGACGATGAAGATTCCTCCTCGAGCGAGAGTGCCGAGGAAGACAATGGGAGCGACGACGAGGCTAGCAGGCGGCAGGATGACGGGTCCGACTAGGCGTCGGGCGCCTTTCCGAGCGGCACCGGCGACGCCATCATCCGTGTCGCCGGCTCCTCGAACTTCTCGGGGCCGTCTCCTTGGGAGACTCGCGTTGGGAGGCTGCGGAAGAGGAAGAGGGCGGGCGGCAAGGCCGTCAAGTCGAATCTGTGGGCACCGGCGCCAAATCACGCACCGGCGATCCTGCCGCCTCGTCTTCGAGATCTGCCTCCGGCGCCGCGATCACCATCCAGCCCTTGGACGGCCACCATGATGTCCTCTTGGTGTATTCTGCCACTCGTAGCTCGCCTAGGCGCCCCTTTTGCCCTTTTCGCCTCCTTGACCAGCCTCCTGAGGAGAGGGACAAGAAAGGGATTACAGGTATCTTATCTCTTTTTAGTCTTGTAAGCCTTCGGACCTTTGTTAACTTTAGAACTTGTAATCCCCTTGTTCATGTTTTTCATTTTGTATGAACTGTACCTGTATGGGATGTTTTTTAATGAAAAAGGGATGTTTGCCGGGTTTTTCATTCGCAGTTAAAACCCACGACAAGGAGTAAACCCTTGTCACCTTTAAGATAAATGTTTTCTCGCCCGGCAACAGGCCTTGCCGTCCCCCCACTTCGCTCGACCTTTCTCACACCCTTGGCCGAGGCAGGGATGAGGTGGACTTAGGCTCCTCGTTTCATTTCCTTGCTGCCGCGATTACGACCAAACTCGGTCCCAGGAAACGAGTCCTAGGATCCGGGATGAGGGGAGCACGGTAGCCTAAGGATAAAACGAGGTTTCACCTACCTCAGTCCATAACGAAACACATGATAAGGGATAGAGAACTTATCTGAATCTGTAGCCCGCGGCAACCTTGGCTTGCCTCGGGTGGATCTTCGCTCTTGTAGCCCACGGCAATACTGGCTTGCCGGGGCTCGGACGCTGGTCCGTCCCCTTTCTTCCAAAGCAGCTCGGCAAGGATATTCATGTGTCCTGTGAACCAAAGAAGACAGAGAAGAACAGAGAGACGCGCACTCGACCTCTAAGCTAGGGGTTAGCCACCGCTAAGCACTATCAACCCTAACCAAGGACAAGACTCGACCTACCATGCATGCTATAACTTAGGGAGCCAGTGATTCATTTATCTGTGCTCAGGGTCTGCGCCTGGCTTTGTACAAACGGTCACATGCCTTGTCGGCAAAGCTCATACAAAAGGTTGCTCGCCGGGAGGCCCGGCAAGCCGCGCCTTATGGGTAAATCTTGCGAAGATGCTCGATGTTCCAGGAGTTGCTCATTGGTACGGCATCCTCGGTCTCCAGGCGGACTACGCCGGGCCTGGTGACTCGTATTACCTGATAAGGGCCTTCCCACTTCGGCGTCAACTTGTTGGTATTCTTGTCCGACTGAACGCGCCGAATAACAAGGTCGCCTTCCTCAAAGCTTCGGGCATGAACCTTACAGCTATGGTAGCGGCGCAAGGCTTGCTGGTAGCGTGCCGCTCTCACAGCCGCCCGAAGATGATCTTCCTCAAGGAGCATCGCGTCATCTTGGCGCAATGGCTCTTGCTCAAGCTCATTATAAGTGAGCACTCGAGGTGACCCGTATATGAGTTCCGTGGGGTGAACTGCTTCTGCGCCGTATACCAGGGCAAAAGGTGTCTAGTCGGTGGCTCGATTTGGCGTCGTCCTGATCGGCCAAAGAACCGCCGGCAACTCATCAATCCAGCGCCTTCCGCTCTTGTGTAGCTTGTCAAAGGTCTTCGTTCTCAAGCCTCGCAACACTTCAGCATTTGCCCTCTCCGCTTGGCCGTTGCTCCGTGGATGTGCCACGGAAGCAAAACAGACCTTGCTGTCGAGGTCTTGGATGTACTGCATGAAGGTGTGGCTTGTGAACTGCGTGCCATTGTCGGTGATGACTCTGTTTGGCACACCAAAACGGCAGACCAGTCCTTTGAAGAATTTGACGGCTGACTGAGCAGTCACCTTCCTCACTGCTTCCACCTCTGGCCACTTTGTGAACTTTTCGATTGCAACGTACAAGTACTCAAAACCCCCGACAGCGCGGGGGAAGGGGCCCAGCATATCAAGCCCCCAGACTGAGAATGGCCAGGAGAGAGGGATAGTTTGAAGGGCTTGAGCTGGTTGATGAAGCTTCTTGGAATGGAACTGGCACGCTTCACACTTGGTGACTAGTGCCGTCCCATCGTGGAGGGCGGTGGGCCAGAAGAAACCTTGTCGGAACGCCTTCCCTGCAAGGGCCCTTGACCCTATGTGGAGCCACATATGGCTCCATGTATCTCTGCCAACAGCTCCAGTCCTTCCTCCCGGGGGATGCACTTGAGTTTCACACCGTTCGGCCTTCTCCAGTACAGGACGTCATCGTCGAACTGGTACAGGGCGGACCGCGGGCTACTTTCTCCGCTTCTTCCTGCTCCTCAAGAAGCTCACCTGTTTGGAGGAATTGGACGGTATGATGCGCCCATGCTGGAGCCTGAGGCTCGACGGCAAGGACCAAAGGCATCTCTTCCGCCACGGGAGCGGCTGTCTCTACGGCCAGGGCCTGACGCCCCGCCGGAGCCAGTTGCTCTTGGGCAGGCTCAGCGTCCGCGGCAGTACCCTTGCCGGCGGCCCCGGGGGGCTCCTGCCTCTCCAGAGCCTACTTTCTGACCTTCTGCTTGATGGGTCGCGCGTGAGGGCAGACAGCTAGGTGGTGCTCAATCACCTCCTTGGGAACACCGAGGATGTAGGACGCTTGCCATGCAAACACGTCGACATTTGCCCGCAGGAAGGTGACGAGCTCGCCTTCCTATTTGCTGTTGAGGGAAGAGCCTATGATGAAGGCCCCTCCCGTGCCGTCCTCCGTGACGGGCACCTTCTTGGTCTGCAGCGGCTCGGCTCTGGACCTCTTTCTCTTGTCGGCAGAGCTCTCTGGCACGTCCTCAACGGTAGCACAACACCCTGAAGAGGTGCGCTTGCCGGAGTGGGTGCGAGAGGTCTTGCCGGGCTCCTTCTTTCCTCCCGGGCCTTCGGCGGCAGGAATAGGTGCCTTGACGGCAGCTGCTGCAACTGCTTCCCGGTAGAGTTGGTCGGCGCCGATCAGCGCGTCCTTCTTGTCGGAGGGGACGGAGATGATGGTCAACGGCCCGGGCATCTTTAGCATGCTGTAGGCGTAGTGTGATGCCGTCATGAACTTGGCCAGTGCCGGGCGACCGACGATCCCGTTGTAGGGCAAGGGGATCTCAGCCACGTCGAAGACGATCCTCTCCATCCGGTAGTTCAACTCTCCTCCAAATGTCACAGGCAGTGTGACCTTTCCCTTTGGCTGGCTTCTCCCTGGATTGACCCCTTGAAACGTGCCCGTTTCCTCGAGGTCTCCGTTAGGGTTTTGCAACCTTTTGATCATGACAGGCGAGATCAGGTTCAGGCCTGCCCCACCGTCAACCAACATCTTGTTCACTCGGAGGTTGCGTATTGTTGGCGAAACCAACAACGACAAACACCCGACCGCGGTAGTGCGATCAGGGTGGTCCTCGGCGTCAAAGATGAGGGGCGTGCTGGACCACTTTAGAGGCTTCTAAGCGCCGAACGACGGCTCCGTTGCTGTAACCTCTCGCGCCCACTGCTTAAGCTGGCGGTGAGAGGCATGCAGCGAGGCGCCGCCATCGACGCACATGGCCTCCGTAGCCTTTTGGAACCCTTGCTCACCGGACTCGTCGTCCTCGTCGTGATCGTCGTCTTCTTGTTTCTTGTCATGGCCCCGGGCGGGCCTCTCTTGCTGGTTGTCCTTGCCGGGGAGGCCTCCTTGGCCGCCACGCTTGATCGGATGATGCTACGGAGATGTTATCACCAGCATCGTCGCGACAGGCCGACGCCCGCGGCGGCTGGCGAGGAGGAGGAGAGTGCACCGTGGCCCCAGCTCCCACGGTCCTCCCAGCGCCAGCATGTGGTGGTTCGGTGGAGCGCTGACCCAAGGGCCCCGCCAGTCGCGGGTCGCCTTTGTTCGCGACGGTGACGAGGCTCCGGATGGTGGCCCTCCACTCATCAAGCTTCTCCGAAGTAGGAGGGAAGTCGAGGAGTAGCTGTGCGCGCGCTAGGGCTTCTGCTGGCGTGGGTGGCGGTGACAGTTGAGTGGATCATGACGCGCTTCGACTTATAATTATGTTAGAAGGAGCTCTGTCACGACCCAGCAGCTGCATGCCATTTTCACCAGTTCTTCGGCGAGCGTGTTGAACTCCTTCATCTTGCTGGCGACGCACAGGGCTCTTCCCACGGCGGTAACCAGGGTCACCAACGTGGTGACGTTGTTCGGCGCGCACGCCATGGGAAGAACGCGCAGTGGTCGCCGGTGTATGCGTCCTAGAGGGCTATAATTTCCTCCACCGCTATTTACTTTGGTGTTTACATCTGATTTGATGTTTGCAACAACTACCAGTTTTCAATTGTAATTGTAAAAACATGCTCCTTATGCAGAACAGCTCCATTTATTTGCTTATATATTTGTGAAACATGTTACGTGTCTCCTTGTTTCTCTCTGGCGACGGGGAGGGCTATAAATAGCCGGGGCGAGGGAACGGTCTCGGGTGCCGCCGCGGGAGTCCAGCCAATGCTCTGGCGACGGGCAGCGATCACGGGAGGGCGCGGGAACACGACGAGAGGGGGTGAGGACGAGCTATAGAGGTGCAAAGGGCAGGAGGCGCCGACGGGAAACAAATGAAGAGCTCGAGCGCCATTAATGCTCGGTCGGCCATAGTGCGCCTGTGGGCGCGCAGCGACGAGTGCTGACGGAGAGGCTTTCGGAGGGGGAGATGGCTCCATGAGGATGAGGACGACGCGATGAAGTTGTTGGACATGCTCACGAGGGCGAAGACAACAAGAGGGGGAGGGGTCCGAGCAAGAAGCCATCCAGCTCGCGTCCATGGCATGCCAGAGAGGTGGTCACCGCGTGAGCTGGAGAGGAGAAGGTGCCAAAGGCTGTAAAATTATGTCTAGGGGTTAGTCCTTCCAGGGAAGGTTGCAACTGCGGTGGTAGGCCGGTGAAAAATGCTCTAGTTAAATTGTAAGCAACCTCCGAAGTTTACTGCAGTAAACTTGAACGTGCACTGGTGATCAACAGGAACTTGATTGGAGCCAACGAGTTTGTCTGTGGTGATTAGCTTAGGAAGGATTATAATCCTGGAGAGTTTGAGGAGATTTGGATCAAGATTTAGTGTAGTTGCTTTGCAACTGACCAAAATGGTCCAGAAACTTGATCAGGAAGGTGCACTCGCCTGGAGTGTCATATTGAGCTGAAATTTGGCAAGGCACTATGATTTGATCATATAAAGATGCTGTAAAAGTTTCATACCAATTGGATTCACCAAAATGGTACTTGCTTCACAAACATCCTTGCTGACCAGAAACTTGCAATAATTTTATAGAAATATTTGCTAACTGAAATGGTGCCAAATTTGGTGGAGATATGTTATTAGGGTGGGAGCACAATCTGGTAATTTCTCCAAATTAATGAAGCAATAAAAATTATACTTTCTTCACAACCTGAAAATATTAGCAGAATCAAAGATTTGATGCTGTGGTCACATAGATGACAGGATGGAGCTGAAATTTGGAGGAGTGTGCTAATATGAGCACATGAAGTAGTGTGAAAAATTTCAACTCATTAGGATAAACCTAGCTAGTACTTCCTTCACAATGACTTTTGTGTGGCACAAAGTTTGAAAAATTGCCGAGGAAGATTGGCTAGGCAAATAAAGTTGAATTTTGGCATGAGGCAATAATTTGGACATAAGAAAACGCCCAAAATGTTTGGGAGCAATCAGGAAAGGATAGGTGGCACTTCCTTCAAAGAAAGCCAACCTGGACAGAAATGAAGAATAAGTATTGGGGAATTATTCTTGGGCTAGGACAGGAAAGTTTGGGCATATTTGAGCAATATATGACCCTATGGAAGTATGAGAATTAGTTGGGGATTTTTAGATGGACATAAATATATGTTGCCTCACAACCTAGGGCAGACAGGGTTATTCCTTTAATAGAAAAAGGAATATTCCCTAGCAAAAGATTTTAGGGTTTGGTCAAGAATTGAAGTGACATGATCTTGGCAAGGTTTTGAGAATGACGAGCCACTTGGGAGGGGGAATGAAGATGATTTCCCAGGTGGCAAGGCCATAGAACCACTCCAAAAAGAAAAAAGAGCAAAAACCAAATAAATCAAAGGAAAAAAGAAAAGGGCCAAAAGCCAGGCTGTTACAACACTTCACTATGATTTGGGCCTAGGGGAAGGCATTGGGAAGTAATAAGTAGATGATGGGTTGCTAAAGTGACAGAAGCTTAAACCCTAGTTTATGTGTAGCTTCGCAAGGGGATTATTTGGATCCACATGTTTCATGCTATGGTTAGATTTATCTTAATTCTTCTTACGTAGTTGCGGATGCTTGCGAGAGGGTTAGTCATAAGTGGGAGGCTTGTCCAAGTAAGGACAACACCCAAGCACCGGTCCACCCACATATCAAATTATCAAAGTAACAAATGCGAATCATATGAGCATGATGAAAACTAAGTTGACGGTAATTCCCATGTGTCCTCGGGATAAGAGTTCATCCAGGCTTATCCTTTGCTACAAAAAGGATTGGGCCACCTTGCTGCACCTTTGTTACACTTGTTACTTGTTACCAGTTACCTGTTACGAATTATCTTACCACAAAACTATCTGTTACCGATAATTTCAGTGCGTGCAGAAAATACCTTGTTGAAAACCGCCTGTCATTTCCTTCTGCTCCTTGATGGGTTCGACAATATTACTTATCGAAAGGACTATGATTGATCCTCTATACTTGTGGGTCATCAAGACTCCTTTCTGGCACCGTTGCCAGGGAGTGACGCGCTTTTGGTAAGTGGAATTTGGTAAGGAAAATATTATATTACGTGCTGAAATTTACTGTCACTTGTCCCTATGGAAAGTCAACCTTTGAGGGGCTTGTTCAGGGTATCTTCACCTGGATCGGAAGAGCAAAGATTTTCTCCTCAACCTACTACACCTACTGAAAATATTTATTATGAAATTCCTCCGGGTATGATAGAGCAACTGCTAGCTAATTCGTATGCAGGAGATGGAACACTACATCTTGATTTGCGTCTAATCTATGTGGTTGAAGTTTGTGGATTACTTAAGCTTGCAGGTTTGCCAGAGGATAAAGTCAAGAAGAATGTCTTCCCTTTTTCATTGATGGGAAAGGCATTGACATGGTATAGGTTATGTGATGATATTGGAGCTTGGAATTACAACCGATTGAAATTGGAATTTCATCAGAAGTTTTATCCTATGCATCTAGTTCATCGTGATCGGAATTATATATATATAATTTTTGGCTTCGTGAAGGAGAAAGTATTGATCAAACTTGGGGGAGGCTTAAGTCAATGTTATATTGATTCCCCAATCATGAGCTCTCAAGAGAAATTATTATTCAGAATTTTTATGCTTGGCTTTCTCATAATGATCAATCCATGCTCGATACTTCTTGTAGTTGTTCTTTTGTGAAGAAGACTATTGAATTCAAATGGGATCTCTTGGAAAGAATTAAACGCAACTCTGAAGATTAGGAGCTCAACGAAGGTAAGGAGTCAGGTATAAACCTAAAGATTTATTATGTTAAATCTTTTATGGATATCGATGTTTTTTTGTGAACTTAGCACTAAATATGGACTTTATTCTGAGATAGTAGCTTCTTTGTGTGAATCATTTGCTACTCATGTTGATCTTCCTTAAGAAAAGTTCTTTAAATATCATCCTCCCACTGAAGTAATAATAGTAGAACACATTAAAGTTGAAGAAGAAACCATTGCTTATAATGTTGATCCAGTTATTCCTACTGCTTATATTCGGAAACCACCTTTTCTGATAGGATAAAGGAACGTGCTAAAGCTTTAGCTGTAGTTCGTAAGATTTATATTAGAACACCTACACCCACTAAACAAATTAAAGTTGAACCTAGTATTGCTATGGTTAAATATCTCTTGGTCCATAATATTGATGGGCATGCTATTTATTTCTGTGATGAAGCTGCTAGAATTGCTAAACCCGATGAAAAAGATAAACATAGACATGTTGTTGGCATGTAAGTTGTCTTTGTTAAAATAGGAGATCATTGTTATCATGGCTTATGTGATCTGGGTGCTAGTGTGAGTGCAATCCCTTTTACTTTATATCTAGAAATTATGAACGATATTGCACCTACTAAAATAGAAGATATTGATGTTACTATTTAGCTTGCCAATAGAGATACAATCTCGCCATTTGGGATCCTTAATGATGTTCAAGTCTTGGTTCCCCAGAAGTGATTTTCCCAATTATATTTGGTAGACCTTTCTTAAACACTGTTAATGCTAAGATAGATTGTGAGAAAGAAACTGTTAGTGTGAGTTTCGGGGATGTGTCTCATGATTTTAATTTCTGCAAATTTCGTAGACAACCTCTTGATAAAGAACTCCCTAATAAAGATGAAATTATTGGTCTTGCTTCTATTGTCGTGTCTCCTACTGATCCTTTAGAACAATATTTGCTAGACCATAAAAATGACATGCTCATGAATGAAAGAAATGAAATAGATGAGATATTCTTTAAAAAATGCCTGATTTGAAACACAATTTTCCTGTTGAGACTCTTGGAGATTCTCTACCACCCAAGAGTGGTCCTGTGTTCGATCTGAAACAATTACCTGATACTTTGAAATATGCTTATCTCGATGAAAAGAAGATATATCCTGTTATTATTAGAGCTAACCTTTCAAAGCATGAAGAAATTACTGAAAACTCTTAGGAAGCAACATGCAACTATTGGATATACTCTTCTGGATCTTAAGGTCATTATTCCCACTCTATGTCAGCGTAAAATTAATATGGATCCAGATGCTAAACCAGTTGTTGATAACCAACAATAGTTGAATCCTAAGATGAAAGAAGTGGTAAGAAATGATATACTAAAGCTTCTCGAAGCAGGTATAATCTATCCTATAGCTGATAGTAGATGGGTGAGTCATGTTCATTGTGTCCCTAAGAAGGGATGTATTACTGTTGTTCCTAATGATAAAAATGAATTGATTCCGCAAAGAATTGTTACAGGTTATATAATGGTAATTGATTTTAGAAAATTAAATAAAGCTACTAGGAAAGATCATTATCCTCTGCCATTCATTGACCAAATGGTAGAAAGACTATCAAAACATACATATTTTTGCTTTCTAGATGGTTATTCTGGTTTTTCCCAAATACCTGTGTCATAAGAGGATCAAATACTTTTACATGCCCTTTTGTCCCTTTGCTTATAGATGTATGCCTTTTGGTTTATGCAATGCACCTTCCAACTTTCAAAGATGTATGACTGCTATATTCTCTGACTTTTGTGAAAAGTTTTTGAGGTTTTCATGGATGACTTATCCATTTACAGAACTTCTTTTGATGATTGCTTAAGCAACCTTGATTGAGTTTTGCAGAGATGTGAAGAAACTAATCTTTTCTTTAACTGGGAAAAGTACCACTTTATGGTTAATGAAGGTGTTGTCTTGGGGCATAAAATCTCCAAAAGAGGTATTGAAGTTGTTAATGCTAAAGTTGATGCTATTGAAAAAATTGGCATGTCCTAAAGATATGAAAGGTATAAGAAGTTTCCTTGGTCATGCTGGTTCCTATAGGAGATTTATTAAAGCCTTCTCTAAAATTTCTAGGCCTCTTACTAATCTCTTGCAAAAATAGGTTCCATTTGTTTTATATGATGATTGTGTAGAAGCATTTGAAATCCTTAAGAAAGCCTTAATTTCTGCACCTATTGTCCAACCACCAGATTGGAACCTTCCCTTTGAAATAATGTGTGACGCTAGTGATTATGTTGTTGGTGCTGTTCTAGGGCAAAGAGTTGATAAGATATTAAGTTTTATACATTATGCTAGTAAAACTCTAGATGGTGCTAAAAGAAATTATGCTACCACCACTGGAATCAGCTTCTTTGCCGTCCGCCATGGCGGACGGCAAAGGCATAGATCACGGACGGCAAACTACTTTGTCGTCCGCTAGCGGACGGCAAACTATCCGGATGAACGCCTGCTAGTAAAGGCCTTCTTTGCCGTCTTCTTCTTAGAAATGGACGGCAAAGGATTACGACGTCTGCCATCTGAGGCCAGCAGACGGCAAAGGTAGCTGATGGCAGTGCGGTGGCGTAAGAGCCATTAGGGGGTTAACGGCGCTCTTTGCCGTCTGCCAGCGGACGACAAAGAGTCAAAGATCTTTGCCGTCCACTGGCGGATGGCAAAGAGCCCAGCTAGGCAGCACTGGGAAGCTGCCACGTGTCCAGATATGCCGTACGCCAGCAGACGGCAAAGAGGTTTGAATCATTGCCGTCTGTTGGCAGACGGCATAGCTGGTCACTTTGCTGTCCGCCAGCAGAGAGAAAAATGACCAAATAGGCAGCCAGTGTTCCCAGTTTGCACAGGTGACTGCCACGTGTCCTCTATGCCGTCTGCTGGCGAACAGCAAAGCTCTTTGCCGTATGCTAGCAGACGGCAAAGAGGCTATATATCCCCTGTTTATATTTAAATCCCATTAATTAGACATAGTTTCAAACACAGATATACATGCATACATATCCAACATATCCAACAGCATGTCCAACAACATATTTCATCCAATCCAACAACATAGTTCAACAAAGTCCAACATATCCATATATACATAACCAGAAACAAGTTTCCAACAACATATGCATATAGACATACAGATCCAAACAAGTTTTCATAAACAACAAGGAAGCACCACAAGAATAGTACACTCCATGAATCCAAGCTTCCTCATGTAAAGCAAATCTGCAAATTGGGAAAGATGAAAGTTAGAAGAAGAAGAAGAAGAAGAAGAAGAAGAAGAAGAAGAAGAAGAAGAAGAAGAAGAAGAAGACTAGTTAGAAGAAGAAGAAGACTAGTTAGAAGAAGAAGAAGATTTTTTTTCTTCTCTTTCTTTTTCTCCTCTCCTCTTCTTTATCTTCTTCTTCTTTTAACTAAGGTAGGTAAAAATGTCATTTTATTGCTAAGCTAGGTAAACATGCTAAGTGTAGGTCATTTTAGAGCTAAGGTAGGTAAATAGGTCATTTTGGAGCTTAGTAAGGTTATTATGTCATTTTCGAGGAAAATAAGCTAAGTCTATATCATTTTGGAGCTAACAAATATTATCATGCCATTTTTTACCTAAGTATGCTAAGTATGTCATAAATGAACTAAATAAGCTAAGTATAGCTTATTTTTTATCTAACTTAGGTAATTATGCCATTTAGGAGGAAAATAAGCTAAGTATCTATTTGTAAAGCAAAACACTAGAGAAAACTTACCCTCATCACAACAAATGTGATGAAGATCGCAACTAAGGTAAAAATTGATCCAACGGCAGAATGATACTAAGCCTCATTATCAATGGCATATTTTCTAATCTTCTTAAGCTTCAGGCGCATTGCATCCATCTTCAAGCGCATTACATTCATCTTTATCTTGTGATCATCGATGGCATCGACAACATACAACTCCAATGTCATCTTCTCTTCTTCAATTCTTTTAATTTTTTCTTTCAAATACTCATTTTCTTTTTGAATTAAATTTAACTTCTCGACAAGAGGGTCTGTTTCAAATTCCGGTTCACATACCTCCTAGATTAAAATATCTCTATGTCAACTTGATGGCCATAATTTGCATAAATGCGAAATGCAACAAATAGTTATGAAAGAAATTTACCACATCTGAATCATAAAGCGGGCGAGGGCCGACCAGGACGGAAATCAAGACCATGGCACTATTTATAAGAAACAATCATACAAAGTAAGAATATTATAAATACCAACAATATAAATCATACAATCATACAAATAACTATATAAATCAAGTACAACATAAAAATTTGAATACCTAATAATGATTATCGGTAATGGCGTGCTCGTCTTCATCATTAATAAAAGCATCATCATCATCACTATCGGTAATGGCGTGCTCATCATCATCATTAATAAATGCATCATCATGTGGAAGGCCACCTTTACATAATCGTTCAAGCATTGACAGGTCATCTGCAGCAGTAACTTCTTCTTCTTCCGGCTCTTCTTGTTCTAGCTCAGGGGTGAAGTTGGATTCACTATCGTTGTCTACTTCAATGTTCTGTGGTGGAGTAGAGCGGTTCTTGAAACATTTTTTGGAAAGACGTGTTTCTTGGAAGAATTCTCCTTCGTCATATGTGTCTTGGTTTATGCGAGGTTCATAATCCTTTTCATTGGGGGGAGGTGGTCTAACACGTGGCGGCACTTCATAAACGACATCCCAACCACTGAGATTTGGATCACTTTGACAGGCCCACGGTAGATAGAAAACTTGGGTTGCCTGTTGAGCCATAATATAGACATCGGGAACATCCAAATGGGTGCTTTGTTTGATTTCGACTAAACCTATATGTTCATGAGTCCTTCTAGTCTCCCTCGGCTTGAACCAATAACATCTGAAGACTACAACGTTTGGTGGGTTTTCACCATAGAATTCAAGTTCATAAATTGCTTCAACTCTTCCATAATACTTGATACCTCCTTCGCCGATAGCAGAGACACAACAATTTGTAGACTTTCGGTCGGCCATAGATAGCTCTTTGCCATAGGTACGAAGGCAATACCCGTTGATGTCATATTTGTCAAATGAACAGACCTTATAGTCAAAACATTAGCTACTTGTCTCAATTCGGCATCCATAATCTCTGAATTAGCCTACAAGTTTAATACGAAAGGATTGTTGCATTAGTCGCAAATTAGCCAAAGAAATAAAAAGGGTCTAATGGAAATTACCCTTTTTTTTGAACCAAGAGATGAGACCGGGAAATTCGGCTCCATGTTTTGCCAGAAGCTGGTACTCTTCGACGGAATCCTTTTGGATCACCGCTCCGTACGAGAATATGGCGACGTATCGACTGCATCAAAAATCCAGGAATAAGAGAAGTTCAAAGGAATTAGAAGTTGTGAAACAATGTACCGAGATCTTACTCGATGTATGGCCGCACTTCTTTTAGGTTGTTGAAGAGATACAGCGAAATGGTCCGCCATTCTTCAACATCCAACCTTAGTGGTTTCCAACCACCGGCTGGTGCGAGATTCCCTTTGAATAGGCTGAGGTTGGATTGACCCTTTTGAGGTTCGTCAGCATTGTACTGAGGCTTCGGATTATGCAATGAAGATTTTTGGCTTCATAGTGTGCGGTCACAAAGTTTGCGCCTCCTCAGTGATGAGTGCCTCCGCCATCGATGCTTATATTCTATGTTTATTTTTACATTTTGCTCGAAGCGTCTTCTGCATCCTCTCAGTTGAGTATCACCAACGATTTTATACGGGCCCCCCCAATCGTGCCTCGGTCGGGAGATGCAAAATCAAGTGTTGCATTGGATTAAGAAGCTTGGCGAAAAGATCTTCTCTAACTTGCAGATCAACTCCGGTGCCAACTGTTCCATTTCTTCTAGGTGGCCAGGCGATAGTTCTTTCACACAAAGAACACGGAAGAAAATAGCTCAGCTCTGCCAGTACTAGCCATTCATCCTCAGTGATGAAGCCACGCAACATCACCGGCATTATCCTCTCAATCCATATGTGCCAATCATGACTTTTTAGACCAAATATTTTAAATTTTTGAAGACTCTCTCCCCTCTTCAGATTTGCTGCATACCCATCGGGGAACATCAACTGCATTTTCACCCACAAAATAATTTCCTTCATAGCTGGCCTTCCAAGATTGAACCATGCCTTTCGCTTCGTCCAGTTGATCCCCTTTCCTTTCGGTTCTTTCATGTTTTGTAACGGTCTATCACATAGCTCCTCTTGATCGATTCTAGCCTTAGTATTATCCTTTGATTTCCCCTCTATGCCGAACAATGTACCAAAAATGGCTTCAGCGATATTATTTTCAGTGTGGATCACGTCGATGTTGTGTGGACAAAGGAGGTCTTTGAAGTAAGGCAGATCCTAGAATCATGTCTTGTGAGTCCAGGCGTGTTCCTTATTATACCCGTTGAAATATCCTGGACGCTCTGGATCTGGCTCGAGGCGTTTAACGATCTAGAGTGCATTGGCTGTCAACGCAGGTGGTGCAAAGTGTTTGACAACTCTACCTTTGATGAAGTTCTTCTTGTCTTTCTTGAACTTATGGCCAGGATGTAGAAACGGTCTATGCAAGTCGAAGCAACTATACTTGCGCCCTGCCGTCAGTCAACGAAACTCAAGAGCTCCCTTGCATGTGGGCAACGGGAACAAACCTTACGTTGTTGGGGGAGGTGCCCCGATATTGTTGGTGCAACAAAGCTTGGCGTGTCTTGCTTGCTACCTGAGGGAGTCCCGGACTAGGGGGTGTCCGGATAGCCGGACTATCGTCACGGCCGGACTCCAAGACTATGAAGATACAAGATTGAAGACTTCGTCCCGTGTCCGGATGGGACTTTCCTTGGCGTGGAAGGCAAGCTTGGCGATACGGATATGTAGATCGCCTACCATTGTAACCAACTCTGTGTAACCCTAACCTATCCGGTGTCTATATAAACCGGAGGGTTTTAGTCTGTAGGATGAACAACAATCATACCATAGGCTAGCTTCTAGGGTTTAGCCTCCTTGATCTCGTGGTAGATCTACTCTTGTACTACCCATATCATCAATATTAATCAAGCAGGAGTAGGGTATTAACTCCATCGAGAGGGCCCGAACCTGGGTAAAAACATCGTGTCCCTTGTCTCCTGTTACCATCCGCCTAGGCGCTTGATTCGGGACCCCTACCGAGATCCGCGGTTTGACACCGACATTGGTGCTTTCATTGAGAGTTCCTCGTATGCGTCACCGATAGGCCCGATGGCTCCTTTGATCATCAACAACGGCGCGGTCCGGTGAGACTTTTCTCCCGGACAGATATTCGTGATTGGCGGCTTTGCACTACGGGCCAATTAAGCAGCCATCTGGAGCAGATCGAAGCTTCGCCCTGGCCACCAGGTCAGATTTGGAAGTTTGAACTATCGACCGATATCCGCGGAGACTTGATCTTGACGGATTCGAGCCGCAGCCGGCGTGACGCCTTGTCTCGATGGGCATGATCTAGCTCTGCAGCCGAGCGGTGCCACGGAGGCCGCACCGATATCTGCTCCGACCCTCAATCCGGGCGGATTCCCCGATCGAGGGCGAGTGGTTGGACACCGCCTCGGGGCTACAATCTCTCGGCGATCGAGGCGAACTCCATCCTGTCGCTGCGAAAACCTCGACTCGGTGCGGACTCCTCTCCGGACTCCGAACCCTCGCGCCCCTGCCAATCGAATCCGATTGGGCGTCGATCATGGAGTTCACTGCCGCGGACATCTTTTGGCGCTGGCCCTTTGGCGACATCCTGAATTCACTAAAGTCTCTCTCTTTATCCGGAGAGCCCTGGCGGACTACAGGCAGGAAGGTTGGGATGCGGACGGCGAAGAAATTCAACACCCACCCACCACCCACTTTGTAGCCCTGCCGATGATCTAACCGACATGCTAGACTACGACTCGAAGACATTGGCGGTATGGGCGGCGATGCGGAGGCGACCAAGACCCAGCGCCTCTGAGGGCCTTTGGAAGGCCACCTCGTCATATGACATATATATGGTGGACATCCCAAAAGATGGGAGCAGCTGACAGAACAACGGAGGATGACCCTCCAAGAAGCAACGAGCGCCCGGCGTCGTGGCGCCGCTCTAAATCCGCCACGAGAAAAAATGGTGATTCCGGCACGGAGATAATAACACCACGGGCGGTCTTGAAGAAAACCCCTACAGTGGGACTCAGCGCGGGAGGAGGAGAAGCAAGTCTGCACGACAGTGCGGCAGAAAGATAGGTTGAGAACGATAATTATGCGCCTCCCTCCGAAGATGAGGCAAGCCTCGACGACGACGAGTTTGTCGTGCTTGAGGATCCCGCCGAACAGGAGTGTTTCAAACACAGGCTTATAGCCATGGCAAGCAGCCTCAAGAAAAAGTAGCAACAACTTAGAGCTGATCAAGACCTGCTAGCTGATAGATGGACTGAAGTCCTTGCAGCCGAAGAGTATGAACTCGAACGCCCCTCCAAAAGCTACCCCAAACGCAGGCCGTTGCCTCGACTAGAGGAGGAAGCACCCAAGTCACCGGCGCATGACATGGCAGACCGGCCACCCGTGGCGCGATAGAAGAGCCTCTAGACCCTTTGTTCAAGCCATACCCGGCGCCGTTCAAAAGTATCGGGGGCGCGGGAAAGCGCGCGGACTTGCGAGATATATTGGTGGATAAGGCAAAACATACAAGATCGATCTACGGATCGCGTGGGCGCCACGACGCGTGATGATAACCGTCACGCGGATATAGAAACTCGGCGGGGCGAACACAATAGACAAAGCTCATTTGAGCTGCGTCGTGATATAATAATCTGAGGCGCCGCACACCCACTATGCTTCACAGATGAAGTAATGGATCATCAAATCCACGAGGGCTTCAAACCCGTAAACATCGAATCATACGATGGTACCACAGATCATGCGGTGCGGATGAGGACTATCTCCTCCATATCCACATGGCCCCGGTGATGATCTACATGCCATCAAATACCTCCCACTCAAGCTTAAAGGACCAGCTCGGCATTGGCTCAATAGCTTGCCAGCCGAATCAATTGGTTGTTGGGAGGACCATATGTGCGACCACCAGACGCCGATGACCTTAGCCACATAATTCAGCAGCCAGAAGAATCGGCCAGACAATTCTGGACATGGTTCCTCACAAAGAAAAATCAAATCGTTGACTGTCCGGACGCAGAGGGTGGGGGCGCTCCCTACCCCCATGGGCGTGCCTCCCGACCTTGTGGCCGCCTCATGGCTTTCCTGACGTGCACTCCAAGCCCTGTGGATGTCTTCTGGTCCAAGAAAAATCATCGCGAAAGTTTCATTCCGTTTGGTATTCCTTTTCTGTGAAACTCTAAAACAAGGAAAAAACAGGAACTGGCACTGGGCTCTAGGTTAATAGGTTAGTCCCAAAAATCATATAAAATAGCATATTAATGCATATAAAACATCCAAACCAGATAATATAATAGCATGGAACAATAAAAAATTATAGATACGTTGGAGACGTATCAAGCATCCCCAAGCTTAATTCCTGCTCGTGCTCGAGTAGGTAAATGATAAAAACAGAATTTTTGATGTGGAATGCTACCTAACATATTTATCCATGTAATTTTCTTTATTGTGGCATGAATGTTCAGATCCGTATGATTCAAAACAAAAGTTTAATATTGACATAAAAACAATAATACTTCAAGCGTACTAACAAAATAATTATGTCTTCTCAAAATATCATGGCCAAAGAAAGCTTATCCCTACAAAATCATATAGTCTGGATATGCTCCATCTTCGTCACACAAATTATTTAAATCATGCACAACCCCGATGACAAGCCAAGTAATTGTTTCATACTTTTAAAGTTCTCAAACTTTTTCAACTTTCACACAATACATGAGCGTCAACCATGGACATAGCACTATAGGTGGTATAGACGGTTATTGTGGATAAGACAAAAAGAAGGAGATAGTCTCACATCAACTGGGCGTATCAACGGGCTATGGAGATACCCATCAACAGATATCAATGTGAGTGAGTAGGGATTGCCATGCAACGGATGCACTAGAGCTATAAGTTTATGAAAGCTCAAAACGAAAACTAAGTGGGTGTGCATCCAACTCGCTTGCTCACGAAGACCTATGGCAATTTAAGGAAGCACATTATTGGAATATACAAGTCAGGTTCTATAATGAAAATTCCCACTAGTATATGAAAGTGATATCATAGGAGACTCTCTATCATGAAGATCATGGTGCTACTTTGAAGCACAAGTGTGGTAAAAGGATAGTAACATTGGCCCTTCTCTCTTTTATCTCATTTTTTTATTTTTTATTTGGGCCTTCTCTCATTTTTTGGGCCTCTTTTTTTCGTCCGGAGTCTCATCCCGACTTGTGGGGGAATCATAGTCTCCATCATCCTTTCCTCACATGGGACAATGCTCTAATAATGAAGATCATCACACTTTCATTTATTTACAACTCAAGAATTACAACTCGGTACTTAGAAGAAAATATGACTCTATATGAATGCCTCCAGTAGTGTATCAGGATGTGCAATAAATCAAGAGTGACATGTATCAAAGAATTATGAACGGTGGCTTTTCCACAAATATGATGTCAACTACATGATCATGCAAAGCATTATGACAATAGTGGAACGTGTCCTATAAACGGAATGGTGGAAAGTTGCATGGCAATATATCTCGGAATGGCTATGGAAATGCCATGATAGGTAGGTATGGTGGCTATTTGGAGGAAGGTATATGGTGCGTTTACGGTACCGCGAAAGTTGCGCGGTACTAGCACTACTAGGGAAAAGCCTAGCAGCAGCGCGGATTTTTGGTGTATCGATGGCGGGTGCCAGCGCTATCGTCTGGCGCTCCTGACTAACTTGTAGCGATGGCGCATGTTGACACACACTACTGCTATACATGGTTAGCTGTAGCGTGCGTTGCAAACAGCGCTACTGCTAATTAGCTGTAGCGGGTCTTATACCCCGTGCTACTACTATTACTTTCAAAAACAAAACAAAAATCTCGATCCCGTGCGTGCTGTCAATGGCAGCATGTGACGCCCGGATAATTAAGCTACAGTAACCCTTCGCTAATGATGCCACGTCACCTCAATTATTGTGACTAATCTCGCGTTAGTTCGAAACCTATTCGAATTCAAATTCAAAATCAAGCAAACAATAAAATATTTTCAAATATTAAAACTAAAATGTTGGGGTGTTGCCAAATAATGCATAGGTAATTATTGTGGAGAAACCACAATTTTATAAAAGGTTTCAGTGCCATAAATTTTTAAAACAGCAGGAAAACATTTAACTAACTACCCTTTTCAATTTGATAAAATATTAAACTATTTGTTTTATTGCCAAAAACTTACGGGGCAGTGGCATACTTATTAAAACTAAATTAGGAACCAGTGGTGTAGTTTATAAAACCAAATTCAAAAGGAAACTGAAATAAAAAAACAGTAAAACAGAAATATAAAATAAAACAAAAATAAATGAAAGAGAAAGCACTCACCCCGGGGCTCGGCCAAAGAGGCCACCGGCCCTCTTGAGCCCACGACCCTGAGCCGCCCAACCAGCCACCCTCACTCCCCATATCCCCCACTCACGAAACCCTAGCCCCACCAGACACCCACTTCCCCCCCACCCCGTCGCCCCACTGCCCCCCCACTCTCCCTCGTCGTTATGGATCTAGATCGGGATCCTGATCCCCTTGCCCCCACCGCTCGTCGACGCCGAACGACGGCGCCCCCACGCCATCACGCTACCCCGCTGGACTGCCTCCTCCACCTCAACGGCCTGCTTCCTCTCTGTCACGCCGTCTCCGACCTCTTCCCCGAACACCGCTGCCCGAACCCCTACCGGCCCCGTGAGCACGCGCCGATCCTTCTCTCTTCCTCCCCCACGCACGCGCTCGAACCCGTGCCGCGCCTCGAGCCCCCTGCTGTCGTCCTACAGCGCGCCCGCTGCCGCTGGCCAAGGCTCCGGCCCGGCCGTGCTGGCCTCACCCGCCTCTTCTGAAGGCGCGCCAGCTGTGCCCGCAGCCGGCCATCGCCGACCCAGCTGCACCGCCATGGTCTCGTGTGCCCCGGCCTTCCTCCCTCGTCACGGCGCCTTGCCCGCTCGGTCCTGCTCCGCCCTGCCGCCCGCTCGCGGTGCCTCATGCCCCACTTCCCGTCTTTGCCTTGAGGCTGTGCCTTCGCCGCCCTGCAGCTTGTAGCTGCGGGCGCCTACCGCGCTCCCAGCGCTGCTTTGAAAACCGCCATGGCTCGTCTCGCCCGTGCAGCGTGCCACTGCAACTCCACGCGCACGGTGCTGCTCCCGTCGTCGCCGGCCACCGAGGCCCCAGGCGCACTCGCCCTCACCTCTCATGGCGTCGGGTGCGAGCACCAGCACCAGTACGCCCGTCGCCCGCTTTCCCCTCGTTCGTCCGGGCGGTGCCCATTGGCCCGACCCGCTATGGCTCTGTGCCACTGACCAGAGGGGCCCAGCCCACAGAACGTTTTAACAGAAAATGTAAAAGAAAATAATAAATAAATAATAATAATTATAATATCAATTAATTAATTAAAGAATTAATTAACTTAATTAATCCTGATTAAATTAATCTAATCACTAGTTAACTTAATTAAA
The DNA here is from genome assembly GCA_021605205.1 of Aegilops longissima. Classification (NCBI taxonomy): domain Eukaryota; kingdom Viridiplantae; phylum Streptophyta; class Magnoliopsida; order Poales; family Poaceae; genus Aegilops; species Aegilops longissima. Next base: position 291,858,168 of record CM038678.1, read on the forward strand.
ACCTGATTAGCTTTGTTCGGTCGATGACATACATTTACCGTCATTTTGACCTAGTCAGCATACATTGATCTGCGACATCATGTTGACGTCATGATGATGTCAGCAAACACTATTCTGGATAATGTTGAATTAAATTAATTAAATAACTTCTAAATTAAATTATTAAATCTTTAAAATTAATATAAAATAAACCGTAGCTCGGATGGGAATACTTTATACATGAAAGTTCCTCAGAACGACAAGACGAATCCGGATACGCAGCCCGTTCGTCTGCCACACATCCCTAGCATAGCAAACACGCAACTTTTCCCCTCTGGTTCATCTGTCCGGAAACGCGAAACACCGGGGATATTTTCTCGGATGTTTCCCCCTTCACCGGTATCACCTCATACCGTGTTAGAACACGTCTAGCTCTGCCTGTTATCCTGTTATGCACTTCCTTGCTATGTATTTACTGTTTCTCCCCCCCCCCTTTTATCTTTGGTAGACCCGTGGCGATCTTTGATGCCCACGTGGTCGACTACGTTACCGGCGACCCTTCTTGTCGAGCAACCAGGCAAGCCCCCCTTGATCACCGGATATCGCCTATTCTTCTCTATAATACTTGCATTAGAGTAGTGTAGAATATTCTTCGCTTTGATTAATCCTATCTTGCTGCATAGCCTGTCCTTGCTACTACTATTGTTACCTTTACCGCTATCCTCTTGCTTAGTATAGGATGCTAGTGTTCCATCGGTGGCCCTACACTCTTGTCCATCTGCCATGCTATACTCTTTGGGATGTGATCACTTGGGAGGTGATCACGGGCATATATATACTTTACACTATTACATTACCTATGATCTGTTAGGAGATGGGGGCTGAAAGGACGGTGGCTCCATCCCGGTAGAGGTTGGCTTTGGGTTCCCGCGGCCCCGATCGTTACTTGTGGCGGGCGGCAGGGCATGTTGAGACCACCTAGGAGAGAGGTGGACCTGGCCTGGTCGGCGTTCACGGATACTTAACACGTTTAACGAGATCTTGGTATTTGATCAGTCGGCCATTTGGTCTATCGCACTAACCAACTCGTGGGAAAGTTATGGGCACTTTCGGCCGTGGTATCAGCCAAAGCATTTCGTGGCGTCGCGGCGAGAGGTGCGCGGATTGATGGGCACGAACGCTCGCTAGGCTAGGTCGCTTCCGGCGCTTACATAACGTCTTGGTGTGCTAAGGCGATGGGCCCGGACCACTGTGCACTTAGGTTTGAACCGGTGTGCGAGACTCTCTGTTGTGCCTAGGTAGGGCTGCGGCGTGTTTATCTTCAGCGGCGGGCATGACCCGAAAAAGTGTGTCCGGCCAAATGGGATCAAGCGTGTTGGGTTATGTGGTGCACAGCGGGGAAGTTAATCTATTGAATAGCTGTGATCTTGATAGCAGGGCGACTTGGAGTTGTACCTTGACCTTATGACAACTAGAACTGGATACTTAATAAAACACACCCTTCCAAGTGCGAGATATAACCCGGTGATCGCTCTCTAACGAGGCAATGAGGAGGGATCACGGGTAGGATTGTGCTATGCGATGCTACTTGGAGGACTTGATCGACTCTCTTCTACATCTTTGCAAGGCGGAGGCTGCGAGCGTAGTCTTGACGGGATTAGTTATCCCCTATTATTACGGCATTCGAAGTTCGGTCCCGATATGGCCCTTTACACATATATCCATGCATATGTAGTGTAGCTCCTTGTTTTGTAGTACTTTGGATGAGTACTCACGGTTGTCTTGTTCCCCCTTTTTCCCCTATCTCTATTCGATTCACGCCACCGTCGATGACAACTACTACACCAGAGGTGCCTACTACTACGTGCAGCCCGTTGACGACGACCAGGAGTAGTTAGGAGGATCCCAGGCAGGAGGCCTGCGCCTCTTTCGTCTGTATCCCGGTTTGTGCTAGCCTTCTTAAGGCAAACTTGTTTAACTTATGCGTACTCAGATATTGATGGTTCCGTTGACTCGTCTATGAACGAGCACTTGTATTCGAGCCCTCGAGGCCCCTGGCTTGTATTATGATGCTTGTATGACTTATTTACGTTTTAGAGTTGTGTTGTGATATCTTCCCGTGAGTCCCTGATCTTGATCGTATACGTTTGCATGTATGATTAGTGTACGGTTGAATCGGGGCGTCTGAGATTGGTATCGAGCCATTGCTGTAGAATCCTTCCACACTCCTTGGCCGAAGTCGAGTCTAGACATTACAGAACTTTTACTAACATTGTTGTGTGTCTTACGGGCTCACGTCACCATTGAGTGGTATTAGGATCTTTTACTCCTCGTCTATACTCTGGGACTCTGACATCTCTTCTATTCGGGTTAAAATGGTTTTACTATCACTAACGCTAGGATCTCGTGATCACATCCACCCGGAGTGCCCCTTACTACAGATGATCGCCTGCTGCACCAGAAGACCTTGAAGATACTCTCCGCTGTTAACCCGAGAACTTGTGTTCATCGCGTTGATAATTCCCCTTCCACCGTCAACCTGTGTGGATATCTACATGCAGTTTTCATTCTTACATTCATCCCCAGTTGGTCTTGTTATTAGAAGATAACCCGAAATACTCGTCGTTGTTTCGGTAATATTTTGTGCCTACTGCCTTATAGATCTTTGCCGCATGAATACCCCTACGGATAATTCCTCACACTTATCGAGTATCTGCTCATTCCCAGTTGTTCATGTGTTTCACAAAGGTCTTCGAAATACCATTCGATCTTCCGAAAATCATCAGCAACCTATTGCTCTGGAAATTCTTGTTTGCTTTCATTTTGATTAATCCCATAAGTCTGGTAATCTTATTGGCATCCTTTGTCAATATCATTTGAGTCCGTTGATTCAATATGTTGCGAATGCTTGCAATCCTCAATCAGATCCTAGAATTCATCCGTCCGGCACAGACGCCATTTTTAAACATGAGCTGGGTCTCGACCAATCAATTTGCCGTCGATTGTAACCCCCTGTGTCTATTCGGCTATCCATCTTTGATCAGAGCGTCTGCTTCTGATCCCTTGTTTTGGAAATAATAATTCCTTTGTTATCTAAGCATTGAATTATTCCGATGATCTATAATCTGATGCATTTGCAATCTTTCTTCCTCTGATTGAGTACCGATACTCACATCAGCCCCGTTGTGGACCGCCATACCCATTGCCGGGTTATTATCCGACTGTGTCCTTCACAACCAAAATCCTTATGAGTTCTTTACCCGATACATAATGCCTTTGGTAAATTGTATCCTCTATTTTTGTCAACCATGCTCTACTTTTGAGCTTGTGTTATTAAATTACTCCTGAAGTTCATGGTATATGTTCTAAGAAGCCCCGATCGGTGAACCTATGCCTTCCTTGATCTGTGTGAACCTGACATCTTTCACGGGTCATACTCCTCTACTAATTCACGAGGTAGGTTTTCACACTGAAATCATTTCTATCTAGAGCAGTGAATGAAAGGTTATGTATTGAAGAAGTGGGAGTCGACCTTGAACTTTGTGTTCATGCCCATGGACACGATGTAGATCTTATCATTAAAGCTTCTCTTAAATTAATTATTCATTTAGTATAAGTTCATCTTATATCTAGGATCTGGCCTTTTGCAATCATGGTTCCGACCATGTTCTCCTTTAAAAACCATTTCTCGTGCAAGTTTAAGCACTTGTCTTTTGCAGATCAATACCCCAGTCCAACCTCTACTTTGATTCGTAAATTTAGTATTACCCCCGGTATCTTGAGATTATCACGTAGGCGCATAACTTCTTATGAGCTCTTCATCAAGTACTACATTCTCACGATTCCAATCACCCTCGGTTTACGAGTTATTAAACCCTCAAAGACAACGATAACTGAACCGAGTCCGACTTTTCGGTTCAATAACTCTAAGTAATCTTCATTGCTTATGAGTTCATTAATCCTTCAAGTCATTCCTAGCCTGATCGGCTATATCATTATCATGCTAAATTTTAACTGTGCTACCTGCTCCTTATTCCCGGAGCACAACTTTCGACGATGAGCTCAGCTTATGTCTACCTTACTCATCATAGCATTTCGCCTTGAGCAACAATCTTGATTTCGAGTATGTGTCTAATCCTTGGTTCCAATAACCTTTCGCTTCATCATTCCTTTGACTTGATGTCATCGTTGATCGATCACATCTTCATGAAATCTCTCGACAAATGTGTCGTGATAGCCATCAACATTCTGAGCTCTTCCCGGATATCAATTTAATTCATGATGAGAAATACCATCCTTGCCCTCGATGAATTGTGTTATCATCGGCCACTTTATTGTCTTCTCTCCAACACAAACTTGTTCTTGTTTTGTGTTATACCTTGAGTTCCTTGTTATCCGACTTATGTTATGTTCTACCTTGAAGTATTACCATCTTTTATGTTAAGATTGTCGTGAGCATATCACCACCTCTTAAGAAATTCTTGTTATTGTGATGCTTCTCACCATCACCATTCTAACTTTGATCGTCCTACTTGGTCCATATTTCCAGGTGCATTTTCATTCAATATTTAATTGTGGAAATCCATCCTTTGGAAATCTTGATGAATTGTCGCTGAGTTCATCAGCCACCTCCTCATCCTCTCCTTGGTTTACCGATGATATCTTGTTTTGGGACTCGCTTCCATAGTTCATTTCCTGAGAATCTTACGGTGTCTTCTGTCAATCTGTGTCGCACCTTTTTCTTCTCAGGTATCCGACCCCAATCAAAGCCGAATCTCGGTCAGATATGATGGTTGGAACATATTTCCAGGAGTTATAACATTGGTCTTTTATGACCCGGTAAGGTGATGTCATTCCTAGCACACCTGGCTAGAGGACCTGTTGTTATAGTTTCCTTTTTAGCAAGCTTACCGATTCTTCCATGAGGAAATCGTAAGACTTATTTTATAAGTTGTTCCTGATGAAACCTTTGTGTATGCAAAGTCCGACTTTTGCTTGAAGACCATGTCAATGCTATTTCGAAGCATGTATGTGGTACTCCTATCATCAATAAGGACATTTGAAGAACAATGCTAAATTTTGCTTATTAATTATCCAAACGATGTTTGCATGGGTAATGTCATGAAATTTCTCTCCCCTTACATAAAGGGTTTTCTACATTATATCCTGTCATGGATATCATGCTCTGCTTGTCCTTGGGAAGGATATACCCCCTGAAATATGTGTTTAAACACATTTTCCTTTCCATTGATCTGTTTAATCTGATAATCATACTATCCTTTCCATTCTATTGTTTAACCTTTCCAGTAATCTGACTTAACTGAGGAGTGGCATTTCCCTACTTAGGTAAGCACCTTGTTGTACCACTCTGTCAGTAAGACCCTGTTACTATTGTTGATAGCATTCCGGTAACCGCCGATGGATGACAACTCTACCTATTGGTCCGCCTCGTTCAACGAGTAGGAAAATGGTTCTCTTCGTCCCTCGCCCTTGGTACCGACGTTGTTGCCGACATAACTGGCAGGCTACCCTTGGACATGCCTTGCTGTCATGACCGTGCAAGATGTCACCGTTCCTCCTACTTTTAATCCACATGGTGGGCCCATAACCCACAGTTTCACAGGATCGAAACTTGACTCTCCTGCACCCCCTGTTCCCTAGGTTCTTCCTCGCATGTGGCCTCGTATGTAATTCAGGAGCCACCTTCCGAGAGATCATCAAATCTGTTGCCAGACACAATACTTATTTCTGATTGCATTGAGCCCCATTCGAGCCCTGTTCCAGGTATCGAGCGATTGCCTGCCCGCTCGAAACTTCCCATGATACCTCCTTACTTTGTTGTCGATATTTTTGTAAGTTTCAACTCGAGAGTTACTTTTGCCACCTTCCTCGATGTTATCGACCACATAGTTGGCCTTGCAGAGGTCTGTTCTCCCGGTATGCCCACCCTTTATTCTTTCGTAAGTACGATGGAGTTCTTGAAGAAAGGACGCTGCCTTCATCATGATGACCTGAAGCAGAGAAATCAAGACATCAATGTATTGGACCAGCCTCTTCGAGAAGAGCAACCAAGGCCGAGAAGATTCGTTAGAATTTCGTAACCAGACCTTTCCCCATCATCCACCTCTTAAATCTCAGGACAAGATTTCTTGTAGTGGAGGAGAATTGTGACGCCCGGATAATTAAGCTACAGTAACCCTTCGCTAATGATGCCACGTCACCTCAATTATTGTGACTAATCTCGCATTAGTTCGAAACCTATTCGAATTCAAATTCAAAATCAAGCAAGCAATAAAATATTTTCAAATATTAAAACAAAAATGTTGGGGTGTTGCCAAATAATGCATAGGTGTCGTGTACTAGCGTAGGGGTACCCTAGTATCCCGAACTCGTGCATGGGCAGTTGCAGCACCCCGCGGGAGGGCTGCCTAGTGAACACCAAGATCCTCCGTGGTTCCTTTGGAGCCATTCAAGAACAAAGTATTTAGCCAAGAAGACAAGACCCCGGCAAGAGGAGCTTGCCGGGAAGGCCACTCAAGGCACGCAGAAGACAAGACCCCGGCAAGAGGAGCTTGCGGGAAGGCTGGTGGCGACAAGCTCCCGGCGCGACAAGGATTCAGCAGCGGCAAGGTGCTTGCCGCGAGCAACCTCTCTTCATCTCCGCTCCAGCTCATCCACCAGCGTGTCGCCATGGGGCCATTCCAGCGTGCGTGTCAAGAGGCTGTGCAGCCAGCGGGGAGCAGCGATAAGCGGGCACGACGAGCTTACCATCGTGGCAAGCGGTGGCGCACCTGACGGTCCCTGTTGCACTGTTTAGGTGACAGGGACGGGCATTTATTACTCTTGTCCCTTGCTGTCAGAGTTAGGTAGAAAGCACTGTACAAGTAGGTGTACCAACTATTGTTTTTCCATTTGTACCCTCATCTACGTTGCCACCTGTGGTGACCCCTTTGAACCTATAAAAGGAGGCCCACGTGCAACGTAGAAAGGGTTCGGTTTATTTCGGTTCGGCTGAGTTAGGATTCGACTCATTCGAGACCAGAGACACTCAAGCTAGGTTTGGTAGCTCTCATTGCTCCCTAGAAAGAACACAATACAATCAACCAAGCAGCAGTAGGAGTATTATCTGTCCGGAGAGCTCCGAAGCTGGGTAAACTGCTCGTGTGCATTGCCTCGATCTGCTCTTCGTGCAATCTCCGCCCCCCTCCGAACCAAAAGGGATTCGGTCCGCCGGTCCCATAGGTGTTCGCGGGTCACGATCAGCTTCCCCGACATCTTTGGCGCGCCAGGTAGGGGGCGTCGAGGCTGTGTGAACCTGATCCGACGTTCACACGAGCAACATCTTCATCATCTACATCGACATGCCACCGAAGAAGAAGGCTTCGGCGGCAGCAGAGCCGTCCGCGTCAAACCCACCACCACCGGAGCTGACGAGTGGTGGGGAAGACGCTGGCGGAGGAACGGGCGTCATCGAGGGATGTCACAGCCCTAGAGCTTGTTTGTAACTAGTAGCATTGCATCCATGCATCATGTTTAATTTCCATGAAATTTGAAATGGGGATGATCAAGCCCTAGCACTAAAGCAATTCAAATAGGTTCAAATTCAAAAATATCTTCAAAGAACCCAAAGTGGTTTGCAAAAATGTTCATGATTAATGGAAAAAGGTGAAAACCATATCCAGAGGTGATGGATATTTTTCCAAGGCATTTTTGGATTTTTGAATAAACCATATTGTATTTGAATTGGGGCATTTAAATACTATTAATATTTTAAATGCTCCAACAAATTTTGAAAATAGTCAAGGGCCTCTGTAATAATTCAGTTAATGCCCACAATTATTTTCAGGATTTATTTAGTTGGTTTAGTATTTTGCTAAACTAAAACAAAACAGAAAATTAGAAAACTAAAACAGATAAAAAGAGAACAGAGCAACTCACGGCAGCCCAGCCAGCCCACCTAGCAGCCTTGGCGGCCCGCCTTGTCTTGGCCCGTGCCGACCACCACTGCTTCCTCTCGCCAGCAGGCAGAGAGGCGCGCAGCGTCTTGTGGCGCCACGCCACCAGCTGCTGCACTGCATCGTCAGCCACCGTGGCGCCTCGCGTCATCTCCTCGGCGCCGCCCCGACCCCTGGACCCCCTCGCTCTCTCCCTCCTCCTCGTTCCCTCCTCTGCTCCCTCTCTCTCGCCCGGACCGAGCGCCGCCGTCGCCGCCCTCGCTGCCCCGCGGCCACAGCCGTCCCGAGCCTCCCGACATGCCCCCGAGCCCCGCCCGCCACCGGAATCTCCCGCCGTCACGCGACCGGAGAGGCCCTACATCGCCGCCCCGAGTCGTCTTCCCCGAGCACGGCCGCCGGACTCCATCGACGAATTCGACGTCATCCGGCCTTCCCCGAGCCGGTGAGCTTGCCTTCGACCTCCCTGTGAGCTCGCCGTCGTTTCCCCTCATCTCTCTCCCTCGCGCGCGCCCTGTAGCCGCCGCCCCGCGAGCACCCGAATTCGCCGGCCGCCATTGCCGACGAGCTCGACGCTCCCGAGCCCCTCTGCTCGAACCTGTGGCACCAGCGTGTTTACGGTGGCTGCGGATGCCGCCTAGCCCATCAGTTTCTCCTCCGTGCACCGTGGCATCAAACCCGACCAAACCCGAACTCCGGCCGCCGCCTTGGAGCTCATTGCCGTCGATCCGACCACCCCAACCCGGCTAACCCCACCAAGAGCCTCGGCTCCTCCCAGCTCCTCCTAGATGCTTTCGCGCCCCATTTGGTGGCGGGCGTGCAAAGCACCTTGCTCCGCCGCGCTGGCCTCGCCCGGCGACTCGGCGCCGGTGGATTAGCCCGGGTTGACCGATTTGACCGGTCAGGTCTGGCGAGTGGGCCCGGCCACTAACTAACGGGTTAACACTAACGAAACTAGTTAGTTAAACTAACTACTGACCAGTGGGTCCCAGCGTCGAGTTGACCTGGACAGCGACCCGATTGACCCGCTGACGTCATAGTGGCGAATCTTTGGCGCAATATTCCTTTTCTAGATTTAATTTAATTCAGGAAATTCAGAAAATACCCCAAACTTCTAAAAATCATATAAATTCAACCGTAACTCGGATGGAAATAATTTATATATGAAAATGATCAGAAAAATATGAAGAATCTGTTTATGCCATGATCATGCATGTTTGAACAAGTTAACCTCACTGAATAGGAGGAATCATGATTAGGGTAATTCATGAAATAGCATTTGGGGTTGGAGTCCAAGCTTGTTTGAATTCCACTTCAACTAACTTGGATTATTATTGCATTAGGTGAATTCAGTACCTTAATATGACATGTCATTCATGTGAATGTGCATTGCATTGATTGTGTTCTCTCTTGTTTGCGGTAATTGTCCCTCCGGTGAGCGAGGTACAAGACGATGAGTTCGATAACACCGATGAAGAACTATATTATCTTCAGAAGTGCCAGGCAAGCAAAACCCCCTTGTTCATTCCGATACAATCCCACTCTCTCGCCCTGCTCTATTTTACTGCATTAGGACAACAACGACTCATGTGTTACTTGCTGCGGTAGCTGAACCCCTTGATCCTTTGCATGACTGTCATTCCACAGTAATTAGATGAAACCCACTAGCATGAGTAGGAATTGTTTGAGCCATGTTGTGCCTACTCATTTATGCTTGTTTGTCATGCCTGCTACTGCTTAGAGTTGAGTCGGGTCTGATTCATCGGGAATGAATTGGAATTGTTATGAACATGTCTGTTGTGTGTGAGCTAAGTGTGTGAACACGATTTGGTAAAGGTAGCGGTGGGAGGCCATGTAGGAGTACATGGTGGGTTGTCTCATTGCAGCCGTCCTCGGGAACTGAGTTACGTGTTTGTGATCCATGATCAGATTACTACCACGCATTGGGCCCAAACCAATGGACCCTCTCGGCTTCTTGACCACCCTTGTCCTCGGTCAGGGAGTTGCAAGTAGTTTCGTGTTTGTAGCATGTGGGGCCGCACGCAACGCTGACCTTAGGGGTGGGTTGTGTTGCGGTAGGCACCGTGGCCCGGTGTACCGAGTGCCCGTTTGGTATCTCGGGAACCCTGCACACATCGTTCGGGCTGTATGGGAAACCTCGGCGGACTCCTGCGGATGGAACCGAATAGGCGATAAACCTGGACTAGGGATTTGAGTGTTTAGGTAGGCCGTGGCCGACACCCACGTTGGGCTTCCGCTTGAAGGTTGCGAGTACATGTCGTGTAAGCGGCGGTAAGTGGTGAGCGTGTGTGAAGAAGTACACCCTGCAGGGTTTAATATGATCTATTGAATAGCCGTGTCCGCGGAAAAGGACTTGGGTTGCCTATATCAGTTCATAGACAAGTGAAAGTGGATACTCTAAAATGCGCAAGATAAGCGTGAGTGCTATGGATGGCGTTCTCGTAGGGAGACGGGAGTGGGTCCATAGTGGTGTATTGCCATGGTGAATATGTGGACTCGTGTGCGCCACCTCAAAAGAGTTACTTGCAAATCGTAGTTCGGGATAGCCACCGAGTCAAAGCTGGCTTGCTGCGGTCAAACTCCACCACCCCTTTTGATAATGATGCATATGTAGTTAGTTACGATGTAAGTCTTGCTGAGTACAATTGTACTCACGTTTGCTTATTTTATGTTTTGCGAGAGGCGTCGGTCTCGCTAGTAGTTCCACGTGGACTTGACGTTTAGCTTGTTACCTCAGCTACGATCTTGTGCCCTCGGCAGATCTGGTAGATAGTCGGGCTTCTCAGCCTTTTCCCATTTATAGTTATGCGTACTCGAGACATGATTAGCTTCGCTTGTGCTTTGACTTGTATGCTCGAGTGTTGGGTCATGAGACCCATGTTTGTAATATCTCGCTCTTGAGCCTAATGAATAATATTTTGAGTCGTAGAGTTATGTTGTGATGCCATGTTGTATCTACACATATTGAGCATATTGTGTGTATGTTTGAAATGCTTGGTATGTGTGGGATCCGACAAACTAGTTGTTTATCCTTGGCAGCCTCTCATATGGGGAAATGTAGTCTCGTGCCTCCGGCGATAGTAGTCCGCTTCTGCCGGTTCACGAGTCCTGCTAGCCCAGACTACTGCTTGGACACTTGACTGGCGGCATGTGTTTCACCGTTCCTATGTCATCCCTTCGGGAAATGTCACGCGGTGGTATTCGAGTCCTGCCTAGCTGCTACAGCCGGGATACCGAGTCCTGTTAGCCAGCGCTACAGCCCGAATACATACGTTGATGACCGACATGCTCGATGTGATTCATGTATGCCTGTCCCCATGGGTTAGCGCCGCTTTGGGTTCACGACTAGCCATGTCGGCCGGGTTCTTCGTCATATGGATGCTAGCGACACTATCATATCGTGAGCCAAAAGACGCAAAGCGGTCCGGGCCATGGTAAGGCGACACCAGCTGGAATACCGTGCGTGAGGCCGCAAAGTGATATGATGTGTTACATGCTAGATCGGTGTGACCTAGGATCGGGTCTGACAGCGTTGGTATCGAGCTTGATTGCTGAGGATTACCAAGCCAAACTGGTGAAGTTGTGTCTAGAAATGCTTTAGCTATGTAAGGAATTGATTGTGGAAGGAGCGTAAGGCTCTTTTACTCCTTGTACCTCATGGCCTTCGATCCGAGTCATCCTCTTCTCTTCTACGGGTTTCTGAACTAGGCTTCTCATCTATCTATCAGGATGACGTGTTACTAATCCATAGACTTATAAGATTGTTGGTTTTAATCCCCAGTTCAGTTCCTACTACTCCTGTATGATAACTATTGATCCCAGAATCTTGTTATGATGTTGTTGAGTGGTTATGCCACCGTTTTCTGCAGGATGTCTCAAATCATTTTGAGCATTTACAGCCGTTATGCTGTCCGAGTCATCCCAGGTCTCTAAATAGTCTGATGCATTTGCAAGTTCTTTCCTTCCGTTCCCGATGACCTTTTGGTCAGAATAAGCACACTAATCGGTGAGTTGAGGTATTTTGTTACCTCGACATATATGTTGGAACTACTATTATGACCTTAGGTGTTTAGGAAGTCACCTAGCAATTTAGCTATGCTTTTGTATCCCCAGTGTGATGATTCTGGCCATCATTTTCGAAAGCATCCCGTGATGCCATTTAGTAGCAGGTATTCTACTCCTGGGTTTCTGAACCCGAGATTCATCCTACTTCATGTTGCTAGTATTTGCTAGTGCCTTTAGGATATTAGTAACCTTTGCGATAGTCCTCAAGGTCCGTGGTATTTCCTTCCTCCAAATACTACGAACCGCTTATGGCAGAAGTTCCTTGTTGAACCAAAACATCACGATAAGAGTGCTCTTGAGGAGTTCTCCATTCATAATTGTGAATCTGCCAATTCTACCTTTCCGCATGGGTTATCCGGAAGAAATGTTGAACTTTGCTCGACATACTAATCCATGCCTCCATAACTCGAAAAATTATATGTTCCTCTGAGTTGCTCTCTTAGATGCCTTCTGACCTTCATCTATCAATTGATAGCCAAGGGTATGTGTGCATTTGTGTTCATCGATGCATTTTATCCTTGTGGTCCGTCAAGCCATTCTATTCCGAATGACTAGGAGAAACAAACTCGATACCTCATCCATTTCTAGGATTGGGTCAAAGTAGTTGTATCCCGCAGATCAAAATGCCAATTCAGCTTTTGATTCTGTTCTACCTCAAGTATTGCCATCTTATGTCAAGAATGTCATGGGAATTGCACAACCTCCTAGGAATTCTTGATGCAGTGATACTTCTCATCATCATTGTTCATTTCTCGGTTCCGTGTTGATGCAACCGGAAAGCCGACAAGTGAATTGTGATGTGTGAAATCAATACCCCGAGCAACTTGTTGCTTGGTAGTGAATGGACCATATTCTCATTCTTAGCATGTTGGTTATTAAACCATCATCCTAAGATTGATCGTGCTACCTAGTCCTTATTTCGGTGCACACTTCGATTGATGAGTTAGGATTGTGTCAAGTCCTCACTCATTTGATCATATCGTCTTGCCCGAAAAGCAAGATTGTTCTCGAGCTTAGTAACATACCGTGGTTCGTGACTTTCCAAATATCTTCTTGGAAGTGTTACGGGTTGTTTTCCGACTGTTATGTTGAGCTCGTGATCAAGTTGGTTTCTTGTGAACCACCCTTTCTCCAAGAATCTGTGTTGGATATCCTAAGCTAGTTGGTTAAGCTAGACAACAACTTGGAGAGTTGGAAGATAAAAGCTTGCCTAACTTAGTTCGTTCGAAGGGATATTTTTGTGTAGTGTGTATTGAAGAAAGATGATATATCATCGATTGGTCCTGTGATCAGTTCTTGGATCTATTGTCCTATCAACCCTTTGACTTGAGTGTGGGCAATCGTCAAGTCAAATCAGAACCAACGATATGCGTGATGTTGTCTTACTCGTGGTTGATCCCTGAGCATACACCATTACATCTTTGGTCTAACCAATGCTATCAACGTGTTCACATGATGGTGGAAGTCGGTGATATGGAAATTCCGATGAGTTGCTGTTGAGCCCATCAGTAGCATTTTGTCTCCCCCATAAGTCATGTTGAACCTCAACCTAGTGTTGGAAAATTGTGTAAGCATTTCTTCGTGTGCCGTTCATGAAGCTTATGCTTGGATGGTTGAAGAGACTTCCTCGAATTTATGTGCTTTAGGTGTAAGTTGCCGCCATGAATTTGAGAAAGGTTTGTTTTGCTTCCTCTGGAATCACTCCAAGTCAGTCATGCATGTGCGAAGTATTCTATGGTTTGATAGACTGATCATCTTCATTCCGTATGTATTCCTAGCACACCAAGCCACTAACTGATTTGCACAAGGAGAAGAAGTTTCTTCATAAGAGCTAATCATATGACTTATGTTAAACTCCGATATCCTCGATGATGGTTCCCAACCTGAACTTCGGTAGTGTTTTATGATAAGACTACTATGTGGTCATCCTTGTCTTGGACAACATGTTCACATGTTAGTAGCAGAACCAGCTCATGTTTTGGAGCTTGCTATCGTAGTTCATATCCGAGAATCTCATAGCGCCATCTCGTCAATTGTGTTGCAACCCTTCCTTTTCAGACAGGATGAGTCTGAAATATCCTAACACCAACCAGATCTGAATCTCAAAGGACATGATGGTTGGAACATTGAACAGCTGCATTTCGTTCCCAGCTTGCACCGTCCTTGTGCTATCTCGCTATAGACTGTTTTCTTAGCAATTCTTGTCCAGGTTTATCTTCGAAAGTAGACTTACCATGGGTCCCCCCACCTTCGATGATAAGCAAAATCATCCATTGCGTTGTCTTCAACAAGGTAGTCTACATCATCCATTCTAGTCCGAGTGTACCATTCCTTTGCACTCCACCAAATGATCGCTTGTGATTGCCTTTGGCTGGTATAAAGAGTTCCAATGGTCTCTATATCAAAAGTAATTCTTTTTGCCACTTAAGGAATAGTTCTTGCGTCACCTTTCTCGAGGTATCCGTTACGGGATCATGATAAATATTTCCTCGCCACCTTGACACCATCCACCATCTCCCTAAGCGTGGAATTGTTGCCACCAATCAAACCCGTTGTTGTTCTTCCATCCTCTCGATGTATTTTGTGTCTCAACTCGAGATGTGTCACCGTCTCAGTCCGTGAGTTGATCATGTTTACTTGATCTTCATGAAGATCGAATCATGTAGGGTTTCCCTTTCTTTCTATTGTCGTGTCGGTGAAGACCTCGAAAGCAAGGACGTCAAGACCAAGATGATGGAATGAATCAACAATTTCGAGGAGGGCAAATGGATTATGAAGATTGTGATAGTTTGTGACCTCCTTTTCCTCTTGCCTCACGTCTTGAATCTCGGCGAGATTCTTGTTTAGTGGGGTGAGTTGTCACAGCCCTAGAGCTTGTTTGTAACTAGTAGCATTGCATCCATGCATCATGTTTAATTTCCATGAAATTTGAAATGGGGATGATCAAGCCCTAGCACTAAAGCAATTCAAATAGGTTCAAATTCAAAATATCTTCAAAGAACCCAAAGTGGTTTGCAAAATGTTCATGATTAATGGAAAAAGGTGAAAACCATATCCAGAGGTGATGGATATTTTTCCAAGGCATTTTGGATTTTGAATAAACCATATTGTATTTGAATTGGGGCATTTAAATACTATTAATATTTTAAATGCTCCAACAAATTTTGAAAATAGTCAAGGGCCTCTGTAATAATTCAGTTAATGCCCACAATTATTTTCAGGATTTATTTAGTTGGTTTAGTATTTTGCTAAACTAAAACAAAACAGAAAATTAGAAAACTAAAAGCAGATAAAAAGAGAACAGAGCAACTCACACGGCAGCCCAGCCAGCCCACCTAGCAGCCCTTTGGCCGGCCAAGGCCTTTGTCTTGGCCGTGCAGCCACCTCCTTCCTCTCGCCAGCAGGCAGAGAGGCGCGACCAGCGTCTTGGCTGGCGCCACGCCACCAGGCTGCCTGCGTCGCTTCAGCCACCGCGACGCCTCGCGTCATCTCCTCGGCGCCGCCCGACCCCTGGACCCCTCGCTCTCTCCCTCCTCCTCGTTCCTCCTCTGCGCCCTCTCTCGCCCGGACCGGCGCCGCCGTCGCCGCCCTCGCTGCCCTGCAGCCACAGCCGTCCCGAGCCTCCCGACATGCCCCGAGCCCGCCCGCCACCGGAATCTCCCCACCGTCACACGCGACCGAGAGGCCCTACATCGCCGCCCAGTCGTCTTCCCGAGCACGGCCGCCGGACTCCATCGGCAATTCGGCGTCATCCGACCTTCCCGAGCGGTGAGCTTGCCTTCGACCTCCCCTGTGAGCTCGCCGTCGTTTCCCTCATCTCTCTCTCTCTCGCGCAGCCACAGCCGCCGCCCATGAGCACCAGGTCGCCGGCCGCCATTGCCGGCGAGCTCGACGCCCGAGCCCCTCTGCTCGAACTGTGGCACCAGCGTGTTTACGGTGGGCGCGGATGCCGCCTAGCCCATCAGTTTCTCCTCCCGTGCACCGTGGCATCAAACCCGACCAAACCCGAACTCCGGCCGCCGCCTTGGAGCTCGCCGCCGTCGATCCCGGCCACCCCAACCCCGGCTAACCCCACCAAGAGCCTCGGCTCCTCCCCAGCTCCTCCTAGATGCTTTCCGCGCCCCATTTGGTGGCCGGAACGTGCAAAAGCACCTTGCTCCGCCGCGCCTGGCCTCGCCGGCGACTCGACGCCGGTGGATTAGCCCCGGGTTGACCAGGGATTTGACCCCCCTGGGTCACTGGCGAGTGGGCCCGGCCACTAACTAACCGGGTTAACACTAACCGAAACTAGTTAGTTAAACTAACTACTGACCAGTGGGTCCCAGCGTCAGAGTTGACCTGGACAGCGACCCAGTTGACCCGCTGACGTCATAGTGACGCAATGCTGGCGCAATATTCCTTTTCTAGATTTAATTTAATTCAGGAAATTCAGAAAATACCCCAAACTTCTAAAAATCATATAAATTCAACCGTAACTCGGATGGAAATAATTTATATATGAAAAATGATCAGAAAAATATGAAGAATCTGTTTATGCCATGATCATGCATGTTTGAACAAGTTAACCTCACTGAATAGGAGGAATCATGATTAGGGTAATTCATGAAATAGCATTTGGGGTTGGAGTCCAAGCTTGTTTGAATTCCACTTCAACTAACTTGGATTATTATTGCATTAGGTGAATTCAGTACCTTAATATGACATGTCATTCATGTGAATGTGCATTGCATTGATTGTGTTCTCTCTTGTTTGCGGTAATTGTCCCTCCGGTGAGCGAGGTGCCGACGATGAGTTCGATAACACCGATGAAGAACTATATTATCTTCAGAAGTGCCAGGCAAGCAAAACCCCCTTGTTCATTCCGATACAATCCCACTCTCTCGCCCCTGCTCTATTTTACTGCATTAGGACAACAACGACTCATGTGTTACTTGCTGCGGTAGCTGAACCCTTGATCCTTTGCATGACTGTCATTCCACAGTAATTAGATGAAACCCACTAGCATGAGTAGGAATTGTTTGAGCCATGTTGTGCCTACTCATTTATGCTTGTTTGTCATGCCTGCTACTGCTTAGAGTTGAGTCGGGTCTGATTCATCGGGAATGAATTGGAATTGTTATGAACATGTCTGTTGTGTGTGAGCTAAGTGTGTGAACACGATTTGGTAAAGGTAGCGGTGGGAGGCCATGTAGGAGTACATGGTGGGTTGTCTCATTGCAGCCGTCCTCGTGAACTGAGTTCTGTGTTTGTGATCCATGATCTGATTACTACCACGCATTGGGCCCGAAACCAATGGACCCTCTCGGCTTCTTGACCACCCTTGTCCTCGGTCAGGGAGTTGCAAGTAGTTTCGTGTTTGTAGCATCTTTGGGCCGCACGCAACGCTGACCTTAGGGGTGGGTTGTGTTGCGGTAGGCACCGTGGGTCGGTGTGTACCGAGTGCCCGTTTGGTATCTCGGGAACCCTGCACACATCGTTCGGGCTGTATGGGAAACCTCGGCGGACTCCTGCGGATGGAACCCGAATAGGCGATAAACCTGGACTAGGGATTTGAGTGTTTAGGTAGGCCGTGGCCGACACCCATGTTGGGCTTCCGCTTGAAGGTTGCAGTACATGTCGTAAACGGCGGTAAGTGGTGAGCGTGTGTGAAGAAGTACACCCTGCAGGGTTTAATATGATCTATTGAATAGCCGTGTCCATGAAAAGGACTTGGGTTGCCTATATCAGTTCATAGACAAGTGAAAGTGGATACTCTAAAATGCGCAAGATAAGCGTGAGTGCTATGGATGGCGTTCTCGTGAGGGAGGCGGAGGCGGGTCCATAGTGGTGTATTGCCATGGTGAATATGTGGACTCGTGCAGCGCCACCTCAAAAGAGTTACTTGCGATCGTAGTTCAGGATAGCCACCGAGTCAAAGCTGGCTTGCTGCGGTCAAACTCCACCACCCCTTTTGATAATGATGCATATGTAGTTAGTTCGATGTAAGTCTTGCTGAGTACAATTGTACTCACGTTTGCTTATTTTATGTTTTGCAGAGAGGCGTCGGTCTCGCTAGTAGTTCCACGTGGACTTGACGTTTAGCTTGTTACCTCAGCTACGATCTTGTGCCCTCGGCAGATCTGGTAGATAGTCGGGCTTCTCAGCCTTTTCCCATTTATAGTTATGCGTACTCGGACATGATTAGCTTCGCTTGTGCTTTGACTTGTATGCTCGAGTGTTGGGTCATGAGACCCATGTTTGTAATATCTCGCTCTTGAGCCTAATGAATAATATTTTGAGTCGAGAGTTATGTTGTGATGCCATGTTGTATCTACACATATTGAGCATATTGTGTGTATGTTTGAAATGCTTGGTATGTGTGGGATCCGACAAACTAGTTGTTTATCCTTGGCAGCCTCTCATATGGGGAAATGTAGTCTCGTGCCTCCGGCGATAGTAGTCCGCTACAGCCCGGTTCACCGGAGTCCTGCTAGCCCAGCACTACTGCTTGGACACTTGACTGGCGGCATGTGTTTCACGCCGTTCCTATGTCTGTCCCTTCGGGGAAATGTCACGCGGTGGTATTCGGAGTCCTGCCTAGCCTGCTACAGCCCGGGATACCGGAGTCCTGTTAGCCCAGCGCTACAGCCGAATACATACGTTGATGACCGACATGCTCGATGTGATTCATGTATGCCTGTCCCCATGGGTTAGCGCCGCTTTGGGTTCACGACTAGCCATGTCGGCCCGGGTTCTTCGTCATATGGATGCTAGCGACACTATCATATACGTGAGCCAAAAGACGCAAACGGTCCCGGGCCATGGTAAGGCGACACCCGCGGGAATACCGTGCGTGAGGCCGCAAAGTGATATGATGTGTTACATGCTAGATCGGTGTGACCTAGGATCGGGGTCCTGACAAGGGAGCCCACGACGCTGCCAAGTCCAAGGACAAGGCGGCGCAAACCTCGGCGTCCGGATACGTACCGCGTCCATCTCAGGAGGCGCGAGACCGACAGCGTCATGGTGCTCGCAGCGCCATACGTTCGTTGGGCCAAGATCGAGCTGGTGGATCCAGAGACGCTCAAGAGCAGCTCGCGCGCCAACAGGCTGGTGCGAGCGGGGCACGGTCGTCTGGACGGGATGCTGCTCCTTCTAACATATTTAGAAGTCCGAGCACATCCCGCTCCTCGCACCGTTCGCCATTGCCACCCACCACTCAAGCGGAACCTTTGGCGCGGGCTCAACTGCTCCTGGATTACCCTCCAACGGCTGACAAGGTCGACGAGTGGAGGGCCACCATTCAAAGCCTCATCGGCTTTGCCAACGGCGATACCCTGCGGCAACCAACTGCATCCTTGCCGCGGCGAGACGACAAGGCACGAGCCGGTGGCGACGAAACCTATGGGGGTGCAACTACCATGCACTCTCCATCCGAAGGTTAAGATCGCCGACTCGTCGGATCCACCTCGACAGCGACTCCACGCGTCGCCGGATCCACGAGCTCGCCGTGATCAGCGCCAAGTTCTTCAAGAACGGCAACAAGAAGACGCGGAACTCGATCGGCGCCCGAAGAAGCGCGGCGTCAATCCGACTAACGACCGGACCCGCTTGCCGACATGCAAGCGCCGGAGAACCAGGTGACTTGCCGTACGCGGTAGGTTGCCCTGCGTTCACTCGTGAGCTGCGGCAAGTCCAGTGGCTCGACAAGAAAAACTTCAAGCCCGATGTGCCAGAGAAGTATGATGGCAGGACACATCCATCGGAGTTCCTCAGCATCTACACCATTGCGGTGCAAGCTGCGGGGGGACGAGACGACAAGATCCTCGCCAACTACTTCCCGCTGGTACTCAAGCCAAATGTCAGATCTTGGCTCATGCACTTGCCGGACAGCTCCATATCTTCTTGGGCAGATCTGTGCCATCAGTTTGTCGGCGCCTTCACAGGCGGCCACAAGCCTCATGGCCAAGAGAGTGACCTTCACCTGCTCGCCCAGAAGGAAGGAGAGTCCCTGCGCAAGTTCATCCAGAGATTCAGCCGTGTGCACTACAACATCCCAGATGTCCACCCTGCCGCGGTGATCAACGCGTTTCATCAGAACGTGCGGAACCGCAGGATGAGGGAGGAGATGGCGATGTGTAAAGTCAAGGACGTCAGTGAGCTGTATGCCTTGGCCGACAAGTGTGCATGTGCTGAAGAAGGGAGAAGACTCCCAGGAGAGAATGCAAAAGTAGGATCTGACAGTGAGGAGACCACCCCGGCAAAGAAGAGCCGGCGGCGGAACAACCGAAGGAAGAAAAGCAAAGAGGTACTAGTTGTCGAGCAGTCCGGCAACGGAGGTGGCGCCAAGAAGGCCAAGGTTGGTGGCTCCGGCAAGGAGGTTGCCGCTGACACCGACCGCCAGCCTGTGGCGGCCGCCGACAAGGTGACAGCTCCAACAAACAAGATCTTGCAAGATTCACCGCACCAAGGGCCATGACCTCCAGAGCTGCAAGAAAGTCGAGCAGCTTGTTGAACTGCAGAAGGCTGAGTACGAGCGGCGTGAGAAGGAGAAGGCCCAGGAGGGTGCTGGGGGAGTTAGCAAAAAGCGACCCGGCCGGGGAGGACGTCGCGGCAAGGCCAAGCAGCGGCAAGGAGACAGACCTCCCCGCGGCCGCGACAAGGATGAAGGCAATGATGACGATGAAGACATGGATGATGATGAAGCCGACGAGCAGGAGTTTCAGAAAGCCACGGAGGTCCTCTGCGTTGACGGTGGTGCTTCTCTGCATACCTCACACCGCCAGCTCAAGCAATGGATGTGGGAGGTTAATGCAGCATAACCATCTGTAGAGTCACGCAGGCCTCTGAAGTGGTCCAGCACGCCTATCATCTTTGATATTGAGGACCACCCTGATCGCATAACTGCGGTCGGGTGCTTGTCGATGTTGGTCTCACCAACTATCCGCAACCTCAAGGTCACCAAGATGCTAGTTGACGGGGGGGCCGGCTTAAACCTGATCTCCTCCGCAGTGCTCCAGAAGCTTCAGATCCCTGACAGCGAGCTCGAAGAAACTGGCACGTTCCAAGGAATCAATCCAGGAAGGAGCAAGCCGAAAGGGAAGATCACGTTGCCGGTAACATTTGGCAGCGAGCTGAATTTCAGAACTGAGAGGGTCACGTTCGACGTTGCTGATTTCCCATTGCCTTATAATGGAATACTTGGCCGTCCAACACTCGCCAAGTTCATGGCAGCCTCTCATTATGCATACAACTTGCTCAAGATGCCCGGCCCAATAAGTGTCATTTATGTTCATGGCGACAAGAAAGATGCTCTTATCTGCGCCGACAAGATTTACCGGGAAGCAGCAGCTGCGACAGATAGCAAATCACTTGCCGCTGAAGCTCCCGGGGGGAAGAAGAAGACCAAGTCCGGCAACAGCTCTGATGCCCACTCCGACAAGCGCACCTCTTCGGAGTGCTGCGCTACCGTCGAGGACGCACCATCGAGCTCCACCGACAAGTGCAAGAAGACGATGGCAGCTCCGCCGAAGACCAAGAAGGTGTCCGCCAAGGAGGACGGCACTGGTGGTACCTTCACCATCAGTGCCACGCTTGACCCTAAATAGGAAAGCACGCTCGTTGTTTTCCTGCGGGCGAATGTCGATGTGTTTGCATGGCAACCGTCTGATATGCCCGTTGTTCCCAGGAAAGTAATTGAGCACCACCTAGCTGTCTGTCCTCATGCGCGGCCCGTCATGCAAAAAATCAGGAAGCAGGCAGTGGAGCGCCAAGAGTTCATTGCAGAAGAGATCAAGAAACTGGAAGCAGCAGGCCTTGTCAGAGGAGTGCTCCATCCCACGTGGTTGGCCAATCCGGTAGTTGTACGCAAGGCAAATGGGAAATGGAGACTTTGTATTGACTTCACAGATGTTAATAAAGCTTGTCCCAAAGACCCATTTCCTTTGCCGCGCATCGACCAGATTGTTGACTCCATGGCTGGATGTGATTTGCTTTCATTTCTTGATGCATATTCAGGATATCATCAGATCTTCATGGCAGAAGAGGATGAAGAGAAAACCGCATTTATCACACCATGTGGCACATACTGTTTCATACGGATGCCTTTCGGTTTGAAGAATGCTGGTTCAACGTTTGCAAGAGTAGTCCATGACGCTTTTGAGCCGCAAATGCACAGAAATGTAGAAGCCTACATGGATGACATAGTGGTCAAGAGCAAGGACAAAGCAACTCTGGTTCAAGATTTGGATGAGACCTTTGCAAATCTGCGTAAGATCAACCTCAAGCTCAACCCCGAGAAATGCGTGTTTGGAGTTCCTTCCGGCAAGCTTCTCGGGTTCTTCGTGTCTCAGCGGGGAATTGAAGCCAACTGGCCGGTTGTGTGGCTGCTCTCAGCAGGTTTATCTCTAGGCCTGCTGAGCGCGCCCTGCCATTTTTCAAGATCCTGAAAAAGGCAGGTCCAATGAAATGGACTCCCGAAGCGGAGGCTGTGCTGCAGGACTTAAAAAGGTACCTGTCCTCCACTCCAATACTTGTCGCACCTAGGCCACAAGAGAAGTTGCTGCTGTATATAGCGGCAACCAATCAAGTGGTTAGTGCTGCGTTAGTAGCGGAGAGGGAGGCGGATGATGAGCCGGCAACCATGGCAGTTACATCCAGCGACAAGCAGGGGGCTTCACCGTCAAGCTCTGGTCCCGACAAGGACGGATCTGCGCAGGATTGCGAGAAGATTCAGAAAAGGATGGTGCAGCGCCCAGTGTACTTTCTCAGTTCCCTTCTACAGGGGGCTAGGTCAAGGTATTCTGGTGTGCAGAAACTGCTTTTCGGCCTACTCATGGCCTCGAGAAAGCTGCGCCATTACTTCCAAGCACATGAGATCACAGTCGTCACTCGCTTTCCGCTGAAGAGAATATTGCAAAATCCAGAAGCAATAGGCAGGATTGTTGAATGGGCACTGGAACTGTCAAGCTTTGGCCTCATGTTCGAAAGCACTTCAACTATCCAAAGCAGAGCACTGGCAGAGTTCATAGCAGAATGGACGCCAACGCAAGATGAAGAAATTCCAGAGACGAGCATCCCCGTCAAGGAAGCAAGTAAAGAGTGGCTTATGTACTTTGATGGTGCCTTCTCGCTGCAAGGCGCCGGTGCCGGCGTGCTGCTTATCGCACCCACCGGAGAGCACCTCAAGTACATAGTCCAGATGCACTTTCCCAAGGAGCAAGCAACAAATAATCTGCAGAGTATGAAGGTTTGCTTGCGGTCTCGAGATTGCAGTGGACCTTGGGATCAAGAAGCTCATTGTCAGGGGTGACTCGCAGCTTGTCGTCCGCCAAGTAAACAAAGATTATCAGAGTCCGTTTATGGAGGCCTACGTTGATGAAGTGAGAAAGCTAGAAGAGCACTTTGAAGGCCTACAAATGGAACATGTTCCAAGAGCTCGAATGATATTGCCGATGGCTTTGTCAAAGTGCGCCGACTCAAGTTACACAATGGAACCAGGAATTTTGTGCTCAAGCTGACTCAACCAAGCTGTAACGCCATCAACTGGACAGAACAAGAAGAGGAAGTTGATTTCGGTGACTACTTCGGCCGAGCTCCCGAAGCCGCCGCCAAGGTCCCCAAGATCAACACAAAGAGTCTTTGAGGAGCAGTCTGCTCCGACAAGCCCTGAGGTTTGTTTCGTTGAAGCGGATGCTCCCGACAAGTTTTGTTCGGCGAGCTTGCCGGGAACATCAAGCTCGGTGAGCCGCAGGTTCTTGCCAGAGAAGCGGATGTTCCCGCAGCAGCAGATGTGCCTTTAGTCCTTGTTGTCGAGCCGCAAGCTCCAACATGGGCACAGCAGATTGTCCATTTCCTTTAGACAGGAGAACTTCCCGAAGAGCAAGAAGAAGCGGAAAGAGTAGCCCGGCAGTCAAGTATGTACCAGTTTGTCGACAAAGACACTGCATGTAAGAAGACTCAACGGTGTGAAATTGAAGTGTATTTGCGGGAGGATGGATGAAGCTGTTGGCAGAGATACATGGAGGCATATGTGGTCACCACATTGGCGAAGAGCACTTGCCGCAAAGCTTTCCGGCAAGGTTTCTTCTGGCCGACAGCCCTCCAGGATGCAACTGCACGAGTAACCAAGTGTGAAGCGTGTCAGTTCCATTCAAAGCAGATACACCAGCCAGCTCAAGCTCTCCAGACGATCCCTTTATCCTGGCCATTTTCGGTCTGGGGGCTCGACATCCTCGGCCCCTTTCCCGAGCTGTCGGGGGCTTTGAGTACTTGTACGTCGCAATCGACAAGTTCACAAAGTGGCCGGAAGTGGAAGCAGTGAGGAAGGTGACAGCACAATCAGCAGTCAAGTTCTTCAGGTCAATTGTTTGCCGTTTTGGGATTCCTAACAGGATCATCACCGACAACGGCACACAATTCACGAGTCGCACCTTCATGCAATACGTCCAAGATCTTGGCGCCAAGGTCTGCTTTGCTTCTGTTGCTCATCCGAGAAGCAACGGTCAAGCAGAGAGGGCAAACGCTGAAGTGCTGCGAGGACTCGAGACCAGAACTTTCGACAGGCTGCACAAGTGCGGAAGAAACTGGATTGAGGAGCTGCCGGTGTGTAACGCCCCGAGACCGATGCTCCAGAAGACTTCCAGCTATTCCGAGTTTCGTCGTTTGTTTCTTTTGTGCTTGCTCTTTTATTTTTGCATTGCATCATGTCATCATACCATCATGCCATTTAATTTTTATAACTCATCTAAATAAATTGTATGGATCTTTGATCCATTTAAATCGAGGGATATTCACATGGTGATTTCTCTTTATAACATACCCTCCCGATATTTAGGGAGATATTATAAATTATTCCATTTATTTGGAATTACCCATAAACCACTTGCAAAATATCCCATGCCGTTGTTATCTCAATTCTTGTTCTCCAAGCTTGCCCGTTATTATTTCATCATTTTCCGGAGCTCGAACATTTTTGGACCTTCCTTTTATCAAGTCCTAGTTCAAACCCATTTGAATTAAATTCAAATGAGTTTGAATTTAAATCTTTCGGTCATGCCCACTTCTATTTTTCCTGGATCGAGCTCATTTTTGCGAGTCCGGGAAAACTGTCCCCATGCGCAAATCCTTTCCCTAACCCTCTCTTTCTTTTTCTTCTCTTTAATTGTTTTCTGCTAAAGAAAATATAAGAGAGAGGGAGAAGAGTGCCTAGCCGGCCTCTTAGGCCCAGCTCTAGCCTAGCCGGCCCAGTCAGCCCACTTAACCCTTCTAACCCTAGCCACCAACCGATACAGCCCGCAGCGCTCTCTGCCGATCCCCATCTCTCCCCTCGTTCCTCCTCGCAGCGCCGCCAGGCACCCGCATCGCCCGATCCCCTCGCCTCCACCCCTTCCTCCCCGCAGCGCCCGAACCCTCCTCTCGACACGCCTCTCATGGTGCCCAGATCAGCCGCCCCTTCCTCTCCTTCTCTATGGCGTCTCCCCTTCTCGGCGCCCACGACCACGCCCTGCCAAACCCAGCGCCAGGCCCCGCTCCTCCCTCCTCTCGCGATCCCTCTCCTGTTCCTCGCCGCCTCCTCCCTCCACCGGCGCCATCCATGCCCGTCGCCCCTCTCAGTCGCTGTGACCAGGGCGCCACACCCATCCGCCTGCTGGCTTTTTTCAACTCCGCGCCGCCCAGCAGAGCCCCGGGCCGTCCTCGTCGCCTTGCTCCTCCATGGCGCCTGCCGCCCAGCGCCCGACCTCCTCCTCCTTGGCCTCCATGCTTCGCCCGCGCCCTGTGGCCTCCTCCCCCGCCTCGGTTTCGGTCCTCCCCGCGCCTAGTCCCTCTGCTGCCCCCTGCTTTGTGCCTTCTGTCGTCGTCCCCATCGCCCCGAGCGCGCCCCATACGTGGCCTCAGCCTCGAGCTGTTGTCACGATGCCTACCCGAATAGGAGCAATTTTGGATCGTCAAGTCCCCTTCGGATTCATCAAGACCTTCATGTACAACTACACCCGATGATGCGACAAGTACCCCGACAACGTGTACATCTACACCGCCAAGACCGGACCGACAAGTACCCCAACGTCGCGTGTACCACTACCGTCGACATGAACATCAACGAAAACGTGTACAACTACCGTCGCCACGTGAACAACGACTTCCACTACGCAGTGTACGACTACCCCCCTCGACGATCATCGCGAGAACGTCTACTTCCCTCTATGAAACGCATTCCGCCCCGAACGCACGCTTCGAAGGTATAACTGCCGAGAACGACCGCGTGGACCGAAGGCATGTGTTGAATGAGATGTGCGATATGTTTGTACCGTGCCCATTTGTTTCGTGCACGTTCCTCGTTTGCCATGTTGCCGTCTCGTGGGAACCCGGAATCCGGGATCACCCCACCATCCTTGCATGACACGCATCCGCACGCCTCCTTTTGCACCGGTATCTCCGTGAGCTACCGGAACCGATATGTTGCCGTGGCATCATTTTCGGATATGTTGTCGTGGCACCATTTTTGTTTCGCCGCCGTGGCACCCTTTTCGTTCCGCCATGGTGACCAAATGCTTCATAACATGCTCATGTCAACATCTTCATAAAAATTGCATATAACTTGCATATGTCATTCGCATCATGATAACAACATTTAAAATGTTTAAAAATGTGTTTGCATTAAACTACTAAATGACATGGGGACTTTCCGGAATTGTTGTTTGTTGTTTCCGGCCTCATTTAAAATTGCCTAGCTAGGTAGTTTAATTATGCTTCACCTCTTGCCATGTTTAACAACATTTAATATTGTTTGGTAGCATAACCGAGAGAGAACTAAATAACTGATGTGGTGTTTCGTCAATATGCAACTCGTTGCATATTGGGCTCCATTTAACTTGTAGTGTTGTTTGTGCATATTTTGCCATGCCATGCCTCATTTAATCCGGACATGCATCATACTTGGTTGTGCATCATGCCATGTTTATGTGATGGTTGTTTACCATGTTGTTTGTTTCTTTCCGGGTTGCTTCTCTCGTTAGCTTCGGTTTCGTTCCGGAGTTGTGAGGATTCGTTCGACTACGTCCGTTTGTCTTCTTCATGGACTCGTTCTTCTTCCTTGCGGGATTTCAGGCAAGATGAGCATACCCTCGAAATCACTTCTATCTTTGCTTGCTAGTTGCTCGCTCTTTTGCTATGCCTATGCTACGATGCCTACCACTTGCTTATCATGCCTCCCATATTGCCATGTCAAGCCCCTAACCATCCTTTCCAAGCAAACCGTTGTTTGGCTATGTTACCGCTTTGCTCAGCCCCTCTTATAGCGTTGTTAGTTGCAGGTGAAGATGAAGTTTTGTTCCTTGTTGGAACATGGAGATGTTGTTCCTTCTTGGAACATGTTTACTTGTTGGGATATCACATTATATCTTATTCAATTAATGCATCTATATATTTGGTAAAGGGTGCAAGGCTCGGCCTTATGCCTGGTGTTTTGTTCCACTCTTGCCGCCCTAGTTTCCGTCATATCGGTATTATGTTCCCGGATTTTGCGTCCCTAACGCGGTTGGGTGATTTATGGGACCCCCTTGACAGTTCACTTTGAATAAGACTCCTCCAGCAAGGCCCAACATTGATTTTACCATTTGCCACCTAAGCCTTTTTCCCTTGGGTTCTGCAGACTCAAGGGTCATCTTTATTTAACCCCCCGGGCCAATGCTCCTCTGAGTGTTGGCCCAAACTAGAGTGCTTTGCAGCGCCCACTCAAGGAAACTTGAGGTCTGGTTTTAGTTGTACGGACTACTCATCCGGTGTGCCCTGAGAACGAGATATGTGCAGCTCCTATCAGGATTTGTCGGCACATTCGGGCGGCTTTGCTGGTCTTGTTTTATTGCTGTCGAAATGTCTTGTAGTCCGGGATTCGAGACTGATCGGGTCTTCGGTAGAAGGAATATCCTTCGTTGACCGTGAGAGCTTATAATGGGCTAAGTTGGGACACCCTGCAGGTATTTTCTTTCAAAGCCGTGCCTGCATGTTATGAGGCAGATGGGAATTTGTTAATGTCGGTTGTAGAAAACCGAAGTTGATCTTAATTAAAATACATCAACCGCGTGTGTAACCGTGATGGTCTCTTCTCGGCGGAGTCCGGGAAGTGAACACGGTGTTGGAGTTATGCTTGACGTAGGTTGTTCTAGGATCACTTCTTGATCATAGTTGTTCGACCGTGCTTTTGCCTCCTCTTCTCGCTCTCTTTTGCGTATGTTAGACACCAGATATGCTAGTCGCTTGCTGCAGCTCCACCTCACTACCTTCTCCTACCCATAAGCTTAAATAGTCTTGATCTCGCGGGTGTGAGATTGCTGAGTCCCCGTGACTCACAGATACTTCCAAAACCAGTTTGCAGGTGCCAATGAAACCATGCAGGTGACGCATCCGAGCTCAAGGAGGAGCTCGATGAAGATCTTGTTCATTGTGTTGTTTCGTTTCAGTTGATCAGAGTGGAGCCAGTTGGGACGATCGGGATCTGTGTAGCATTTGGGGTAGTCTTCTTTTATTTTGGTTCCGTAGTCGGACCTTGATTGTATCTGTATGATGTAATGTTTTACTCATGTATTGTGTGAAGTGGCGATTGTAAGCCAACTATGTATCTCTTTCCCTTATGTATTACATGGGTTGTGTGAAGATTACCTCACTTGCGACATTGCTTTCAATGCGGTTATGCCTCTAAGTCATGCTTCGACACGTGGGAGATATAGCCGCATCGAGGGCGTTTCAAGTTGGTATCAGAGCCATCCCCGACTTAGGAGCCCCCTGCTTGATTGTTTGCTGACTTTGTTGAGTCTAGAAAAAATGTTTTGAGTCTTAGGATTATATATATCGGAGAGTAGGATTCTTTTTACTCCTCAGTCCCTTCGTCGCTCTGGTGAGGTATCCTGACGTAGAGTTTTGACTCTTTCTCTTCTCAAATTTCACTAAAAAAATTTTAGGATCACGCGGGTATCTTGGAATCGTTCCGATGGTTTTGTGACGAGAACATTGTTCTTGGTGCCTCCTGACATTTAGGGGTTGTGGCAGTGTCCCGGGGAGTTGAGCTCCGAGGTGTTGTCGTCACAATTTTATCGTTGCAGTTCTGGAATACCTGAGCTTTTCCAACATCGAAAATCTCTTTTATGCAGTTGTTTGTGAGATAACCTCGATAACCCAGTACTGGGGCGAGCTCGAGAGTATTGCCATGACTCGTATAACGGATGCTTTTCGAAGGTCGAGGTAAACGATTTCCGAAGGTTTCTTGGTTATGTGTTGAAGGATGGATACAGCTGGATCTAGGTATTGTTAGTTTGGGTGATATATTTTGTGTCCCCTGTATCCCCAACACCTGATTGCATAACCAGAAAGTTTCGGGAGTTTATAAGTGGGAATTCAAGTATGTCGTAGGATATCTTTCCAACACACACATGATACGATATGGGATCTATCATATGCTTGTTTCCGGCTTATTCTACAAGCCAAATCCTTTGTTTTTGTTCTGTTTTGTGGTATTCAAGTTGCTTCAATGCCAAGTGTTGATTCCATACCTTATTCTAAACGGTGTTCTCATATTTCTATGTGGATGCTAATCCTTCTTGTTCATCAAGGTCGTCTTTTCAATCCTTTCCAACCGTGTGCTTCTCTTCAAGTGGATCCGATCATTTCAACGTTTGCAAGATCAATTCTAAGTTTTCTCAACGGTGTTTGTTTCATCCGTCCCAAGTTGTTTTGTTTTCCCACCCTCCCCCCTTTTTCTTCAAGGACTCAAATTTCTTAATCAAGTATCCATTTTATTGAGTGAAGTTTCTTCATTCTTTTCCTTTAATGTTTTATCCGGTGATTTCTCATGAAGACGCTAAGGAAGCTCCAAGTTTATCATCCTTTGTTCTCTTATCTTCCCCGGTGGAATCAATTCAAGCTTTGTCGATCATATCCTTTTCCCTGTTTGAAATGCTTTCTCATGCCAGTGTATCTCGTAATCATTCACTTCTCGCTATTCATTTGGTTGGGAGTGATGAAGATATCTCAGAAGATTCAAGTTTCCATTCTCAATTCACTCAAGTTCTTTTGAGGATGCTATCTCATTCAAGCCATTTAATTCAACCGGTGCAATCTCTCTTTTTAAGCAATCGTTCAACAGTGGTTCTTTTGAGTGGGCCCTAACCCACAGGTCTTTTTCCAGGATCTTACCTGACTCTGCTAATTCTTTCCGAAGCTATTTCCAAATTCATTGCAAAGTTTGACGTAAGAATGATTTATCATCAGTCAAATGCTTTTCTCCAAGATCTTTCAAATTATTTTCATCGTTGGTTCAACCTTCCCAATTCTCATTCCGGAGTGCCTCAACAATTCTTGGTGTTTCTCATCGTCATTCTCAACATTTGAAGACCAAAGAAGAGTTTCTCTTAAATCTTGCTCCATTCACTTCAAGATTCATGGTTCTAGCTTGATGCCATCCTCTCATAATTGTTTTCGATTGTGAGAATTCTTTTTACCCATCCGGAGCATTTCATGAGTTGTTCCCATTTCTTTCCTCCGTAGGCCATCATGTCATAATTTTTCATTCTCAGCGTGTAGCTACCGTTCTCCAAATCTTACCGATGAATCGTTCAAATATCCTCTAATCAGTTCATGATCTCTTCATTCTCTTGTATCTAAATTCCCTCAAGCATCTTCATTCGTTTTCCAATTCTTCCCGGTGAATTGTGCCTTTGCTACGTTCAATTTCAATTCTTACAGTGGTTCGTTCAAGAGTTCTCTTCCTTCGTTATTTTATAGATTCATTCGTTCTTCCCAAATCCTACCGGCGGATCGTTGAAGACCTTCCCAAGTTGAGCAATATCTCTCTTCAATCCTTTTTCAACGAGAATAAGTAGTATGCCTAATCCGTTGCTTGCCATCAATTTAATTGGTGAAGGATCAGCATAATGTAATTCTTATTCTTGTTTCATCGAGTAAGTTCAATTCCTTATTCCGGAGGTTCATCAAAATTCTTGATTTCATTTGTTCATCTTTCTTTCCGGAGTTCAAAGTTTTCTCGGTTATATCATTTCAAAGCTTCTTCTTATCACTGCAAGGCTTCACCTTGTGTTTTCAACTTCTGTTTCTTTTATCATCCTTTTCTTACCGGAGTTCTTCATGGAGGCTCTACATGGTGATTCCTCGAGGATTCTTTTCATTCTTCAATTGTTCATCAAGATTTCTCGCGGAGTTAAGATCCGTCGAGCCAAACTTCAAAATAAACATGGTGCTCAACACATGTTTTGTTTTGAGGAGTTCAAGCATTCTTCATCTTGCATTCCGAAGTGCAATTCTTTCGACCTTATATTTTGAGGTGGTGTTATGTCACTCTTGACAATTTCCTTCATGTTTCATGATTCATATTGTTGTCAAGAATGAGGTATTTTAAATCCATCAATCCCTTTGTTGGAGTTATCTTGGGTTATATTTCACCTAAAGCTTTCCCTAAGGATTGTGGCTATTTATGGTGCTTATTAATGACCCAAGTTCTTCATTTGTCCTCTCGGTGAAATAAGTTTCTCGTCTCCTTGTTGATATCGATCCAATCGTTTGTTTCCGTTGGTGGCAGAAGCTCACCTCATAATGTTGAGATGTTTCCATAAGTCCACTACAAGGTTATTCTTTTCGTTGTTGGTTTTCCAACAACTCCGTTCTATCCTTCTTTTTAAGGATGCTCTTTCAAATTCATTTATGGTGGGAGATGTTGGTTTCATTCTTCCCTCTATTCATTCCAACTTTCTAACTATCATGCATTGTTTCCGGAGGCATTGTGATGTTGCTCTCTTCACCCATCACCTCGTTTTGTAAAGATCATGTTCTTTTTCTTGCATTTTCCATTTAACCGGAGTGTCATGTTTTCATTCGAGTTCTCTCATCTTATCAAGTTTGCCTGCTTCCTCAACCGGAGAGCTGTCTGAAATCTTTCTTACCCCTTGTGCCATTTTTCAATAGCTTCGGAGGCAGTGTGTTGTTGATTTCATCAAGTATCATCCCATCTTCTCAAGTTCATGATTCTAATTCCTTCCATTTTCAGTCGGAGTGCTGCCAAAATTATATCATTCTTATTCATTCTTATCTCGTTTCAACCAGAGTGGTTCCAATTCCTTCTTGTCCATTGTACTCGTCATTCATAGCTTTGCAACCCCCAAGGTTCACATGGTGTTCCTTGTTTCTAATTTCTACTGGAATGCTCTCAATTTCGTTCAACTCTATTGTGTTATTCTTTCAAGTTTTCAACCTCTCGAGGTTCGTTGGTTTCACTCTCTTGTCAAAAAAGAAACTTAGTTTTACCTCTTATCTTCCTCCTTCTTTTCCCTCCGGTGCCATCCTAGATCTCGGGACGAGATCCTCTCATAGTGGTGGAGTGTTGTAATGCCCCGAGACCGATGCTCCAGAAGACTTCCAGCTATTCCGAGTTTCGTCATGTGTTTCTTTTGTGCTTGCTCTTTTATTTTTGCATTGCATCATGTCATCATACCATCATGCCATTTAATTTTTATAACTCATCTAAATAAATTGTATGGATCTTTGATCCATTTAAATCGAGGGATATTCACATGGTGATTTCTCTTTATAACATACCCTCCCGATATTTAGGGAGATATTATAAATTATTCCATTTATTTTGAATTACCCATAACCCACTTGCAAAATATCCCATGCCGTTGTTATCTCAATTCTTGTTCTCCAACCTTGCCCGTTATTATTTCATCATTTTCCGGAGCTCCACCAAAAATCTGAACATTTTTGGACCTTCCTTTTATCAAGTCCTAGTTCAAACCCATTTGAATTAAATTCAAATGAGTTTGAATTTAAATCTTTCGGTCATGCCCACTTCTATTTTTCCTGGATCGAGCTCATTTTTGCGAGTCCGGGAAAATTGTCCCCATGCGCAAATCCTTTCCCTAACCCTCTCTTTCTTTTTCTTCTCTTTAATTGTTTTCTGCTAAAGAAAATATAAGAGAGAGGGAGAAGAGTGCCTAGCCGGCCTCTTAGGCCCAGCTCTAGCCTAGCCGGCCCGGTCAGCCCACCTAACCCTTCTAACCCTAGCCACCAACCGATCCAGCCCGCAGCGCTCTCTGCCGATCCCCATCTCTCCCCTCGTTCCTCCTCGCAGCACCGCCAGGCACCCGCATCGCCCGATCCCCTCGCCTCCACCCCTTCCTCCCCGCAGCGCCCGAACCCTCCTCTCGAGCACGCCTCTCATGGTGCCCGATCAGCCGGCCCCTTCCTCTCCTCCTCCATGGCGTCTCCCCTTCTCGAGCGCCCATGACCACGCCCTGCCGAACCCAGCGCGGCCCCGCTCCTCCCTCCTCGCGCGATCCCCTCTCCTGTTCCCCTCGCCGCCTCCTCCCTCCATCGGCGCCATCCATGCCCCGTCGCCCCTCTGGTCGCTGTGACCAGGAGCGCCGCGCCCATCCGCCCTGCTGGCTTTTCTCAACTCCGGCGCCGCCGCAGCCAGAGCCCCGGGCCGTCCTCGTCGCCTTGCTCCTCCGCGACGCCCCTGCTGGCCCCGCGCCCGACCTCCTCCTCCGCCGGCCTCCATGGTTCTCCCGCGCCCTGTGGCCTCCTCCCCCGCCTCGGTTTCGGTCCTCCCCGCGCCTAGTCCCTCTGCTGCCCCCTGCTTTGTGCCTTTTGTCGTCATCCCCATCGCCCCGAGCGCGCCACATACATGGCCTCAGCTTCGAGCTGTTGTCACGATGCCTACCCGAACAGGAGCAATTTTGGATCGTCAAGTCCCCTTCGGATTCATCAAGACCTTCATGTACAACTACACCCGATGATGCGACAAGTACCCCGACAACGTGTACATCTACACCGCCAAGACCGGACCGACAAGTACCCCAACATCGCGTGTACCACTACCGTCGACATGAACATCTACGAAAACGTGTACAACTACCGTCGCCACGTGAACAACGACTTCCACTATGCAGTGTACGACTACTTCCCTCGACGATCATCGCGAGAACATCTACTTCCCTCTACGAAACGCATTCCGCCCCGAACGCACGCTTCGAAAGTATAACCGCCGAGAACGACCGCGTGGACCGAAGGCATGTGTTGAATGAGATGTGCGATATGTTTGTACCGTGCCCGTTTGTCTCGTGCACGTTCCTCGTTTGCCATGCCGCCGTCTCGTGGGAACCCGGAATCCGGGATCACCCCACCATCCTTGCATGACACGCATCCGCACGCCTCCTTTTGCACCGGTATCTCCGTGAGCTACCGGAACCGATATGTTGCCGTGGCATCATTTTCGGATATGTTGTCGTGGCACCATTTTTGTTTCGCCGCCGTGGCACCCTTTTCGTTCCGCCATGGTGACCAAATGCTTCATAACATGCTCATGTCAACATCTTCATAAAAATTGCATATAACTTGCATATGTCATCCGCATCATGATAACAACATTTAAAATGTTTAAAATGGTGTTTGCATTAAACTACTAAATGACATGGGGACTTTCCGGAATTGTTGTTTGTTGTTTCCGGCCCCATTTAAAATTGCCTAGCTAGGTAGTTTAATTATGCTTCACCTCTTGCCATGTTTAACAACATTTAATATTGTTTGGTAGCATAACCGAGAGAGAACTAAATAACTGATGTGGTGTTTCGTCAATATGCAACTCGTTGCATATTGGGCTCCATTTAACTTGTAGTGTTGTTTGTGCATGTTTTTGCCATGCCATGCCTCATTTAATCCGGACATGCATCATACTTGGTTGTGCATCATGCCATGTTTATGTGATGGTTGTTTACCATGTTGTTTGTTTCTTTCCGGGTTGCTTCTCTCGTTAGCTTCGGTTTCGTTCCGGAGTTGTGAGGATTCGTTCGACTACGTCTGTTTGTCTTCTTCATGGACTCGTTCTTCTTCCTTGCGGGATTTCAGGCAAGATGAGCATACCCTCGAAATCACTTCTATCTTTGCTTGCTAGTTGCTCGCTCTTTTGCTATGCCTATGCTACGATGCCTACCACTTGCTTATCATGCCTCCCATATTGCCATGTCAAGCCCCTAACCATCCTTTCCTAGCAAACCGTTGTTTGGCTATGTTACCGCTTTGCTCAGCCCTCTTATAGCGTTGTTAGTTGCGGTGAAGATGAAGTTTTGTTCCTGTTGGAACATGGAGATGTTGTTCCTTGTTGGAACATGTTTACTTGTTGGGATATCACAATATATCTTATTTAATTAATGCATCTATATATTTGGTAAAGGGTGGAAGGCTCGGCCTTATGCCTGGTGTTTTGTTCCACTCTTGCCGCCCTAGTTTCCGTCATATCGGTATTATGTTCCCGGATTTTGCGTCCGTAACGCGGTTGGGTGATTTATGGGACCCCCTTGACAGTTCACTTTGAATAAGACTCCTCCAAAGAAGGCCCAACATTGGTTTTACCATTTGCCACCTAAGCCTTTTTCCTTGGGTTCTGCAGACTCAAGGGTCATCTTTATTTAACCCCGGGCCAATGCTCCTCTGAGTGTTGGCCTAAACTAGAGTGCTTTGCAGCGCCCCCTCAAGGAAACTTGAGGTCTGGTTTTAGTTGTACGGACTGCTCATCGGTGTGCCACGAGAACGAGATATGTGCAGCTCCTATCAGGATTTGTCGGCACATTCGGGCGGCTTTGCTGGTCTTGTTTTATTCTGTCGAAATGTCTTGTAGACCGGATTCCGAGACTGATCGGGTCTTCCGGTAGAAGGAATATCCTTCGTTGACCGTGAGAGCTTATAATGGGCTAAGTTGGGACACCCCGGAGGTATTATCTTTCAAAGCCGTGCCCATGGTTATGAGGCAGATGGGAATTTGTTAATGTCCGGTTGTAGAAAACCTGAAGTTGATCTTAATTAAAATGCATCAACCGCGTGTGTAACCGTGATGGTCTCTTCTCGGCGGAGTCCGGGAAGTGAACACGGTGTTGGAGTTATGCTTGACGTAGGTTGTTCTAGGATCACTTCTTGATCATAGTTGTTCGACCGTGCTTTTGCCTCCTCTTCTCGCTCTGTTTTGCGTATGTTAGACACCAGATATGCTAGTCGCTTGCTGCAGCTCCACCTCACTACCTTCTCCTACCCATAAGCTTAAATAGTCTTGATCTCGCGGGTGTGAGATTGCTGAGTCCCGTGACTCACAGATACTTCAAAACCAGTTTGCAGGTGCCGATGAAACCATGCAGGTGACGCATCCGAGCTCAAGGAGGAGCTCGATGAATATCTTGTTCATTGTGTTGTTTCGTTTCAGTTGATCAGTAGTGGAGCCTAGTTGGGATGATCAGGGATCTGTGTAGCATTTGGGGTAGTCTTCTTTTATTTTGGTTCCGTAGTCGGACCTTGATTGTATCTGTATGATGTAATGTTTTACTCATGTATTGTGTGATGTGGCGATTGTAAGCCAACTATGTATCTCTTTCCCTTATGTATTACATGGGTTGTGTGAAGATTACCTCACTTGCGACATTGCTTTCAATGCGGTTATGCCTCTAAGTCGTGCTTCGACACGTGGGAGATATAGCCGCATCGAGGGCGTTTCACGGTGGTTCTTTGGTCGATCAGGACGACGCCAATTCGAGCCACTGGCCAGACACCTTTCGCTCTAGTCTATGGAGCAGAGGTAGTTCTCCCCACGGAACTCGTATACGGGTCACCTCGAGTGCTCGCTTATGATGAGCTTGAGCAAGAGCAGCTGCGACAAGATGACGCGCTGCTCCTTGAGGAGGACAATCTTCAGGCCGCTGTACGAGCTGCTCGTTACCAGGAAGCTTTGCGCCGCTACCATAGCCGCAAAGTTAGGGCCAGAAGTTTCGAGGAAGGCGACCTTGTTCTTCGGCGCGTTCAGTCCGCCAAGAATTCCAACAAGTTGACGCCGAAGTGGGAAGGCCCTTATCGGGTGAAACGAGTCACTAGGCCTGGCGCTATCCGCCTTGAGACCGAAGATGGCGTTCCGGTGAGCAACTCCTGGAATATAGAGCATCTTCGTAAGTTTTACCCATAGGGCGCGGTTGCCGGAACCCGTTCCGGCAACCACCCTTTTGTACAAGTCTTGCCGATGTTGCATGTAATCCTTTGTACAAAGCCGGGCGCAGACCCCGTGCATCGGTAAAGCTCATGTGTTGCGCGCAACTTGCCAATTTCATGCTTTCATAGTCAATTTGCATGTGTTATCTGACATTTTGTGCAGCACCCACACCCGGTAAGCAATAACGAGCCACTAGGCTCCATAACTTTGTTTTCTCTTCTTTCTTCTCAAAAAAAGGAAAGTTCCCTCGCGCACAAGTTAACCGGGGGGGGGGGGAAGGCGAAGATAATGGTGTTCCTCGAGCGATAGTACTTTGTATGGAAAACCTGCGCCAAGGAACCAACTCGTGGCTGGTCGCGCCCTTACTTTGTTTCGAGTCGGCTCAACAACTTAAGTGAGCTGCAACCAGTTTGCGACAAGGTTGCTTGTCGGAGGCGGCATCGCCAAAGAAGCTCTTGACGTCCAGACTCAGCGCTTCATGCAAAGGTGCCCGACCGACAAGTTCCCTAAAAGCGTAGGGCACAAACATACAAAGGAAGGAATCAAGTAAAGGAAATAACATTGCAATCGTTGCACGAGATAGAGTATATTACAAAAATAACTTGTCGCAGATCTAATGAATTGTTCTCTAAACATGATCAACAGCGACAAGGAAAGATAAATTGGCGGCCTAGTCCACGCGGTCGCCATCAACTCTCTTGACTCCGCTCACCCTGTCCACAATGGGTGCGACAAGGGCCTTGAGCGCTTCAACGTCGGCGATCGGCGGCGAGGACTTGAGGGCGTTGGCGGCCGACGCTGGATTGCGGAAGGCCACCTTCATCGGCACCTTCAAGCGCCCTGCACAGATTTGGCGCGACTCGTCGGCCAGCTGCTTTGGGATCTCTTCCGGAGCAGCATTGAGAGTCAGCTGAGAGCCGCCACCACGCCCTTTAAGAACAGGCTGAGCTTGGCGCTGGGTTGGAGATGCTCGTCGGTGGAGTACCCGAGGTCCACCATCCCCAGCTCCATCAGTTCCTTGTCGATGGCGGCGGCTGTATTCACAAGACCCTCGGTCCAGATCATCACGTTCTCTCTGAAGGTATTATGGGCGGTCGTGGCATTCGCCAGCAGCTCCTCGTTGGCCTTGATCTTCTCCAACAAACCCACTTCCCGCTCCTTGGCGCCGTCCAGCGTCTCCGTCAAGGTGGTCAGCTTCAGCTCAAGATCCGCCTTGGAGTCCTTGGCGGCGTCGAGTTCTTTGATGCTCTCAGCGTGACGGCCCTGCAACTCGCCAAGAGTGTAGGCGTCCTTCTCGCGCTCGTGCTTTAGCGCATTGACCTCCTCGCCGCTCTTCTGGAGGGTGGCCTCCAGCTGCGTCACCCTCGTCTCCAACTCCTTCTTGGCGGCCTCGGCACCTGCGGCAGCGTCCTTTGCCTCCTTGAGAGCTCTGCCAAGTGATTGCTCGCGCGCGGCAAGCTCTTCCTCGTAGCTGTCAATGTTGATCTTCCGCTGCGCCAGCTCGCCTTCTTGCGCAGATAGCTTCTCACCGGCAAGTCTTTGCTGCTCCTCGACCTCAGCCTTCTCAAGGATGAAGGCTGTGCGCTCTTCGGAGAGTTGCTCCCGCGCTTCTGCTACGTCCCGAAGGGCTTCTTGGTTGGCGCGCCGAAGCTCTTCTGCGCGTTTCTCCATGTCAGCTCCCGCCCTCGCGACAAGTGCTTCCCGGGACTCCAGCTTGGCTTGTCGGGCGCGGTAGAGCGACAACAGCTTCTTCAGCAGCTCCTCCTCCTCAAACTCGCCACTGCTGCTGCTTGGCGCGTCAACCAGCGACAGCCCAGCGGAGGCGAGCAGCTCTTCGTCGAAGGTCTCTCCCTCGACCGGCGCCCTGGAGCTCGACGCCCATGGGAGCTTGATGAAGACGCCGTCGCCGGCCTTCAGATAGGCGTCGGGCTGGGGCTCTTTGGAGCCTGATGCTGCATCGGTGGCGGAGGGATCGGCGGTTGGTGTAGCGCCTGGCGCTCCTACGGCCTCAGGGTCGTCAGTACGATCGCCAGACCCCTCGCTAGCCTTTGCGGCGGCAGCCTTGGCGGCCTCCTCGCCGGCGGATCCATCGGCGCCAGTTTCTCCTTCCTTGGTGGCGACGTCGTCAGTGTTGCCGCGCGCGTCCTCCTCGCCGGCGACCTCAGTCTCCATCGGCTCTGCGGCAGATGGATCTGACGATCAGAAAAAGAAAGAACAGTCAAGCAAATGTTCGAAAAGGAAAACAGAAGAAAAAGAACCCAAGGGAAATTGTCACGCAAGGAAATTACCTGCGATGGGGTCTGCAGCCATGGTCTCGTCCACCGGAGGATCGCTGGTGATGTCCCTTGGCGGAGAAGCATCCCCTGTCGGAGAAGCCTCCCTTGCCGGAGAGCGCTCCCTTGCCGGAGAATTCTCCCTTGGCGGCGTAGTTGAAGCAGACGGAATTTCGGGAGCGACCTCCGGGCCCTCCTGATGAGGCTGCTCTGCTCCTACACAAATCAACAAGTCAGATATCAGTAAAGAAGGAGCACCCATGCACACCTAACCGTAAGAAATAAACCAATTACTTACGCTGGGGGCTGTCTGGGGCTGCTCGAGAAGGATTGCCGGGTCCGGCAAGGGGGTCTCAGACGCGCCTCCTGTCGCCACGGGGGGATCGTCTTCGATGACAACCACCGAGGTCTTGGCTCTCTTCGACGCCCTCTGGGCCAGCGTCCTGAAAAAGGAAAGGGTTCAGAATGAAGCAAGTGAGATACAAGACAAAGCAGCAAATTGAAGGATTACAAGTACAGCGACAAGATCTTACTCTTCTTCTTCTTCATCGGAGATGAGAGCGGAGAAGTCAATTCCGCTCCACCTCCGGCGACGAGCTGGAAGAGTAGGCTCCCTCGGGCGCTTGGCGGGTGCGGGAGCCGTGGTCCCGAAGGCCCGCTCCGGTTGCTATGGCGGCGTGGCGCTCCAGCGGCGGAGCTTGCTGATGGAGGCGTCATGGCGCGCGACGGCTGTTGGCCCGTCTGCCGCCCTGCCGTTTCCCTGGTCTTGCGGAGGCGCCTTCTTGGTGGAGCTGCGGGCTCCTCCTGCGACAAGCTATCTGAAGGTGGAGGGGAGGCGCCCCCGGCAGGCTCGTTCGGCTCGATGTCGAGGCTCGGCCTGCTCCTCGCGCCCGGCAAGCTCCTCTCGGTCGGCAAGGCTTGCCGCCTCGGCTGCCTCCGCCTCCGCCACGGTGAACTCGAACTCACCAGCGGCAGCAGCTTCGCCGCCTCCTCCATCCTGGTGGCGTCGCTGCAGCTTCGGCGTCGGTGGTGTCGCGGGTGAGCCACTTACGCTTTCGTCGGCGCGGATCGGCACTTCTTCCAAGCTGTCGAAGAACTGCTGCAAGATGTCGTCGGCGGGCTCTTGCCAAGTTGGAGCGATCCCATGGGAATCGCAACGGCATCATCGCGCGGATGCGATCAGCGAAGAGTTGTTGCACAAAGGGCGACCCCCTCGGCAACATGAACCACTCGGGATGATCGGGTCGTGCTTGAACAGCTCGGCAAGCAGATCGCATCCAGCTCCAAGGCGGTGAAATTCCAGTTGAGGCCCGGCGCAGCCTCATGATGTCCGCCGCATTTTGGAACTCCCAAGCAGGCCTCCTCCTCTCCTGCAAGGGAAGCGTCGGCGGCGAAGAAATCCGCGCCAACAGCGCCTCTGAGAGTCGGCATGCACGAGGCGCAAGATCCGGTCACGGCGATCTTCAACCTAGCATCCTCCGGCGCCAAGTTGCTCCAATCGTTGCCACGCACTATGGGATTTTGGCGCTGGGCAGTGAAGGGCTGCGGGTTCTCCTCAATGATCCAACACCAATCGGCTCTCCACTCCTCCCACTTGCTACGGAGCTCTCCTTCCAGATATGCTTCCTTCTTGCCGATCCTGGAGATCCAAGCAATCCCTCTGGCAACCGGCTCTCCTCTCTCAACGCGGGGCATGAAGAAGTGGCGGAAGAGGGCTACATTTGGGTGCACTCCGACAAAGTTTTCGCAAAGGTGTGCGAAAACTGCCATGGTCAGGACAGCGTTGGGGGTGAAATCAAGGAGGCGGAGACCATAGGTGTTCATGATGTCGCAAAAGAATTTGGAAAAGGGCGGGCAGATCCCGCAGTAAAAGAAGAGCGCGAAGAAGGGATACCCGACAGAAACCTTCTCGGATGCGGCGGCGGAGATCACCCTCGTGCGCGGGTGCGCCCGCGTCTCCGTCGACCAGAAGAGGTAGTACCCCTCCCGCAGCTCCTTTGCGTCAAGCAGGGGGTCGAAGGTGGCCCGCTCCTTTCGCAGCGCCGCGAGCCGCTGCGCTTCGGCCGACTTCACGCCCTTCCCCTTGTCGGCTTTCGGAGGCATGGTGGAGGTGGTGGAGGAGGCCGACGGCGTTGATGGCGTTGGTGGCGATGGGGGGCGGGGCGTCGCTCTCTTCAGGCTCGAAAAGAAGGGAGGGAGCGACGGTGGTTTTTGAGATATGACAGCAATGGCGAGGTGGGCGACCTGCCCCTGTTTCCCCTGTTTATAAGGAGGGAGAGGGGGGCGGACGCCCGCTTTTCCAAAAGAAAGCCCCACGATCTCTCCCACGACGCCACGTCCCGTGGCGTGCTGTCTGTGGGGGCGTGGTGGTCCGGAGCGAGTAACGGCGTGATCTAGGCCGCGCGTGCCCATGCACTGTTTTGGGCCTGGCCCAACAGCGCTCGGCACCGTGGGTGGCCCAGGCCCGGGGGCTCCTGTCGGTGTACTAGAGTAAGGGTACCCTAGTATCCCGAACTCGTGCACGGGTAGTTGCAGCACCCCGCGGCAGGGCTGCCTAGTGAACACCAAGATCCTCCGTGGTTCCTTTGGAGCCATTCAAGAACAAAGTATTTAGCCAAGAAGACAAGACCCCGGCAAGAGGAGCTTGACGGGAAGGCCACTCAAGGCACGCAGAAGACAAGACCCCGGCTAGAGGAGCTTGCCGGGAAGGCTTGGTGAGCGACAAGCTCCCGAGCGCGACAAGGATTCAGCCGCGGCAAGGTGCTTGCCGTGGCAGGCAACCTCTCTTCATCTCCGCTCCAGCTCATCCACCAACGTGTCGCCATGGGGCCATTCCAGGCGTGCGTGTCAAGAGGCTTTGCAGCCAGCGGGGAGCAGCGATAAGCGGCGCTGATGAGCTTACCATCGTGGCAAACGGTGGCGCACCTAACGGTCCCTGTTGCACTGTTTAGGCGACAGGGACGGGCATTTATTACTCTTGTCCCTTGCTGTCAGAGTTAGGTAGAAAGCACTGTACAAGTCGGTGTACCAACTACTGTTTTTCCATTTGTACCCTCATCTACGTTGCCACCTGTGGTGATGTAACGCCCCGGATCCGATGCGCCAGGTGTTTGCCAGTTATTCGTCATTGTTGTCATGTCATTTGCTTGCGTGTTGCACTTTGCCATGTCATCATCTGCATTTCATATCATGTCATCATGCGCATTTCTTTTTGCATACGTGTTCGTCTCATGCATCCGAGCATTTTCCCCGTTGTCCGTTTTGCAATCCGGCACTCCTATGTCTCCCGGCGCCCCCTTTTACCTATTTTCGTGTGCGGGTGTTAAACGGTCTCGGAATGGACCGAGGTTTGTCAAGCGGCCTTGGTATAGCACCGGTAGACTGCCTGTCAAGTTTCGTGCCATTTGGAGGTCGTTTGGTACTCCAACGGTTAACCGGGTAACCGTAAAGCCTCTTTTGTTTGCAGCCCAACACCCCTTTCAAAGTGGCCCAAAACCCAGAAAACTCCCCTCCATGCTCTCGGTTGTTCGATCACGATCGCGTGGGCGAAAACCGCACCTCATTTGGACACTCCTAGCTCCCTCTACCTATAAATATGTGCCCCTCCCGGATTTTTCGCGCAGTCCAAACCCTAGCCATCTTCCTCCTGCCGCAGACGGACATGTCCGTTCCGCCGCCGGACGTGTCCACCGCCTCCAGCCACCTCACCCTGGCGAATCACAGGCCGCCACGTCAGCTCCGCCGCCGCCCGCACCCAATCCCACGCCGCCACCTCACCCGCCACCCTCTCTCTCTCTCCTCAGCCCCGCCGCCGGCCCGCCCGGGCCCGGGGCAGGCCCGCCCGAGCCCATCGGGCCCGAGCCTCCAGCGCCGCCGCCTCCCGCTGCCGCCGCCGCCTCCGGCCGTGCGCCGCCTCCTCGGCAGCGCGCCGCGCTCGGCCTCTCCCTCCGCCCGCCAACGCCGTGGCGCCGCCCTCACGCCCGGTGGCGGATCCGCGC
This sequence comes from Aegilops longissima, assembly GCA_021605205.1. Taxonomy (NCBI): domain Eukaryota; kingdom Viridiplantae; phylum Streptophyta; class Magnoliopsida; order Poales; family Poaceae; genus Aegilops; species Aegilops longissima. The sequence continues at coordinate 291,901,462 of CM038678.1, forward strand.
CCGTGGCGGATCCCTTGCTCACCGGCGGCTGCCGCCATCCGCCGGCGCCTCGCCGTGCTCGGCCGGCCTGCCCCCGCCGGACCACGCCGCCCTCGCCCGCCTCCGTGGACGCCGCCGTCCCGTCATCTCCGGCGATCGCCGTCGTCGCCCGGCGCCACCGTCCTCGCCGGATCTGGTCGGTGGACCAGATCCACCGGGTCCCGAACCAACGCGCCGCGCCTCAACGGATCCTCCGTCCGCACCTTCCGTCCGTTGACTTTGAAGGGTATAAATTCCACTAAGTCCCCGAGTTTGTGATTATTTTCATGCATTTTCATCACATCATAACTCTGCATCCGTAGCTCCGTTTTGCGCGTGTAATATGTCAAATTGTTCGCCTCGATGAGTACATAATTTAATCTCAATGCATCATTTTCATTTGAGCTCATATTGATGCCCGAAATGCTGTTAGAAGAGTGCTATGTGATGTTAGTTTCTGTTTCTTAACAGAACATGCACTTTTGTCATTTTTGCCATGATTGATGTGTGCATCCTATGGACTTGAGTCCTACATGTGTTTTGTAATATGCCATGCCATCTTTACAGTGGTGCTTGCTATGTATTTTTGTGATCTATGTGGTGACTAGCACAAGCATGCAAACTAGGCTTCCTGATGTTGCTGATTTCAGCCATGTTTTGCTGAAATTTTTATGCCATGTTAACTTGATGCTACAGAGAGATCCATGCATATTTTGAGATACTTCAGTAAGGATGTTTTGTTATACATGTCTTTCTCTATCCATCCATGTCCTTGTTTGCAATTATGGAGTGCCATAGCTTGAGTCAATCGAGCTCTACTTTTGCTATAAAATGTTCCTGGCAGATTGTTTACATGTTATTCAATTTTGCCAAGGCTGTTATAGTTGATCCGTGTATGCTATGATGTTGTTCTTGCCATGTATAGCCTATATGTCATGTCTTATTATTGGGAGTTGCCTTGCCATGCCATTTATTGCTCTGTGGTGGGTGGTTCAAGCTCACCAACATGCCTACTTATCGTTGTTCCTGCCATGTTTAAATCTGTAATATAACTTGCCCTGTTTACATGGGTGCCATCATATCTTCTGATCCTTTTTGGCTTATGGTCAGTAAAGGACATTTGTTCTATGCATTTAGTAGATACATGCCATGCCTTTTTTTTGCCATGTTAAGTTCCTGTAACATGTTGTTTGATAGCTCTAAACATTGCAACCTGATGTTATTTCTGCTAAAGTCTGAAACTGTTATTATTTGCAATCTTGCCATGTCATTTTGAGCATGTTCTAGTGATTTCTGGAGATAGCTCAGTGTTCATGTTTTGTAATTCTTTACTTGTACATCATGCCCATGCCTTTTGTTGTTATGTTGAGGTCCTGTAGCATGTTGTTTTGATGCTTGCAATATGCCTAGTTGCTGTTTTGGGCAGTTTGTTGTTATGTCTTGTATAGGGTGTATGTGTTGATCCGTTGATCCGTTTTGAGTGTGCTCTATATGAAACTTGCTTGATTTTGCATGTAGTTTCATATTATCATGTTGCATCCATGTTTTGAGGTGTTTGCTTGATGTTTGGATGCATTTTGCATCAATGCCATGCTTATTTTGTTTTGCTCATATCTTCTAGGCCGTAGCTCCGAATCTAATGAAATTTATATGTAACTTGACTAGAATTTCGTGTAGATCATCGTGGTGCATCTTAACTTGCTGTTTAACATCTTGAACTTAAGGTTTATTCAGACCTGGGCCAATTTCGAAATTTGCATATGAGGACATACCGGAATTGTTATATGTTGTTCCCGGCCTCATTTAAACTTGCCTTGATGTGTTGTTCTTGTTTTGCATCATATCTTGCCATGAGTAGCTTGATGTAGCTTTGTCATGCATCATGCTTGTTGTGCACCATGCCTTGTTCATGTGTGGAGTGTTTACTATGTTGTGTGCTTCTTCTTTTTAGTTCCTGTTGCGTTGCGATCGTGAGGATTCGTTCGTCTACGCTTGGTTCGGCTTCATCCGTTCGTCTTCTTCATGGACTCGTTCTTCTTCCTTGCGGGATTTCAGGAAAGATGACCGCTACCCTAGATCTCACTACTATCATTGCTATGCTAGTTGCTTCGTTCTTTCGCTATGCTGCGCTACCTATCACTTGCTGCTCAAGCCATCCCAATTGCCATGTCATCCTCTAACCTTTTGCACCCTTCCTAGCAAACCGTTGTTTGTCTATGTTACCGCTTTGCTCAGCCCCTCTTATAGCGTTGCTAGTTGCAGGTGAAGATGAAGTTTGTTCCTTGTTGGAACATGGAGATGTTGTTCCTTGTTGGAACATGTTTACTTGTTGGGATATCACAATATATCTTATTTAATTAATGCATCTATATACTTGGTAAAGGGTGGAAGGCTCGGCCTTATGCCTGGTGTTTTGTTCCACTCTTGCCGCCCTAGTTTCCGTCATATCGGTGTTATGTTCCCGGATTTTGCGTCCCTAACGCGGTCGGGTGATTTATGGGACCCCTTGACAGTTCGCTTTGAATAAGACTCCTCCAGAAGGCCCAACATTGGTTTTACCATTTGCCTCACCTATGCCCTTTTTCCCTTGGGTTTCGGAGCCCGAGGGTCATCTTTATTTTAGCCCCCCCTCGGGCAGTGCTCCTTCGAGTGTTGGTCCGAACCGAGCAGACTTCGGGGCCACCATGGGGCAACTCGAGGGCTGGTTTTACTCGAGGCTGACTTATCCGGTGTGCCACGAGACCGAGGTACGTGCGACTCCTATCAGGATTTGTCGGCACATCCGGCGGCTTTGCTGGTCTTGTTTTATTCTGTCGAAATGTCTTGTAGCGGGATTCGAGACTGATCGGGTCTTCCGGGAGAAGGAATATCTTTTGATGATCGTGAGAGCTTATCATGGGCTAAGTTGGGACACCCTGCAGGTATAAACTTTCGAGAGCCGTGACCGCGGTTATGTGGCAGATGGGAATTTGTTAATATCCGGTTGTAGTAAACTCAAGTAAACTCTTCTAAAATACACCAACCGTGTATGCGTATCGTGAGTGTCTCTTTTGGGGTTGATCGAGAGGAGAACACGGTTTCGGGTTATGTCGGCGTAAGTAGGAGTTCAGGATCACTTCTTGATCATTACTAGTTGACGACCGTTCCTTTGTTTCTCTTCTCGCTCTCTTTTGCGTATGTTAGCCACCATATCATGCTTAGTCGCTGCTGCAACCTCACCACTTTACCCCTTCCTTTACCTTTAAGCTTTGCTAGTCTTCATACCCATGGTAATGGGATTGCTGAGTCCTCATGGCTCACAGATTACTACACCACCAGTTGCAGGTACAGGTTGCGATGATCATCACGCGAGAGCGATGCTTGCTTGTGTTGGAGTTCTTCTTCCGCTTCTTCTTCGATCAGGGGATAGGTTCCGGTCGGCAGCCTGGCTAGCGAGGTGGATGTCGTTTGAGCTTTGTTTATGTTTCATCCGTAGTCGGATGTTGATCTTGTATATGATGTTGTTGATGTATTCTTGTGTCATTTGAGCCTTATGTATGTATCCCCATCTATTTTGTAATGTTGATGTAATGATATACACCTTGCAAAAGCGTTTCAATATCGGGTCTATCCTTGGTGGGACCGTCGAGTTCCTTTGGATAGGGTCGCATATTGGGCGTGACAAGTTGGTATCGAGCCTCGACCGACCTTAGGAGCCCCTTGATTGATCGTGTAGTTTGGCCGTTGTTGAGTCTAGAAGAAAACTGTTTTTGGAGTCTAGTCATATCGAGAGTAGAATTCTTTTACTCCTCAGCCCCTTCGTCACGCTTCGGTGAGGAATCTTGGCGAGGTGTTTTGAATTACTCCTCTTCCCGTTCAAATTTTTCTTTAGGATCACGTGTTTAGCTTCGTGTGTTGTCCATCCTCTTTTATCCGGTGCATTTCTCGTCAAGTCAACTCGACCATCTTCATCTTTGAGTTTAATCCTCAGTTGTTTTCTTTCCCACCCGCCCACCCTTCTTCTTCTCGGAACCGGAGTCCGTAATCGAGTATCCATCCTACTCGTGTGAAGCTGTTGCTTTCTTCAACTGGTGTTTTCTCTTCAAGTTATTCGTCAGTTTCCCCCTCCCAAGTTGCCTTTTTTTTCCCGCCCTCCCACCCTCTTATTCCCGGAGTTCGAGTTTCTTCCGACCATAAATTTCATTCGTACGGAGTCTCTTCAGTCTTCCCTCAATTATCTCAACCGGTGAATTCTCGTCTCGTTCGTCATTCTTCATCCCTTTCTTCTTCCCGGTGCACTCAATTCAAGTTTTCGGGTTGATCACATTCTTTTCATTGGATCAAGTATTTTACTTGCTCGTTCGCCTCTTGCCAGCTTATCCTTCCGGAGTGCTCAAGTCATCTCAGGAGATTCGTCTGTGTTCCAATCAATTCGAGGTTGTCACCTCATTCAAATATTTAATTGTTCCGGTGCATCACCTATCTATGCAACATCCTTTCCAACGGTGTTTTTCTTTTAGTGGGCCCTAAACCACAGGTCTTTTCCCAGGATCTTACCTGACTCTTTTAATTTCCCCGGAGCTATTCCCAATTCTTTTCAAGTGTGACGTAAGAATGAATTTCATCAGTCACTTGCCTTTTTTCCAAGATCGATTTCGAATCATTTCATTATTGGCTCAACCTTTTCGCTTTTCGTTCCCCCGGAGTGCCTTAGCAATTTTGGTGTTGCTTCTCGTCATCATTTGAAGACCGAAGTAGAGTTTTTCCTCTAAATCTTGCCCATTCTCTCGAGATTCGTGGCTCTAGCTTCTTGTTAACCTCTCGAATTATTTCGTCTGTCGGAAGCCCCTTTTTCTCACCTATACGGAGTATTTCAGGAGTTGATTCTATTTCTTTTCACCGGAGGTCATCTATCTAGAAGGATTCTTTGTCCTCACATTTCAGCTACCGTTATCCAATTATCCCGGTGCTTCGTTCAAGTGTTCTTTAATCAGCTCGTGTTCTCTTTGTCTTTTTGCATCTGAATCCCCTCTAGCTTATTTGTTCCTTCTAATTCTTCCCAATGATTCATTCTCTTTCATCAGTCATTTTTGAATTCTTATGGTGGTTCGTCCAAGATTCTTTTTCTTTGATTATCATTTTAATTCATTCGTTCTTTTCAATCCTACCGGTGGTTCATGAAGACCTTCTCAAGTTTGCGATATGTCATTTCTCAATTCTTTTTCAAGAAGAATAAGTTGCATGTCAAATCCATTGCTTGGCATCAATTAATTTGATGAAGGATAAGCATACAATAAATCTTATTATTATTTCATCAAAGTGAGTAATCCTTTTCTTTGGAGTTTGTTCTTGATGAATAAATTCTAGTTCCAAGTGTTTTCATCTTTTCTTTTCCGGAGTTCAAATTTCCTCGGCCTTTTCGTCGGAACCTCCATCGCATTCATCGCAGGCTTTAATCTTATTCTTTCATCCTTCATTCTATCTCATCATCCTTTTGTCACCAGAGTTCTTCATGATTTAATTCACTCCTCAAGTGTTAATCAAGATTCTTGTTCAAGGAGTTCAAGTATCTTTTCTTCTCGCGTCTCGAAGTGCAATTAATTCTCCGTATTCTTTTGAAGTGGAGTTTTGCATTTCTTCATTCTTCACAGCTATCCAATCATTTCTGGTTGTGGCAGGTTATCACCTTATGATCTTGAGATGTTACCGATAAGACCACAACAAGCTTATTCTTTCGTTGTGGATTTTCTCAACAACTTCGTTCAATCATTCCTTCTAAATTCTTTTCATTCCATTATTTCAATTCTTTCCGGAGGTTTTGTGTCATGTCTTCATCAAGTATCATTCCATCCTCTCGAGCTCGTGTTCTATTCTTTCCATGTTCACCGGAGTGCTGCCTAAATCCTTTCGGTCTTATCCGTTTCTTTTCTCATTCTAACCACTCCGGTTAGAACGAGTGCTTTCAGAGTCTATCTTGATTCCGTGAGCTTTCGATTCTCGTCATTCTCGTCGTTCCTCTCTTCTTCTCGAGTGCTCTCGATTCTTTGCCTCTTTTCTCTTGAGTTTTTGTTTCACCTCATCCCTTTTTCTCTTCCGTCTCGGTCCTAAGATCTCGGGACGAGATCTCTTGTTAGTGGAGGAGTGTTGTAACGCCCGGATCCGATCGCTGTGTGTTTGCCGTTATTCGTCATTGTTGTCATGTCATTTGCTTGCGTGTTGCACTTTGCCATGTCATCATATGCATTTCATATCATGTCATCATGCGCATTTCGTTTTGCATACGTGTTCGTCTCATGCATCCGAGCATTTTCCCCGTTGTCCGTTTTGCAATCCGCACTCCTATGTCTCCGGCGCCCCTTTTACCTATTTTCGTATGCGGGTGTTAAACGGTCTCGGAATGGACCGAGGTTTGTCAAGCGGCCTTGGTATAGCACCGTAGACCCGCTGTCAAGTTTCGTGCCATTTGGAGGTCGTTTGGTACTCAACAGTTAGCAGGGTAACATAAAGCCTCTTTTGTTTGCAGCCCAACACCCCTTTCAAAGTGGCCCAAAACCCAGCAAACTCCCCACCATGCTCTCGGTCGTTCGATCACGATCGCGTGGGCGAAAACCGCACCTCATTTGGACTCTCCTAGCTCCCTCTACCTATAAATATGTGCCCCTCCCGGATTTTTCGCGCAGTCCAAACCCTAGCCATCTTCCTCCTCCCGCAGACGGACATGTCCGTTCCGCCGCCGGACGTGTCCACCGCCTCCAGCCACCTCACCCCGGCGAATCACAGGCCGCCACGTCAGCTCCGCCGCCGCTCGCACCCAATCCCACGCCGCCACCTCACCCGCCACCCTCTCTCTCTCTCCTAAGCCCCGCCGCCGGCCCGCCCGGGCCTGGGGCCGTCCCGCCCGAGCCCATCGGGGCCCGAGCCTCCCGAAGCGCCGCCGCCTCCGGGCCGATGCCGCCGCCGCCCGCGGCCGCGCGCCGCGCCTCCTCTCAATCCGCCCGCCAACGCCGTGGCGCCGCCCGTCGCGCCGCCCGTCGCCCGGTGGCGGATCCGCGCCCGTGGCGGATCCCTTGCTCACCGGCGGCTGCCGCCATCCGCCGGCGCCTCGCCGTGCTCCGCCAGCCTGCCCCGCCGGACCGCGTCCGCCCTCGCCTCGCCTCCGTGACGCCGCCGTCCCCGTCATCTCCGGCGATCGCCGTCGTCGCCGGCGCCACCGTCCTCGCCGGATCTGGTGAGGTGGACCAGATCCACCGGGGTCCCGAACCAAACGCGCCCGCGCCCGAACCGGATCCCTCCGTCCCGCACCTTCCCGTCCCGTTGACTTTCGGAGGGTATAAATTCCACTAAGTCCCCGAGTTTGCGATTATTTTCATGCATTTTCATCGCATCATAACTCTGCATCCGTAGCTCCGTTTTGCGCGTGTAATATGTCAAATTGTTCGCCTCGATGAGTACATTATTTAATCTCATTGCATCATTTTCATTTGAGCTCATCTTGATGCCCGAAATGCCTTTAGAAGAGTGCTATGTGATGTTAGTTTCTGTTTCTTAACAGAACATGCACTTTTGTCATTTTTGCCATGATTGATGTGTGCATCCTATGGACTTGAGTCCTACATGTGTTTTGTAATATGCCATGCCATCTTTACAGTGGTGCTTTCTATGTATTTTTGTGATCTATGTGGTGACTAGCACAAGCATGCAAACTAGGCTTCCTGATGTTGCTGATTTCAGCCCTGTTTTGCTGATATTTTTATGCCATGTTAACTTGATACTACAGAGAGATCCATGCATATTTTGAGATACTTCAGTAAGGATGTTTTGTTATACATGTCTTGCTCTACCCATCCATGCCCTTGTTTGCAATTATGGAGTGCCATAGCTTGAGTCAATCGAGCTCTACTTTTGCTATAAAATGTTCCTGGCAGATTGTTTACATGTTATTCAATTTTGCCAAGGTTGTTATAGTTGATGCGTGTATGCTATGATGTTGTTCTTGCCATGTATAGCCTATATGTCATGTCTTCTTATTGGGAGTTGCCTTGCCATGCCATTTATTGCTCTGTGGTGAGTGGTTCAAGCTCACCAACATGCCTACTTATCGTTGTTCCTGCCATGTTTAAATCTGTAATATAACTTGCCATGTTTACATGGGTGCCATCATATCTTCTGATCCTTTTTATCTTATGGTCAGTAAAGGACATTTGTTCTATGCATTTAGTAGATACATGCCATGCCTTTTTTTGCCATGTTAAGTTCCTGTAACATGTTGTTCGATAGCTCTAAACATTGCAACCTGATGTTATTTCTGCTAAAGTCTGAAACTGTTATTATTTGCAATCTTGCCATGTCATTTTGAGCATGTTCTAGTGATTTCTGGAGATAGCACAGTGTTCATGTTTTGTAATCTTTACCTGTACATCATGCCCATGCCTTTTGTTGTTAAGTTGAGGTCCTGTAGCATGTTGTTTTGATGCTTGCAATATGCCTAGTTGCTGTTTTGGGCAGTTTGTTGTTATGTCTTGTATAGGGTGTATGTGTTGATCCGTTGATCCGTTTTGAGTGTGCTCTATATGAAACTTGCTTGATTTTGCATGTAGTTTCATATTATCATGTTGCATCCATGTTTTGAGGTGTTTTCTTGATGTTTGGATGCATTTTGCATCAATGCCATGCTTATTTTGTTTTGCTCATATCTTCTAGGCCGTAGCTCCGAATCTAATGAAATTTATATGTAACTTGACTAGAATTTCGTGTAGATCATCGTGGTGCATCTTAACTTGCTGTTTAACAACTTGAACTTAAGGTTTATTCAGACCTGGACCAATTTCGAAATTTGCATATGAGGACATACCGAATTGTTATATGTTGTTCGGCCTCATTTAAACTTGCCTTGATGTGTTGTTCTTGTTTTGCATCATCTCTTGCCATGAGTAGCTTCATGTAGCTTTGTCATGCATCATGCTTGTTGTGCATCATGCCTTGTTCATGTGTGGAGTGTTTACTATGTTGTGTGCTTCTTCTTGTTAGTTCTGTTGCGTTGCGATCGTGAGGATTCGTTCGTCACGCTTGGTTCGGCTTCATCCGTTCGTCTTCTTCATGGACTCGTTCTTCTTCCTTGCGGGATTTTAGGCAAGATGACCGCTACCTGGATCTCACTACTATCATTGCTATGCTAGTTGCTTCGTTTTTTCGCTATGCTGCGCTACCTATCACTTGCTGCTCAAGCCATCCCAATTGCCATGTCAGCCTCTAACCTTTTGCACCCTTCCTAGCAAACCGTTGTTTGGCTATGTTACCGCTTTGCTCAGCCCCTCTTATAGCGTTGCTAGTTGCAGGTGAAGATGAAGTTTGTTCCTTGTTGGAACATGGAGATGTTGTTCCTTGTTGGAACATGTTTACTTGTTGGGATATCACAATATATCTTATTTAATTAATGCATCTATATACTTGGTAAAGGGTGGAAGGCTCGGCCTTATGCCTGGTGTTTTGTTCCACTCTTGCCGCCCTAGTTTCCGTCATATCGGTGTTATGTTCCCGGATTTTGCGTCCCTAACGCGGTCGGGTGATTTATGGGACCCCCTTGACAGTTCGCTTTGAATAAGACTCCTCCAGCAAGGCCCAACATTGGTTTTACCATTTGCCTCACCTATGCCCTTTTCCCTTGGGTTTCCGGAGCCCGAGGGTCATCTTTATTTTAGCCCCCCCGGGCCAGTGCTCCTTCGAGTGTTGGTCCGAACCGAGCAGATCATGGGCCACCACGGGCAACTCGAGGATGGTTTTACTCGAGGCTGACTTATCCGGTGTGCCTCGAGACCGAGGTACGTGCGACTCCTATCAGGATTTGTCGGCACATCCAGGCGGCTTTGCTGGTCTTCTTTTATTGCTGTCGAAATGTCTTGTAGCCGGATTCCGAGACTGATCGGGTCTTCCCGGGGAGAAGGAATATCTTTCGTTGATCGCGAGAGCTTATCATGGGCTGTTGGGACACCCTGCAGGGTATAAACTTTCGAGAGCCGTGCCCGCGGTTATGTGGCAGATGGGAATTTGTTAATATCCGGTTGTAGTAAACTCAAGTAAACTCTTCTAAAATACACCAACCGTGCGCGAATCGTGAGTGTCTCTTTTCGGGTTGATCGAGAGGAGAACACGGTTTCGGGTTATGTCGACGTAAGTAGGAGTTCAGGATCACTTGATCATTACTAGTTTGACCGTTCCTTTGTTTCTCTTCTCGCTCTCTTTTGCGTATGTTAGCCACCATATCATGCTTAGTCGCTGCTGCAACCTCACCACTTTACCCCTTCCTTTCCCTTTAAGCTTTGCTAGTCTTGATACCCATGGTAATGGGATTGCTGAGTCCTCGTGGCTCACAGATTACTACACCACCAGTTGCAGGTACAGGTTGCGATGATCATCACGCGAGAGCGATGTTTGCTTGTGTTGGAGTTCTTCTTCCGCTTCTTCTTCGATCAGGGGATAGGTTCCAGGTCGGCAGCCTGGGCTAGCAGGGTGGATGTCGTTTGAGTTTCTGTTTATGTTTCATCCGTAGTCGGATGTTGATCTTGTATATGATGTTGTTGATGTATTCTTGTGTCATTTGAGCCTTATGTATGTATCCCCATCTATTTTGTAATGTTGATGTAATGATATCCACCTTGCAAAAGCGTTTCAATATGCGGGTCTATCCTTGGTGGGACCGTCGAGTTCCTTTTGGATAGGGTCGCATATTGGGCGTGACAAGTTGATATCAGAGCCTCGACCGACCTTAGGAGCCCCCTTGATTGATCGTGTAGTTTGGCCGTTGTTGAGTCTAGAAGAAAACTGTTTTTGGAGTCTAGTTATATCGGAGAGTAGGAATTCTTTTACTCCTCAGCCCCTTCGTCGCTCTGGTGAGGAATCTTGGCATAGGTGTTTTGAATTACTCCTCTTCCCGTTCAAATTTTTCTTTAGGATCACGTGTTTAGCTTCGTGTGTTGTCCATCCTCTTTTATCCGGTGCATTTCTCGTCAAGTCAACTCGACCATCTTCATCTTTGAGTTTAATCCTCAGTTGTTTTCTTTCCCACCCGCCCACCCTTCTTCTTCTCGGAACCGGAGTCCGTAATCGAGTATCCATCCTACTCGTGTGAAGCCGTTGCTTTCTTCAACTGGTGTTTTCTCTTCAAGTTATTCGTCGGTTTCCCCTTCCAAGTTGCCTTTGTTTTCCGCCCTCCACCCTCTTATTCCCGGAGTTCGAGTTTCTTCCGACCATAAATTTCATTCAGACGGAGTCTCTTGATCTTCCTCAATTATCTCAACGGTGAATTCTCGTCTCGTTCGTCATTCTTCATCCCATTCTTCTTCCGGTGCACTCAATTCAAGTTTTCGGGTTGATCACATTCTTTTCATTGGATCAAGTATTTTACTTGCTCGTTCGCCTCTTGCCAGCTTATCCTTCCGGAGTGCTCAAGTCATCTCGGAGATTAAATCGTGTTCCAATCAATTCGAGGTTGTCACCTCATTCAAATATTTAATTGTTCCGGTGCATCACCTATCTATGCAACATCCTTTCCAACGATGTTTTTCTTTTAGTGGGCCCTAACCCACAGGTCCTTTCCCAGGATCTTACCTGACTCTTTTAATTTCCCCGGAGCTATTCCCAATTCTTTTCAAGTGTGACGTAAGAATGAATTTCATCAGCGACTTGCCTTTTCTCCAAGATCGATTTCGAATCATTTCATTATTGGCTCAACCTTTTCGCTTTTCGTTCCCCCGGAGTGCCTTAGCAATTTTGGTGTTGCTTCTCATCATCATTTGAAGACCGAAGTAGAGTTTTTCCTCTAAATCTTGCCCATTCTCTCAAGATTCGTGGCTCTAGCTTCTTGTTAACCTCTCGAATTATTCCGTCTGTCGGAAGCCCCTTTTTCTCACCTATCCGGAGTATTTTAGGAGTTGATTCTATTTCTTTTCACCGGAGGTCATCGATCTAGAAGGATTCTTTGTCCTCACATTTCAGCTACCGTTATCCAATTATCCCGGTGCTTCGTTCAAGTGTTCTTTAATCAGCTCATGTTCTCTTTGTCTTTTTGCATCTGAATCCCCTCTAGCTTATTTGTTCCTTCTAATTCTTCCTGATGATTCATTCTCTTTCATCAGTCATTTTTGAATTCTTACGGTGGTTCGTCCAAGATTCTTTTTCTTTGATTATCATTTTAATTCATTCGTTCTTTTCAATCCTACCGGTGGTTCATGAAGACCTTCTCAAGTTTGCGATATGTCATTTCTCAATTCTTTTTCAAGAAGAATAAGTTGCATGTCAAATCCATTGCTTGGCATCAATTAATTTGATGAAGGATAAGCATACAATAAATCTTATTCTTATTTCATCAAAGTGAGTAATCCTTTTCTTTGGAGTTTGTTCTTGATGAATAAATTCTAGTTCCAAGTGTTTTCATCTTTTCTTTTCCGGAGTTCAAATTTCCTCGGCCTTTTCGTCGGAACCTCCATCTAATTCATCGCAGGCTTTAATCTTATTCTTTCATCCTTCATTCTATCTCATCATCCTTTTGTCACCGGAGTTCTTCATGGTGGTTCTTCATGATTTAATTCACTCCTCAAGTGTTAATCAAGATGCTTGTTCAAGGAGTTCAAGTATCTTTTCTTCTCGCGTCTCGAAGTGCAATTAATTCTCCGTATTCTTTTGAAGTGGAGTTTTGCATTTCTTCGTTCTTCACAGCTATCCAATCATTTCCGGTTGTGGCAGGTTATCACCTTATGATCTTGAGATGTTACCGATAAGACCACAACAAGCTTATTCTTTCGTTGTGGATTTTCTCAACAACTTCATTCAATCATTCCTTCTAAATTCTTTTCATTCCATTATTTCAATTCTTTCCGGAGGTTTTGTGTCATGTCTTCATCAAGTATCATTCCATCCTCTCGAGCTCGTGTTCTATTCTTTCCATGTTCAGTCGGAGTGCTGCCTAAATCCTTTCAGTCTTATCCGTTTCTTTTCTCATTCTAACCACTCCGGTTAGAACGAGTGCTTTCAGAGTCTATCTTGATTCCGTGAGCTTTCGATTCTCATCATTGTCGTCGTTCCTCTCTTCTTCTCGAGTGATCTCGATTCTTTGCCTCTTTTCTCTTGAGTTTTTGTTTCACCTCATCCCTTTTTCTCTTCCGTCTCGGTCCTAAGATCTCGGGACGAGATCTCTTGTTAGTGGAGGAGTGTTGTAACGCCCCGGATCCGATGCGCCAGGTGTTTGCCAGTTATTCGTCATTGTTGTCATGTCATTTGCTTGCGTGTTGCACTTTGCCATGTCATCATCTGCATTTCATATCATGTCATCATGCACATTTCTTTTTGCATACGTGTTCGTCTCATGCATCCGAGCATTTTCCCCGTTGTCCGTTTTGCAATCCGGCACTCCTATGTCTCCCGGCGCCCCCTTTTACCTATTTTCGTGTGCGGGTGTTAAACGGTCTCGGAATGGACCGAGGTTTATCAAGCGGCCTTGGTATAGCACCGGTAGACCGCCTGTCAAGTTTCGTGCCATTTGGAGGTCGTTTGGTACTCCAACAGTTAGCAGGGTAACATAAAGCCTCTTTTGTTTGCAGCCCAACACCCCTTTCAAAGTGGCCCAAAACCTAGCAAACTCCCCTCCATGCTCTCAGTCGTTCGATCACGATCGCGTGGGCGAAAACCGCACCTCATTTGGACTCTCCTAGCTCCCTCTACCTATAAATATGTGCCCCTCCCGGATTTTTCGCGCAGTCAAACCCTAGCCGTCTTCCTCCTCCCGCAGACGGACATGTCCGTTCGCCACGGACGTGTCCACCGCCTCCAGCCACCTCACCCGGCGAATCACAGGCCGCCACGTCAGCTCCGCCGCCGCCCGCCACCCAATCCCACGCGCCACCTCACCGCCACCTCTCTCTCTCTCTCCTCAACCCCATTGCCCGGCCCGCCCGGGCAGGGCAGGCCGCCTGAGCCCATCGGGGCCCGAGCCTCCTGAAGCGCCGCCACCTCCTGCCTGCCGCCGCCGCCTCCCGGCCGCCGCCGCCGCCTCGAGCGCGCCCTCTCCTCCGGCCTGCGCGCCGGCCTCTCCTCGCCGCCAACCGCCGTGGCGCGCCGTCGCGCCCGGTGGCGGATCTCGCGCCCGTGGCGGATCCCTTGCTCACCGGCGGCTGCCGCCATCCGCCGGCGCGTCGCCATGCTCCGCCTGCCCTGCTTCGCCGGACGCGTCCGCCCTCGCCTCGCCTCCCGTGACGCCGCCGTCCCCGTCATCTCCGGCGATCGCCGTCGTCGCCGGCGCCACCGTCCTCGCCGGATCTGGTCAGGTGGACCAGATCCACCGGGGTCCCGAACCAAACGCGCCCGCGCCCGAACCGGATCCCTCCGTCCCGCACCTTCCCGTCCCGTTGACTTTCGGAGGGTATAAATTCCACTAAGTCCCCGAGTTTGTGATTATTTTCATGCATTTTCATCGCATCATAACTCTGCATCCGTAGCTCCGTTTTGCGCGTGTAATATGTCAAATTGTTCGCGTCAATGAGTACATCATTTCATCTCATTGCATCATTTTCATTTGAGCTCATATTGATGCCCTAAATGCTGTTATAAGAGTGCTATGTGATGTTAGTTTCTGTTTCTTAACAGAACATGCACTTTTGTCATTTTTGCCATGATTGATGTGTGCATCCTATGGACTTGAGTCCTACATGTGTTTTGTAATATGCCATGCCATCTTTAAAGTGGTGCTTGCTATGTATTTTTGTGATCTATGTGGTGACTAGCACAAGCATGCAAACTAGGCTTCCTGATGTTGCTGATTTCAGCCCTGTTTTGTTGATATTTTTATGCCATGTTAACTTGATGCTACAGAGAGATCCATGCATATTTTGAGATACTTCAGTAAGGATGTTTTGTTATACATGTCTTGCTCTATCCATCCATGCCCTTGTTTGCAATTATGGAGTGCCATAGATTGAGTCAATCGAGCTCTACTTTTGCTATAAAATGTTCCTGGCAGATTGTTTACATGTTATTCAATTTTGCCAAGGTTGTTATAGTTGATCCGTGTATGCTATGATGTTGTTCTTGCCATGTATAGCCTATATGTCATGTCTTCTTATTGGGAGTTGCCTTTCCATGCCATTTATTGTTCTGTGGTGAGTGGTTCAAGCTCACCAACATGCCTACTTATCGTTGTTCCTGCCATGTTTAAATCTGTAATATAACTTGCCATGTTTACATGGGTGCCATCATATCTACTGATCCTTTTTGGCTTATGGTCAGTAAAGGACATTTGTTCTATGAATTTAGTAGATACATGCCATGCCTTTGTTTGCCATGTTAAGTTCCTGTAACATGTTGTTTGATAGCTCTAAACATTGCAACCTGATGTTATTTCTGCTAAAGTCTGAAACTGTTATTATTTGCAATCTTGCCATGTCATTTTGAGCATGTTCTAGTGATTTCTGGAGATAGCTCAGTGTTCATGTTTTGTAATGCTTTACCTGTACATCATGCCCATGCCTTTTGTTGTTATGTTGAGGTCCTGTAGCATGTTGTTTTGATGCTTGCAATATGCCTAGTTGCTATTTTGGGCAGTTTGTTGTTATGTCTTGTATAGGGTGTATGTGTTGATCCGTTGATCCGTTTTGAGTGTGCTCTATATGAAACTTGCTTGATTTTGCATGTAGTTTCATATTATCATGTTGCATCCATGTTTTGAGGTGTTTGCTTGATGTTTGGATGCATTTTGCATCAATGCCATGCTTATTTTGTTTTGCTCATATCTTCTAGGCCGTAGCTCCGAATCTAATGAAATTTATATGTAACTTGACTAGAATTTCGTGTAGATCATCGTGGTGCATCTTAACTTGCTGTTTAACATCTTGAACTTAAGGTTTATTCAGACCTGGACCAATTTCGAAATTTGCATATGAGGACATACCGGAATTGTTATATGTTGTTCCCGGCCTCATTTAAACTTGCCTTGATGTGTTGTTCTTGTTTTGCATCATATCTTGCCAAGAGTAGCTTGATGTAGCTTTGTCATGCATCATTCTTGTTGTGCACCACGCCTTGTTCATGTGTGGAGTGTTTACTATGTTGTGTGCTTCTTCTTTTTAGTTCCTGTTGCGTTGCGATCGTGAGGATTCGTTCGTCTACGCTTGGTTCGGCTTCATCCGTTCGTCTTCTTCATGGACTCGTTCTTCTTCCTTGCGGGATTTCAGGAAAGATGACCGCTACAATGGATCTCACTACTATCATTGCTATGCTAGTTGCTTCGTTCTTTCGCTATGCTGCGCTACCTATCACTTGCTGCTCAAGCCATCCCAATTGCCATGTCATCCTCTAACCTTTTGCACCCTTCCTAGCAAACCGTTGTTTGTCTATGTTACCGCTTTGCTCAGCCCCTCTTATAGCGTTGCTAGTTGCAGGTGAAGATGAAGTTTGTTCCCTGTTGGAACATGGAGATGTTGTTCCTTGTTGGAACATGTTTACTTGTTGGGATATCACAATATATCTTATTTAATTAATGCATCTATATACTTGGTAAAGGGTGGAAGGCTCGGCCTTATGCCTGGTGTTTTGTTCCACTCTTGCCGCCCTAGTTTCCGTCATATCGGTGTTATGTTCCCGGATTTTGCGTCCCTAACGCGGTCGGGTGATTTATGGGACCCCCTTGACAGTTCGCTTTGAATAAGACTCCTCCAGCAAGGCCCAACATTGGTTTTACCATTTGCCTCACCTATGCCCTTGTTCCCTTTGGTTTCTGAGCCCGAGGGTCATCTTTATTTTAGCCCCGGGGCGGTGCTCCTTCGAGTGTTGGTCCGAACCGAAAGCAGATCTGGGGCCACCACGGGCAACTCGAGGGATGGTTTTACTCAGAGGCTGACTTATCCGGTGTGCCTCGAGACCGAGGTACGTGCGACTCCTATCAGGATTTGTCGGCACATCCAGGCGGCTTTGTTGGTCTTGTTTTATTGCTATCGAAATGTCTTGTAGCCGGATTCGAGACTGATCGGGTCTTCCCGGGAGAAGAATATCTTTCGTTGATCGCGAGAGCTTATCATGGGCTATGTTGGGACACCCTGCAGGTATAAACTTTCGAGAGCCGTGCCCATGGTTATGTGGCAGATGGGAATTTGTTAATATCCGGTTCTAGTAAACTCAAGTAAACTCTTCTAAAATACACCAACCGTAATGCGAATCGTGAGTGTCTCTTTTCGGGTTGATCGAGAGGAGAACACGGTTTCGGGTTATGTCGGCGTAAGTAGGAGTTCAGGATCACTTCTTGATCATTACTAGTTGACGACCGTTCCTTTGTTTCTCTTCTCGCTCTCTTTTGCGTATGTTAGCCACCATATCATGCTTAGTCGCTGCTGCAGCCTCACCACTTTACCCCTTCCTTTCCCTTTAAGCTTTGCTAGTCTTTATACCCATGGTAATGGGATTCTTTGAGTCCTCGTGGCTCACAGATTACTACACCACCAGTTGCAGGTACAGGTTGCGATGATCATCACGCGAGAGCGATGTTTGCTTGTGTTGGAGTTCTTCTTCCGCTTCTTCTTCGATAAGGGGATAGGTTCCAGGTCGGCAGCCTGGCTAGCAGGTGGATGTCGTTTGAGTTTCTGTTTATGTTTCATCCGTAGTCGGATGTTGATCTTGTATATGATGTTGTTGATGTATTCTTGTGTCATTTGAGCCTTATGTATGTATCCCCATCTATTCTGTAATGTTGATGTAATGATATCCACCTTGCAAAAGCGTTTCAATATGCGGGTCTATCCTTGGTGGGACCGTCGAGTTCCTTTTGGATAGGGTCGCATATTGGGCGTGACAAGTTGGTATCAGAGCCTCGACCGACCTTAGGAGCCCCCTTGATTGATCGTGTAGTTTGGCCGTTGTTGAGTCTAGAAGAAAACTGTTTTTGGAGTCTATTTATATCGGAGAGTAGGAATTCTTTTCCTCCTCAGCCCCTTCGTCGCTCTGGTGAGGAATCTTGGCGTAGGTGTTTTGAATTACTCCTCTCCCCGTTCAAATTTTTCTTTAGGATCACGTGTTTAGCTTCGTGTGTTGTCCATCCTCTTTTATCCGGTGCATTTCTCGTCAAGTCAACTCGACCATCTTCATCTTTGAGTTTAATCCTCAGTTGTTTTCTTTCCCACCCGCCCACCCTTCTTCTTCTCGGAACCGGAGTCCGTAATCGAGTATCCATCCTACTCGTGTGAAGCCGTTGCTTTCTTCAACTGGTGTTTTCTCTTCAAGTTATTCGTCGGTTTCCCCCTTCCAAGTTGCCTTTGTTTTCCCGCCCTCCCACCCTCTTATTCCTGGAGTTCGAGTTTCTTCCGACCATAAATTTCATTCGTACGGAGTCTCTTCTGTCTTCCCTCAATTATCTCAACCGGTGAATTCTCGTCTCGTTCGTCATTCTTCATCCCTTTCTTCTTCCCGGTGCACTCAATTCAAGTTTTCGGGTTGATCACATTCTTTTCATTGGATCAAGTATTTTACTTGCTCGTTCGCCTCTTGCCAGCTTATCCTTCCAGAGTGCTCAAGTCATCTCAGGAGATTCGTCTATGTTCCAATCAATTCAAGGTTGTCACCTCATTCAAATATTTAATTGTTCCGGTGCATCACCTATCTATGCAACATCCTTTCCAACGGTGTTTTTCTTTTAGTGGGCCCAAACCCACAGGTCTTTTCCCAGGATCTTACCTGACTCTTTTAATTTCCCCGGAGCTATTCCCAATTCTTTTCAAGTGTGACGTAAGAATGAATTTCATCAGTCACTTGCCTTTTTTCCAAGATCGATTTCGAATCATTTCATTATTGGCTCAAACTTTTCGCTTTTCGTTCCCCCGGAGTGCCTTAGCAATTTTGGTGTTGCTTCTCGTCATCATTTGAAGACCAAAGTAGAGTTTTTCCTCTAAATCTTGCCCATTCTCTCGAGATTCGTGGCTCTAGCTTCTTGTTAACCTCTCGAATTATTCCGTCTGTCGGAAGCCCCTTTTTCTCACCTATCCGGAGTATTTCAGGAGTTGATTCTATTTCTTTTCACCGGAGGTCATCGATCTAGAAGGATTCTTTGTCCTCGCATTTCAGCTACAGTTATCCAATTATCCCGGTGCTTCGTTCAAGTGTTCTTTAATCAGCTCATGTTCTCTTTGTCTTTTTGCATCTGAATCCCCTCTAGCTTATTTGTTCCTTCTAATTCTTCCCGATGATTCATTCTCTTTCATCACTCATTTTTGAATTCTTACGGTGGTTCGTCCAAGATTCTTTTTCTTTGATTATCATTTTAATGCATTCGTTCTTTACAATCCTACCGGTGGTTCATGAAGACCTTTCAAGTTTGCGATATGTCATTTCTCAATTCTTTTTCAAGAAGAATAAGTTGCATGTCAAATCCATTGCTTGGCATCAATTAATTTGATGAAGGATAAGCATACAATAAATCTTATTCTTATTTCATCAAAGTGAGTAATCCTTTTCTTTGGAGTTTGTTCTTGATGAATAAATTCTAGTTCCAAGTGTTTTCATCTTTTCTTTTCCGGAGTTCAAATTTCCTCGGCCTTTTCGTCGGAACCTCCATCTAATTCATCGCAGGATTTAATCTTATTCTTTCATCCTTCATTCTATCTCATCATCCTTTTGTCACCGGAGTTCTTCATGGTGGTTCTTCATGATTTAATTCACTCCTCAAGTGTTAATCAAGATTCTTGTTCAAGGAGTTCAAGTATCTTTTCTTCTCGCGTCTCGAAGTGCAATTAATTCTCCGTATTCTTTTGAAGTGGAGTTTTGCATTTCTTCGTTCTTCACAGCTATCCAATCATTTCCGGGTGTGGCAGGTTATCACCTTATGATCTTGAGATGTTACCGATAAGACCACAACAAGCTTATTCTTTCGTTGTGGATTTTCTCAACAACTTCGTTCAATCATTCCTTCTAAATTCTTTTCATTCCATTATTTCAATTCTTTCCGGAGGTTTTGTGTCATGTCTTCATCAAGTATCATTCCATCCTCTCGAGCTCGTGTTCTATTCTTTCCATGTTCAGTCGGAGTGCTGCCTAAATCCTTTCAGTCTTATCCGTTTCTTTTCTCATTCTAACCACTCCGGTTAGAACGAGTGCTTTCAGAGTCTATCTTGATTCCATGAGCTTTCGATTCTCGTCATTCTCGTCGTTCCTCTCTTCTTCTCGAGTGCTCTCGATTCTTTGCCTCTTTTCACTTGAGTTTTTGTTTCACCTCATCCCTTTTTCTCTTCCGTCTCGGTCCTAAGATCTCGGGACAAGATCTCTTGTTAGTGGAGGAGTGTTGTAACGCCCCGGATCCGATGCGCCAGGTGTTTGCCAATTATTCGTCATTGTTGTCATGTCATTTGCTTGCGTGTTGCACTTTGCCATGTCATCATCTGCATTTCATATCATGTCATCATGCGCATTTCTTTTTGCATACGTGTTCGTCTCATGCATCCGAGCATTTTCCCGTTGTCCGTTTTGCAATCCGCACTCCTATGTCTCCGCGCTCCCTTTTACCTATTTTCGTGTGCGGGTGTTAAACGGTCTCGGAATGGACCGAGGTTTGTCAAGCGGCCTTGGTATAGCACCGGTAGACCGCCTGTCAAGTTTTGTGCCATTTGGAGGTCGTTTGGTACTCCAACGGTTAACCGGGTAACCGCAAAGCCTCTTTTGTTTGCAGCCCAACACCCCTTTCAAAGTGGCCCAAAACCCAGCAAACTCCCCTCCATTCTCTCAGTCGTTCGATCACGATCGCGTGGGCGAAAACCGCACCTCATTTGGACTCTCCTAGCTCTCTCTACCTATAAATATGCGCCCCTCCCGGATTTTTCGCGCAGTCCAAACCCTAGCCGTCTTCCTCCTCCCGCAGACGGACATGTCCGTTCCGCCGCCGGACGTGTCCACCGCCTCCAGCCACCTCACCCCGGCGAATCACAGGCCGCCACGTCAGCTCCGCCGCCGCCCGCACCCAATCCCACGCGGCCACCTCACCCGCCACCCTCTCTCTCTCTCCTCAGCCAAGCCGCCGGCCCGCCCGGGCAGGGCAGGCTCGCCTGAAGCCCATCGGGCCCGAGCCTCCAGCGCCGCCACCTCCGCTGCCGCCGCCGCCTCCCGGCCGCCGCCGCCGCCTCCAGCGCGCGCGCCGCCTCGCGCAGCAGCGCTGCGCCCGGCCTCTCCCTCGCTTCGCCAACCGCCGTGGCGCCGCCCGTCGCGCCCGGTGGCGGATCGCGCCCGGTGGCGGATCCCTTGCTCACCGGCGGCTGCCGCCATCCGCCGGCGCTGGCGTGCTCGGCGGCCCTGCCCCGCCGGACGCGTCGCCCTCGCCTCGCCTCCGTGACGCCGCCGTCCCCGTCATCTCCGGCGATCGCCGTCGTCGCCGGCGCCACCGTCCTCGCCGGATCTGCTCAGGTGGACCAGATCCACCGGGGTCCCGAACCAAACGCGCCCGCGCCCGAACCGGATCCCTCCGTCCCGCACCTTCCCGTCTCGTTGACTTTCGGAGGGTATAAATTCCACTAAGTCCCCGAGTTTGTGATTATTTTCATGCATTTTCATCGCATCATAACTCTGCATCCGTAGCTCCGTTTTGCACGTGTAATATGTCAAATTGTTCGCCTCGATGAGTACATCATATCATCTCATTGCATCATTTTCATTTGAGCTCATCTTGATGCCCGAAATGCTGTTATAAGAGTGCTATGTGATGTTAGTTTCTGTTTCTTAACAGAACATGCACTTTTGTCATTTTTGCCATGATTCATGTGGGCATCCTATGGACTTGAGTCCTACATGTGTTTTGTAATATGCCATGCCATCTTTAAGGTGGTGCTACCTATGTATTTTTGTGATCTATGTGGTGACTAGCACAAGCATGCAAACTAGGCTTCCTGATGTTGCTGATTTCAGCCCTGTTTTGCTGATATTTTTATGCCATGTTAACTTGATGCTACAGAGAGATCCATGCATATTTTGAGATACTTCAGTAAGGATGTTTTGTTATACATGTCTTGCTCTATCCATCCATGCCCTTGTTTGCAATTATGGAGTGCCATAGCTTGAGTCAATCGAGCTCTACTTTTGCTATAAAATGTTCCTGGCAGATTGTTTACATGTTATTCAATTTTGCCAAGGTTGTTATAGTTGATCCGTGTATGCTATGATGTTGTTCTTGCCATGTATAGCCTATATGTCATGTCTTCTTATTGGGAGTTGCCTTTCCATGCCATTTATTGCTCTGTGGTGAGTGGTTCAAGCTCACCAACATGCCTACTTATCGTTGTTCCTGCCATGTTTAAATCTGTAATATAACTTGCCATGTTTACATGGGTGCCATCATATCTTCTGATCCTTTTTGGCTTATGGTCAGTAAAGGACATTTGTTCTATGCATTTAGTAGATATATTACATGCCTTTGTTTGCCATGTTAAGTTCCTGTAACATGTTGTTTGATAGCTCTAAACATTGCAACCTGATGTTATTTCTGCTAAAGTCTGAAACTGTTATTATTTGCAATCTTGCCATGTCATTTTGAGCATGTTCTAGTGATTTATGGAGATAGCTCAGTGTTCATGTTTTGTAATTCTTTACCTGTACATCATGCCCATGCCTTTTGTTGTTATGTTGAGGTCCTGTAGCATGTTGTTTTGATGCTTGCAATATGCCTAGTTGCTGTTTTGGGCAGTTTGTTGTTATGTCTTGTATAGGGTGTATGTGTTGATCCGTTGATCCGTTTTGAGTGTGCTCTATATGAGACTTGCTTGATTTTGCATGTAGTTTCATATTATCATGTTGCATCCATGTTTTGAGGTGTTTGCTTGATGTTTGGATGCATTTTGCATCAATGTCATGCTTATTTTGTTTTGCTCATATCTTCTAGGCCGTAGCTCCGAATCTAATGAAATTTATATGTAACTTGACTAGAATTTCGTGTAGATCATCGTGGTGCATCTTAACTTGCTGTTTAACAACTTGAACTTAAGGTTTATTCAGACCTGGACCAATTTCGAAATTTGCATATGAGGACATACCGGAATTGTTATATGTTGTTCCCGGCCTCATTTAAACTTGCCTTGATGTGTTGTTCTTGTTTTGCATCATCTCTTGCCATGAGTAGCTTCATGTAGCTTTGTCATGCATCATGCTTGTTGTGCATCATGCCTTGTTCATGTGTGGAGTGTTTACTATGTTGTGTGCTTCTTCTTGTTAGTTCCTGTTGCGTTGCGATCGTGAGGATTCGTTCGTCTACGCTTGGTTCGGCTTCATCCGTTCGTCTTCTTCATGGACTCGTTCTTCTTCCTTGCGGGATTTCAGGCAAGATGACCGCTACCCTGGATCTCACTACTATCATTGCTATGCTAGTTGTTTCGTTCTTTCGCTATGCTGCGCTACCTATCACTTGCTGCTCAAGCCATCCCAATTGCCATGTCAGCCTCTAACCTTTTGCACCCTTCCTAGCAAACCGTTGTTTGGCTATGTTACCGCTTTGCTCAGCCCTCTTAGGCGTTGCTAGTTGCGGTGAAGATGAAGTTTGTTCCTTGTTGGAACATGGAGATGTTGTTCCTTGTTGGAACATGTTTACTTGTTGGGATATCACAATATATCTTATTTAATTAATGCATCTTTATACTTGGTAAAGGGTGGAAGGCTCGGCCTTATGCCTGGTGTTTTGTTCCACTCTTGCCGCCCTAGTTTCCGTCATATCGGTGTTATGTTCCCGGATTTTGCGTCCCTAACGCGGTCGGGTGATTTATGGGACCCCCTTGATAGTTCGCTTTGAATAAGACTCCTCTAACAAGGCCCAACATTGGTTTTACCATTTGCCTCACCTATGCCCTTTTTCCCTTTGGTTTCCTGAGCCCGAGGGTCATCTTTATTTTAGCCCCCCCGGGCGGTGCTCCTCGAGTGTTGGTCCGAACCGAGCAGATCGGGGCCACCACGGGGCAACTCGAGGGCTGGTTTTACTCGTAGGCTGACTTATCCGGTGTGCCCTGAGACCGAGGTACGTGCGACTCCTATCAGGATTTGTCGGCACATCCGGGCGGCTTTGCTGGTCTTGTTTTATTGTATTCGAAATGTCTTGTAGCCGGGATTCCGAGACTGATCGGGTCTTCCCAGGGAGAAGGAATATCTTTCGTTGATCGCGAAAGCTTATCATGGGCTAAGTTGGGACACCCCTACAGGGTATAAACTTTCGAGAGCCATGCCCGCGGTTATGTGGCAGATGGGAATTTGTTAATATCCGGTTGTAGTAAACTCGAAGTAAACTCTTCTAAAATACACCAACCGTGTGCGTAACCGTGAGTGTCTCTTTTCGGGGTTGATCGAGAGGAGAACACGGTTTCTGGGTTATGTCTGACGTAAGTAGGAGTTCAGGATCACTTCTTGATCATTACTAGTTGACGACCGTTCCTTTGTTTCTCTTCTCGCTCTCTTTTGCGTATGTTAGCCACCATATCATGCTTAGTCGCTGCTGCAGCCTCACCACTTTACCCCTTCCTTTCCCTTTAAGCTTTGCTAGTCTTTATACCCATGGTAATGGGATTGCTGAGTCCTCGTGGCTCACAGATTACTACACCACCAGTTGCAGGTACAGGTTGCGATGATCATCACGCGAGAGCGATGTTTTCTTGTGTTGGAGTTCTTCTTCCGCTTCTTCTTCGATAAGGGGATAGGTTCCAGGTCGGCAGCCTGGGCTAGCAGGGTGGATGTCGTTTGAGTTTCTGTTTATGTTTCATCCGTAGTCGGATGTTGATCTTGTATATGATGTTGTTGATGTATTCTTGTGTCATTTGAGCCTTATGTATGTATCCCCATCTATTCTGTAATGTTGATGTAATGATATCCACCTTGCAAAAGCGTTTCAATATGCAGGTCTATCCTTGGTGGGACCGTCGAGTTCCTTTTGGATAGGGTCGCATATTGGGCGTGACAGGTGACCCCTTTGAACCTATAAAATGAGGCCCATGTGCAATGTAGAAAGGGTTCGGTTCATTTCGGTTCGGCTCAGTTAGGATTCGACTCATTCGAGACCAGAGACACTCAAGCTAGGTTTGGTAGCTCTCATTGCTCCCTAGCAAGAACACAATACAATCAACCAAGCAGCAGTAGGAGTATTATCTCTCCGGAGAGCTCCGAAGCTGGGTAAACTGCTCGTGTGCATTGCCTTGATCTGCTCTTCATGCAATCTCCGCCCCCCTCCGAACCAAAAGGGATTCGGTCCGCCGGTCCCATAGGTGTTCGCGGGTCACGATCAGCTTTCCCGACAATAGGTAATTATTGTGGAGAAACCACAATTTTATAAAAGGTTTAAGTGCACTAAAATATTTAAAACAGCAAGAAAACATTTAACAAACTATCCTTTTCAATTTGATAAAATATTAAACTATTTGTTTTATTGCCAAAAACTTATGGGGCAGTGGCATACTTATTAAAACTAAATTAGGAACCTGTGGTGTAGTTTATAAAACCAAATTCAAAAGGAAACTAAAATAAAAAAAACAGTAAAACAGAAATATAAAATAAAACAAAAATAAATAAAAGAGAAAGCACTCACCCCCCGGGGTTCCGGCCCAGCAGGCCACCGGACCAACTGGGCCACGACCCACTAGGCTGGCCCAACCGGCCACCCCTCACTCCCCATATGCCCCCCACTCACGAAACCCTAGCCCCACCGACACCCACTTCCCCCCACCCCCGTCGCCCCACTCGCCCCCCACTCCCCCTCGTCGTTCTGGATCTGGATCGGGATCCCGATCCCCTCGCCCCCACCGCTCGTCAGCGCCGAACGACGGCGCCCCCGCGCCACCACGCTACCCCGCCGGACTGCCTCCTCCACCTCAACGGCCTGCTTCCTCTCCGTCACGCCGTCTCCGACCTCTTCCCCGAACACCGCTGCCCGAACCCCTACCGGCCCCGTGAGCACGTGCCGATCCTCCTCTCTTCCTCCCCCACGCACGCGCTCGAACCCGTGCCGGGCCTCGCCCCTCGCTGTCGTCCTATCGCGCGCCGCCCGCTTGGGCGCCCGCTGCCGCTTCGCGGCTCCGGCCGCCCGTCTTGGCCTCACCCGCCTCTTTCGCTGAAGGCGCCCAAAGCCGCCATCGCCGACCCGAGCTGCACCGCCATGGCCTTGTGCGCCACGGCCTTCCTCCCTAGTCACGGCGCCTTGCCCGCACGGTCCCGTTCCGCCTGCCGCCGCTTCGCGGTGGCCTCGTGCCTCTTGCCCGTGCTGCGGTTGCGCTGGCTGCGCCTTCCGCTGCCCCCTGCAGCCTGTAGCTGCCGGCGCCTACCGCGCTCCCCCACGCCTGCCGAAGGCCGCCATGGCTCGTCTAGCCGGCGCGCGTGCCCTGCAACCCCCCACGCAAGGTGCTGCTCCCGTCGTCGCCGGCAACCGAGGCCCCAAGCGCACTCGCCCTCGCCTCTCATGGCGTCAGGTGCAAGCACCCGCACCAGTACGCCCGTCGCCCGCTTTCCCCTCGTCCGTTCGGGCGGTGCTCGTTGGCCCGACCCGCTATGGCCTATGTGCCATTAACCAGAGGGGCCCAGCCCACAGAACATTTTAACAGAAAATGTAAAAGAAAATAATAAATAAATAATAATTAATTAATTAACTAAAGAATTAATTAACTTAAATAATCCTGATTAAATTAATCTAATCACTAGTTAACTTAAGTAAAACCTGATTAGCCTGTTCAGTCAATGATATGCAGCCCCCACACGTCAGTTTGACCCAGTCAACGCCCGGTTGACTGCTGACATCATGTTGACGTCATGATGATGTCAACAAACACTATTCTGGATAATGTTGAATTAAATCAATTAAATAACTTCTAAATGAAATTATTAAATCTTTAAAATTAATATAAAATAAACCGTAGCTCGGATGGGAATACTTTATACATGAAAGTTGCTCAGAACGACGAGACGAATCCGGATAAGCAGCCCGTTCGTCTGCCACACATCCCTAGCATAGCGAACATGCAACTTTCCCCCTCCGGTTCATCTGTCCGGAAACGCGAAACACCGGGGATATTTTCCCGGATGTTTCCCCCTTCACCGGTATCACCTCATACCGCGTTAGAACACGTCTAGCTCTGCCTGTTATCCTGTTATGCACTTGCTTGCTATGTATTTAATGTTTCTCCCCCCCCCCCTTTTCTCTTCGGTAGACCCCGTGACGATGTTGATGCCCCTGTGGTCCACTACGTCACCGACGACCCCTTCTTGTCTGAGCAACCAGGCAAGCCCCCCCCCCTTGATCACTAGATATCGCCTATTCTTCTCTATCTTGCTTGCATTAGAGTAGTGTAGCATATTCTTGCTTTCGATTAATCCTATCTTTGCTGCATAGCCTGTCCTTGCTACTACTGTTGTTACCTTTACCTGCTATCCTACTGCTTAGTATAGGATGCTAGTTATGGATGTAATGTTATAACTCTGTAAGACTTTTTGTCACTTATTTGAATATATACAGTAGGAGCCTCTCCTACTGTTTCAAGTGTCAAAAAAAAGTATAGGATGCTAGTTTTCCATCACTGACCCTACACTCTTGTCCGTCTGCCATGCTATACTACTGGACTGTAATCACTTCGGGAGGTGATCACTGGCATATACTATATACTTTACACTATCACATTACCTGTGATACTGGTCGGAGATGGGGCCTGAAAGGACGGTGGCTCCATCCCGTAGAGGTGGGGCTGGGTTCCCACGGCCCCGATTGTTATTTGTGGCGGAGGCGGCAGGGCAGGTTGAGACCACCTAGAGAGAGGTGGACCTGGCCTGGTCGGCGTCATGGATACTTAACACGCTTAACGAGATCTTGGTATTTGATCTGAGTCGGCCATTTGGTCTATCGCACTAACCAACTACGTGGGAAAGTTATGGGCACTCGACGTCGTGGTATCAGCCGAAGCATTTCGTGACGTCAGCGACTGACCGGCACGCGCCGGATTGGACTGGAACGCCTGCTAGGCTAGGTCTGCTTCCGGCCGTGTACGCAACGTGCAGGTGTGCTAAGGGCGATGGGCCCAGACCCCTGTGCGCTTAGGTTTAGTCCGGCGTGGTGACCTCTCTGTTGTGCCTAGGTGGGGCTGTGACGTGTTGATCTTCTGCGGCTGGGCATGACCCAGAAAAGTGTGTCCGGCCAAATGGGATCAAGCGTGTTGGGTTATGTGGTGCACCCCTGCAGGGAAGTTAATCTATTCGAATAGCCGTGATCTTCGGTAACAGGACGACTTGGAGTTGTACCTTGACCTTATGACAACTAGAACTGGATACTTAATAAAACACACCCTTCCAAGTGCAAGATATAACCCGGTGATCGCTCTCTAATAGGGCAATGAGGAGGGGATTGCCGGGTAGGATTATGCTATGCGATGCAACTTGGAGGACTTCAGTCTACTCTCTTCTACATGCTGCAAGACGGAGGCTACCAGAAGCATAGTCTTCGACAGGATTAGTTATCCCCCTCTTATTCTGGCATTGTGCAGTTTAGTCCACTGATATGGCCCTTTACACATATATCCATGCATATATAGTGTATCTCCTTGCTTGCGAGTACTTTGGATGAGTACTCACGGTTGCCTTGTTCCCCCTTTTTCCCTTATCTCTATCCGATTGCTGCGACCAGACGACGGAGCCCAGGAGCCGGACGCCGCCATCGATGACGACTACTACACCGGAGGTGCCTACTACTACGTGCAGCCCGCTGACGACGACCATGAGTAGTTAGGAGGATCCCGGGCAGGAGGCCTGCGCCTCTTTCGATCTGTATCCCAGTTTGTGCTAGCCTTCTTAAGGAAAACTTGTTTAACTTATGTCTGTACTCAGATATTGATGCTTCCGCTGACTCGTCTATGATCGAGCACTTATATTCGAGCCCTCGAGGCTCCTGCCTTGTATTATGATGCTTGTATGACTTATTTATGTTTTAGAGTTGTGTTGTGATATCTTCCCGTGAGTCCCTGATCTTGATCGTACACGTTTGCGTGTAAGATTAGTGTACGATTAAATCGGGGGCATCACACAGCAATGGTAAGATCTAGCGATGATTGGCGTCGCCGGAGGCATGAACGTTCAGCGGAAGACTAGATCCAACAGTGGCTGTTGGAAAGGGCCCATTTCTATGGCAGAGCCAGGCCGCGGCATGGGGCTCCTCTTCCCGACCATGCCAGATAGCTCCGGGTCATCCATGGCGACGACCTGCACGGGCATGGACATGGGAGGGTGAGTCAAACCAGAGGGACAGAGAGAAAAGGAAAACCGTGGGAGAGAGGAAGGTGATGTAGGGAGCAGCGAAGCTAGTCACCGGTGGCGAGTTGCTCCGGTGTGGTGGTGCGGGGCGGCGGCCTCCAAGACGTCGGTGGAAGACTGGCGAGCTCCTAGATGCCGGTGGCGCAAGGCGGCGGCCTCTTTTGGCGCCATGTTGGAGGATGGATGCATGGGCAAGACGTCCATGTGAGAGCGTATGGAAAGTGAGAGGGGAGAGTGGTGGAAGAGAGGAGGGATTTGGGGGAGGAGATGGGGATTCGGCTGAGGATATGGCGACTTCACCTACCTCGTACTTAGTAGTAGCGAGGGGTATAAAACCGCTCTACTACTATCAACTTAGTAGTAGCGGGTTTATACCCTCGCTACTACTATGGCATGTGTCGGGGGCGCGGTAGAGACCGCTTAGTAGTAGCGAGGTTAAAACCGTGCTACTACTATCAACTTAGTAGTAGCGAGGTTAAAACCCGCGCATCGCTAATTAGTGATAGCGCTTCTTTTCGTGCTTGTTCTGCTGCTAAGATTCTGTGTATAAGCTTTTCCCTAGTAGTGTAGAGTAGTCATAAAGAACTCACATACTTATTGCAAAAATCTGTTAGTCATCGAAACAAAGTACTACGCGCATGCTCCTAGGGGGATACATTCGTGGGAAAATACCATCGCTCGTCCCCAGCCGCCACTCATAAGGAAGAAAATCAATAAATAAATCATGCTCTGACTTCATCACATCACTGTTCACCATACGTGCATTCTACGGGACTCACAAACTTTAACACATGTATTTCTCAAATTCACAACTACTCACTAGCATGACTTTAATATCACCATCTTCATATCTCAAAACAATCATAAGGAATTAAACTTCTCATAGTATTCAATGCACTTTATATGAAAGTTTTTATTATATCCCTCTTGGATGCCTATCATATTAGGACTAAATTTATAACCAAAGCAAATTACCATGGTGTTTTAAATACTCTCAAAATAATATAAGTCAAGTGCGAGAGTTCATCAATTTATATAAAATAAAACACACCGTTGTGCTCTAAAAAGATATAAGTGAAGCACTAGAGAAAATTTGCCTAGCTCAAAAGATATAAGTGAAGCACTAGAGAAAATTTGCCTAGCTCAAAAGATATAAGTGAAGCACATAGAGTATTCTAATAAATCACGATTCATGCGTGTCTCCCTCAAAAGATGTGTACAACAAGGATGATTGTGGCAAACTAAAAAGCAAAGACTCAAATCATACAAGACGCTCCAAGCAAAACACATATCTTGTGGTGAATAAAAATATAGCCTGAAGTAAAGTTATCGATAGACGAAAACGAAAGAGGGGATGCCTTCCAGGGCATCCCCAGGCTTAGGCTCTTTGTTTTCCTTGAATATGACCTTGGGGTGCCTTGGGCATCCTTAAGCTTAGGCTCTTGCCACTCCTTATTCCATATTCCGTGAAATCCTTACCGAAAACTTGAAAACTTTACAATACAAAACTAAACAGAAAATCCCGTAAGATCCGTTAGTATAAGATAATAAATCACCACTTTTGCTACTATTGTGAACTCAATATTTATTTATATTGGTGTAATATCTACTGTATTACAAATTTTCCATGGTTCATACCCCCCGAAACTAGCCATAGATGCATCAAAATAAGCAAACTACATGCGAAAAACAGAAGCTATCAAAAACAGAACAGTCTGTAGTAATCTAGATAGTTCGCATACTTCTCTAAATCCAAAAATCCTGAAAAATTAGGAAGACCTAAGAAATTTTTATATCGATCTGATGTAGAAAATTTATAATTTTTCGACGCTGCTGTGATTTTTAAAAATTTTAGGACTGGGCGCATAAGTTTCTGTTTTTTCATCAAGATCAAATCAACTATTACCGTAAGCTATCCCAAAGGTCTTACTTGGCACAAACACTAACTAAATCACAAAAACACCACTAACCAGAGGCTAGATGAATTATTTAATGCAAAACAGTACCTAAAAAGCGAAAGCAAAAAATAAAGTTGGGTTGCCTCCCAACAAACGCTATTGTTTAACGCCCTTAGCTAGGCATAGAACACGAATAGATCTAGGTATTATCGTCTTTGGAAGGAAATCCATAAGTGGCTCTCATAATAGATTCATAAGGCAATTTAATTTTCTTTCTTGGAAAGTGTTCCATGCCTTTCCTTAACAGAAATTGAGATCTAATATTTCTGTCGGATCACGGGTTCCGCAAACCCTTGAGAGGTATGAACTCTAGGTGTGTGCCAAGAACTCGTCATCCCCAGTCTGCACGCTCACGGATCTCACGGCCTAGCTCGATGAACTGAATGGAAAAGAGACACGGTAGTTTACCCAGGTTCGGGCCACCTTGCGGTGTAAGACCCTACTCCTGCTTTGTGGTGGATTGGCCTCGACGGGCTGAGGATGGACTAGTACAGTGGGAGAACAACCTCAGGAGGAGAGGTGTTTTTGTGCTTGATGAGCTGTTGAGTGAGAGGATGATCTGAATGATCTGTCATCTTCTACGGTGGTGGCTAGGTTATATTTATAGTGGCCTTGGTCCTCTTCCCAAATGTAGGCGGGAAGGGATCTCACAACGACCAAATTCGAAGGGGGACAACTAGTACAAGCTATCCTGAAAAAAGTAGTATTTGCCTGCAAAAGCCTATGGTCGTGATGTCGTGCAATTTTGAAGGGGGACAGCTAGTACAAGCTATCCTGACAAAAGCGGTCTTAGCCTGCGAAAAGCCCTGGGGTGACGCCGTCTTGGGCTCCACGATGACCACCGCCTTGCCGTCCTCCTGGTCTTGGTCTTGTTGCACCAATATGGCAACCTTTGCCTGATGCCTCAGTACTTTTCGCCTGCGCTTGCCTCCTTAGCACCAAAGGGAAACAAGGACGCTGTGCACGCTGGCGCCCGCCTGGCACCGTTCGTCAGGGCTCACGTCATGAGAGCCTCGTGAGGTACGCCTCGCCTTGATATCTCCGCTCCTCATGAGCCTGCTTGGCTAGGCCACTCCAGAGGAGGTCTTGCGTCGTCCGCCTCGCGAGGCTTGGACCCTCGCGAGGGTCTTGGATGCCTCGTTGATGAAAATGGGCCGCACGGTCTGCTGCTCAGCCATGCCGTGGGCCGCAGGTAGGCAAGTCTGGGGACCCCCATTCCCAGAACGCCGACAGTAGCTCCCGGGCCCAAGGTGCGCTCGGGCTTGGCTTCGCGGCAAAGCCAAGGGTCAATTTCGGAGTGCCGCAGGCCCCAAAAGCCTGCGACCTCGGTCGTCGCGTGGCGGCTGATTGGACGTGCGCGTCTCCGCTTCCCCACACTGCCTCGGCAACTGCTCGACTTGACAAGTCCCTGCGACATGCATGGAAAGCCATCATTACCTGCAATCGTGGGAGACGCCTGTTGGCCTTCTCTTGCTATAAATGGGGAGGGGGCGGAGCCCCCGTTACCCATCTCTTCCTCGCTCGCTTGCTTTGTCCTCCTTGCTCGACTGCTGACAGTGCCATCGATGGCGCCACGAAAGAAGTTCTCTGCCGCCGAGAAAGGGGAGGCCCCTCGCGAGGGCCCCGGCTCCCCGGCGCCCAAGCGCGGCCGTGGCCGTCCGAGCAAGCACGCTGTGACCCCCGCCATGGCCCACCGTCGGGGTGGCGCCGTGGTACGCGGTGGGGATCGTCCCATCCATGGTGGTCCAGCCGATGAGGGGAGGCGCGCGATGGTGGCGCGGCCTCCCTGCCCTCGCTTCCATTCGGCTGAGGTGTCGCTGGAGTTCATTGTGTGGTCGGAGAGCCCGGCCGGCAGCTGGCTCCAACTTCCGCGCTTCTTCGCCGGTGAACTGCCGGCCTCTGGTCCGGGCTGGCTCTGGCTGCAGGCGGACGGCTGCTGCATCAGGGCCTCTTGGGTTGCGGCCCAGACTTCCGCCGCGGGCAACATAGCCCTGGCCCGGGGCTGGCAGACGTTCACCCGCGCGCGCGGCCTTGGCAGGCGGTGCACGCTCCACTTCAGGTACGATGGTGAATCGACCCTTTACGTGAGGGTGTTCGGGGAAGATGGTTGCTGCGCCGGGTGCTGCCCCGAGACGAACGATGGCAAGGAGGTGCTTGGCCTTGGTGATGGTCGCGATGAGGACAAGGGTGAGCCTGCCCTCGGTGGCGACCGCGCCTCCTCCAGCTACGGTGGCTCCTCCTCTGATGATAGCTCCAGCAGCGGTGGCTACGACCAGCCGCCGTGTCGCCGCGCCCACTTCGAAGGGGGCAGCAGGTCATCTCGTCATCGCGCCTCCGTGAAGTGCGAGGAGGGGTGTGGCTAGGCTTCGGGCGTCACCAAGGGCCTGCCTCCGCGGATTGCTGCCACATTGCTTTGCTTAGCTTCTTCTTTCTTTCCTGCATCGAAAAAAGAAACCAGTATGGGCCCAGAGGGGCGTGTATCGAACTGTGGTTCTTTGATTAATGCATTGTGCAAGTCGTTCCTATGTCGTGTTGTTATTTAGCGCAAAGATAACTTAACCTGGTGTGTTTAGGAAACCCTTTCCCTCGCATGGTGTCTGCGTTGCTCGGAAACTGCAAACATTCGTTAGGGGGTGCACCAAAAGATTTGCCGTCCTCCTAAACATTGACTTGGCGCCTTGTATCGCGGTACCCGAGGGGCACAGATTTGGGAGGATCGTGCCATCTTCCAGGCTCGAACGAGAGTGGCTCGCGAGAAGGCAAAGAGAAGAGAACTCGAACGAGGGTGGCTCATGAGAAGGCAAAGAGAAGAGAAATGCTCGCGAGGGCACCTGCCTAGCCCCCTCGGGAGGTATGCGAGAGAGAGAGAACAAGAGAAAACTAGAGCCGAAAAAAGCGGTAAAAGGCTGGGGAACCAAATCAGCAATGAACACCAAGAGCAACTCTGATTAAGGAAAAGCGAGCCACCTACGGAAAGCAAATGAAAAGCCGCGTCCAGCACCTAATCTAGTCTTCAAGTCTTGTCACCAGCGCGGAGCTAAGTGTTGTCCACTAGGCGTGGGAGGGAGCCCCAGGGCCTGAGGCTGGCGCTCCTGAGACTCCGGGGCGTGTACAGCCCCAACTCATTATTACGTGAGAGTGTCACGGGCGACGATTCTTCACAGGCACCGGGCCTTCTTCACAGGCTCTGGGCCTTTCTTCTCAGGCTCTGGGCCTTGCTTCTCAGGATCTGGGCCTTGCTTCTCAGGCTCTGGGCCTTGCTTCATGGATAAAACTTCCGGAGGTGTTGGATATTCCACGCATTCATGATGGGTGTCCCATCCTGCGTCTCCAGGCGCGCTGCACCCGGCCTGGTGACATGAATGACCCTGAACGGGCCCTCCCACATGGGTGAAACCTTGTGCAGCCCTTCCCTAGAGAGGACCCGCCTCAGGACGAGGTCGCCTACCTCGAGGATCCTTGAGCGGATGTTGCGGCAATGGTACCGCCGCAGAGCTTGTTGGTACCTTGCCGCCCTCAATGCGGCTTCGCGACGGCGCTCCTCCCCCAGCACGAGATCCATCCGCCGCGTGGCGTCCTGCTGCGCTTCGTCGAACGCCAGGACCCGCGCGGAGCGATGCTTGACCTCATGAGGAAGGACTACGTCTGCTCCATAGACGAGGAAGAATGGAGTCTCGCCCGTCGGCTCAGTGGTAGTGGCACGAATGGACCACAGCACAGACTGGAGTTCTTCGTGCCAGCCCCTGCCGCAGGCCTCTAGTTTCTTCTTGAAGGTCCTAGTTTTGAGGCCCCTCAGGACCTCAGCGTTGGCGCGTTCGGCCTGACCATTGCTCCTAGGGTGGGCCACCGAAGCGTAGCAGATCTGCGTTCCTAGGTTAGCGCAGTAGGTTTTGAAGAGGTTACTAGTAAACTGTGAGCTGTTATCTGTGATGATGCGGTCGGGAACCCCGAATCGGCTCACGAGGCCCTTGATGAACTTGACAGCATAGCCGGCTGGAATGGTAAGGACGGCTTCCACTTCTACCCACTTGGTGAACTTGTCGATGGCGACGTAGAGATAGCGGTAGCCCCCTGGCGCTCGTGGGAACGGCCTAAGATGTCCAGCCCCCAGGCCGCGAACGGCCACGTGAGCGGAATGGTTTGGAGGCTTTGTGCCGGCTGATGGACCTGCTTGGCGTGGAATTGGCAAGCTTCACAAGATTTCACCAGCTCAGCAGCGTCGTTTAGTGCTGTGGGCCAATAGAACCCACTGCAGAACACCTTGCCAACGAGGGTCCATGACGACGAGTGGTGCCCGCAATCACCGCCGTGTATGTCAATCAGCAACTCCCTTCCTTGGTCGCTGGAGATGCAGTGCAGCGTGACCTCGTTTGGTCGCTTCCTATACAACTCACCGTCTTGAATGCAGTATGCCGTGGCCTGTCGGGCCACGCGCTCCACGTCTTCTTCCTTCTCCGGCAGCGCCCCGTGCATCAGGTACTCCTTGAATTCCTGGGTCCAGCACTCCTCCCGGGGCTCGAGTGCCAGGAGCAGCCGGGCTCCTGTGGTTGGGCCATAGGCTGGGGCTCCCGTGGCCGAGGGCTGTGGGAGTTCCTCCCGAGGCTGAGATGTGCTGGCAAGAGGTGGCGTAGCCGATGGCTTGAAGAGCCGCTCTTCGAAGACGCCGGGCTCTTTTGGTTGTCGCTTGGATGCTCTCTTGGTGATGTCGTCGGCTTCCTTGTTGGTGCCCCGGGGCACGTGCTGCAGCTCCAGGCCCGAGAACTGTTTTTCCATCTTGTGAACCTCTGCAAGGTAGGCCTCCATGTGCTCGTCCTTCGGCTCATACACTTTGTTGGAGAAGTTGACGAGGAGCTACGAGTCGCCTTTGACGTTAAGGTGCCTCACCCCCAAAGCCGCCGCTGCCTTCAGGCCGACTATGAGGCCTTCATACTCTGCAATATTGGTGGGGACCTTCTCGCCGTGCTGGAAGAAGAGTTGCACAACATAGTAAAGCTTGTCCTAAGTGGGCGAGATGAGCACTACTCCAGCCCCGGTGCCCTGGTGCGCGAAGGCGCCATCAAAATACATGACCCAGCCGTCTGGTGCCTCACTTCCTGGGGAGGTGGACCGGTCTTCTCCTTACTTGAGAGCCGGGGCGTCGGTCCATTCTGCAACAAAATCGGCGAGCGCGGCTCCCTTGATGACCCTGGTAGTGCTGAACTCTAGCTGAAGTGCTTGCAGCTCGATGTTCCATTCAGCGACCCTTCCGGCTGAGTTCGGGCTCCTGAGTACCCTCTCCAATGGGTAAGATGAGACGACCTTGATGGGGTGGCCCTGGAAGTAGTGTTGAAGCTTGCGCGAGGACACCAAGAGTGCGAGTAGGAGCTTTTGCGGCATGGGGTAACGTGCCCTCGCGTCCCGCAGTACGGTGCTGACAATGTACACCGGGTGCTCGATGAGGGCTGGCACACTGTTAGGGCTCAGGTCCTACAGAGATTGTGCCGTATCATGAGGTGGAGGATTTCCTGAGACCTGACCGTCCTCGGGAGCTTCTGTGATGTTGCCCTGCTGAGCTTGGTCTTCCGCCGCTGACGGCTCTGCCGCGCCTTCCTGACCCTGCGCTACATCAGCTCTGGCTCGGCGTGACGCACCCTTGTCTTGGCGCTCCTCTCGAACCGCTACCAGCGCCACACTGGCGGAGTACGGGGTGGCGGCAAGGTAAAGCACCATAGGTTCGAGAGGCCGTGGTGCCACCATCACCGGGGAGCTGGTGAGGTATTTCTTGAGGTCTTGGAAGGCCCGGTCGGCCTCCGGGGTCCACTCGAAGGGGCCCTTCTTCTTCATGAGCTTAAAGAAGGGCAAGGCGCGCTCGCCTAGCTTGGGGATGAAACGCCCTAACGCGGCCACCCGTCCTGCCAGCTTTTCCATCTCCTTGATTGTCTGTGGTGGGCTCATGTCTTCGATGGCCTAGATCTTCTCTGGGTTCGCCTCGATCCCTCTGTGGGATACGAGGAACCCTAGTAGCTTACCGGAGGGGACGCCAAACACGCACTTCTCCGGGTTAAACCTCAAGTTCAGCCGGCGCAAGCTCTCAAAGGTCTCCTACAAGTCTTGAATCAATGTCTTTGCCTCGCGAGATTTGACCACTATGTCATCAATGTAGGCCTCTGTTTTCCTGCCGAGCTGCCGCCCCAATGCGATGTGCATCAGCCACTGAAAGGTTGCGCCCGCATTGTGTAGGCCGAAGGGCATGCCGGTGTAGCAGTACACCCCGCATTGTGTCGGGAAAGCCGTCTTCTCCACATCCTCCACCGCCATCTTGATTTGATGGTATCCAGAGAACGCATCCAGGAAACATACCAAGTCGCACTCGGCGGTGGAGTTGACGATTTGATCGATGCGTGGAAGGAGGAACGGGTCTTGGGGGTAAGATTTGTTAAGGTTGGTGAAGTCGACGCACATCCGTTCCTTCCCACCTTTCTTCGGTACCACGACAGGGTTTGCCAACCATTCGGGGTATCGAACCTCTCGGATGGTGCCTGCTACTTCCATCTTGCGTGTCTCTTGGACGATGAAGGCCTGCTTCTCAGTGGACTGCCGTCTTGCCCGCTGCTTCACGGGGCGCATGTTGGGGCACACCCTTAGATGATGCTGGATCACCTCTCTCGGGACCCCAACCAGTTGACTAGGCTCCCACGCGAATATCTCCTTGTTTGCGTGCAAAAACCTCACCAAAGCTTCTTCTTGTCCCGGGTCAATGCTAGTTCCTATGGTAAAGGTGGCTCCTGAAGACCCGTCCTCGTTGACCGGCACCTGCTTGGTCTCCGCCTTGTCTTGGGTGAACAACTACTTCTTCTTGGCTGGCGCGGTCTCCTTGGCCTCGGGCGCATTGGCGCCGTCTGGCTGCGCTGCTGCCGCGGCCTTGAAGGCGAGCCTGAGCGCCATTATTGCCTCCTTAGTGTCCCCCTTGATGGTGAGGACGCCCTTGCTCCCTAGCATCTTCATGAGGTTGTAGGCCGGGTGAGTCGCCGCCATGAACTGAGCAAGAGCTGGGTACCTGAGTATGGCATTGTACGGGAGACCGAGGCAGGCGATGTCGAAGTCCACCAACTCAGTGCGGTAGTTGTCGCGTGTGCCGAAGGTGACACGGAGGCGGATTTGCCCCAGAGAGTGGGCAGCTCCACCACCCATTCCTGAAAAAGGCTTGCTAAGGCTGAGCCGTTCGGGCGGCACGTGGAGGAGGCTGAAGGCTTCTACGAAGAGAAAGTTGAGGCCGACACCGCCATCAATGAGGGTCTTGGTGACGGCCATGTTGCAGATGGTAGGTGTGCAGAGCATTGGGAGCATGCCAGAGCCGGTGGTTGAGCCGGGGTGGTCTTCTGAGTCGAAGGTGAGGTCAGCCTCCAGCGCAGCCCAACCCGGCGGAGCCCCCGGGCGCATGGAGGCTGCCCTAATCTGACGGAAGAAAGGCTTGACGTGGTGGTCTGAAGGTGGTGCTTGAGAACCACCCAGCAGCGCCGCGACTGCGTGGTGCGCCGACACCTCATAGCGCGCGGTGAAGAGATTGCGGAGTTCCTCCCAGGATGCCACCATGGACCCCGGGAGGTTGAGCAGCTAGACGCGCGGCTCACCAGCGAGGGCCATGGGGAACCAGTTGGCCATGATCTTGTCGTCGCCTCCGGCTTCATGGACGGCCTCCTCGTATGCCAGAAGGAACGGCGCCGGATCTACCGCGCCGTCATAACGCAGCGGCATCTCCGGCTTGAACTTGGCTGGCCACTGCACGTGCCGTAGGGCGGGGGGCCAGGGCCCGCTACCAGCTGCTGGTGCCGGTCGCAGAGGCGGATGGCGACGCGGCTGCCATGGGAGCGAAGCTCGGCGGCGCGGGGCGCAGATTGGTGGAGAGGAGCCCCGGCACACCCCTACCTGGCGCGCCAAATGTTGGATGTGGGGTTCCGGCAAACCCTTAAGGTGCGAACACTAGGGTGCGCGCGAAGTCTTTCCCCCCTACCGATCTACGCTCTAGCTCGCTAAGATCTCGCGGACAAACTCGATGAACTCACAACACAGAAAGAGACACGGGGTTTATACTGGTTCGGGCCTTCGTTGTGGTGTAATACCCTACTCAAGTGTGGTGGTAGTGGATTGCCTCTTGGGCTGATGATGAACAGTACAAGGGAAGAACAGCCTCCTGAGGTTGAGGTGTTCTTGTGCGTATGAACTTGTGGTGTGAGGGTTCGATCTCTCTGTCCTCTATCCAATCCCCTTCCTACGGTGGTGGCTAGTCCTATTTATAGAGGCCCTGGTCCTCTTCCCAAATATCGAGTGGGAAGGGAGCAAACAACGGCGGGCAAATTTGAAGGGGGGCATCTAGTACAAGCTATCCTGACAAAAGCGGTCTTCGCCTGCGAAAAGCCCTGGGGTGACGCCGTCTTGGGTTCCACGATGACCTCCGCCTTGCCGTCCTCCTAGTCTTGGTCTTGTTGCACCAATATGGCAACCTTTGCCTGATGCCTGTGTACTCTTCGCCTGCGGTTGCCTCCTTAGCACCAAAGGAGAAACAAGGATC
Organism: Aegilops longissima; assembly: GCA_021605205.1. Classification (NCBI taxonomy): domain Eukaryota; kingdom Viridiplantae; phylum Streptophyta; class Magnoliopsida; order Poales; family Poaceae; genus Aegilops; species Aegilops longissima. The sequence continues at coordinate 291,941,224 of CM038678.1, forward strand.
GCTAGCGGCCGGGCGCTCACTGGCACTGCTCGGTCATGGCTCACGTCACGAGAGCCCCGTGAGGTTCGCCCCGCCTTGATATCTCTGCTCCTCGTGAGCCTGCCTGGCTATGCCACGCTAGAGGAGGTCTTGCATCGTCCGCCTCGCGAGGCTTGGACCATCGCGAGGGTCTTGGATGCCTTGTTGATGAAGATGGGTCGTACGACCTGCTTCTCAGCCACGCCGTGGGCCGCAGGCAGGCTAGTCTAAGGACCCCTGTTCCCAGAACGCTGACAATTCCAGTATAGAATGGCTTGACAGACCACAAGAATAATGGACATCGATGAACACGAGGGCAAAACTATTCCTGACTATCACTTGATAGACGGAGGTCAGGATACAACTAAAGAGGGACAACTCAAAGGAACATATGTTTTTCTGAGTTGTGGATGCATAAATTAGTATGTCGAGCGAAGCTCAACATTTCTTCCAGATAACCCATGCGGAAAGGGTAGAACTGGCAGATTCACAATATAGAATGGAGAACTCATCAAGAGCACTCTGGTCGTGACCTTTTGGTTTAGAAGAACTCCTGCCAAGAATGGTTCATGGTAATCGGAAGAAGGATGTACCACGAACCTCGAGGACTATCGGAAAGATTACTGATTTCCTAAAGGAACTAGCAAACACTATCAACATGAAGTAAGTAGGGTGAATCTTGGGTTCAAGAACCTAGGAAAAGAATACCTACTAACTAATAACATCACGAGATGCTTTCGAGAATGGTGGCCAGAATCATCACACTGGGGATACAAAGAATTGCTAGATTACTAAGTGACTCCCTAAGACACCTAGGATCATAATAATAGCTCCAACATATATGTCGAGGCAATAGAGTACCTCAACTCACCGATTAGTGTCGTTGAACTGGCCCCAAGGGACGTCGGGAATGGAAAGAAGGAATTTGCAAATGCATCAGACTATTTAGAATCCTGGGATGACTCGGACAGCATAACAGCTGTAAATGCTCAAAATGAGTTGAGACATCCTGCAAAATGGTGGCATAACCACTTAACATCACAATATCAAAGTTCTGAGATCAACTGTCAACATACAGAAGTAGTAGGAACTGAACTGAGAATTGAACCCATCAATCCTATAAGTCTCTATCATAGTAACTCGTCATCCTGATAGATAGATGAGAAGGCCTAATTCTTAATCCCCGTAGAAAAGAAGAGGTTGACTCAGATCAGAAGGGCATAAGGTAAAGGAGTAAAAAGAGCCTTACGTTCCCTTCCCCAATCAATTCCCTTACATAACTAAAGCATTTCTAGACACAACTTCAACCAGTTTGGCTTGGTAATCCTACAGGCAGTCAGGCTCTGATACCAAAGCTGTCAGGACCCCGATTCCAAGTCACATCGATCTAGCCGGTAACACCTCATATCACTTTGCGGCGTCACGCACGATATTCCCACGGGTGTCGCTAGCATCCATATGACAGAGAACCCGGGCCGACAAGACTAGTCGTGAACCCAAAGTGGCACTAACTTATGGGGACAGGCATACATGAATCAACATCGAGCATGTCGGTCACAGCATGCGAATCCGGCTGTAGCATTGGGCTATCAGGACTCCGTGAACCGGGCTGTAGCAAAGCTAGGCAGGACTCGGATTTCACTGCTGACATTTCAAGGGATGTATATAGGAACGAAGTGAATCACATGCCGGCTACCAAGTGTTCTCGAGCAGTAGTGTGGGCTAGCAGGACTCCGTGAACTGGCAGAAGCGGACTACTATGGCTCATGAAAGCACAAGACTACATTTCCCCATAAGAGAGGCTACCAAGGATAAACAACTAGGTTGTCAGATCCCACACATACCAAGCATTTCCAACATACACACAATATGCTCGATATGTGTAAATACAACATGGCATCACAACATAACTCTACAACTCAAGTATTTATTCATTAGGCTCCGAGGAGCCAAGTATTACAATCATGGTCTCATGACCCAACATACGGAGCATACAAGCAACAAGCACATGCAGAAGCTTAACTTGTGTGAGTACAGACAACTGCAAATGAAGAAGGCTGAGAAGCCTGACTATCTACCAGATCCTGCCGAGGGCACAAGATCGTAGCTGAGGTATCAAGCTAAACGTCGAAGTCCACATGGAAATACTAGCGAGACTGAAGTCTCTCTGCAAAACATACAATAAGCAAACGTGAGTACAAATGTACCCAGCAAGACTTACATCAGAACTAGCTACATATGCATCGGTATCAACAAAGGGGTGGTGGAGTTTAACTGCAGCAAGCCAGCTTTGACTCGGTGGCTATCCTAAACTACGACTTCAAGTAACTCTTTTGAGGTGGCGCACACGAGTCCACATATTCACCATTTCAATACACCACTATGGATCCGCTCCCGTCTCCCAACGAGAACGCCATGCATAGCACTCACACTTATCTTGCGCATTTTAGACTATCCACTTTCCCTTGTCTATGAACTGTTATAGGCAACCCAGAAGTCTTTACCGTGGACACGGCTATTTGAATAGATGATGTTCACCCTGCAGGGGTGTACTTCTTCACACACGCTCTCACCACTTACCGCCATGTACACGTCATGTATCTCGGCAACCTTCAAGCGGAAGCCTGGCGAGGGTGTCGGCCACGGCCTACCTAAACAATCAAGTCTCTAGTCCAGGTTTGTCGCTTATTCAGGTTCCATCCATAGGAGTCCGTCAAGTTTCCACATACGGCCCCGAACGATGTGAGCAGGGTTCCCGAGACACTAAACGGGCGCCTGCACACGTACACGTGTTTATCAGATCACAGCCCACCCCGTGGGTCAGGGCTGCGCATGGCCTCCAGCATACTACAAACACCAGAAACTACTAGCAAGTCCTGGACAGAGGACAAGGGTGGTTAAGAAGCCGAGAGAGTCAATTGAGGATCCCAATGTGTGGTAGTAGCTGTTCATGGATCACAAACACAGAACTCAGTTCCTAAGGACGGTTTCAATGAGACAATCCACCATGTACTCCTACATGGCATCTCACCGCTACCTTTACTAAATCGTGTTCACACACTTAGCTCACACATAGTAGGACATGTTCATCACCATTGCAATTCATTCCCGATGAACCAGACCTGACTCAACTCTAAGCAGTAGCAGGCATGACAAACAAGCATGAATGAGTAGGCACATCAGGGCTAAAACAACTCCTACTCATGCTAGTGGGTTTCATCTATTTACTGTGGCAATGACAGGTCATGCAGAGGAAAGGGGTACAACTACCGCAACATGTAACAGTTGAATCGTTGTTGTCCTAATGTAGTAAAAGAGAGCAGGAGCGAGAGAGTGGGATTGTATTGGAATGAACAAGGGGGTTTTGCTTGCCTGGCACTTCTGAAGATAATATAGTTCTTCATCGGTGTCATCGAACTCATCGTCGGAACCATGTTTACTGAGAGGGGCCAAACACCGGCAACAGAGAAAGAACACATGATCAATGCAATGCTCAATATGATGCATGATCATGACATGGCAATATGCTTGTGTGTGAGCTAATGTAACTATAAACAGGGTGGTTTGAGCTTATTTGAATCAAAGATTCAAATACAAACCTAAATTATAAACTCATATAAGTGCATTATCATGTTTCATCTAAACAGCAAGGTTAGGTTGCTCTAACATGCATGAAACTAGTACAGATGGATAGATTGGATTTTTCTGATCCTTTTTCATATATAAATCTTTGCATTTGGAGTTACAAATTAATTTCTATAATTTTTTGAAAATTATAACATTTTTTGGAATTCCTGTGTAAGAATAAATCCAGAAAAGAGTTACTGCGTCAGCATTTCGTCAGGGTGACGTCATCAGTCAACGGAGACGGTCCAGGTCAACCTGACCTATGGGACCCACTGGTCAGTGTCACAGTTAGCTAACTAACTAAATTAGTATTAGATTAACTCCTAATTTAGGTTTGACCAGGCGGCGGGGCCCACATGGTCAAATGGGTCAAACCCACCGGCGACATGACACCGGGGAGGCCAGACGCGGCGGAGGGGCTCGGGTTTCCTGCTCCGACGACCAAAAGGGATGGCGGAGGCATCAAGGTGAAGCTGGGAGTGCCCCGCGTCTTTCTGTGCGGTTGGGATGGGCTGAGACGGCCCGAGATCGCCGGGGCGAAGCTCGCGGCGGTGGCCGGAGTTCGGGCGAGGTCGGAGTTGGTGCTAGGGGGCATAGCAGGTCGAACGGGTGGGCGCGCCTGGCTCCTGGGAGAGTGCTGAGCACGGGGCAAAGCTCGGACGCGGGTGGCAGCAGCTGTGGCCACGGCGGCGATGAGGCACGGCGCCGGCGAGCTTCGGCGTCCGCGCAAGTACGGCCTAGAGGAGGCGGCGAGCAATGGGGTTCGGGGAAGGAGGAAGAGAAGCTCACCGCGAGCACGAGAAGAAGGTCATTGGGCGCGGGGAAGGTCCGGAGCGAGCAGGGTGACGGTGGCGATCTCGACTACCCGAGGAGGAAGAAGGGGTCAAGGCCGGTGCTTCGGGGCGTTTGGCGTCGCGTGAGTCGATAGAGAGACGTCGGCGACAGTGGCGGAGCTCCTAGGCATGTCGGAGAGGCGAGGGGTAGGCGGTGGCCACGGCTACAGCGGTCGGCGACGGCGAGCACGCTCGGCTGTGGTGGGGAATGGCGAGAGAGAGGCGTTGGGGGCGAATGGAGCGGTCAGTGGAGGTCGGGTGACGACGTGGAGGTCGTCCAGACGTCAGGTAGCGGCAGCAAGCAGGTGGCGCCTGGTGGCGAGCTCAGAACGCATGGCGCCACCTCTCTGCTCTGGTAGAGGAAGCAGCTGACTAGCCATGGGCCAGCACAGTGCTGGACCGCCAGGTGGGCCTGCCAGGTAAACCAGGTAAGCCTGCACTTTCTTTTGTCTTTTCTAGTTTTGTTCTTTTTTCTTTTTATGCAAATTCGTTTTAATTTTGTTTTCAAACCAAATCACTTTTAAAAATTCTGAAAGTAGTTATGGGCACTAAATGTATTATTCCAGAGGCCCTCAACTAATTCCAAAATTGTTGGAGCATTTAAAAATATTTATAGTATTTAAATTCCCCAATTCAAATACAATATGAGTTAATTCAAAAATCCAGAATATCCTAGAAATATGTTCATCATTTTTGGCAGAGGTTTTCACTTTACAAGAATCTTGAACATGTTTAATGGGCATTTTGGGTTCATTGAAAATGATTTTATATTGAACCTATTTGATTTGATTTGGTGCTAGGGTTTGATCAATCCCCTCAAATTCAAAAGAATTTAAACATGATGCAACACATGACTAGCTAGCTCAGAGCATACCAGAACTAGGGATGTGACAAGGGATGGGCGACAGGGGCTCCGCCCCCTCCCCATTTATAGCAAGAGAAGGCCAACTAGCGCCTCCCACGATCACAGGTAATGATGGTTTTCCTTGCATGTCGCAGGGACTTGTCAAGTCGAGCAGTTGCCGAGGCTGCGTGGGGAAGCGGAGATGCCCACGTCCAATCAACCGCCACGCGTCAACCGAGGCCGCAGGCTTTAGGCTCATGGGCGCTCTGACATTGACCCTTGGCTTCGCCGTGAAGCCAAGCCCGAGCGCACCTTGGGCCCGAGGCTATTGTCGGCGCTTCGGGAACGGGGTCCCCAGAATTTCCCGCTCATGCCCACGGTGAGGTTAAGCTAGCGGCCATACGACCCATCTTCATCCACAGCAGCATTCAAGACCTCGCGAGGCCAAGCTCGCGAGGCGGATTTACGGAAGACCTCCTATGGAGTGGCCCAGCCAGGCAGGCTCGCGAGAAGCGCAGATATCAAGGCGAGGCAAACCTCATGAGGCTCTCATGACGTGAGCCACGATGATCGGCGCCAGGCGGGAGCTAGGCGGGTACCAGCGCGTGCAGCGTCCTTGTTTTCTCTTTGGTACCAAGGAGGCCGGTGTAGGTGAGGAGTACCGAGGCATCAGGCAAAGGTTGCCATATCGGTGCAACGATACCAAGACCAGAAGGACGGCAAGATGGAGGTCATTGTGCAGCCCAAGACGGCATCACCGCCAGAGCTTTTCGCAGGCGAAGACCGCTTTCGTCACGATAGCTTGTACTAGCTGTCCCCCTTCAAATTTGCCCGCCGTTGTTGGCTCCCTTCCCGCTCAATATATGGGGAGAGGACCAGGGCCTATATAAGTAGAGCTTGCCACCACAGTAGGGGCATCACATCTTAGCTTGATCCAATCTGATCGAGACCCTACCCTAGCCACAAGAACACCTCAACCTCAGGAGGTTGTTCTTCCCTTTGTACCGTTCATCATCAGCCCAAGAGGCAATCCACCACCACCACACTGGTGTAGGGTAATACACCACAACGGTGGCCCGAACCAGTATAAATCTCGTGTCTTTCTGTGTTGTGAGTTCGTCGTGTTCGTCCGTGTGATCTTAGCGAGCTAGGGCATAGATAGGTAGGAGGGAAAGGCTTCACACGCACCCCAGTGTTTGAACCTTACGGGTTTACTGGAACCCCACATCCGACAGGACCCACTGGCACCCGCCTGGCTTTGGTCGTCTTGTCTCACATCATCTGAACCTCACGAGGTGAGCCTTGCATAGAGATATCTGCTCCTCGGGAGTCAGCCTTAGGAGGCCGCCCCTCGAGGAGGTCTAGCTATCGTCCCTCTCGCGAGGCTTGGCCCCTCGCGAGGGACTTGAGTGGTTGATGTTGAAGCTGGGTCGTACCAAGCTGTCGATGGAGCCATGTCATGGGCCGCAGGCAGGCAAGTCTGGGTACCCCCATTCCCAGTTCGCCGACAGTAGCCCCCAGGGCTAAGGCGCACTTGAAATTGGCTTCAGGGCGAAGCCAAAGGGCAAGTGCAGAGTGACGCGGGCCCTAACCGCCTGCGGCCTCGGTCGCCGCGTGGTGATTGATCGGACCTGTGCGTCTATGCTTCCCTACGCTCCCTCGGCAACCGTTCGACTTGACGAGACCCTACTGCATGCAGAGAGAAACCATCATTGCCTGCAATCATGGAGGATGGCGGTTGGCCTCTTTCCGGCTATAAATGAGGAGAGGGGCGGAGCCCCTCTTTCTCATTTCTATCTTCTCGACATTCGCTCCTTCTTGTTCTTCCTTGCCGCAGCACCCATGGCGCCGACCAGGAAGTTCTCCACAACAGAGAAAGGGAAAACCCCCCATGAGGAGCAGGGGCTGCTCCCACCGAAGAAGAGGCTCAGCCGCCCCCATGATGCCAGCGAGAGGCTGGAGGTGACGCGGCCTTGGTACGAGCGGCCTCCGCCTGGCTTCCCGCTCCCTTTGTATGCTCACGTGCAAGGCTTCAAAGAGGGCAGCGAGGCCCAATGCCACCCGGGCCATGGCCATGGCGGCCAGGTAGAGGCTGCGCGGGGCACTGGCCCGCGGACCCACGCCGAAGGCTCCTAGCGTGAGTTCGTGGTGTGGACGGCGATGCCACCGCGCACGTGGATACATTTCCTGCAGTTCTTCGCTGAGGAGATGCCGCCGAGAGGGCCACTCGAGCTGTGGCCGCAGCACATTGGGTGCTGCAGTCTGGCCATGGGGGCGGAGGTCGAGGTCATCCCCCCGGGCCAAATCTTCATGACCCGAGGATGGGGCGAGGTCGCCCGTGCTTGCCGCGCGGAGGGGGCCCTCGCCATCCACTTTGAGTACGACGGCGCCTCCTGGACTGCTGCCCTGGGGGAAGCAGCCTGCATGGTGTGGCTACGGGCGTCGAGCCCGCCTCCGGTCCTGCCGACAACTCCTCGAGCAGCAGCGACGACTCGTAGGTGTCCAGTGACTTTCCAGAGCCTGGCAATTCTCCCGAGCCGAGTGACGACAACTACGTGCCACCGAGCTCTCGCCGTGCCCGGAGGCGGCAGCAGCGTCCGCTCAGCGTCGTCAGTGATGCCCAGCAGCCGAGGCTCCTTGAAGCTTTCTTCTTCTGTTTCCATGCGATGAATCGAGGCAAACCCCATGGGGGTATGTAAAGAACTTGTAATGCTTTTGCTCCAATGTTTACTACCTCTAGTATAAGATTGCACCTCTATGTCTTGCTTCGGCATTGTTCCCCCTTTTCGTTCTCGCGGTAGCTTAGCGCTCTATGCCGGTAGGTCCCACTCCCCAGGTAGGCTTCGGCCGTCCCTGGTATGCCAGGTCGCAATGCCGTGGTCAAGTCCAAGAGGTGAGCAGCGCAAGGTCCGGTAAGAGCTCCTGAGATGCGTTGCTCAAAAGGTCCCCTTTGGCGTGCAAGCAGCTCCCTAAAGCCAAAAAGGAAAGTGGCATTGCCGGAGAGAGATTGCGGGAGTCAAGAATTCCGGGCAGCGTGTTTACGCTGACACGTATAGGTGACTTATCTAAATGAGCCAGAGGTGATTCCTTTACGCGGCGCTTGATTGTGCTTTAGCCGTGATGCTACCAGGTAGGGCTCATGCCGGCCCGCCCTTTCCTTGCTCATCTAAATGCTCTACGTCCTCGGGTTCCGACCCTTGAGCGAGGCTCCGCCATCACTGGTATGCCAGGTCGCGATGCCGTGGTCAAGTCCAGGGGGTGATGGGTGGAGAGTCAGTAGGGGCTCCTGAGACGCGATGCTCAAGAGCCCCCCCTATAACGTGCAAGCGAATTGCGTAAAAATGGAATGGCCGGCGTGTCGGATTTCGGGTTCCAGCAAAACCCTTGAGGTTCGAACACTGGGGTGCGCACGAAGATCTGTCTTCCCTCTAGCTCGCACGGATCATGATCTCACGGCCTAGCTCGACGAACCCAAAGAACAAGGGGACACAAGATTTATACGGGTTCGGGCCACCATTGTGGTGTAATACCCTACTCCAGTGTGGTGTGGTGGATTGCCTCTTGGGCTGAGGATGAACAGTACAAGGGAAGAACAGCCTCCTGAGGAAAGTTGTTCTTGTGCTTGGTGAGCTTGTGTGGGTGAGGATGGTATAGTCCAAGATGAGTTGCCTCCTATGGTGATGGCTAGTACTATTTATAGAGGCCCTGGTCCTCTTCCCAAATATTGAGCGGGAAGGGATGCCACAACGGCCAGTTTGAAGGGGGACAACTAGTACAAGCTATCCTGACTAAAGGTGGTATTCGCCTGCCAAAGGCCCTGGTGCGACGCCGTCTCGGGCTCCATGGTGACCTCCATCTTGCCGTCCTGCTGGTCTTGGTCTCGTTGCACCGATATGGAAACCTTTGCATGATGCCTCGCGACTCCTCGCCTGCGCTTGCCTCTTTAGCACCAAAGAGAAGCGAGGAATTGTGTGCCTTTGGCGCCCGCTGGCGTTGGTCGTCATGGCTTCGTCGCCAGGAACCTCGCGAGGTTCCCTTGCCTTGATCCTCCGCCTCGCGAGCCTGCTCGACGAGGTTGCCCCGAGGAGGTCTTGCGTCCGTCCTACCACGAGGCTTGGCCCTCGCGTGGGTCTTGAGGGTTTGCTAGTGAAGATGGGCGTCTGAGGGTCGCTGGTGGAAGCCACACCGTGGGCTGCGTGCGGTAAGTCAGGGACCCCGTTCCCGAGCACGCCGATAGCCCAGGGCCCAAAGCGGCCTTCAGACTTGGCTTCGAGGCCAAGCCAAAGGACAAGTGCGGAGCGCTGCGGGCACCAACAGCTTGTGGCCTTGCTTGACGCGTAGCGATTGATTGGACGTGGGCATCTCCGCTTCCCCATGCTGCCTCGCCAATCGCCTGACTTGACGAGTCCCTGCTGCATGCAAGGAAAAACCATCATTACCTGTGATCGTGGGGTCCGCCGGTTGGCCTTCTCCTGCTATGAATGAGGAGGGGGCGGAGCCCCCGTCGCCCATCTCTTCATGTTCTGCTTTGTCCTTCCCCTTGCTCCATTGCCAGCAGTGACTCCCATGGCGCCGATTCGAAGGTTCTCAGCCGCGGAGAAGGGAAAAACCCCCCGCGACAAGCCAGGGCCACTGCCGCCAAACAAGAGGCCGGTCCACCGCCGTGACGTGGTCGGGAGGCTGGAGGTGACAAGTCCTTGGTGCGAATGGCCACCTCCCGGGTATCCTCTGCCTCTGTACACCCAAGCCGAGGGCTCTGGAGGAAGAGGCAGCGGGCGGTGCCGCCCACGCCGCAGCCAAGGTCGCCGCGCAGCGGTGACACATGCTGTCGGCCCAGGGGTCCACGCCACGGAATCCTCGCGCGAACTCGTCATGTTGGCGGCGATGCCTCTATGCACTTGGATCCTCTTCCCGCAATTATTCTCCGCCGAGATGCCGCCGAGGGGGCCCCTTGAGCTATGGCTGCAGCACACCCGATTTATGGCCCGGCTGACTAAGCGGAGGTTGAAGTAAATCTCCCGGGCAAGATCTTCATGACCCTGGCTAGGTGGTCAGCGCGCAGGTTTGCCGTCACGGAGGGCACCCTCGCGATCCACCAATCTGACCGGCGCCTCCACGATGCTCTTCAAGGTCTTCGACGCGGAAGGCCGTCGTTTGGAGTGCTGCCCCGGAGAGGGCTGCCTGGACGGCACCGCGGTAGGAGCCGGGCCTGCCGCCTACCTTGCGAGCGGCTCGTCCAGTAGCAGCGGCGTCGCTCGGGAGTCCAGCGACTCTCCCGAGCCCTACGAGACTCCGGAGACGAACGACGACAGCTACGTGCCCCTGAGCTCTCGTCGTGCACGGAGCAAGGCCGCAGCATCCGCTCGCTGCCGTCGCTGATCTGGATGGGGTTGGCGTCGGCCTCCCGTGTCCCATTGTTGATGATGGCGAGGAATCGAGACGAACCCCACGGGGAGTGTAAAGGGTCGGTAATGTCTTTTGTTGATATTGTCCTCATTATGAAAATTTGCGAGCGCATGTCCTGCTTCGGTTTGGTCTCCCCTTTCCAACCCCGTGACAGCTTGATGCTCTGTATTTGTGAGGTCAGTCCCAGGCGGGCTGCAGCCGTCGGCTGATGCGCTGCGGTCGCGATCACCGTGGTCAAGGCCAAGTGAGCAGCCGAGGTCCATTAAGAGCTCTGAGCGCCATGCTCGAGAGTCTCCTTTAGCGTCTGGCGGCCACAAGAGGTAACAAGGGAGGCGATGTTGCCTGGCAGGAGTGCAACAAGTGAGAATCCTATGCGCGTAGCGATTGGTTGACCAGTATGAAACTTATCTTGGCATTCCAGAGTCGGTTCCTTGTGATGCGCCAGACTTGTGCGTCGGCGGTCGTAGCGCATATAGGTCAGGCGCGTGCGAGCCTCCCCCCTCTCCTCCACGCTCTTCTAGGTGCTCTACATCCTCGAGTCCCGGCCCTCGGCGAGCTCAGCTGCGCTGGTATGCCTGGTCGTGTGCGTGTGGCAAGGGCCGGTGAAAGGTGGAGAGCTGATGAGCTCTGAGTCGCGATGCTCAGGAGCCCCCCTTTTAACGTGCAAGCGAATCGCATGGGAGAAGAGGGAGCCCGTGTTACCGCCTACTGTTGTCCCCAGGAGATCCCTGCAGGTTAGGGTGAGTAGGGACATTGATTGCCACTATGATTGTCGGCCTGCCACAGGTTGCTCCGCAAGAGGATGAAGGCACAGAGGGCCTGGTGAGGTGACATGCACGGGGCGTGCCGTGAGTCAGGGCTCGACTGTTCAGATTTGTCGGTGTTGCAGGGATGGACCCAAGCACAAGCACCGTGCCATCGTGAGTAGCTCCCATGGTGGGTGATAATCAAGCAGGTGATAACCATAGGTAAGTTGCGCATGGAAAGCAAACTAGCTTAGGTAAATGTAGGAATGATACATGCCACTTGGTCAGACCCGAGAGGCTTGGGGATGATGCAGACCGGCGCGCCCAGTGAGACAAGCTAAAGATATAAAAGGGATACATACTGAGGGGCGGACCCACGCGGCACAAAATAGTGCAGCCAGGCGCTCGATTAAATGAATTTGGAGAATGTCACACAGTTACATTGTCGAAGGGGTGTTGGGGTAGCTGAAGACACGTGGCGATGGGGTAAACTCCTCATAAGCCAGCCGGGGCCACTGAGCCTCGGGAGGCTCACGGGTCGAGTGGTTCACTTGAGACCATCTCCATCTCCTCCCAGGCTGCATGATGAATGGCCTCTGAGCCACCGGGATGCTCTGCAGGCTGTTGACGATAGTAGAGCCACCATGCTCGGCAGGCAGGCAGCATGCGAACATAGCTGTGAGTTGGCCCTCACTTGGCGTCCACCAGCCGCGAAGACCAGAGAGATCCTGAGATCTCGGCCTGTTCAGCCACAGGATGTCGATCACGAGATCACGCAGCACGCATCCCTTGGGATGGGGAGGCTGCGCCCGGGTGGCGGTGGTGGAGTGCATGCTCTTGCTTCTTGAAGCTCTTGGGTAGTCTGGGTGATGAACTCTTGAGCGCCACGCGCTCCTCTGCTGGTGCCCTCCTGAGGGAAACATGCCACAAAGCACAACTCCATGTGGTGCCCGAGTGCCTCCCTCATGATGTTGGCGAGGTTTGAGGCCCTCCAGAAGAGAGCCCCCGAGCCCTGCCCAAGGAGGGCGTCGGACGCACCTTCCTATGTGCGGGAGGGAGGCGCCCCATCTAAGGGCGTAGGTCTTGAGGTGGTGCTGCTGGTGACGCTGCTCTCCCTAGGCCCTGTACGGGGCAGCTGCTTCTTCTTATTGGGGATGGCCTCAAGAGGGTGTAGGATTCATTCGTTGTCGGGGTCCTCGATTGCTGTGGCCTGGAGGGCGCGCTCAAGGGATCACACTGCATCCTTCTCCTCACAGGTGACTGTGATGACACCACTAGTCCCCGGCATCTTGAGGACGTTGTAGCCGTGGTGGTTCACTGCCATGAACTTGGCCAATGATGGGTACCCTAGGATCGCGTTGTATGGCAGACGAATGTGGGCGACGTCGAAGTCGATGAGCTCGGTGTGGTAATTATTGCATGCCCTTGAAGGTGGCGAGGCGGACCTGCCCGAGTCGGGTGGTGGAACCATCGGTCACTCCTGAGAAGGGCATGGTCGGTTGCATCTGATCATAGGGTACTTGTAGGCGATCGAATGTGTCGACGGATAGGATGTTAAGCCCCGCACCGCCATCTATGAGGTTCTTGCTGACTTAGACGTTGCTAATGACAGGCGAGTAGAGCATTGGGAGAGCACCGGTGGCTGCAGCGCACTTGAGCTGGTCCGCCGCGCTGAAAGTGATGGCGTGCACTTGGACCACTTGAGTGGCGTGTGGCCTCGATCTTGGGAAGAGCCGCATTCACCTCGCATAAGCAAACTGCTTGAGGAACGGCCTGAAGACAGCAGGGCTGAGCTCCACCAAGATGCAAGCGATAGGCGCGTGGTTCACAGAGGCCCCAGCTCGCTTAAATCTGATGGTGGTGTCGTTCATACTGGGTGGTGGCGGCTGTCGATTGTCATCAAAACGGCGGATCTCGGGTAAGGGGTCCCGATGCGTATGCGTCTAAAGGCGGATAGTAACGGAGGCGGGGGACACGATGTTTACAAGTTGGGCCCTCTCGATGGGGTAATACCCTACTTCATGCTTGATTGATCTTGATGATATAGGTATTACAAGAGTTGATCTACCACGAGATCGTAGAGGCTAAACCCTAGAATCTAGCCTATGGTATGATTGTTGTTGTGCTCACGGACTAAACCCTCGGTTTATATAGACACGGAGGGCTAGCAGATTCTACAGGTCGAGTTACAAGGGAGGAGATCTACATATCCGTATTGCCAAGCTTGCCTTCCGCCATGGAGAGTCCCATCCGGACAGCGGGATGAAGTCTTCAATCTTGTATCTTCATAGTCCAACAGTCCGGCTAAAGTATATAAATGCGGCCGTCCGAGGACCCCTAATCCGAGACTCCTCGGTTAGCCGGAGACCAGGCTTCAATGATGATGAGTCCGGCGCGCAGATTGTCTTCGGCATTGAAAGGAGGGTTCTTCTCCGAATACTCCATAGAAGATCTTGAACACAAGGATAGTGTCCGGCTCGGCAAAACAAATTCCACATACCACCGTAGATAGAATAATATTTCCACAAATCTAATCTGCCGACACATTTGGCAGTGTGACATCATACCACGGCCCGGTCATGATTCGAACCGTTTTTATCAACCAGCCATGGTACATGTTGCGAGGCGGTTTCCTTGGCACGTCTTGTCGAAGCAGAGATCGTGTCCCCTTATCACGGGATTCTCATCAATATGGGTGTGGGTAACCCAACCGCGCCAGCAACTATGGTAACAGGGAATAAGCGAATTCTACGAGCGAGTGGGGGGCGTATAGTTTCTTCCGCCGTTATAAAGGGACAAGGATTCCTCTTTTTCACCCATGCCTTCTTCTTCCTTGCTCATCCATTCCCCTCCATTCGAGCTCTAGCGCCCAAGCATTCATCTTCTCTGCCCACAAAGACCTTCCGAAAATGTCCGGATCTGGAGCAGGAGGCAAATGGATGGCCTCTACCATCCGGGAGAAGGATATCAAAAAGCTTCGGGAGGCCGGGTATCTGGCTAAGAAAATCAGCCATCGTCTCCCGACGACGGGACAGATTGTCCCTACCCCGGAACCCCACGAGAGGGTTGTATTCCTCCCTCACTTTGTCCCGAGCTAGGGTTTCCCCTCCACCCGTTCGTTCATGGCATGATGTCTTATTATGTTATCGATCTGCACGATCTGTCCGCTAATTCCTTCCTCAACATCTCGACGTTCATTGTCGTGTGCGAGGCCTTTCTCCGTATTTCGCCACATTTTGGGTTGTGGCTGAAGATTTTTAATGTGAAGCCCAAGGTAGTGCGCGGCGAGCATGCCGAGTGCGGGGACGCTATGGTGAGCAAGATGCCCAACGTCATATGGCCAACAGGCACCTTTAATGATTCCGTCAAGGAGTGGCAACAACAGTAGTTTTACATCACCGAGCCGCACGACACAGAATGGGCCGCTAGTCCCGAGATTCGATTCGTCCCCCCCCCCCCTGCGGCTCACATCTTGGGTCAAGAAGGGCCTGAACTCGTCCTCGTCCGACGAATTGTCGATGCTCAAGACGCGTGTTAGAGATATGGGAGACAAGAACATTGAACTTGTCAATGTGGTCCAGGTGATGTTAGTTCGCCGGATCCTGCCTTGTCAACACCGGACTTGCAATATATGGGAATTCGATCCGGTCAAGCACCAAACCTTGCGGGAGCTTTTTGGCTCCTCGCACAAGGAAATCTGGAAGGTGCTTTCAAGTCCAGCAAATCATGGCTGGACTCCGCCGAAGACCGTGGGTACCAACTGTCCCGCCCTACATGTTCGGTGAGTAATCATACTTTTTGCCCACATAACCCAAGGGAAGCGCTTAATGTGCTTTCCATAATTCTCCTAGGGCTGGGCCGAAGAAGCAGGCGGATCCATTGTCGAGCCCACTGCCGAGAAGAACCGGCCGTCCCTCTTCTGACAAAGATGCTGGTCCCAGCGCCTTACAAGGTGTCAAAGAAGACGACCGAGAAGGAGGCCAAAAAGACCCGGGGCAGCCTTCGTCGCTGCGGCACTTCGGACACAATATCCGAAGACATTGATCCCCGTTCCGCCTCCGAAGAGGACGAGGACGAGGAAGATGAATCCCCTATGGGGGAAATAAAGAAAAGGACGGCCTCCACACACTTGGAGGCCGAGTCGCCCAAAAGGGGAAAAGCTCCTCTCCCGGAGGAGTCCACCGCCGCCACCGAAGTGGCCCGGCGTGGGACCCCAGGGTCCAGCCCCTGGTGAACCCGTGATTATATATAGTCTGAACATGCTTATGCGTCCAGACTCATCATGGTGTAATTTTTTAACCTGAGCCATATGTTTTTGTAGTCCGGCGAGGTCCCGTACAAATCAATCCTCATCAGAGGATTCGCTGAGCTCGGATGCTATGGAAGCAGGGCGCCGCGAAGGCCCTTCCTCCAAGCAGGTGAGTACCACGAGGCTTCGTCTGAGAGGACCCCAGCCAGAGAAGAGGAAAGACCGTAAAAGGCGGTGCACGGAGGTCAAACTTCGAGGCCGAACACATGAGAGCAGATTCCCATGGGAGGCGGCGGGGGCCATCTTGAATCGACTGCCCGGCCCGGATGCTGTTCTGGAGACCAATACGGCTCCAGAATCAAGCAGGCAGCCTCTCTCAGCTAGAGGAGGTATACCGGCAACCTCTGTCCAACCAGAGGCGTCATATGCTTTATTGGTGGCGCTTGAGGGCGCCTCCATCGTCGATGAACACCGTGCCCTTATGGGTGCGGTAATTGAGAAGATTCAATTTGCTGAGAGTGAATTGAATGGAGCTTGTATCAGCCTTATAAAAGGTTTTGAGGTATGTTTTTCGAAGAGTGTCATAGTATGGATAGTAGCCCCTGATGCACTGTTCGGTGAAAGAAGAAACCGGATAAAGGATCAAATTTATGTTCGCACGAAGACTCAATTAATGACATCTATTTCTCTTCAGTTATAAGCATGCATCTATAGCGGCTGCTGCCTCCCATACTGCGGAAATCTCCGGACTGAAACAAAGTCTGGAGTGGGCCAAAGAAGAACTTGGCCAGTTGAAAATACAACTGGGAGATAAACAGGGCACAAGTTTTGTTCGCGTTTAGTGCGATCAAATTTGCAATATTATAAAATATGTTCCCTGATTTTCTCTAGGGATGATGACCGAAGTCAAGGCTCTTAAGACGGCTGTGGTCTAAGCCGAGGAAAAGGCAGCCGCAGAGCAGGCCCTCCATGAGAAGTATGAAGCCAAGGTAATTAAAGCAAAGCAGGAGCTCCAACAGGCCGTGAGAAAATGCGAGACCGTGGAGCAGAGTTTAACAGAGAAAGAATCCGAACTCACCAAGGCGCATCAGGCCGCGAGTGATGCCGAGAAACCCAAAGCCTGGGCGAAGATCCAAGAGGCGAGGAAGATTGCAGCGGGTAAGGATTTGTCCTTGTAAAGCAGGTTTTTGAGGAGAAGATTATGTTTCTGATTTTGAATTCGGATTTCTCCAGGGGTGTTTGCGGAGCTGCCCCGCAGCATAGCGGATGCCGCCCAATTCTACCATGCCGAAGAAAGGAACAATGCGGATAAACTCTTCTGGTCGCAGTATTTGGCACCGAATTATCCGGTGCCTTTTACCGATCAACTTAAACAGCTGATCAAACTGCATAAGGCGCAGAACTAGCCATGAAGGATTTAATTATCCGGTTATGGCCCGCCGAGCCGATTCCAAGCAGCTACTTCGGGCTGGTGAAGCGGCTTGTAAGCGCTTGCCCCCGACTTGATGTCATCAAGTGGTCGGTCTGCATAGAAGGTGCGCGAATGGCCTTCGCCCGCGCAAAGATGCACTGGGGAAAGATGGATGCTGAGAAGCTGATGACCGAAGGGCCGCCAGAAGGGAAGGAGCACCGCAAGGCCGAATTATATTATGAGAATGTCCTTAAAGGATCCTACCTTGCAGCCGAGCTATGCACCAAGGACATTATATTTCCATGAATGCGAATCATGTCATCCTTTGTAAACGTCTGAACAGGGTCATTTATACTATTTATTTCCTATTATATAAAAGCTTACCCTCCTATGCGGTCGTTTTATATGTTAAACCTGAGAGTTGGCCAGTCATCGGCTTCTGCCCCCACGTAAGAAGTATGGGGGTGTTCGGGATAAACCTGAGCACTCTTTATCCCAGTTTTGGGTCCTTCGAAGGAGGTGCTCAGCACAACAAAACCAGGCAATCGGACTATAGGGCTTTATCACTCTCACTTAGCCATAGGAGATTTAGTAAGGTAGGCGCAGCCCCTGGTGTGCGGAATACCATACTAGGGGCTCTATAAGCACCTGATCGGAGAAAAAACCGATCCATCGCACGCTGCATAGGTCATGGCATTATGCGGGAGAAATCCTTAAAGATTTTATGACCTCTCGAATAGCCGACCAGCTCTCGCCAGATTATCATGCGATCGTTTTGGCTTTCTCTCTTGAGGTGCTCGTCCGAAGGCTGAGGACACAATCTTAGTAGTTCTCCCAGTGCTACCTTAGCCGATAAAGCGGAATGTAAGGTACCAAAACATGGGAGCCGGCCAAACCCAACTATTGACCCAAGACATTATTCGGAGCTGATGCATATAATGCTATAAGTTCGGGGTGCCGAACTACCACGAATGTGTTCGGACTTTATTGCCGTACTGTGGGTAAAACGAAGCCCCTGGCCCGTTTAAAGTCATATTGCGGCGTATGGGTGCCGCTCGACAAAAAAGTTTTAATAAGAAATGACAGCAGAGAAGCGTCATACAAATCCACATGTTTTATTTAAATAGTATGTCGATGCGTATAAAACAGGTAATAATGGAAAATAAATATGACTGTGGCACCTGCTGAGACCAGGGAAGACGAAGCTGCGTACGGATCCGGAGTATAGTTGGATAGTCATTGCGAGGAACATGTAAGGATGTCCTTGTGCGTTCGGGCTACCTCCATATTGCCTGTCCTGGTCAACGCAAAGGTGAGCCTGCAAATGAAATGTAAGAAATGTTTGTGTGCTGGGGAGCGGTTGAGCCGCTGTATGCGGCCTATCTTGGCCTTCGCCGGGGTGTCTAATTAAGCTCTGGATGAGCCGGGCTATGCTGCCGCAAAGTAGTCCGAAGTCCTTTGACGGTATCCGGGATCCTGGCCGTCGACTCGAGGTTCGGCTGCAAGGTGTTGCTCATTGCTTCTGCTATTAAGGCAGCGGTGTACTTGTTGCTGCTGGAAGAAAGGTCGGCCTTGCCCTTAACCGTGATGACGCCACATGGACCGGGCATCTTGAGCTTATGGTAGGCGTAATGTGGCACCACGTTAAATCGAGCGAACGTGGTTCGTCCGAGAAGTGCCTTATAATCACTGCGGAAGGGGACGATATCGAAGGTTAACTCTTCGGTGTGGTTGTTGTCTGGTGATCCGAAGACTACCTCGAGGGCAATGGAGCCTGTACAACTGGCTTCCACACCTGGTATAATGCCTTTGAAAGTGGTTGTAGTGGGTTTGATCATCGAATGATCGATGCCCATCTTGCGTACCGTGTCTTGGTAAAGCAGGTTTAGACTTTTTCCTCCGTCCATAAGGACTCGTGTGAGTCAGAACCCGTTAATTATTGGATCGAGGACTAGTGCGCTGGATTGCCCTGATTGGCGTTGACCGGACGATTTGTGTGGTTGAAGGTGACCGCCCCTAGTTTATATTGTGGGACGACTAGTTCCGTTAGGTCGGCATTCCTAGGGGTGCAAATCCGGTCCGGGTTGGGAATTTCGGTGGTGTTTACCACGTTCACCATTTGAATTTGCGGGGGAAATTTCTTTTGCCCTCCTGTGTTTGGTGATCTAGGCTATTCATCGCCATCATCGCTTTGAGACCCCCCTTTATTGTTTTTGGCGCCTGCCCTGCCGGCTTGTTTGAAGAGCCAGCATTCTCTGTTAGTATGGGTGGCTGGCATCCACAGGGTGCCATAGATTTTAGCATTGTGATCGGTATGCTGTCCAGACTGGATGGACCCGAATTCTTATTTTTGAGGGGCCCTTTCCGCTGACCGGACATTGAGCCACTAAACCTAGCATTAACTGTCATATCCTCGGTGTTGTCACCATATTTGCGGCGCTTGTGTTTGTTGCGTCTTGGTTTTTTGTTGCTATCCCTGGCCTCTAATGAGCCAGGTTTGCTTGCTGTGTTGTTACTGCGAGCCAACCAGCTATCTTCCCCCGCACAAAAGCGGGTCATAAGTGTTGTGAGGGCTGCCATGGATTTTGGCTTCTCTTGACCCGAGGTCTTGGGCGAGCCACGTCCCACGGATGTTAGGCTTAAATGCCGCTAAGGCCTCTGCATCCGGACAGTCAACAATTTGGTTCTTCTTAGTTAGGAACCGGGTCCAGAATTTCATGGCCGATTCCCCTGGCTGCTGAGTTATATGACTTAGGTCGTCAGCATCCGGCGGTCGCACATAAGTGCCCTGGAAATTGTCCAGGAATGCCTTTGCCAGGCTCTCCCAACTTCTAATGGAGTTTGCCGGCAAGTTATGCAGCCAATGCCGAGCCTGCCCTTTGAGTTTTAGCGGGAGGTACTTGATGGCGTGTAGATCGTCCCCGCGGGCCATGTGAATGTGGAGGAAGAAATCTTCTATCCATACCGAGGGGTATGTAGTACCATCGTATGATTCAATATTCATGGGTTTAAACCCTTCTGGGAATTGATGATCCATTACTTCATCGGTGAAGCATAGGGGGTGTGCGGCGCCTCTGTGCCGGGCTATGTCACGACGCAGTTCATACGAGTCTTGTCTGTTGTATTCGGGCCGGCTGGACTTGCTTTTAGTATATCCGGCGTGACGGTCATCGTCCCGCGTTGGGGTGTGCCCCCGTGATCCGTAGATCGATCTTGCATGTTTTGAGTGGCGGCGGGGTGCAGGCTAGACTTCATGCTGATATGCCTCTCTGTCTCTGCCACGGGGTGGCCGGTCAGCTGCATCATACGCTGGAGATGTAGGTTTCAATGCTTCCTCCTTGAGTTGAGGTAGCAACCTGCGCTTTGGATAACTCTTGGTTGGGCGTTCGAGTTTGTATTCCTCGGCCGTAAGGACTTTAGTCCATCTGTTCGCTAGCAGATCCAGATTAGCTCGAAGCTGCTGTCGCTTTTTATTTAGGCTGTTTGTTGTGGCTATAAGCCGGCGCTTGAAGAGCTCCTGTTCGACGGGATCCTCAGGCACGATAAATTCTTCATCGCCGAGGCTCACCTCGTCTTCGGAGAGAGGCATATAATGTTCATCCTCCCGCTCTAGGTCTGGCTGGAGGGGATTGTCATCGTCTTCGGCACTATCTGGAGCATTATTGTCTCTTGTACCAGCATCACTGCTTTTGCTATGGCGGGACTTAGAGCGGCGCCGCTGACGTTGGTGCTTTTATTGCTTCTTGGAGGGATTATCTTCAGCTGTCTTATCGCCATCGCCTTCTATGGGGGTGTCCACTATGTATATGTCATATGATGAGGTGGCAGTGTAGCGCCCTGTGGCCAGTGGTTCTTGTTCGTCTCCTGCATCATCATCCATACCGTCGATGTCTTCGGAGACAAAGTCGAGCATGTCGGTTAAGTCGTCGACAGTGGCTACTAAGTGGGTGGTGGGTGGGGAGCGAATTTCTTCGTCGTCCGCATCCCAATCTAGCCGGACATAGTTCGGCCAAGGATCTCCTGACAGGGAGAGGGACCTCAATGAGTTTAGCACGTCGCCAAAAGGCGAGTGCTGAAAGATATCCGCTGAGGTAAACTCCATGATCGGTGCCCAATCGGATTTGATAGGCACGGACGCAAGCGGCTCGGAGCCCGTGGCCGGGGACGAATCCAACGGTTTGGCAACACGGCTCTCGTAGGAGGTGAAGTTAGTATTCGACTCTATCACCACTGAGAGTGCAGCCTCCGTGGCGGGGTCTATCCACCTGCCCTCAGATGGCGCAATTTGTTCCGGATTGAGGGCCGGAGTAGTTGCAGGTGTGATCTCCCGAACACTGTCCGACGGCAGAGTTAAGTCATGCTCGTCGTGATTGTGCGGCGCACCTGACATGGGCTCGAATCCGTCGAAGATCAAGTCTCCGCGGATGTTAGCAGTACAGTTCAAGTTTCCAAACCTGACCTGATGGCCAGGGGCGTAGCTCTCGATCTGCTCCAGATGGCCATGCGAGTTGGCCCGCAGTGCGAAGCCGCCAAATACGAAGATCTGTCCGGGGAGGAAAACCTCACCCTGGATCGCATCGTTGCCGATGATCGAAGGAGCCATCAGGACTTACGGTGACGGCACAGTGGAACTCTCAATGAAAGCACCAATGTCGGTGTCAAAACCGGCGGATCTCGGGTAGGGGGTCCCGAACTATGCGTCTAAGGCGGATGGTAGCAGGGAGGCGGGGACACAATGTTTACCAGTTTGGGCCCTCTCGATGGAGTAATACCCTACTTCACCTTGATTGATCTTGATGATATGAGTATTACAAGAGTTGATCTCGATGATATCGTAGAGGCTAAACCCTAAAAGCTAGCCTATGGTATGATTGTTGTTGTCCAACGGACTAAACCCTATGGTTTATATAGACACCGGAGGGGGCTAGGGCTACAGAGTCGGTTACAAGGAGAGATCTACATATCTGTATTGCCAAGCTTGCCTTCCACGCCAAGAGAGTCCCATCCGGACAGGGGCGAAGTCTTCAATCTTGTATCTTCATAGTCCAACAGTCCGGCTAAAGTATATAGTCTGGCTGTCCGAGGACCCCCTAATCCAGGACTCCCTCAGCGACAGCGGAGGAAGACCAGCGTTGCCCTGAGGGCTGTCCTCGCGAGGCTGATCCTTCTAGGCTTCCTCATGAGACTGATCCTGCCAGCGGTCCTCGCAAGGCCGGTCGCGCCACTCCTGGCGTGGGCCGCGATCATCCCAGCGACCTCCGCCTCATCCTCCTCCTCGGCCTCCTCCTCGGCCATAGCCCGATCATTGCTTTCAGGCGTCGGCCAGATAAATCCATCTCGAATGGCCACGAGAACACAGCAGTCATTGGTGTTGTGGCTGTGTACGTTGTGGAAGGCGCAGAACGGTCGGCTGCTCTTGGACAACTCGGGATGGTCCCGGCCGCGCTTTGTATCAGGCTCTGCCGCGAGTACGACCACTCGTTTGTGCTTCATGTCTTTGGCCTGGGCTTTCTTCTCCTCTGGGTTGGTAGCAGGGAGCTCGAGGAGGAAAAGGCGCCCTTCCTCACTTCTTGCACACTTGGTCGCCAGGTTGAATAGCTCTGGAGCCATCGGGAAACGCCGAAATGATGGCCTCGTCCGTCACCTTGGGGATCTTGAGACGAACGCTGCTGAAGCGCTGGATGTACTTCTGCAAGGTCTCTCCTAGTTGTTGCTTGACACGGTGCAGGTCACCCACGGCTAGAGGGCGGTCGCGAGTGCCCTGGAAGTTGGCGACGAAGCGGTTGCGCATCTCATCCCAGGAGGAGATTGAGCCCGGGGGCAGGTTCAGGAGCAATGAGCGGGCGCCGGCCTTGAGAGCCATGGGGAACCTGTTGGATTTCAGATTTCGGCAGACCCTCTAGGTTCAAACTCTGGGGTGCACGCGGAGATCTCACCTCCAACCTACCTACACCTCGTCGCCTCACAAGGATCTAAACTACACAAAGAGCAACACATGGGACACAAGGTTTATACTGGTTTGGGCCACCATTGTGGTGTAATAACCTACTCCAATGTGTGGTGTGGTGGATTGCCTCTAGGGCTGATGATGAACAATACAAGGAAGAACAGCCTCTAGTGGTCTGTTCTTGGCAGTCGATGAACTGCTAGGGGAGTTGATGGCTTCTCTCTCTCTCTCTCTCTCTCTCTCTCTCTCTCTCTTACTCTCTTTACGATCTGATCCGGCCTCCCTCTACCTGTGGGTGGCTAGTCCTATTATAGGCAGAGGACACTGGGCCTCTTCCCAAATATTGAGCGGGAAAGGCGCCAACAATTAGCCATTTGAAGGGAACATCTAGTACACTTATCTGACTAAAGTCGGTCCTCGCCTGCCAAAGACTCTGACGGTGACGCCGGCTTGGGCTCCACGATGACCTCCGTCCTGCCGTTCTGCTGGTCTTGGTCTTGTTGCACCAAATGGTTGCCTTTGCTTGATGCTCTCGCCTATGCTTGCCTCCTTTGTACCAAAGAGGAAATGAGGACACTGCGCGGGCTGGCGCCCGCCTGGCGCCCTTGGTCGTCATGGCTTGCGTCATGGGCACCTCGTGAGGTACCCCGCCTTGATCTCTCTGCCTCGTCGCGAGCCAGCCTGACGAGGCCGTGCCTGAGGAAGCTTCCTGTCATCCGCCCAGCAATCTTGGCCCCTCGTGAGGTCTTGAGCTTAATGTTGATGTAGATGGGCGTCTTGGGCCACCTTGAAACCACGCCCGCGGGCGGCAGGGCGAGCAAGTCTGGTACCCCGTTCCCGTAGAAGGCGTGATAGCCCCGGGCCCAAAGCGCGCTGGACTTGGCTTAGCAGAGAAGTGAAGGGGCAAGTGCGAAGCACCGCGGGCCCTAACAGCCTATGGCCTTGGGCGCCTCGTGGCATTTGATTGGACGTGGGCGTCTCCACTTCCCCACGACGCCTCGGCAACTGCACGAATTAACAAGTCCCTGCATTCAAAGCGGGTCATGATTACCTGTGATCATGGAGGTCGACGGTTGGCCTTCCCCGGCTATAAGTACGAAACGCCGCGTGCCCTTCCAGTCCATCTCTTCTTGCTTCTCCTTCTTCTCCATCCTTGCCCTTGGTCCACATTGCGGCAATGGCTCGAGATCCGCCGGTTCTCCATGAAGAAAGGAAAGGCCCCGAGAGGTCCCGATCCGCTTCGCCCAAGAAAGCGGCTAGCCCTCTGCCGCCGAGATGAGGCGCCCGGCGGAGAGTGTCGAGGCCCTAATACGGCGGCCATCGCCAGGGTTCCTGCTGCCCTTGTACGCCCGCATTGAGGGCCCTGAATGAGTCACCGCCGAGCGCCATGGACGATGCCGCCGTCGGCGCCGGCGGGTCACGGCGGTGCGCGTTGTTCCTCCTGGAGTCCATGCCGAGGGCTCCTCCCGAGAGGTTGTGCTCTAGGCCGCCATGCCTCCTCGGTCTTGGATTCGCCTTCCTCCCTCCTTCGCCCGTGATTCCATGAGAGGGATCTCTGGAGCTCTGGTTGCAGCGCCGGCTGCGGCACCCTTGCGACCGGAGGCGGAGGTTGCGATCGTCGCTCGGGCAAGGTCTTCATGACTCAAGGCTGGGGCGAGATCGCCGAGTCTGCAGGGACGACGGCGCTCGTGATCCACACAGGTCTGTGGCGCTTCCATGATGTTCTTCAAGGTCTTCGACGCGGAAGGACGCCGGCTGGAGTGCTGCCTTGAGGTAGGTGGTCGGGGCCCTGCCGCGGCGAGGACTGGGCTCGCCGACCGCTCCCCCAGCAGCTCCTTAGGCGGCGGAGGCGGCGGAGGATCCAGCGACTCCGGAGACGAGCGACGACAGCTACGAGCCCACGAGCTTGCGTCGCTCTTGGAGCAGGGCGGGCTCGTCAGGCCGCCGCCGCCCCTGATCTGCGCCGGTGCCTGACGGCCCACTGGTGATGATGGCGTCTTTTATAGAGGCGCGTGTAGTTAGCGTTCTTTAGGATTTACTCCCTTTGTTCCCTATGAGGAATCGAAAAACGCGCCCCGTGGGGGCTTGTAAGGTGCCTGCGGTTCTGTTTGTTAATATGATCCTTGTCGTGAAGTGGTGCGAGATGCTCATCCCATCTTAGCTTAGTTCCTCTTTTCGAACCTCGCGAGGGCTTGATGCTCTGCATCGACAGGTCCCGGTCCCAAGGCAGGCTTCAGCCGTCGCTGGTATGCCAGGTCGCGATCCGTGGTCAAGGCCAGGAGGTGAGCGGCCCGGGTTCCAGTAAGAACCCCTGAGTCGCGATGCTCAGGAGGTCCCCTTTAGTGCTCAAGTACCATCGTTCGGTGAGAAAGGAGCGCGACGTTGCTAACACGGGATTGCTTTAGGTGCGAGGTCGGTGCTGCGATAGCTAGTATTTCTGGAGGATGACTTATCTCGGGAGTCAGGAACCGCTTCTTGGTACGACGTTAGGTCCGGGCACCGGCAGATGAGGAGTTGCCTGGCGAGGTCCCCGCGTGCCTCTTCCCTCTCACCTTTACTCCACTTTCTGCTCTACGTCCTCGGGTCCCGGCCCTCAAGCGGGGCTCAGCCATCGCTGGTATGCCAGGTCGCGATGCCATGGACAAGGCCAGAGGGCGAGGGCTAGAGAGCCAGTAGGGGCCCATGAGTCGCGATGCTCAGGTACCCCCCCTTTAACGTGCAAGCGGTTCGCGCGGACGAGAGTGAAGGAGATGCCATGAAGGCCTCGCCTGACGCTGCTCCTTGAAGAGATCCTGCAGGCTCATCACAAAAAGAACTAGAGTTTGCCATGACAATCGACAGTCAGCCATTGGTTGCTCTGGAGGGGTGACGAGGCACTGAAGGCTTGATGAGGTGGCGCCATGCGGGGCTGCCGCGGCCAGAGCTCAGCCATTCAGGTTTGTCGGCGTTGCAGGGCGGACCCATGCATAGCGTCGTGCCGTTGAGGGAGCAGCTCCATCGATTGGCGTCAATCGGCGGCGACTAGGTCCAACACGTTAATCACGAAGGAGCAAGTCCATTTAGATAGAGTGCAGAGAAGGCGGACATCATTTGGGTCAGGCCCGGCGGCGTGGGGATGGCGCAGCCGAGGATACCCCAATAAAGTAGACTAGAAACATGAATAAAGGGATACATGCGCGAGGGCGGACCCACGCAGCCGGGAATGATGCAGCCCAGGGGCGCTCTCGGCTGAAAATGAAACTTCGAAGGATGTCACCGATAATGTTGAAGATGAGGGATGCTGAAGTAGCGGGCGTGATGCGCTGCGGAAGCCGATCTTCATGCGCCCAGGGCCGGGGAGCCTCGGGAGGCTCGGAGGCTCTGAGTGGCTCCTCATGGACCATCTCCATCTCTGCCGGGACTGCGGGCGCTGGCCATGAGCCTCAAGATGCTCCTCATGAGGCGGCGTGGCAGCAGCGTTCGGCAAGGCATAAGGCATGCGAACATAGCTGTGGGTGGACCTTCAGGCGCCCCGCAGCGTGAGGGCGGAGGCGCTGCTGAGAGGCGGCTCGGTTGAGCCCTGGTATGTCGATCTGAGACGCGCAGCCCACCATCCTTGCTCGGGTGGGGAGCTACGGTGGAGTGGCGGCTGCCATTCATGACTCTTGACTCCTGCAGCTCTGAATGATCTTCAGCGAACTCCCGAGGTTAGGCCCTCCTTGCCTCGCTCCTTCCTGAGGGAAACGTGCTTTGAAACACGCCTCCAAGTGGTGCCTGAGCGCCTCCCTCTTGATCTTAGCAAAGTCGGTGGCCCTCCAGGAGAGAGCCCCCGAGCCTTGCTCGAGGAGGGCGCCGGGTGCGCCTTCCTATGCGACAGAAGGAGGTTCCCCCTGAACAAGCGTGGACCCTGAGGGGCTTGCCTCCCGAGGGGTCCGGACAGGCGATGTCTTCTTCTTCTTAGGAGCAGCCTCGGGGATCCTCCCGCTCCTGTGATCTGGGTCTTCAATTGACGCGGCTAGAAAAGCACGCTCCAGGGAACACACTGTGTCTCTCTCTTCACAAGGCACCGTGATGACTCCACCGCTTCCTGGCATCTTGAGGACATTGTAGCCATGATGAGTCACGACCATGAATTTGGCCAGAGCTGGGTACCTGAGGATGGCATTGTACGGTAGGCGAATGTGAGCGACGTCGAAGTCAATGAGCTTGGTGTTGTAGTTGTCGCGCGCCCCAAAGGTGACAGGAAGGCGGACCTGCCCTATCGGAACTGTGGAACCATCAGTGACTCCGGAGAAAGGCTTGGTTGGCTGAAGCTGATTGTATGGCACTTGGAGATTGTTGAATGTCTCGACAGACAGGACATTGAGCCCTGCTCCGCCATCGATGAGGTCTGGTGACTTGCACGTTCTTGATGATTGGGGAACAAAGCATCGGGAGGACTCCAGCTATGGCTGCGCGCCAGGCTGATCCCTTTGAGCTGAGCGTGATGGCGCACGCTAACCACA
Organism: Aegilops longissima; assembly: GCA_021605205.1. Lineage (NCBI taxonomy): Eukaryota > Viridiplantae > Streptophyta > Magnoliopsida > Poales > Poaceae > Aegilops > Aegilops longissima. The sequence continues at coordinate 291,968,789 of CM038678.1, forward strand.
CAGGAGGGGCGTGGCCCGAGCTTAGGGAGGACTGCATTCACTTCATGGGCGAAACTGCTTGAAGATCGTTGAGAGGCTGGGGCTTGAGCTCCGCCCGGGATGCAAGCGATTGCGCGGCCCTCAGAAGCCCCAGCCCCTCGTCGATGATGGTCTTCATTTCTCCTTGGCTGCGGTGGCGAGAGGAGGGCGGCGTTGCCTTGTGGGCGATCCTCGCGAGGCTGATCCCTCCGGCCTCCCTCGCGGCGGGTCCTCCAACCTCCCTCGCGAGGCTGATCCTGCCAGCGGTCCTCGCGAGGTCGGTCGCGCCACCCTTGGTGAGGGCCACGGTCTTCCCAGCGTCCTGCGCTTCTTCCTCCTCCTCGGCCATAGCCGCGATCATTGCGGTCGGGGCATCGACCGATTCGCCCTTCTCGCACGGCTCTGAGCTCTTGGCATTCATTGGTGTTGTGGGTGTGGAGGTCGTGGTACACGCAGTACCGGCTGCCCTTGGAAGACTCGGGCTGATCCCTGCCTCGCTTGGTGTCTGGTTCTGCCGCGAGCACGGAAGCCCCCTTGCGCTTCACGTCCTTGACCTTGGGCTTCTTCTCATCGGGGTCGGCAGCCGGCATCTCGAGGAGGGAAAGGCGTCCTTCCTCAGCCCTGGTGCACTTGGTCGCCAAGTTGAACAACTCCAGGGATGTGCACAAGTCTTCATGCATCGCCAGCTCCTCCTTCATCTTGACGTCACGCACACCGTCGGAGAAGGCTGAGATGATGGCCTCCTCAGTCACCTTGGGAATCTTGAGGCGTGCGTTGTTGAAGCGCTGGATGTACTTCTGCTGGGTCTCTCATGGCTGCTGCTTGATGCGGCGCATGTCGCTCATGGCAGGAGGCCGGTCGCGAGTGCCTTGGAAGTTGGCGATGAAGCGGGTGCGCATCTCATCCAGGAGGAGATCGTCAATAGCAGTTCAGAGTCGGTGCGGGCACCGTCCTTGGCGCCATGGGAAACCAGTTCACCATGACCTTCGTCCCGTTGGCGGCTTGATGCCAGCTCATAGGCTGGAGGAACTCCGCAGAGTCGGCTGTGCCGTCGAGCGAGGAGGCAGGTCAGCTTGAACTTGCGGGCGAGGCGGCGCTGCGTGGCTTCGGTGGTGAAAGCGCGGCAGCCTGCGGTGGCCACAGGAGGCCTTTGGTGACGGAGGCTTGATATTGCGTGTCCCGTCGCGCTGCCGCTGGGAGCAGCGGGGTCTTGGTGTGCTGGAGCAGGAGCACGGTCGTGACGTGCCGGTGCAGGGAGCACTCGGGCAGCTTCTTGGGGACGAGGGACCACTTGGCAGCTCTGCTCTTGCTGCGCTGGTGCCGGACGGAGTGGGTTCTGCCCAGGGGCCACGCGCCTTGGGGTCAAGGCACCTTCTTGAGGGGGGCGGCTGAGGCGCCCGAACTTCATCGCTGCGCAAAGGCGGGGCCGCGTGCGATGAGAAGGGCGGCGGGGAGCCCCGTGGCGGCAGACGAGCTTCGGCGACGCGGTGAGCCACTCCTCGAGAGCGTCGTCGGCGGGCGGTAGCGCAGGAGCTCTTTTGCCGCGATGAGCGCGGCTCGAGCCTCCATGGTAGCGAAGCACGCGGGACGAAGAACCAGCCGGGAGGCGGCGAAGAAGTAGCGATCGGCCGTCTTGCCTCACGGATGGATCTTTGGGACGACGCATGCTGCTCGTTCCGCCTGGCGGTGGCGGCGTTGGCGGCAGCGACGGGAACGGCGGGGCGGCCAGCCGACGAGGGTCGTCGCGGCGGCGAGTGCGAGCGACCCGGCGCCGGGCGCGGGCCCGACGCCAGCGTCGACAAGGATCGAGGGCGGCGAAGAGGGGTTGCGGAAGGCGGTTCGGTGCACCCCTACTGCGCGCCAAATGTCGGATTTTGGATTCCGCAGACCCTCGAGTTCGAACTACGGGGTGCGCGGAGATCTCACCTCCAACCTACCTACACCCGTCGCCTGCAAGGATCTAAACTACACAAAGAGCAACACAAGGGACACAAGGTTTATACTGGTTCGGGCCATCATTCTGGTGTAATACCCTACTCCAGTGTCTGGTGTGGTGGATTGCCTCTGGGGCTGATGATGAGCAATACAAGGAAGAACAGCCTCGCGATGGTCTGTTCTTGGCCGGTGGGATGAACTGCTAGGGGGAGTTCAGTCGCTTCTCTCACTCTCTTTCTTACTCTCTTTCTGATCCGATCCGGCCTCCCTCTACCCTGTGGGTGGCTAGTCCTATTTATAGGCAGAGGCCTTGGGCCTCTTCCCAAATATTGAGTGGGAAGGGTGCCAACAATTGGCCATTTTGAAGGGAAACATCTAGTACACTTATCCTGACTAAAGTCGGTCCTCGCCTGCCAAAGACTCTGACGGTGATGCCGGCTTGGGCTGCACGATGACCTCCGTCCTGCCGTTCTGCTGGTCTTGGTCTTGTTGCACCGAAATGGTTGCCTTTGCTTGATGCTCTCACCAGCGCTTGCCTCCTTTGCACCAAAGAGGAAATGAGGACATCTGCTGGCTGGCGCTCCCTGGCGCCCTTGGTCGTCATGGCTTGCATCATGGGCACCTCGTGAGGTACCCCGCCTTGATCTCTCCGCCTCCTCGCGAGCTAGCCTGACGAGGCCGTGCCTGAGGAAGCTTCCTGTCGTATGCCCCGCGAGGCTTGGCACCTCGCGAGGGTCTTGAGCTTGTGTTGATGAAGATGGGCCGTACTGGGCCACCCCTTGAGCCACGCCACAGGCCACAGGCAGGAAAGTCTGGGTACCCCCGTTCCTAGAACACCGACAGAACCAGTTCTCCATGACCTTTTTGTCACTGCTGGCCGCCTCGATGCTCAGCTCGTAGACCTACAAGAACTCCGCAGGGTCGGGGGTGCCGTCGTAGCGAGGAAGCAGATCTGGTTTGAACTTGCAGGGCCAGACGATGCCGCGCGGCTCTGGAGTGAAGGCGCGACAGCCGGCCATGGCCACCGGGGCCCGTCGTGGAGGCGGAGCTTGATCTTGGCGTCCCTGCGCCACCACTGCAAGTGGCACGTGGCCCTGCCGCGGCAAGCGATCTTGAGGTGGCGGTGTTGGGTGCGATGGAGCATTTTCTTGCGGTCGGGGAACGTCTTGGCAGCTTCCTTCTTCCCGCGCGAGCGCCCGGTGCGGCGGGTCATGCCGAGGGGCCGCGCGTCTTGACGCCAGAGCGCCGTCTTGGTGCAGAGGTGGCGGAGGTGCTCCGTGAGCTACATCGCCAGTAGCTGGCGGGGGGCGAGGCAGTGAGAGGGACGGTGCAAGGGAGCACCAGCGGCGCTGATGAGCTCAGTGATGCGGTCCAACTAGTCCTCGTAGAGGTCGTCAACTGGGCGGTAGTGCAGGAGCTCGCGTGCCATGAGCAACGCGGCCTGCGCGTCCGTGGGAGTGCGACAGCCGTGAGGCGACGAGCCAGCCGGGGTCATCGACGGAGTGGTGGTGCGGCCATCCCGCCGCACGGAGGGGTGCACAGAGGATGCTTGCTACTCGTTTCCCGCTGGACCGGTGGCGGTGTTGGCGGTGGGTGACGGAGAACGATGGGGTGGCCCGCCGACAGGGGCTGTCTGAGCGACACGAGTGGCGAGAGCGGCCCGGCGCTCAGCGCGGGCCCGGCATCCGTCGGCCATGAACTTGGTGGAGTGGAGAAACGCGGATCGACGAGAGGAAAGCTTCAGCGCACCCCTACCTGGCGCGCCAAATGTCGGATTTCGGGTTCCGGCAAAACCCTTGAGGTTCGAACACTTTGGTGAGCACGAAGATCTCTCCTCCCTCTAGCTCGCACACATCATGATCTCACCACCTAGCTCGACGAATTCAATGAACAAGGGGACACAAGATTTATACTGGTTTGGGCCACCGTTGTGGTGTATTACCCTACTCCAATGTGGTGTAGTGGATTGCCTCTTGGGCTGAGGATGAACAGTACAAGGGAAGAACAGCCTCCTGAGGAGAGGTGTTCTTATGCTTGGTGAGATTGTGTGGGTGAGGATGGTCTTTTCCAAGATGAGTTGCCTCCTATTGTGATGGCTAGTCCTATTTATAGACGCCCTGGTCCTCTTCCCAAATATTGAGCGAAGGGATGCCACAACGGCCAGTTTGAAGGGGGAAAACTAGTACAAGCTATCCTGACTAAAGGTGGTCTTCGCCTACCAAAGGCTCTGGTGGTGACGCCGTCTCGGGCTCCACGATGACCTACGTCTTGCCATCCTGCTCGTCTTTGTCTCATTGCACCGATATGAAAACCTTTGCCTGATGCCTCGGACTCCTCGCCTACGCGTGCCTCTTTAGCACCAAAGAGGAAACGATGACACTGTGCGCGCCGGTGCCCGCCTGGCCTTGGTCGTCATGGCTTACGTCATAGGAACCTCTCGAGGTTCCCCTTGCCTTGATCTCTCCACCCCTCGCGAGCCAGCCTGACGAGGCTGCCCCCGAGGAGGTCTTGTGTCGTCCACCTCGCGATGCTTGGCCCCTCGCGAGGGTCTTGATGGTTTGCTGGTGAAGATGGGTCATACGGGGCCGCTAGTGGAGCCACGCCATGGGCCGCAGGCAGGCAAGTCTGGGGATGCCTGTTCCTAGAACGCCGACACGCGGTGCCTCCTGCAGCCAAACTCCAGGGATTCCTGCGGGTTAGTCCGAGAGGAGACCATAACTCGTAAGCGCGCTTCCTGTGCCGCCGCTGATCTTTCCGCAAGAAAATAAAGTCATTGAGGACTTGGTGAGGTGACGTGCGCGGGGCAGGCCGCGAGCCAGAGTTTCATCTCACAGATTTGTCGATGTTGCAGGGACGGACCCGAGCACAAGCGGCGTGCCAGCATGTATATCCCCCGTTGCGGGATGAGCAAGAGGCCGGTCAGCAGTGCGGGAGGCCGCGAAGGGCGATAAACAACAAGCAAGTGAGTGGTAACATAAATAATCTCATGAATTGAGTAGAGAAATTTTTGATAGATGCAAAATGATACATACCGCAGGGAAAGACCCATGTGGCTTGGGGATGATGCAGCCCGAGGGCTGCCCCAAACTGAGCAAATAAAAGACGCAAAAGGGTACATGCTGCAGGGAAAGGCCCATGCGATCTGGGGATAATGCAGCCTGAGGGACGCCCCCAAAAAGTATAAAATGTCACCTAGTACCATTGATGAAGGGATGTTGATGTAGCTGAACACACGTGCCGAAGAAGTCGCTCCTCATGAGCCACCTAGGTCCTCGACCTCATGAGGCTCGTGAAGAACCACCGCCCTCTCTGCCAGGACCGCCTGGTGACTGGCCTCCTGAGTCGCCAGTATGCTCCGCATGTGGCGCTAGAAGGTAACAACCGTGTTCGGCAGGCCGAAAGGCATGCGAACGTAGCTATGAGGGGGGCCCTCGCACCGACCAACGCACGATGGCCAGAAGCGCTTCTGAGATGTGGCCCTGTTGAGTCCAGGGATGTTGACACAGGCGCGCAGCTCGCTGTCCTCGCCAGAACAAGGAGCCGCGCCGGGTGGTGAGCGGCGGTCACCACGCATGGATCTCACCTCTTGAAGCTCCTCGGTTTGGTGATGAACTCATAAGAACCTGGCTCCCCGTGCCTTGTGGCCTCCTGGCGGAAGCGCGCTGTGAAGCACGCCTCCACGTGGTGCCCGAGCGCCTCCCTCGGAACGTTGGCTAGGTCAAAGGCCCTCCATGGGAGAGCCCCCGAGACCAGCCTGAGAGGGGCACCGGGCGCGCCTTCCTATGCGAGAGAGGGAGGCGCCCCGTCCGTGAGCGCAGGTCCTGAGATGGTGCCGCTGGACTGCCCCTCTCCCGAGGATCTTGGTGGAGCAGCAGCTTCTTCTTCTTAGGGACACCCTCAGGAGGGTAAATGGCACCTTCGTCGTCTGGGTTCTCAACCGCTGCATCCTGGTAGGCATGCTCGAGGGAGCACACTGCGTCCTTCTCCTCGCAGGCGATCATGATGATGTCGTGCTTCCCTGGCATGTTGAGGACTTTGTAGCCATGATGAGTCACCACCATGAACTTGGCCAGGGCCGGATACCCAAGGATGGCGTTGTACGGAAGACGGATGTGGGTGACGTCGAAGTCGATGAGCTTAGTGCAGTAGCGGTCACACTTGCCGAAGGTGACAGGGAGGTAGATCTGCCCTATCAGGGTGGTGGAGCCGTCGGTCACTCCTGAGAAAGGCTTGGTGCGCTGCAGCTCAATCCTGTTAAGTGTCAAAAGAAATTTCAGCAAATTAGCTAGCCCAAACCACCATCAAACACCTTATGGCAGAATTTCAAAATGCATGTTTCAACCCCTTCCACTAATCTCCATGAGCTGAAACTTTTCCCACAGCCTTATCTGGTCCTCCTCTAACTCTTGCAAGCTTTGCTGATCAAGGAACAATGATTAAGGGGGGCAGAGACCCATTTATCCTCTCTAGACAGTAGCATTTCCCCTCTCTCTCCACCTGCACACTCTTCCATAGAGCACACAAGGCATCCAATGCCACTGTACCATCGTTAACTCCCCCCTCCAGCTTCTAGACACAAGTGGACACGCCGGTGCATGGAAAATCCGCGGATGCTGGCCAAAGACACGCTCTGGAGTGTGAGGCAGAGAAGACGACCGTTGACACCGCGTCCCGCGACCACCTCGAGCCTCCCCCTCACGCCACTCAAGGTGCCTCGGTGTCCACAACACGACAGCCGTGCAGGCCCCCTTCTCTCACCCTCTCTCTCACCCCCTGCTACCCATGCCCGACGCCACCCGGCTCGGCCAATGGGCGCATGAGCTCTGGACCCTCCTGGAGCACGCCCCGCTTCCCCTTTTCTTCTCCCCCGACTTGGTCCATGCCCACGAATGCCTAGGACATGGCCTAGGGTGCCAATTCGACCCCTGGCATCCCCTAGGCCGCGGCCGTGGTCGCCCTCCACGGTGATCCGTTACCTCGCCATATAATGCCACCCCTAACCTCCCTCTGGATCCCCTTTGCTCTCTCTCTTACTCGCCCATGCACCCCAGGACTGTCCCACTCCCCTCCTCGTGCCCCCCATATCCCTCAATGGCCGGGGAACCGCCACCGGCCCCTGGCTAAATTTGGGCTATCCCGAGCCTCTCTTCTCTCCCTAGCCACTCCAGTGCCCTCATACCACCACCTCGAGGCCCTCCATCGCTGTTGTTCATCCCCAGGAACACTGCACACTCATGGCCAAAGATGGTCGATGGCCTCCTCCATGGCCATCCAAGCCATCGCCGCTACGACCCTCCTAGGCGTGCGTAAAGCACCCATGTGGATGTGGCGCGGCCTCCTGAGCTCATCCATAGCCAGAGCATCGCCGCAGGTGACCCGTAGCGCTCGCAGTCATCATAGGGGCTTTCTGCTCCCTTGGCCAGGCAAGCGTGCTGGAGGAAGACAAAGCCGAAGGCCCTCCAAGCAGGCCCCTCTCGTCAGTGGCCCAGCCACTGGGCCACGCTGGCAGGTGGAGGCGGGTTCACCCTCTTCCGCGTCCCTGCCGTCCGCATGGCCGAGCTGCTGGGCCGGCCCAGTGTGCTGTGGTGCTAAACTGTGCCATGTGCACACTTTAGGTATAAACCAAATCATCGTCTTTTTCTTTTCTAGTTAACTTCTAAAATTCATAGTTAATTTATTTCATGTCCAAATTTGATGATTCAAATTTCCAAAGACTCCTTAAATCTAGGTCTATTTAATGATCCATAGTGAACATTTTTACTGTGCTTGGTATTCACTTGATACATTAAATAGTTCATTTATCCACATAAGTCCACTTAAAAAATCCATAGGATATTCATTTGGACTCCAAATCCAGTGAAACAAATTTCTAAATGTTTCTAAAATCATGCATGATTTCATGGGTACTTTTAATCATTTTATAAAAAGCCATTCTATGGACAACTTGCAGATCCATTAAATCCATTGATTCCATCATATTGAAATGTTCTGAAATATCCACTGATCCAATCCCAATGAAACCACTCTGGTTATTTTTCATATAACCACAGGTGTCCTAGAAAAGTCAAATTCATATTTTTAGAGTACTTTTATTCTTGCCATGTTGTGTTGCTTATTGTGATTGCTTTCGACGTTAGTTGACGAAATAGACGGAGTACTCGGAGATGGACGATAGGAGCTGAAGACTTTGCTGAGCCAGGCAAGCGGATCTTTGACCATGTATATGAAGCCTTTTATGCGTTTCATATAGCACTTTATTATTGTTGAAGTGGAATCATGATGTGATGGTAACCACTTTGGAGGGTTTCCTTTGTTACTTCCGTGTTGATCCTTGCATTGTGCATGACCCTACCTTCCTGTGAGGGTTATGCAGGTGGGAGTAGATAGAATGCTAAAGTAGTGGCTACACAAATGGGTTGGGTATATGCATGGTGATGAAAACAAAGTATTTTCAAAAGACTTTTCGAAAACCCCGTCTAGTGCCACTTATGCCCTAGGGAGATGTTGAGTTGAGTAACCACTTGATGATGAAGTGGTGTACCGAGGCAAGTAAGTGTGTTGTTTTCGAAAATGGATTGGTTTAAGTTGCGACCGTTACTCCAACCTTACATGTACAACATCTCTACCGCTTATGGGACGGGGCATTATTGATTACCAAGGCTGATACTAGCATGGTGCCCACATTACTAGTGACGGGGGTGACATGACGTCACTCTCGGGACGCGGTCGTGCTTGGATAGGCGGCCATGACTGTTTTCACAGGGCACCGGACACACCGTTGGTCCCTACATGTATGTGTGATAATGAAAAGGGCAGAGTCCCAATATCTTGATGCTTATACACAAAGGCCGTGTACCAACGAGTGGACCCTATGTTAGTGTCGCATAGGGAAAGATAGTGATCTGCTGCTTCCCCTGAGTACTTGAGGTACTGCGAGATCGTGGATGACATGAAAGCTTCCTGGATCTTGTGGGTAAAGTGTGAAACCTCTGCAGACCGTAAAACTATTCAAATAGTCGTGTCCACAGTCAAGGACAGTTGGGTAACCGCTCTTGGGCTACGTCCAAATGTTTATGAAACCCGGTGTGTGTATGGAAGAGTACTTGTGTCAAGTCAAAAGACTTGACATGTTGATTAAGCTAGAGTTGATCCAAACTCTGTTTATGTTGATATCTGTAATCTGTCCTCATCGTTACATAAATTCTAATGATGCATGCTTTACAAATTGTTGAACATTACATAGCACTCAAAACTAGCTTTCTGGAAAAATTTACCTATATGATGCATTGTTGTACCTTGATCCAAAACATGGGTTGCTTACGAGTACATTCAAACTACTCATTGGCTTGCCACTGGTTATTTAATTGCCAGGCATGGAAGAGCAGGAGTTTGAAGAAGAGTTCTATGGTGATGAACATGCAAACTAGGACGCTTTCCCAGTCAGAATGCCTGTAGGGTTAAGGCAGATGGCATGGGTTCTACTTATCAACGAAGATTTCCATTGCTTGAGTTTTATTAGGTGTTCAGCCCTTAAGGCTTTATCTATGTAAGACCTGACCATAACGGTCATAATTTGTGTAAAACGGTATGTATGCACGTAAGACTCTTGTTATTCATCTTATGTGTGTTCAGTGGGCATTGATATCTGGGATCACTATACACGTGCAGTCGGTGATCACGACTTATGGGTTGGGGTCCCCACAGAGCTAGTATCAGAGCCATCCTGACTATAGGAAGCCTTAGTTAGCATGGTCGTTAGTTAGGGTAAAACTATTTTCAAAACTATCTATACTTCTCTTCCCTTCCATGTTTTCTGAAAGCTGAGGTATATTTTCCTTATTGATCTCTTCCCCTTCAAAACTTTTGTAAATGGTCGTTGGAACCCTTATGCCCCTGACCACTGGATTCCTTGTAATCCTCATGGATAATCTAGGAGGAATATGCCTTGCCAGACGTTCGCCCACATCTTTGGAACACAAGTTTGGCGACACCATCACAAGACAATACCAATAAAAGAGACCGTCTTGAGGAATGAGGAAACCGCGACTCGGAAGATGGTGACACCCTTGACATTGCCCCAGGATGATGCAACCTTGGCCTAAGATGACCAGGGTATAAGATGTGCAAGATCATGATATACATCACTAATAGAGCAATCATGTCTTTACCGTTGTTGTATTGGCAACCACCGGTAGATGAGAACCTCGCCATTTGGTCCGCCTAACTATAGTGAGCGGGAAAACAGTTCTCTTCATCCCCCGCTATTTGTGTCGATGTTGTAATCAACGTAACCGACAGATTGGACCTCTACTATGCCTTGTTAATGTCATTGCATAAAGGATTGCCTACCGGGTACCGTCGACGTCTTAGAAGGCAGAAGGGATCTTCATGATTATGAAGACAAGAGAAGACCAAGTCAATGCCAGCTACGAGGAGCCACCATCACCCGTTCACCTCATTAGGCGAGAAGTTGTTGAAGATTCTTCAGGCCCAACCCGGATAGTTTCATCAAACAACTACAAGAGATGTAGCGACACCTGAGGAAGACCCAGAAGACTGCACGCCCTCCTTTCCGAGACACGAAGCAAGCACGACTACTGAGTCCGAGAACCCCTAGGGTAGGATGAGTCGTGTACCCCCTATGCGAAGTCAAGTCCATATGATGGTTCACATGGAACCATGTTCTATGTTGCTTGTTTTTATTCGTTTGTGTTTTGATAAAAGTCGCCCTTTTGCCCTAGGCAACAAGCACGCGACTATATCACCTACTTGGTTGCTTGTGTTGGCCCTTTCGACACATGTTTGTTTTCACTTTCACTATAGGACCCCATTTAGGCACCTCCTCAATACTACCATTCCCTCTCATCTCTGTCATGAACTGAAGACGAGCAAGACAAGATGCACCAAGGATTCTACCTCCACGACCAACTAGCACTGAAGACTTCTGCTACAGCCTCCTCGACCAAGTGCAACCCCATAGGGTTACGTTTACCCATCAAGACTCGAAACCCATCCCTAGACCCTTCGAGACTTCACGAGATACCCTAGATCGAATCCTTAACCATGTGCTTAACCCACAGAATTGCAAGAGGATCAGTTGAGCCTCAACAACCTTTGCTTAGTACAGAATTCATTATGAAACTAGTGGACATTGTGAACTAGCACATTATCATCCTAAGATAGCACCAGAACTAACGATTGATATGTCTCCAATGTATCTACTTTTCCTAACTCTTTTCCTCTTCTTTCAGAGTCTAATTTGCATGATCTCAATGAAACTAACCCCAGACTGATGTTGTTTTCAGCAGAACTACCATGGTGTTGTTTATGTGTAGAAATAAAAGTTCTCGGAATGGAACGAAACTTTGCGAGGAACTTTTATACAATAAAAAAGAATTTCTAGAGCCAAGACCACCCGGAGGGGGCACCTAGGTGGGCACAAACCAACAGGGTGTGCCCCCCTCCTGGCGCGCCCAGGTGGGTTGTCCCCACCTGGTGGCCCCGCAGACCCTGAAACCGACGCTATAAAATCCTATTTTTCCACAAAAAAATTCTTGGATAAATAATTATCATGATCCACGAGACGGAGCCGCCGTCACATCCTGTTCTTCCTTGGGAGGCCAGATATGGAGTTCGTTTAGGGCTCTGGAGAGGGGGATCTTCCTTCTTCATCATCACCAACCCTTCTCCATCGCCAATTCCATGATGCTCCCCACCGGGAGTGAGTAATTCCTTCGTAGGCTCGCTGGTCGGTGAGGAGTTGGATGTGATTCATCATGTAATCAAGTTAGTTTTGTTAGGGCCCGGGTGCCATGAACTCAGATCTGAACCGTTTATGTTATCATCATTATATCCATGTTTTAGATCCGACCTTGCAAGTTATAGTCACCTACTACGTGTTATGATCTGGCAACCCCGGAGTGACAATAGTCGGGAGCACTCACGGTGATGACCGTAGTTTGAGGAGTTCATGTATTCACTATGTGTTAATGCTTTGTTCTAGTTCTCTATTAAAAGGAGGCCTTAATATCCCTTAGTTTCCAATATGGACCCCGCTGCCACGGGAGGGTAGGACAAAAGATGTCATGCAAGTTCGTTCCATAAGCACGTATCACTATTTACGGAATACATTCCTACATTATATTGATGAACTGGAGCTAGTGCTGTATCGCCCTAGGTTGTAACTGTCTCATGATGAATATCATCCAACAAGTAACCGAGCCAATGCCTACAAATTTATCTTATATTGTTCTTGCTAAGTTACTATTGTTATCAAAGCTATCATATTACTTTGCTACTGATCACTTTGCTACTGATAATTAATATCCAGGTGCGGTTGAATTGACAACTCAGCTGCTAGTACCTTCAAATATTATTTGGCTCCCCTTGTGTCGAATCTATAAATTTGGGTTGAATACTCTACCCTCAAAAACTGTTGCGATCCCCTATACTTGTGGGTTATCAACGATGCCATAGGGAATATCAATTTCAGGATATAGGAATACAGAACTAATGAATTGATGAGTTTATATTAGTGGCCTTGAGGAATTATATGAGACTCTTTCCTCGATTATGAGGCTTTCATGTTGATAGATGAACTTGGTGGGATCATATTAATATAATATCTTAGATTTCATCACCCTGAAGTAAATTGGATTTTGTAGGACAATTATGATCGCCAGCTGATATTCTTGCATGTGTAAGGATTTGACTTAACTAGGGGATATTGATAGGAGATAGTTGATACTACGATAATGACTTGGGGGAAACATGTAGGAATTCTCATTGGACCTTGTTAACCCACAAGTATAGGGGATCAATTTTAGCCTCTTTTGATAAGTAAGAGTGTCGAACCCAACGAGGAGCTAAAGGTAGAACAAATATTCCCTCAAGTTCTATCGACCGCCGATACAACTCTACGCACACTTAATGTTCACTTTACCTAGAACATGTATGAAACTAGAAGTGTTGTTGGATAGGTTTGCAAAATAATAAAGAGCACGCAAATAAAAGCTAGGGGCTGTTTGGATAAAGACACAACTAAATTAGTTTTAGTAAAGAGCTTTTTGTCACGAGAAAGTTATTTGTCCCTAGGCAATCGATAACTAGACCGGTAATCACTATTGCAATTTTATTTTAGGGAGAGGCATAAGCTAACATGCTTTCTCTTCTTGGATCATATGCACTTATGATTGGAACTCTAGCAAGCATCTGCAACTACTAAAGATCATTAAGGTAAAACCCAACCATAGCATTAAAGTATCAGGTCCTCTTTATTCCCATACGCCATGACCCACTTATCCGTGTTTGTGTTTCAGTCACTCACGCAACGCAGACAATAAGAAAACCATGAACATATTGCAAACCCTACAGCGGGGATCCCTCATGCTTGCGCGACATGAAGAGCACCATAGGACAGCACCAATAATAAAACATGCAATTCAGACCAATCACGATCATCAATTAACCCATAGGACAAAACAGATCTACTCAAACATCATAGGATAGCCATACATCATTGGGAAATAATATATAGCGTTGAGCACCATGTTTAAGTAGAGATTACAGCGGGTAAAAGAGGGGTTACACCGCTGCATAGAGGGGGGAAGAGTTGGTGATGACGGCGGTGAAGTTGTTGGTGTAGATTGCGGTGACGATGATGGCCCCAGCGGCACTCCGATGCCACCGGAAGTGAGGGAGAGAGAGACCCCCTCCTTCTTATTCTTCCTTCACCTTCTCCCTAGATGGGAGAAGGGTTTCCCCTCTGGTACCTGGTCTCCATGGCGTGGGAGGGGCGAGAGCCCCTCCGATATTGGATCTGTCTCTCTGTCTCTCTCTGTTTCTGCGCTCCAGATTCTGGCCTTTCACCGTTTCTTATATTCCCGGAGATTTGAAACTACGATTGGGATGAATTTTGGACACGGTCTCTATCCAGATATTAGCTTTCTTGTGGCGAAAGAAGGGCACCAACCGCCTTAGGGGGTGGCCACGAGGGCCCAGGGCGCGCCTGACCCCCTGGGGCGCCCCCCTGCCTCGTGGCCCCCTCGCACATCGTCTCGTGTTGATTCTTCTTCCCAAAAGTCATAAATATTCCAAAAAAGATTCTTCGTCAGTTTTTATCCCGTTTGGACTCCGTTTGATATGGGTTTTCTACGAGACAAAAAACATGCAACAAACAGGAACTGGCACTGGGCACTGGATCAATATAGTCCCAAAAATAGTATAAAAAGTTGCCCAAAGTATATGAAAGTTGTATAATATTGGCATGGAACAATAAAAAATTATAGATATGACGGAGACGTATCAGCATCCCCAAGCTTAATTCGTGTTCGTCCTCGAGTAGGTAAATGATAAAAAAGATAATTTTTTATGTTGAATGCTACCTTGCATAATCTTGATCATGTAATCTCATCATGGCATGAATATTAAGACACGAGTGATTCAAAGCAATAGTCTATCATTTGATATTAAGACAATAATACTTCAAGCATACTAATAAAGCAATCATGTCTTTTCAAAATAACATGGCCAAAGAAAGTTATCCCTACAAAATATATGGTCTGGCTATGCTCCATCTTCACCACACAAAGTATTCAAATCATGCACAACCCCGGTTTCAGCCAAGAAATTGTTTCATACTTTAGTATTCTCAAACTTTTTCAACTTTCACGCAATACATGAGCGTGAGCCATAGATATAGCACTATAGGTGGAATAGAATATGATAATGGAGGTTGTGTGGAGAAGACAAAAAAGGGAGAAAGTCTCACATCAACCCAGCTAATCAACGGGCTATGGAGATGCCCATCAATTGATGTCACATCCCAGATAGACCATGCATTAGGGTGTGCATCATGTTTAAATTTCATTTGAATTTGAAATGGGGAAGATAGGAAACCCCAGAACACCCCCCCCCCCCCTTAAAACAACTAGGGTTTACTAAAAATTATTTCAATGAATCCGAAATGCCCTTCAAAATGCTCATCCTCTTTGTTTTGGATTAGAACCCATGTCAAAGGAGGTGGATCATTTTCTAGGTCATCCAAAGTTCCTAGGATTAATCCCCAAGTTTTGAACTTGAGCATTTTTAATTATATAAAATATTTTAAATGTTCAAAAATTGTCAAACCAAAATGTTTCATGTTGGGAATATTCCAACAAGTGACCAGGAGCATTTTGGTGATTTTTAAAATAGTTTTGGTATTTTAAATACACCCCACAAAGTTACAGAAATTAGAAAAAGACTAAAAAAGGAAAAAGATTACTGTCGTGTGCCCTGCCCACTGCCCAGCCCAGCCCAGCATGGCCAGCTGCTTGGCTCGGCCAGCAGCAGCCTGGTGCCGCCGGCGAGCCAGGCGCGCCACGCAGCTGGCCGCCGCCGCTTCACCTCTCGCCGCCTCGCCGCCTGGGACGGCCTCCACGTCGTCGCCCGACCCCCCGACACGTCATTTTCCCCTGCCTCCTCTCTCGCTCTCCCCAACCTGGCCGACGCCATCGCCGACGCGCCACCGCTGAAATCCTGCTCCCGCCGTCCATGCTCCTCCCCACCATGTCCAGCAGCTCCGCCGCACTCCACTACCCCTAGCTAGCCGAGTCCCGCTCGCTCTAAGTGCCCCGAAGCCACTACACCAACCTCGGCCGAGCTCGAAGCCGCCGGAGATCCCCTTCGCCGTCGCCGCCGCATCAGACCGTCCCCGACCCCGACGAGGCTCTCTCTGGGATCACTTGTGAGCCAGCTACCTCCCCATCCTCTCCATTCTCTTCCTAGTGCACCACAACGACCCAACCGCGATCACCCGAACGCACCGCCGCGGAGCTCGTCGCCGACGAGGCTCCGGCCACCCAACGGCCACGCCACCGTGTCCATCGCACTCACCGTGTCACGTTTGCTCTAACTATGCACTCCACGCGCTTCACTTCGCCCCCTAGCAACAAGCCCGACATCACCCGAGCCCCGGCCGCCGCCCAACTCGTCGCCGGCGCCAACTCCGGCCACCCCGACCCCATCTAACCCCACCAGGAGCTGCGGTTCATCTCCAGCTCCACGTAGACGCCTTCCGCACCCCATTTAGTGGCCGGAAAGTGCAAAAGCACTTTGCTCCGCCGCGCCTGGCCTCGCCGGCGGCTAGACGCCGGCGAGTTGACCATCGACCTTCGATGTGGCCCTGTTGACTGATCGAGTCAATGACGGTGGACCCCGGTTAACTAATTAGGATTAGTTCTAATTAAGTTAATTAGTTAAACTAACACGACATGCGGGTCCCACTGGTCGGTTTGACTGGATGACCCGTTGACCCCTGACCTCACGCTGACCTCATGCTGACGCATTAATTCAAATTCTGGATTTATTTTGATATAGTAAATTCCAGAATATAAATCAAATTTCAAATGCTTATAACTTTTATTCTATAACTCCAAATGCAAAGATTTATATATGAAAAATTACCAGAAAAATACACTCTATCCATTGGTACAGGTTTCATGCATGTTAAAACAAGTTAACTATGCTGAATAACCAGAATAAGAATTGCACCATTAGGACTAACTCAAATGAGCTATCATTTGAATCCTTGATTCAAATGAGTTCATCCCCTATTCTTTCAACTTGCATTAGGCCAACACACATCCATATTGCCATGTCATAGCATGCATCATATTGTTGCATATTGTTTTGTGTGTTTATTTGGTGTGTTTTCATGATAGGTTACGCCTCAAGATAACCTCGACTATCCATCTGAAGGGCAGTTCTCTACCCAGTTCCATCGGGCAAGCAATTCATTGATCATTCGATACAAACCCATGTTCTCGCTTCGCTCTCGTTTCTGCATTAAGACAACGCGATTCAACTGTTGTGTGCTGCGGTAGTTGAACCCACTTCCTTTGCATGACCTGTCATTGCCACAGTAACTAGATGAAACCCACTAGTATGTGTAGGAGTTGATTGAGCCATGTTTGTGATTCCTACCATGCTATGCTTGCTATGCTTAGAGTTGTGTCAGGTCGGGCTCATCGGGATGATGAACTGGAGTGAAAGGTTGTGTTGGTTCGAGAGTGAAAGTGTTGAACACGATTTGGTAAAGGTATCGATGAGAGGCCATGTAGGAGTACATGGTGGGTTGTTTCATTGAAGCCGAACTTAAGAACTGAGATCTGTGTTTGTGATCCATGAAACAGTTACTACCACACATTGGGATCCTTAATTGACCCTCGGCTTCTTAACCACCCCTGTTCATAGTCCGGAGTTGCAAGTAGTTTCGGTGTTTGTAGCATCTTTGGGGCCGCAACGCTGACCTTAGGGGTGGGTTGTGTTGCGGTAGGCACCGTGGGTCGTGTACCGAGTGCCCGTTTGGTATCTCGGGAACCCTGCACACATCGTTCGGGGCTGTATGGGAAACCTCGGCCGGACTCCCTGCGGATGGAACCCGAATAGGCGATAAACCTGGACTAGGGACTTGAGTGTTTGGGTAGGCTGAGGCCGACACCCACGTTGGGCTTCCGCTTGAAGGTTGCAGTACATGTCGTGTAAACGGCGATAAGTGGTGAGCGTGTGTGAAGAAGTACACCCTGCAGGGTTATATATGATCTATTGAATAGCCGTGTCCACGGAGAAGGACTTCGGGTTACCTATATCAGTTCATAGACAAGTAAATGGATACTACTAAAAGCCTCAAGATAAGTGTGAGTATCGTGGATGGCCCTCTCGGGGATGACGAGAGAGGATCCACGGTGGAGTATTGTGATGGTGATTAGTGGACTCGGTATGCGACAAAATGCTTTACAAAGTGTGTCACGTGGGATAGCTTAGCCAAGAGTCAAAGCTGGCTTGCTGCAAATAACTCCACTTCCTTCCTTGAGAATGTGCATGTATGATAGGATTACGTGGTAAGACTTGCTGAGTACTTTTGTACTAATGTTTGCTTAATCAATATTTTTCAGAGGACTATACTACCCTCCGACGGATTCTATGTAGATGTTGACTTCGACGAGTAAACTAGCCACCCAGGTGGCGATCTAAGACTTGTGAAGGGCCATTGTAGATAGAAAGGCTCCAACAAGATTTCTTTCTTTCTAGAGTGCGTACTCAGACTAGTTTGCTTCGCATGTGCTTGTATGATTGTATGACTTGAGTGTTGGGTCATGTGACCCCTACCGTATGACTATGTTATGTATGGCTCCTCGGAGCCTCTTAAATAAAGTGCTTGAGTTGTAGAGTTTTGTTGTGATGCCTTGTTGTATTTACTCATATCGGGCATATTGCGTGTATGATTGAAATGCTTGGTATGAGTGGGATCCGACAAACTAGTTGTTTATCCTTGGCAGCCTCTCATATGGGGAAATGTAGTCTCGTGCTTCGGCGATAGTAGTCCGCTACTGCCCGGTTCACGGAGTCCTGCTAGCCCAGCACTACTGCTTGGACACTTGACTGGCGGCATGTGTTTCATTTCGTTCCTATGTACGTCCCTACGGGAAATGTCACGCGATGATATTCGAGTCCTGTTAGCCCAGTGCTACAGCCCGAATTCATACGTTGATGACCGACATGCTCAAGTGATTCATGTATGCCTGTCCCCATAGGTTAGTGCCGCTTTGGGTTCACGACTAGCCATGTCGGCCCGGTTCTTTGTCATGTGGATGCTAGCGACACTATCATATCGTGAGACAAAAGGCATAAGCGGTCCCGGGCCATGGTAAGGCGACACCGTGGGAATACCGTGCGTGAGGCCGCAAAGTGATATGAGGTGTTACCAGCTAGGTCGATGTGACTTGGAATCGGGGTCTGACAGCGTTGGCATCGAGCAGGGCTGCACAGAGGTTCGCTAAGCCAAACTGGTCAAGTTGAGTCTAGAAATGCTTTAGTTATATGTAGGGAATTGATTGTGGGAGGAGCGTAAGGCTCTTTTTACTCCTTTACCTTATGCCCTCTGATCTGAGTCATCCTCTTCTCATTCGACGTGGGTTTAGGACTAGGCTCTCTTTTCTCTATCAGGTTCACGTGTTACTAATCCGTAGTACCTTATAGGATTGTTGGTTACATCCTCAGTTCAGTGCTACTAAATTTTAGTATGCTATCATTTGAACCAGAACCTTGATATGATGTTGTTGAGTGGTTTTGCAACCTGATTTCGAAATGTCTCCAATCTGATTTGAGCATTTACAGATGTTATGCTGCCCGATTTTCCCTAGAAATTCTAATGCCTTTGCATTGTGGCTGTGCTTTCGGATGGCCACCGCCCCGTAACCAAGTGGTTCGCTGACCCGTTGCATTGATGTGTGCGGTCACACGGCAATGCTGGTCCGGTGATGATTGAGTCTGGTTATCGATGGTATCCTGAATATACCGTCGAGGAGCAGTTTAGGATTTCAATCAAAACCAATATCTATGCACGGTCGGATTTATCCATCTTATCCCGAGCTCTTGAGCCACTTCATTGTTCTTATGGGCTCGAATCACTATTGGAATGTCATGCAAGATGCAGCCTATTCCATGATGACTATTATCCGAGCGAACTGCTTTCTTTGAGCAACAAGTGATTTCCGCTATATGCCGGCATCCCTTCACAGGGCGCATGGCTATCTTCGTGGTTTGTACAGCGATGCATCCCATGAGGACTCACCTTCGTACTACTCTTGAGTTCTTTGGAGGACAAGGACCGTGAGAACCGGCCTTGCGTATGGAGCTTTTAATGCCCGTTCTGACCACTGGGCTACTCTGACTAGGTTTGCACCTGCCGTGCAAGCCGGATATATGGACATGAGAGACTTGTACCCTGTGCGGGCGAGTCTGCCGGACTTTATGGAGTGGCGTGAGGTTGGAGGCATCACTCCTCCTCGTGGGCCTCGTCTGCCACCGTTTGTTGGTCCACGGCCACATCCGAGTCCTTATGGTCCATGTGCCCCACAGATTGTTTGTTTCCGGACGATCATGTTCCACTTCCAGTCAGGTGGTGACTTCTATGAGGACTACTATGGAGCTGCACGAGATAGTAGTAGTATTCCTAGTATGGTACTAGTTGTGTTTCCACCGTCTGCGTGACTCGTGGAATACGACTTAGTGTGTATCGTTCGGAAGTGTAGAAAAATAATGTATAGGAGTTGGAATGCTTCGGTGAGATGTAACGCCTTTCCCTATAGTTGTACTCCGTCGGGCTTGTACTAAACTATGAATGGTGTGTATGACCGATGGTATATATATATATGGCAGTTTTATATTACCATGTCATACGGATGAACATCTTTGCATTCCATGCTGTCCATTACCTTCCGCACTTCCTTGTTAAATTCTGCCATCCTGGTTTAAACCTTTGCTTTGTCTCCCAGGATGGTCAACACTGCAACACTCCTGCTGTTCCAGAGCAGGGAGAAGATGCAGCCGAAATGTGAATCTGCCGCAACCGCCATCCTTGGCCAAGGTGATCTTTGGAAGCGAGCATAATAAGCGTGAAACCAACCGCTTATTGGGCGGATTGAACAAAACACAGCACGCCAGCCAAGAAGCGATGTGGTTTCACTCAACGACTTCGTCAAGCTATATCCTCCAAAATTCAAATATTCCGTCGAGCCACTCGACGCAGATGATTGGCTCGCGGCATCCACCACAAGCTGCGTTCCGCCAACGTGGCTGAGGTGACAAGGTTACCTTTGCCGCCTATCATCCGGAAGGCCTGCTAGTCTCGGTGGGAAAATTATGAGGCTATCGTCCGGTTGGACAAGTTACAACTTGGGATGAATTTAGTGCCGCCTTCCGTGAGCACCATATTCCAGAAGGTCTTATGGACCGCAAACGTGAGGAATTCTGCAGTTTCACCCAAGGTAGGCTGTCAGTGGATGCCTACAGCCGTGAGTTTGGGAGGTTAGCACGTTATGCTCCCGAAGAAGTTTCTACCGATGCTAAGAAGCAGGCAAGGTTCCGCAAGGGACTTAGCCCTGAGCTACGCCGAGATCTCCGTCTGCATGAGTGTACCTCTTTCCCGAAGCTAGTCAATAAGGCTATCAGCGCCGAAACTGGGCAGACTGATTTTGAGGCTTCACGCAAGCACATCCGTGACTCTGGATCGTCATCCGGCTCTGGATCCCAGAAGCGCCGGGTTTGGGTCCCAAATACTGCTCTACCACCCAGGTACACCCCGAGGCCATCCTTCGAGGCGCCTCACCCCAACCAGCCGTATTTTCCACCCAAGACTTATGGAGGTCCAACTGCTAGTGCTGCTCCACGTCCAAATGTGATCACTTGCTTCAAGTGTGGAGAGACGGGCCACTATATTCGAGAGTGTCCCCAGAACAACCCCAATCAAGCTGGAAAGTCTGTTGGCCGCGGCAAGCCAGCAGGAAAGGTGCCCTATGCTAAGCCAGTTGCCACCGCTCGTGGCCATGTCAACTATGTCTCTGCTGAAGAAACCTATGAGGATCCCAACGTCGTCCTCGGTATGCTTCTTGTTAATTGCCATCCGGCAACTGTTCTTTTTGATACTGGAGCATCTCATTCATTTATTTCTGAGAGCTATGCTCGATTGCATAACACCACATTCTGTGACATGCCTACCTCCATGGAAATTCAAACTCCTGGTTCTAGATGGCAAACCTCTAGAATAAGTCATGGGAATGAAATTCTTGTCGACAGATTAGTCTTTCTTGCATCTCTAATAGCTCTCAAGTCCTCGGACATAAACATCATCTTGGGTATGGACTGGATGTCAGCCCATTATGCTAAGATTGATTGCTCCACTAGAACTGTTCAACTTACCCATCCTTGGGCAAAAGCGGTGGATGTGTTAACCCGAGTGTCTAAGCGCCACTTTACTCCTTAAATGCCAACCCCCTTCCAGACCTCGAAGATATTCCGGTAGTCCGTGATTTCCCGGATGTCTTTCCGGAGGAACTACCAGGTGTTCCACGACGGGGATGTCGAGTTCGTGATAGATCTTGTTCCGGAACCGTCCCAATCTCTAGAAGACCTTATAAGATGGCACCCTAGAACTAGCTGAACTTAAGAAACAACTCGATGAGTCCTTGCAAAAGGGTTTCATCCGTCCTAGTTCATCTCCATGGGCTTGCCCCGTCCTCTTCGTCAAGAAGAAGGATGGTACGGATCGGATGGTTGTAGATTACCGACCTGTCAATTTGGTCACTATCAAGAACAAGTATCCGCTCCCCAGGGTCAACGACCTGTATGATCAGCTCGCCGGATCCTCAGTCTTTTCCAAGATGGATTTGAGGTTGGGTTACCATCAAAACAAAATCAAGAACGGGACATTCCTAAACGGCCTTTGTCACTCGTTATGGCTAATCTGAGTACACCGTCATGTCCTTCGGATTAACCAATGCTCCAGCCACTTTCTCTCGGTTAATGAACTCAATCTTCATGGAGTATTTGGATAAATTCGTCGTAGTATACCTCGATGATATACTCATCTACTCCAAGAATGAGGAAGAACATGCCGAACACCTAAGGCTAGTATTGATGAAACTTCGAGAGCACCGCATTTATGCCAAATTCTCTAAATGTGAATTCTGGTTACCAGAAGTGACCTATCTAGGACATGTAATCTCTGGAAAGGGCATTGCTGTCAATCCCGAGCGAGTTCAAGCCGTCCTTGATTGGACTCCACCTGAATCGGTCAAGCAAGTTCGGAGTTTCCTCGGTTTAGCGAGCTATTGCCGCCGCTTCGTCGAGAATTTCTCTAAAGTTGCTAAACCTCTAACGAACTCCTCAAGAAAGATAAGAAGTTCGAATGGAAGCCACGGGCGAGTTCAGCTTTCAGAACTGAAAAGGCGCTCGACATCTGCTCCGCACTTGTTCCACCAGATTTCTCTAAGGACTTTATTATCTATTACGGCGCCTCGCGACAAGGACTAGGTTGCATACTCATGCAAGATCGTCATGTGATTGCCTACGCTTCTCGGCGATTCGTCCACATGAGGATAACTATCCCACACGATCTAGAGCTTGCAGCGATGGTTCATGCACTCAAAACCTGGCGACATTACCTTACGGGTAATCGTTGTAAATCTACACCGATCACCAAAGTCTAAAATATATCTTCACCCAACCGGATTTGAATCTCGGGCAAAGGCGTTGGGTCGAGTTGATACAGATTTCGATTTAGGAATATCCTACACCCGTGCAAAGCCAATGTCATGGCTGACGACTAAGTCGCAAATCTTATTGTAACAATTTGATGTTACAACAAAGTCAACCAATTCTCCACGAGGAATTTCGTAAGCTTAATCTTCACATTGTTCCTCGAGGATTCCTTTCCACCCTGGTGGCGAAACCTACTCTTACGGATCGAATCATAGCTGCTCAGCAGTATGATAGAGGGATATCTCGGATTAAGGAGAACATCGCTAGCGGAGCTGCTAAATGTTTCTCCATAGATGAACAGTGTTGTCTTCTTTGAAAACCACTTAGTGGTTCCCAAGAAACAACAGCTACGGCAATTGATCCTTAAGGAAGCTCATGACTCTCCTCTCACCATTCATCCCGGTAGTACTAAAATGTATCAAGATCTCGCCAGAGGTTTTGGTGGACTAGGATGAAGAGAGAAATCGCTCAATACATTGCTAACCTGCGACGTCTGTGTTGAGTTAAAGCCGAGCATCAACGGCCTGCTGGTACCCTTCAACCTTTGGAAATTCCTGAATGGAAATGGGATAAAATCGGTATGGATTTCATTACGGGTTTCCCAGGACCAAGAGAGGAATAATGCTATCTTCGTTGTCGTCGATCGTCTTTCCAAAGTAGCCCACTTCCTACCTGTTCGTGAGAGTATAACCGCTAGCCAGCTAGCTGAATTGTACATCTCTCGAATAGTGTCTCTTCATGGTGTTCCATTGGAGATTAACTCAGACCGTGGGAGTCTCTTCACCTCTCGATTTTGGGAAAGTTTCCAAAACACTATGGGAACTCGTCTCTCCTTTAGCACCGCTTTCCATCCCCAATCAAGTGGTCAAGTAGAACGAGTCAATCAAATCCTAGAGGATATGCTTCGAGCTTCCGTCATCTCTTTCGGCA
Source organism: Aegilops longissima (assembly GCA_021605205.1). Taxonomy (NCBI): domain Eukaryota; kingdom Viridiplantae; phylum Streptophyta; class Magnoliopsida; order Poales; family Poaceae; genus Aegilops; species Aegilops longissima. The sequence continues at coordinate 291,992,753 of CM038678.1, forward strand.
TGAATTGGGAGAAATGCCTTCCATTCGCCGAGTTCGCTTATAACAATAGTTATCAAGCCAGCTTGGGCAAAGCCCCTTTCGAAGTTCTTTATGGACGAAAATGTCGAACGCCTCTTAACTGGTCAGAAACCGGGGAGAGACAACTCTTCGGCCCGGACATGATTCAGGAAGCGGAAGAGCAGGTTCGCGTTATTCGTGAGAAATTGAAAACAGCCCAATCTCGTCAAAAGAGCCAATATGACCGCAAGCATAAGCCTATGGCTTATGAAATTGGCGAGAAGGCTTACCTTCGGGTTACTCCTCTAAAGGAACCCATCGTTTCGGTATCAAAGGCAAGTTGGCTCCTCGTTACATTGGACCCTTTCGCATTCTTGCCAAACGAGGGGAAGTTGCCTACCAATTGGAACTACCTCCGCATCTTTCCAGAGTCCATGATGTCTTCCACGTTTCCCAACTCAGGCGTTGCTTCTCGGATCCTATCCGTGGAGTAGACCACGAAACGCTTGATCTCCAAGATAACCTCACCTATCGAGAGTACCCCGTTCGTATCCTCGATCAAGCCGAGCGTACCACTCGACGTCGGAATATCAAGTTTCTAAAGGTTCAATGGTCAAACCATTCCGAGCAAGAAGCAACTTGGGAAAGGGAGGATCGTCTTCGACTTGAGTATCCCACCTTTTTCGCAACAGATCCTAAATCTCGGGACGAGATTCTTTTGAGTGGAGCTGAGTTGTCACATCCCAGATAGACCATGCATTAGGGTGTGCATCATGTTTAAATTTCATTTGAATTTGAAATGGGAAGACAGAAACCCGAACACCCCCTTAAAACAACTAGGGTTTACTAAAAATTATTTCAATGAATCCGAAATGCCCTTCAAAATGCTCATCCTCTTTGTTTTGGATCAGAACCCATGTCAAAGGAGGTGGATCATTTTCTAGGTCATCCAAAGTTCCTAGGATTAATCCCCAAGTTTTGAACTTGAGCATTTTAATTATATAAAATATTTTAAATGTTCAAAATTGTCAAACCAAAATGTTTCATGTTGGGAATATTCCAACAAGTGACCAGGAGCATTTTGGTGATTTTTAAAATAGTTTTGGTATTTTAAATAAACCCCACAAAGTTACGTAAATTAGAAAAAGACTAAAAAGGAAAAAGCTTACTACTGTCGTGCCGTTCGCCCACCTGCGGCCCAGCCCAAGAGCAGCGCCATGAGCTGCTTGGCTCGCCAGCAGCAGCCTGGTGCCCGCCGGCGAGCGCAGGGCGCGCCACGCAGCTGGCCGCCGCCCTGCTTCACCTCCTCGCCGCTTCGCCGCCCTGGACGGCCTCCACGTCGTCGCCCGACCCCCCTGGACACGTCATTTTCCCCCTGCCTCCTCTCTCTCGCTCTCCCCCAACCTGGCCGACGCCATCGCCGACGCGCCACCGCCGAAGTCCTGCTCCCCGCCGTCCATGCTCCTCCCCACCATGTCCAGCAGCTCCGCCGCACTCCACTACCCCTAGCTAGCCGAGTCCCGCTCGCTCTAAGTGCCCCGAAGCCACTACACCGACCTCGGCCGAGCTCGAAGCCGCCGGAGATCCTTCGCCGCCGCCGCCCGCATCAGACCGTCCCGACCCCGACGAGGCTCTCTCGGGATCACTTTGTGAGCTGGCTACCTCCCCATCCTCTCCATTCTCTTCCTAGTGCACCACAACGACCCAACCGCGATCACCCGAACGCACCGCCGCGGAGCTCGTCGCCGACGAGGCTCCGGCCACCCAACGGCCACGCCACCGTGTCCATCGCACTCACCGTGTCACGTTTGGTCTAACTATGCACTCCACGCGCTTCACTTCGCCCCCTAGCAACAAGCCCGACATCACCCGAGCCCCGGCCGCCGCCCAACTCGTCGCCGGCGCCAACTCCGGCCACCCCGACCCCATCTAACCCCACCAGGAGCTGCGGTTCATCTCCAGCTCCACGTAGACGCCTTCCGCACCCCATTTAGTGGCCGGAAAGTGCAAAAGCACTTTGCTCCGCCCATTGCTTTGGCCTCGGCGGTGGCTAGACGCCAGCGAGTTGACCATCGACCCGATCATTGTGGGCCCATTGACTGATACGAGTCAATGACAGTTCCCCGGTTAACTAATTAGGATTAGTTCTAATTAAGTTAATTAGTTAAACTAACCCTGACATGCGGGTCCCACTGGTCGGTTTGACCTGGATGACCCCGTTGACCCCTGACGTCACGCTGACCTCATGCTGACGCATTAATTCAAATTCTGGATTTATTTTGATATAGTAAATTCCAGAATATAAATCAAATTTCAAATGCTTATAACTTTTATTCTATAACTCCAAATGCAAAGATTTATATATGAAAAATTATCAGAAAAATACACTCTATCCATTGGTACAGGTTTGATGCATGTTAAAACAAGTTAACTATGCTGAATAACCAGAATAAGGAATTGCACCATTAGGACTAACTCAAATGAGCTATCATTTGAATCCTTGATTCAAATGAGTTCATCCCCTGTTCTTTCAACTTGCATTAGGCCAACACACATCCATATTGCCATGTCATAGCATGCATCATATTGTTGCATATTGTTTTGTGTGTTTATTTCGGTGTGTTTTCATGATAGGTTCTGCCCCCGAAGATAACCTCGACTATCCATCTGAAGGGCAGTTCTCTACCCCAGTTCCATCAGGCAAGCAATTCATTGATCATTCCGATACAAACCCATGTTCTCGCTTCTGCTCTCGTTTACTGCATTAAGACAACGCGATTCAACTGTTGTGTGCTGCGGTAGTTGAACCCACTTCCTTTGCATGACCTGTCATTGCCACAGTAACTAGATGAAACCCACTAGTATGTGTAGGAGTTGATTGAGCCATGTTTGTGATTCCTACCATGCTATGCTTGCTATGCTTAGAGTTGTGTCAGTCGGCTCATCGGGATGATGAACTGGAGTGAAAGGTTGTGTTGGTTCGAGAGTGAAAGTGTTGAACACGATTTGGTAAAGGTATCGATGAGAGGCCATGTAGGAGTACATGGTGGGTTGTTTCATTGAAGCGAACTTAAAAACTGAGATCTGTGTTTGTGATCCATGAAACAGTTACTACCACACATTGGGATCCTTAATTGACCCTCTCGGCTTCTTAACCACCCTGTTCATAGTCCGGAGTTGCAAGTAGTTTCGGTGTTTGTAGCATGTTTGGGGCCACGCATACGCTGACCTTAGGGGTGGGTTGTGTTGCGGTAGGCACCGTGGCCGGTGTACCCGAGTGCCCGTTTGGTATCTCGGGAACCCTGCACACATCGTTCGGGCTGTATGGGAAACCTCGGCGGACTCCTGCGGATGGAACCCGAATAGGCGATAAACTGGACTAGGGACTTGAGTGTTTGGGTAGGCTGAGGCCGACACCCACGTTGGTCTTCCGCTTGAAGGTTGTTGCAGTACATGTCGTAAACGATAAGTGGTGAGAGTGTGTGAAGAAGTACACCCTGCGGGGTTATATATGATCTATTGAATAGCCGTGTCCACGGAGAAGGACTTCGGGTTACCTATATCAGTTCATAGACAAGTAAATGGATACTACTAAAAGCCTCAAGATAAGTGTGAGTATCGTGGATGGCCCTCTCGGGGATGACGAGAGAGGATCCACGGTGGAGTATTGTGATGGTGATTAGTGGACTGCTGTATGCGACAAAATGCTTTACAAAGTGTGTCACGTGGGATAGCTTAGCCAAGAGTCAAAGCTGGCTTGCTGCAAATAACTCCACTTCCTTCCTTGAGAATGTGCATGTATGATAGGATTACGTGGTAAGACTTCTGAGTACTTTTGTACTCATGTTTGTAATCAATATTTTTCAGAGGACTATACTACCCCTCCGACGGATTCTATGTAGATGTTGACTTGACGAGTAAACTAGCCACCGGTGGCGATCTAAGACTTGTGAAGGGCCATTGTAGATAGAAAGGCTCCAACAAGCTTTCTTTCTTTCTAGAGTCGTACTCGAGACTAGTTTGCTTCGCATGTGCTTGTATGATTGTATGACTTGAGTGTTGGGTCATGTGACCCCTACCTGTATGACTATGTTATGTATGGCTCCTCGAGCCTCTTAAATAAAGTGCTTGAGTTGTAGAGTTTTGTTGTGATGCCTTGTTGTATTTACTCATATCGGGCATATTGCGTGTATGATTGAAATGCTTGGTATGAGTGGGATCCGACAAACTAGTTGTTTATCCTTGGCAGCCTCTCATATGGGGAAATGTAGTCTCGTGCTTCGGCGATAGTAGTCCGCTACAGCCCGGTTCACGAGTCCTGCTAGCCCAGACTACTGCTTGGACACTTGACTGGCGGCATGTGTTTCATTTCGTTCCTATGTGCGTCCCTACGGGAAATGTCACGCGATGATATTGAGTCTGTTAGCCCAGTGCTACAGCCCGAATTCATACGTTGATGACCGACATGCTCGAAGTGATTCATGTATGCCTGTCCCCATAGGTTAGTGCCGCTTTGTGTTCACGACTAGCCATGTCGGCCCGGGTTCTTTGTCATGTGGATGCTAGCGACACTATCATATACGTGAGCCAAAAGACGCAAACGGTCCCGGGCCATGGTAAGGCGACACCCGTGGGAATACCGTGCGTGAGGCCGCAAAGTGATATGAGGTGTTACCAGCTAGGTCGATGTGACTTGGAATCGGGGTCCTGACAATTGATGTCAATGCGAGGAGTAGGGATTGCCATGCAACAGATGCACTAAGAGATATAAGTGTATGAAAGGTCAAACTGGAAACTAAGTGGGTGTGCATCCAACTTGCTTGCTCATGAAGACCTCGGGCATTTGAGGATGCCCATCATCGGAATATACAAGCCACATTCTATAATGAAAATTCCCACTAGTATATGAAAGTTATAACTCAAGAGACTCTCTATATGAAGAACATGGTAGTACTCTGAAGCACAAGTGTGGTAAAAGGATAGTAACATTGTCCCTTCTCTCTTTTCTCTCATTTTGTTTGTTTTTTTCTCTCTTTTTTCTTTTTTTGTAGTCTTCTTTGGCCTCTCTAATTTTTGGGGGATTCTTTGGCCACTTTTATTTTGATAAGCTCACATGGTACAATGTTCTAATGATGATGATCATCACACTTTTATTTACTTACAACTCGATACTAGAACTAAGATATGACTCTATATGAATGCCTCCGGCGGTGTACCAGGATGTGCAATGACCTAGCGTAGCAAAGATATCAAAAAATGGGCAAGCCATGAAAACATTATGCTAGCTATCTTACGATCATGCAAAGCAATACGACAATGAATGCTCAAGTCATGTATATGATGATGATGGAAGTTGCATGGCAATATATCTCGGAATGGCTATGGAAATGCCATAATAGGTAGGTATGGTGGCTCTTTTGAGGAAGATATAAGGAGGCTTATGTGTGATAGAGCATACCGTATCACGGGTTTCGATGCACCGGCGAAGTTTGCACCAACTCTCGGGGTGAGAAAGGGCAATGCACGGTACCGAAGAGGCTAGCAGTGATGGAAGGGTGAGAGTGTGTATAATCCATGGACTCAACATGAGTCATAAAGAACTCACATACTTATTGCAAAAAATTAGAAGCTATCGAAACCAAGTATTAGAGGCATGCTCCTAGGGGGGAAGGGTTGGTAGGAGTTAACCATCGCGTGATCCAGTCCTCCACACAAAGGATGACAATCAAAAAATAAATCATGCTCCAACTTTGTTACATAAAGGTATCACCATACGTGGATGCTTCGGGAATCACAAACCTCAACACAAGTATTTCTACTAATCCACGACTACAAACTAGCACAACTCTAATATCACCACCTTTATATCGCAAAACTATTGCAAGGAATCAAACATATCATATTCAGTAATCTACAAGTTTTATGTAGGATTTTATGACTAACCATGTGAATGACCAATTCCTGTCATCTCTCTAAATAGATATAAGTGAGGCAAGAGAGTTTAATTCTTTTTAAAAAAGATATGCCCATGCTCTAACAAATATAAGTGAAGCAAAAGAGCATTCTACAAATGGCTGTTTTCTATGTGAAGAGAAATAGGCAATCCAAACTTCAAATGATATAAGTGAAGCACATGAAGCATTCTATAAAGCCATACTCAAAAGATATAAGTGAAGTGCAATGAGCACTCTATAAATAAACGAAGCACTATCTCATACCAGCATGGTGCATAAAAGAAAAGTGAAAACTAAATGCAAAACACGCTCCAAGATTTGCACATATCGCAAGAACAAAACGAATCCAAAAACATACCAATACTTTTTGAAGAAAGATGGGATGCCTTCCGGGGCGTCCCCAAGCTTAGACTCTTGAGTCTCCTTGAATATTTACTTGGGGTTCCTTGGCCATCCCCAAGCTTGAGCTCTAGCCTCTCCTCCTTCTCCTCACATTGAGACCTCCTCGATCTTCGAACACTTCATCCACAGAAAACTCAGCAGAAAACTCTGTAAGATCCGTTAGTATAATAAAGCAAATCACTACTCTAAGTACTGTTGCAAACCAATTCATATTTTTTTTGCACTGTATCTACTGTAATATAACTTTTCCATGGCTTAATCCACTAATAGGAATCGACAGTTTCATCAAAACAAGCAAACTATGCATCAAAAACAGAACCTGTCTTAAACAGGACAGCCTGTAGTAATCTGAACATTCACCATACTTCTTTTACTTAAACAATTCTGAAAAAATTTGGAAACATAAACAATTTGTATAGAGAGATAGTGCAAAAAGTTTCAGAACCATTTGACGTTCCAGTAAAAAAGTAAAATCACGCACTACAGCCAAAGTTTCTGTCCTGCACCGCACAAACCAACAAGCATCATAAACATCCTAAAGGCAAACCTTGGCACATTATTTTTATTATACAATGGAATAGTACAAGGGGATAATTATTTTTTTGAATAGTTTCTGTAATCAAGATTCACAAAATTTCCATGAGCATGAACAAAGTTCAAGGCTAGCTCCCACTTTAGCAACCCTCGTCTTTCTCATTTTCGCTTTTCTTTTTGAAAAAGTTTTAGGTTCCCCTCTTTATTTTTTTGTTTTTAAACTTTATAAAAGCACTCAACAGAAATAAATGACTCTCTAAAACTTCTGGGTTGTCTCCCTGGCAGCGCTTTCTTTAGAGCCATTAAGCTAGGCATATAGTGCTCAAGTAATGGATCCACCCGGATCCCAAGGTATATCAAAGCCAATTGTAATCAACAATGATTTAGAATTTAGTAGTGAGCACAAAGCAACATATATCAAGCAATAACGAACGGCATGTCATAAAAAAACAATTAATCCACACATAGTAAAGGCCAATGAATAGTATAAACAGTTTCTTGCAATTTTATCGTGTTGGAAACATAGAGAGGTTGAGATATAGTTCCTCTCGCATAATAATTGCAAGTAGGAGCAGCAAAGCACATGCATATTATATCTATCAAAATAATCATGTGTAGTAGTAAAATGCAACCCATTAATATAATCCTTAACAAGGGCAAACTTCTTCGATATAGTGTAGTCGGGAGAATTCAAAAAGATAATAGGACTATCATGCGTGGGTGCAATAGCAACAATTTCATTTTTAACATAAGGTACTATAGCAAGTTCATCTCCATAAGCATAATTCATATTGGCATCTTGGCCACAAGCATAGCAAGCATCAAGTTCATCACAAATGGGTATTTCAAAAGAATCAACGGGATCATAACAATTATTATAGCAATCATCCTTCGGTAAGCACGAAGGAAAATTAAAAAATGTATGAGTTGAAGAGTTACTCTCATTGGAAGGTGGGCACGGGAAACTAAACCGCTCTTCCTTCTTTTGTTCTTCGCTCTCCTCCTCATCTTTTTCATCCAATGAGCTCACAGTTTCATCAATTTCTTCTTCCATACACTCCTACAAAATATTAGTCTCTTCTTGGATAGCGAAGACTCTCTCAATAAAATCATCAATATCAGAATTGAATTCATAATTCTCATAGAAATATTTAAGTATAGCAAAATTTTCAGGTCTGTAAGCAGCATCATCAAGATTTTCACAGTCTTCAAACAAAGTTTCAATTTCATAAGCACCCATAAAAGCAACGAATTTTTCTATTTGTTCCACATAATAGTAATCATATATACCATTAGCATAAGAAGCCAAGGTTTTATAATCATTAAATTTGCATGAAAAGGGAAGGCGTGGAGCTTTCATCCTAGAGCAACAAGTATTATCATATCTCAAGCATAGTTCCCGAGCATACCAATGCAACATATGAATTTGATCCCATAATAGTTTCCCTTTTGAGTCAAACGATAATCCCTAAAGTATTCACGTTGATCTAACGTGTCTCCCATTACATAGTTGAATGGGGTTTTCTCAGGATTATAAAAGTAGTACATAATATCTTCCACATAATGAGCATCGAGGGTATTAGGAGGTTCCCCATCTCCATGAGTAGCAAGTAAACCTAATTTTTTTGGTATTTCGTGTTCCATATCCATAAATAAAGATAGACAACTAAGAACAGAAAATAAAAATTACTTAGTGATAAAGCAAACAAGCACACACGAGAATAATCCACAAGTATAGGGGATCAATTGTATCCTCTTTCGATAAGAGTGTCGAACCCAACGATGAGCTAAAGGTAGAACAAATATTCCCTCAAGTTCTATCGACCACCGATACAACTCTACGCACGGTTAACATTCGCTTTACCTAGAACAAGTATGAAGCTGGAAGTGTTGTTGGATAAGTTTGTAAAATAATAAAGAGCACATAAATAAAAGATAGGGGCTGCTTAGATAAATACACAACTAAATTAATTTTAGTAAAGAGCATTTTTTCACGAGAAAGTTATTTGTCCCTTGGCAATCGATAACTAGACCGGTAATCACTATTGCAATTTTATTTGAGGGAGAGGCATAAGCTAACATATTTTCTCTTCTTGGATTATATGCACTTATGATTGGAACTCTAGCAAGCATCCGCAACTACTAAAGATCATTAAGGTAAAACACAACCATAGCATTAAAGTATCAAGTCCTCTTTATTCCCATACGCCATGACCCACTTATCCGTGTTTGTTTTTCAGTCACTCACGCAACACAGACAATAAGCAGACCATGAACATATTGCAAACCCTACAGCGGGGATCCCTCATGCTTGCACGACACGAAGAGCACCATAGGACAGCACCAATAATAAAACATGCAACTCAAACCAATCACGATCATCAATTAACCCATAGGACAAAACGGATCTACTCAAACATCATAGGATAGCCATACATCATTGGGAAATAATATATAGCGTTGAGCACCATGTTTAAGTAGAGATTACTATAGGTAAAAGAGGGGTTACACCGCTGCATAGAGGGGGGAAGAGTTGGTGATGACGGCGGTGAAGTTGTTGGTGTAGATTGCGGTGACGATTATTGCCCCGGCGGCACTCCGGTGCCACCGGAAGCGAGGGGGAGAGAGCCCCCCTCCTTCTTCTTCTTCCTTGACCTTCTCCCTAGATGGGAGAAGGGTTTCCCCTCTGGTCCATGGTCTCCATGGCGTGGGTGCGGCGAGAGCCCCTCCGAGATTGGATCTATCTCTCTGTCTCTCTCTGTTTCTGCGCTCCAGATTCCGGCCTTTCACCATTTCTTATATTCCTGGAGATGTGTAACTCCGATTGGGCTGAATTTTGGACACGATCTCTATCTGGATATTAGCTTTCTTGCGGAGAAAGAAGGGCACCAACTGCCTTACGGGGTGGCCACGAGGGCCCAGGGCGCGCCTGACCCCCTGGGGCGCGCCCCCTGCCTCGTGGCCCCCTCAGGCATCGTCTCGTGTTGATTCTTCTTCCCAGAAATCATAAATATTCCAAAACAATATCTCCGTCAGTTTTAATCCCATTTGGACTCTGTTTGATATGGGTTTTCTACGAAACAAAAAACATGCAACAAACAGGAACTGGCATTGGGGACTGGATCAATATGTTAGTCCCAAAAATAGTATAAAAAGTTGCCAAAAGTATATGAAAGTTGTATAATATTGGCACGGAACAATAAAAAATTATATATACGACAGAGACGTATCAGACCTGATATTTGGATTTAAATAGGTGATCCTAGTGGAGTATAGATGTTGAGTGAGTCTACGTGGTTCGGAGTAAATTGGATTTAGCCTGATAATCTCGATCATGATACCATGTTTCTTGTGGGACGATAAACTAGAAGGTTGGATTAATTGTCGGAGTTGATTTAGGGATCTATATGAACTTGACATTGGAGTCTATTAGATTGCGATATTGGGAATTGGTGGATTGACTATAATACGGGTAGACTTTTCAAGTATTTGGGGATTATACGACATTAGAAGATCATGCGGAACACCATTGACATTGGATTTGTAGAACAATTGGATCAGGTAGTGACTAGAGAAGTTTAATGGGCTATTGGAGTTGATTCGTAGGAAGGAAACAAGATCTTGGAGTGGTATACGACGTGTTTCCTTAGGATAGAGATGCACTGTCTTGAACCTTGGATGAATAAGCTAAGTACTTGGTTTGTGATGTTTGATTCAAGCTTAGTAGCTTGTATGTCCTACCCATGGATTTTTGCATTGATATGAGTTTGGGGATAGTTGGCATGTATGGTTTTGTTAGACCTCCTCTTGGGAGCCATGAGGATATGAATAGAACGAGTGATGATTGGAGTTAACCTCCTCTTGGGAGCCACGTTCGATAATATGATTTGATTAGTTTGAAGGACTAGGTAGAGCTATTGGCATCTCAGAAATTCTGCTTAAGGATAAGATGATGAACATTCACTCGCACCCTAGAAACCTTGAAACCCTTAAGACTTACCAAGCCACAACATGGTCGGATCTTGACCATGGGCTTTGGCTGTAGGTCAGGAAAGCCTTGGCCAACACACAACTGTGACCACCATCAATGCCCCAGCCTACTTTAGGTACCTCGTGAACAAAGTCTTCTTGGAGTACTTGGAAAAGTTTGATGTCATCATTACTATGTGACCTACTCATCTACCCAAAGAGGAAAGAAGATTCGTTCAATTGGCTAGAGAGCATCAGAAGACCGCCATGTCAAGAAGGAAGAACTATACTAACCACTGTCTTCAAGAAGTGAACTTCTGTGTCGAAGACCATGTGTATCTACGAGCCACTCCTCTCAAAAGAATCAAGTATTTCCATGTCAAAGCGAAGCTCACACCAAGATCTATCGACCCTCTTCAAGATCACTTCAAGACGAAGAGAAGACGGTTACTAGCTAGAGTAGCCACCTGAGTTATTCGACGTGCACAGTGTTTTCCACGCGTCACAACTCCGGAAGTATTTCCAAGTTCTTGAAAAACCGAATCTCTACAAGGACATCGATCACCGAACCATTGACCTTTAGCCCAATCTGACCTACAACAAGAGACCCATTTGCAACATGGATGAAGAGGAACAATATAGACGAGCACTACTGCAGGATGGTCCAAACGCGACACTACGATTAGAGACCCTTCGACGAAACTGTGTGCGATGCCATAATCGCAAACGGTGGTGTAAAAGAACCGTCAAAAAGTGTGCAAAATGTTTGCGATGACAGATGCATCAAACATGGTTCAGAATTTAGTTGTGTGTGCGATGCAGGGCATATGGTTCAGCTCAATTAACTGTTTAGGATGAGGAGGCACAAAAGAAACAGGCAGCCAGATGGTTCACTGGGATGAACTGTGTGTGATTAGGCAACACAATGGAAACGGTTCAACTGAACAAGATGTGTGTGATACGCGGCAAACTGGTTCATAATCTGAAATGTGTGAGAAGACCAATAATAACACAGACGATTGCTCCTGATAAGCCGTGTGAATTGCTCTGTCTACAGTAGAATAACATGTATATATATATAACTGAAATAAACATCCAAGTACGTAAGTGACTATACAGATCATTCGCACACACCTCAATAAACAATTGCATGCATTCTAAAGTAGGAGATACGATCATCTAGTCATCTACTTCTTGTGACGCTCCCGCCACTGCTATGTGGCTCGATCCCTCGTCTAGGTCAGGAAGAAGACAGTTCCTCATGTCAACGATCCGCCTTTACATCTCGTAGCTTGTGTACGCGTCCATGGCCACGTACTTGACATGTTGTTCATCCAGTCTCTTATGCCACACACTGTGCCAGGCGTTATTGTCCTTATTGCTCTCTTGCTTCATCTTCGCATAGTAGGGGTCGATGATGGCTGACGCGAGGTCAACCAGGGAGTTTAGTTTGCTTTTGTCTCTGGATGTTGACAAGATTCGGGCATTTCAAGTCCGAAACCTTGAGCGCTTTTAGATCGTTGGTGGTGTCCACCGTAGTAAAACTATAGTTGGAGCTGTTGATAAACCTGGAGAAACACTCGCAAGGCCTTGTGCCAAGGTGGAAGTGGTAGACGAGGACGTCATGTCGCACGCACAACTGGGCGACGACAACCTTCTGATCATGCCCGACATGACCGATGGTGTACTCGAGGTCGAAGCCGACCACTCGGTACTTGTCCTCGGCAAGGAACTGCTCCATAGTTTGGATGGAGCTCTCCACCGAGAAAGGAACGTTCGTGTACACCACCGAGAGGGCCTTCCCCCTCACGTGGGTGTCCACTACGTGATGTGTGGTGAACTGCCCGCCGTTGTCGTCGTCGGCCGCTGGGAGCACCATTGGAGCCACGGGGAGCGCCACTGGAACCGCCGGATGTCCTCTCTGTATGTGTCCTCGTGGGTGTGCTTATTGTTGTGTGAGACGAGAGATGAAGGTAAATGGCCGCAAGAATAAAAGGGAGCCGCACAACGTGGATTCTCGGCGTGTCCGCATGGTAGTTTTTGCAGCGGGTAACTGCATCGTCGCGCCGCGCCCTGCGCAACCGCTTGCACATGAACGTGCGTGATCGTGCGCCTGCCCAAAACACTGGTAGCACGCATGGAGGGACGAGGGCAGAGCACCCGGTGGGACGCAAGAGTAGAGCGCACGCGGCGGGACGCGAGCAGAGCGCGTCGCGGCTGCCTGAACCACAAGCAACCACACGCATGGAGCAGTTGAACACGCAGGAAATGGTCGCCTACAAGTCGGCCGACAGTTGCGTCGCTGCGTAGAGAGCGACCGTGTGGTACCACCTCTGTCTAGTCTATAGTCTCCTTTATATTCCGTTCCATACTTTGCCCTCAAATTTAACCAACAAAATGTTAATTCATGGTTTAAAAATTATATAATTGGAAACTATGTTCAAATACAAATCCAACTATATAATCTTTGGCGACATGCATTCGTATTTTATTAGTTAAATCATACTTATAAACCAGGATGGTGGTACAGTAGGTAATTAAATCGCAAACGTTTTTTATTAACCGTATGTATACGTGGCCTTTCGTCCTCCTCTCGCACGTCTTGTCACCCTACTGCCGCAGACGGCTTACAGCGCAAGCTTGCGCAGCGCGCGGGGGAGTTCTTTTTGCCAAATGGTGGCGCCAATGAATTGTCGGTGAGCCCGTTCCCGCACAACCTCGCAGGTTCCCGCGCAAGCTTCCCGCCCGACTCGGTGAAATCCCCAAAATCCCAATGCTTACCTACCTGCTATAAAAACCCTCACGGCTGGTGAGACCTGCGTCGCATTTTCCCCTCCATCCCTGTAGTTTATCTTGTCTGCTTCTCCCACATTCACCAATGGCACCGGTCCGTCGTCGTCGCTCAGCCACTCCGCCGTCGTCAGAGGACAGCCCCAGCTGGGAGGCTACACCGCGGCGGCGGCGCAGTCCACGGCGTAGTGTAGTGCGCGTGGTGTCCATGTTGGGTGTGCGCGGAAGACCCACCACACGCTCCGCCACCGGTGCCCGTCGGCAGCTGTTGCCGGCCGCCGTTGCCGGCACAACACCATAGAAAGCCAGGGCCATCGCCCGCTCCGCCGCTGCGGTCCGAAGGCGGGAGATGGCCATCGTGGCCGCCACCCCACTGCCGGCCACTGTGGCCATCACCCGCTCCGCCACCTCGTCCTGAAGGTGGGAGGTGGTGGTCATGACAGCCACCCCGTCGTCGGCTGCCATCGCCGCCAGCCCACCATCGACCGCCGAGGTCATCAGCCGCTCTACCACCGCCGCCCAAAGGGGGGAGGCGGAGGTGGATGCCCGCACGTGCGACGGCGACCTTGCGCGCTACACTGAGTTCCCGCGGGAGGAGGAGGAGCGCCTCGTCAAGCACGCAAAGAGCCTTACCGCCACAGTGTCCGCGGCAAACGCCACCTCAGAGGCGAGGAATCAGGAGATCTACGAATAGAACCACCGCTTCGAGAGGGATCGTCTGGAGTGGCAGAGGGCGTTCGAGGTGAGCGTCGCTGAAGCTGCATTAGCGGCACGAACCGCATTGCGGTTCCCCATCTCGTCGGTAGGCTCCTCCTCCTCCGCCTCTTACTGAGCACGCTCGGCAGAGGAGAGGCAGCCGGAATAGTACAAAGCCCCTCCGCAGTAGTAGTAGTATTTAGGGGCTATTTTGTTCAATTCATCTGACTATAGATGTGGTGGAACTGTACAACGTACTTAAAATTAGCTAGTATGTATAGTTGAACTAGTATTTCAGTACGTGGTTGGGAACAATTGGGGAAAAGTTTGGTCGGTTCAGTTGTCGAGTTGAACTGTTTGTATAAATTAAGAACGACTGCTTAATATATGAATGAAATATATGCTTAATTACTGAATTTTAGTTGCAAAAATTAGATACTGCTAGTGATTTTTAGCTTCATATTTTGACAAATCGCAGTGTTACAAGGATTGACAAATCTTACCAAATTGTTTGTATGTGGTTGCACACGGATCATCCAAAACAACTGTTTGCATTGAAGGAATGCACAAATCCTGCGCTGCTCTCACTTTGCATACGGGTGTTCTATCTAAAACATTTGCGATCAAGAGCTGCAGAAATCCTGCTCGGCACATTTTCTCTTGGCTTCCTGGGGAAGCTGTCGGTTTGCATACGGGTGTTCTAACTAAAACGTTTGTGATGAGTGTTTTATATTTAAAAATAAAATTAAACTGCGGCTTGGGCGCCATTAATGGAGAGGATGCGAGCAAGGCGGGCAGCCATGGAAGTCAAAGGGCTCGCTTCCCAGTGAGCCTGTGCGGCATACAGCTCGCATGCTTCCCTGTGAGCCTGCACACTCAAGGACAGCTTGCATGCCTCTCGATCAGCCCGCGTACCGGACGGCGCTCGCACGCCTCCCATTCAGTCAAGGTCAAGCAGCTGTCCGCACAACACCTCCTACAGCCATTAAAACCAAGACACGTGGCGTCACGTGATTTGTTAATAGAATTTTGGATTTACTAGAATTTAAAAACCAAGCATATCAATGTGTTGCCGGAAATCAACGGTACCCTGGTGTTTGAAATTCATTCCCGTCTCTTGCATGGGACCTAAGCATGCACCCAAGGACACATATTTGACTTTTCAACCAATTTATATGCACTGGAGCATGTGCATGTAGTTCAAATTTGAATTATGCACATAAATGCATTGAAAACACAGTAATGCGGAAATGTCCAAATGAACCCCAAAAAATAACAAAAAATCACACAACACTCCTGTTGTTCTATGTTGACACGAGAAAAAAAATTGAAAGCAATAAGAGGCAATGGATATCCTTTCGTCCCCAAAGGTGGGACGTTCCCTACCGAAAACCATCATGCTTGTTGTGAGAAGCTCCTGTTTGTGAGAAGCATATACCCAAACCTGCCCCAAATGGGACAAAATTTGTACCACGGCATGTTGATGCCGCTCCATGATAGCATGCCAAGTTTCATGAATTTCAGACGAGTTTTGGATTTACTAGAATTTGAAAACCAGGCATCTCAATGTTTTGCCGGCAATCAACGGTGCCCCGGTGTTTGAAATTCATTCCCATTTCTTGCATGGGACCTAAGCATGCACCCAAGGACACATATTTTATTTTTCAACCAATTTATATGCACTGGAGCCTGTGCATGTAGTTCAAATTTCAATTATGCACATAAATGCATTGAAAACTCAGTTAATGCATTAAAATGTCCAAACGAACCCCGAAAAATCACAAAAGTTCACACAACACTCCTGTTGTTCTACGTTGACACGAGAAAAAAAATTAAAGCAATAAGAGGCAATGAATATCGTTTCGTCCACAAAGGTGGGACATTCCCTACTGAAAACGTCATGCTTGTTGTGAAGCTCGGTTTGTCAGAAGCATATACCCAAAGCTGCCCCAAATGGGACAAAATTTGTACCACGGCATGTTGATGCCGCTCCATGATAGCATGCCAAGTTCATGAATTTCAGACAAGTTTTGGATTTACTAGAATTTAAAACCAGGCATCTCAATGTTTTGCCGGCAATCAACGGTGCCCTGGTGTTTGAAATTCATTCCCATTTCTTGCATGGGACCTAAGTATGCACCCAAGGGCACATATTTAATTTTTCAACCAATTTATACGCACTAGAGCATGTGCATGTAGTTCAAATTTGAATTATGCACATAAATGCATTGAAAACTCAGTTAATGCATTAAAATGTCCAAACGAACCCCGAAAAATCACAAAAAATCACACAACACTCCTGTTGTTCTATGTTGACACGAGAAAAAAAAATTGTAAGCAATAAGAGGCAATGGATATCGTTTCGTCCACAAAGGTGGGACGTTCCCTATTGAAAATGTCATGCTTGTTGTGTGAAGCTCCAGTTTGTGAGAAGCATATACCCAAACCTGTCCCAAATGGGACAAAATTTGTGCCATGATATGTTGATGCCGGTCCATGATAGCATGCCAAGTTTCATGAATTTCAGACGAGTTTTGGATTTACTAGAATTTAAAACCAGGCATCTCAATGTTTTGCCGGCAATCAACGGTGCCCCGGTGTTTGAAATTCATTCCCATTTCTTGCATGGGACCTAAGCATGCACCCAAGGACACATATTTTATTTTTCAACCAATTTATATGCACTGGAGCCTGTGCATGTAGTTCAAATTTCAATTATGCACATAAATGCATTGAAAACTCAGTTAATGCATTAAAATGTCCAAACGAACCCCGAAAAATCACAAAAGTTCACACAACACTCCTGTTGTTCTACGTTGACACGAGAAAAAAAATTAAAGCAATAAGAGGCAATGAATATCGTTTCGTCCACAAAGGTGGGACATTCCCTACTGAAAACGTCATGCTTGTTGTGCGAAGCTCCGGTTTGTCAGAAGCATATACCCAAAGCTGCCCCAAATGGGACAAAATTTGTACCACGGCATGTTGATGCCGCTCCATGATAGCATGCCAAGTTCATGAATTTCAGACAAGTTTTGGATTTACTAGAATTTAAAACCAGGCATCTCAATGTTTTGCCGGCAATCAACGGTACCCTGGTGTTTGAAATTCATTCCCATTTCTTGCATGGGACCTAAGTATGCACCCAAGGGCACATATTTAATTTTTCAACCAATTTATACGCACTAGAGCATGTGCATGTAGTTCAAATTTGAATTATGCACATAAATGCATTGAAAACTCAGTTAATGCATTAAAATGTCCAAACGAACCCCGAAAAATCACAAAAATTCACACAACACTCCTGTTGTTCTATGTTGACACGAGAAAAAAAAATTGTAAGCAATAAGAGGCAATGGATATCGTTTCGTCCACAAAGGTGGGACGTTCCCTATTGAAAATGTCATGCTTGTTGTGTGAAGCTCCAGTTTGTGAGAAGCATATACCCAAACCTGTCCCAAATGGGACAAAATTTGTGCCATGATATGTTGATGCCGGTCCATGATAGCATGCCAAGTTTCATGAATTTCAGACGAGTTTTGGATTTACTAGAATTTAAAACCAGGCATCTCAATGTTTTGTTGGCAGTCAACGGTGCCCTGGTGTTCGAAATTCATTCCCATTTCTTGCATGGGACCTAAGCATGCACCCAAGGGCACATATTTAATTTGTTCAACCAATTTATATGCACTGGAGCATGTGCATGTAGTTCAAATTTTAATTATGCACATAAATGCATTGAAAACTCAGTTAATGCATTAAAATGTCCAAACGAACCCCGAAAAATCACAAAAATTCACACAACACTCATGTTGTTCCATGTTGACATGAGAAAAAAAATTGAAAGCAATAAGAGGCAATGGATATCGTCTCATCCACAAACGTGGGTAGTTCCCTACTGAAAACCATCATGCTTGTTGTGTGAACTTCGGTTTGTGAGAAGCATATACCCAAACCTGCCCCAAATGGGACAAAATTGTACCACGACATGTTGATGTCGGTTCATGATAGCATGCCAAGTTTCATGAATTTCAGACGAGTTTTGAATTTACTAGAATTTAAAACCAGGCATCTCAAGGTTTTGTCGGCAATCAACGGTGCCCTGGTGTTTGAAATTCATTCCCATTTCTTGCATGGAACCTAAGCATGCACCCAAGGGCACATATTTAATTTTTCAACCAATTTATATGCACTGGAGCATGTGCATGTAGTTAAAATTTGAATTATGCACATAAATGCATTGAAAACTCAGTTAATGCATTAAAATGTCCAAACGAACCCCAAAAAATCACAAAAATTCACACAACACTCCTATTGTTCTATGTTGAAACGAGGAAAAAAGTTGGAAGCAATAAGAGGCAATGGATATCGTTTCGTCCAAAAAGGTGGGACGTTCCCTACTGAAAACCATCATGCTTGTTGTGTGAAGCTCCGGTTTGTGAGAAGCATATACCCAAACCTGACCCAAATGGGACAAAATTTGTACCACGGCATGTTGATGTCGCTCCATGATAGCAGGCCAAGTTTCATGAATTTCAGACGAGTTTTGGATTTACTAGAATTTAAAAACCAGGCATCTCAACGCTTTGCCGGCAATCAACGGTGCCCTGGTGTTTGAACTTCATTCCCATTTCTTGCATGGGACCTAAGCATGCACCCAAGGACACATATTTGATTTTTCAACCAATTTATATGCACTGGAGCATGTGCATGTAGTTCACATTTGAATTATGCACATAAGATGCATTGAAAACTCAATTAGTGCATAAAAATGTCCAAACGAACCTCGAAAAATCACAAAAAATCACACAACACTCCTGTTGTTCTATGTTGACATGAGAAAAGAATTTGAAAGCAATAAGAGGCAATGGATATCGTTTCGTCCCCAAAGGTGGGACGTTGCCTACCGAAAACCATCATGCTTTTTGTGAGAAGCTCCGGTTTGTGAGAAGCATATACCCAAACCTACCCTAAATGGGACAAAATTTGTACCACGACATGTTGATGCCAGTCCATGATAGCATGCCAAGTTTCATGTATTTCAGATGAGTTTTGGATTTACTAGAATTTAAAAACCAGTCATCTCAATGTTTTGCCGGCAATCAACGGTGCCCTGGTGTTTGAAATTCATTGCCATTTCTTGCATGGCACCTAAGCATGCACCCAAGGACACAGATTTGATTTTTCAACCAATTTATATGCATTGGAGCATGTGCATGTAGTTCAAATTGGAATTGTTCACCTGAAGTGGCTAGAAAACCAATTTAATGTATAAAATGTTCAAACGAACCCTGAATAATTCCAATTCTTTTACGACACACATTTAGTTACATGTTCACTCCAGATAATAGGTCTAGCAATTCAAACACCATCAATTGCCGCTATGACCCCATTATGTAATTCAGATCAAGATGAAAAATCAAGTAGATCACACACAGTTTATTATCAGCAACCGTGTGAGATGTAGTACAAAATATCTTAGAGCACCATTGGTGTAGAGTACACCTATGGCTTACGCGAGAAGGTGCGTCGGCTACAGTCAACAGCCGGCGTCTCAAGCACACTAGATCGCTCCCCAAATATCATTTCACTGTTCAATCGTCGCCGATGAAAGATGGGCACGTGGACCCGCGTCATGAGGGCAACTTCGGTGGCCCAATCCTGCGAGAGCGCGTCCGCAGCCGTCATGCGCATTCTAACAAGGTGCATGAGCACGTCCACAATTTGACACCGGGCGGCAAAGGCAGCCCAAACTGCTGTTGTTGCTTCTCAGGTAGCGGCAGCAACATCTGCCTCAGGGATAGCAACTGGCAGGAGCGGCACAGTAGCTGTCCGTTCTGCAGCAGCGGCCTTAACCTTGATGGAGGCCGCCCACAACCATGCCGAGGCTGCCCACGCCCAGCTCCTGGCGGTCACCGCACAAGTCGAACGAAGCTTCTCCGACAATGGTCGGCAACCCACGGCCGAAGAGCTGGCAAACGCTGAGAGCGTTCGAGCAGTCGTCCCTTCCTCCGTCGCATACCTTGCGATGACGAAGCCCGTCCAAGCCCAGATCGCGTCCGCCCATGCCCAGGTTGTGGCGGCCTTTTCCAAAGAGATGGTGGACGCAGATGGCGAGATGCTTGCAGAGTATGGTGCGATGGATGCCATGGAGCCCCTTCCCCAGGAGACCGTCAGGCACGAGCTGGACATGGAGGCAGCGGAGAAGAACTACGAGCACCAGCCGTAGTATTACTCTTTTGTTTTGTTTAATTAAGAGCGCCGGTCTTTACTTTGTTAGAGTAATGTTCAGGTCAGCTAGCTCTGTTTAATTGCTGAACTGGCTCGATTAAGAAGTGTGGGTGTGTTGTAGTCACCTTTGTGTACCCAAATTATGCAATGACGTGGATGACCACTGTAACCATGGAAATTCGAACCAAAACTTTTGATGTTCAAACTCATCACACACGGGTTAAGCTATCTGAATCGTTTGTGATGTCCACATATCATACACGAGCTCGAATAAGGGACCGTGTGTCGATGACACTTTATGCATGATTTTTTGGCTGAAGCGATTCCAAATTTTCGGTTTCTGCAGAAATATCTACCTCCCCGCCCCTCCCCCTTACCAAAATCCACATTTCCCCTCTTTCCACCTTCCTTTCCAAGTTGACACCTTCACTCCTTGCTTGCAGCGCCGCCGCCTCCTCGCCGGCGACCCTCCTTCACGCTGCTCCGCCTCCTCTATCCAGGCAGGTAATCCACACCCGACCCCATCCTCCTCCTCCTTCCACATCCCACATGCCTCGACCGCCAGCACGAGCGCGACACCTTCCACCCAAATCACTGACCCCTCCACCAAATAAGCACCGGCCTAAGCCATTGTGCACGCAGTATAGCCAGGACCTCAAGGAGCATTTGGCAGCGGAGAAGCAAATCGCGTCCGCACACGGGGATGAGGTTGCGATGGCTGCCATTCATGCCGACCCCCAAATCTTGAAGGAGCACATTGCCAATTGCTAGCTACGCCAGTTAAGCATGCCCAGGTTACCGGTTGCGTGTGCTGCACCTGCCTTTCCTTCACAAATTCTAGTGAATTGTGCTATCTAATTTCACCATGCAATCTGTTGCTCTAGTGTATATATTCTATATGTCGTGCAGTGTGGTGCTCACTTACTAATTGTTTTGTTAATTAGTTGTCGTCTTCAGTTAACTGTTTGGTTCTATTCTGCAAATGTGATGTTCAATTCTTCAGGCTGCAATTTTGTATTGTCTTCCATGTGAGAAATAAATCGAATTTATCTTTACAAAATTGTGGGTGCATTATGTTATTGCATACCACCATGTGAGGA
Source organism: Aegilops longissima (assembly GCA_021605205.1). Taxonomy (NCBI): domain Eukaryota; kingdom Viridiplantae; phylum Streptophyta; class Magnoliopsida; order Poales; family Poaceae; genus Aegilops; species Aegilops longissima. The sequence goes on from CM038678.1 coordinate 292,014,426, forward strand.
ATAAATTGAATTTTGCTATAGTAAATACATGAGAAACAAATACAATTGCTACAATTGGTTGTAGTTAACTGTTTGGTTAACTCTCTGATCTTCTATTAGCACTACAAAAAAAAGACACATCCGTGACATTTTGGGCCGAACGAAATTTTTTTCTGTCATACTTATGACACTTCTATGATGATAATTGTGACAAAACCCGGTATCATCATAGATGTGGTAGGATCCTACTTCTATGAAAAAAAATAATGACAGAAAATGGGCTTTCCGTCCTGGGCGGGCCGGAGCCACAGCTGCATGACATTCTTTGGGCCGTCCATGACGGAAAAAAACGTGGTAGAAGCGAGGGCGAGGAAAATATCGGGGTGTTCCAAGTTACGGTGGGTGGTCAGGGCCGAGCGATGCACATTTCTCTCGTACACGCATGCGCGTGGGTGCGAGGCGTCGGGCTCTACCTAAACCCGAGCGAGGCATTGGGCTCTAACTGAACCCGAGCGATTGCACTGCAGGCTACGCGTTACTGAGCCTGAGCGATCGATCGATGGCTGTTAACTGAACCCGATCGAGCGATTCCTTCTCTACTGCTGCTAACTGAAGCCGGTCGATGGTGCCTCTGGATGAACAGTGAGCGTTGCTGGGGGGGTTTGGATGAACAGTTCCCGGTGGGGGTGGATGAACATGACCCCGTGTTGTTGCCTCTGGATGAACATGACCCGATCGATCGAGCCGGTTGGGGCTGGATGAATAGGACCCAGTGGAGGGCTGGATGAACAGGACCACCCCGTGGAGGGTTGGATGAAAAGTAGACGGTGGAGGGATGGATGAACAGTAGCCCGTGGAGGGGTGGTTGAACAGGAGCCTGTGGAGAGGGCTAGTTGAACAGTAGCCGGTGAAGTAGCGCGCAGTGCAGGCTGAATGAATAGGAGCCCGTGGATGAACAGTCGCAGGTGGAGGCTGGAGGAGGTCGACAGTGGATGAACAGTAGCTCGTGGAGGCTGGAGGGGGTCGACGGTGGAGATGAACAGTATCCCGTGGAGTCCCATTTTGCGGTACGCCACACCCCTCTCGATGAACAGGACCCCTGTTTCGACCGTAGCGCTCCAACACTAGTCCGTTTCCTCTGTTTTGCGGTATGCCACACCCCTCCCGATGAACAGGACCCCCGTTTCGACCGTAGGAGGTCTGTTTCCTCCGTTTTGTGGTACACCAGACCCCTCCCAATGAACAGGATCCCGTTTCGACCGTGGCCGGTCGAACACAAGGCCGTTTCCTCCATTCTGCGGTACGCCAGGCCTCGTTTCCATCGGTTGTTCTGTCCAAGCCCTCCCGATGAACACGATGACGCATTCCGTTCCAACCCACCCGGTTGGCTCCCCATGAACATGCCGACGACGATGTTTCTCCGTTCTGACCCAGCCATGTACAAGAGTCCTGGCCATACGTACAAGCGAGTAGGCATTCGAGACCCCGCCCGTATGTATGTATGTGGCCGTATTTACTTTGTTGCACCCTGGTCGCTGTACGTACGTGTACATGCTACGTGCGCGCCTCTACTACGACACGTGTGCGCCTCTACATCGACCAGTATGCAGTATGTACGTACACGTTCGCGACCAGAATGACAACGCTACGTATGCTTCGACCAGGTGGGTCCCAACTATCAGGCACTTCCTTGCGTGTGAAGATGTAGCTGGTGGGTCCCAGCAGTCAGAGGGTGAATCATTTTTTTTTGCCCGGACATTTCCTTGCGTGGGAAGATGTAGATGGTAGGTCCCAGCAGTCAGGGAGGAAACGTTTTTTTCGCGAAATACGGTTGCCCGTCTGGTGGGTCCCTGCTATCAGGTGGAGGAATCAATATTTTCCACGTAATAAGGAGGCACTTCCTTGCTGCAGCCATGGACCCAGTTATCAGCCTCTCCATGTACATTCCACGTCCGATGGAAGCCGTTCCTTGACCACGTTAACTACGCTGTTCCGAGAGCACCAGGGCGGGGGACGATGGCGAGGCCTAGGAGGGGGACGACACGGAGCCGGGGAAGACGTGGCGGTGGATGCCCATGCGTAGAGGAGATGAGGGTTCACTGATTCAGCTGCGGTGCGAGGCTGCTCTCGCTGCAGAATAACAGGGGGTGTGGGTGAGTAGAGGGATGGCCTGGCCAGCGGTGGGCGTAGTAGGGGGCGGTGAGGCCTCCGCGGCATCACAGCCGGCCACGGGAGGCAGGAGCACGCGGCACGACCGGCGCTGGTTTTGGCGGCTGGAGCAAGAATACCAGAGGTTGAAGAAGCACTATGGCCGTTGGATGGACATCGTACAGTTACTGGAGCTAGAATCGTTCATATTGACTAAGTTAACAAAGCCCTCCATCCCCGTCAACTTAGTAGGCCCACAAGTCAGCCTCCCACCAAGGTGGGTCCCAGCTAGCAGGGGGAGTATTCATTTGTTTCTACGTAATAAGGAGGCACTTCCGGTGGGTCCGAGCTGACACCGGGGGGAACGTTTTTTTCATGAAATACGGTGGCCCGTCCGGTGGGTCCTAGCACTCAGGGGGGAAACCTTTTTTTCACAAAATATTGTGGCCCGTCCGGTGGGTCCCTGCTGTCAGGTGGAGGAATCATTATTTTCCGCGTAATAAGGAGGCACTTCCTTGCTGCAGCCGTGGACCCAGCTGTCAGCCTCTCCACGTACAGTACACTTCCGATGAAAGTCATTCCTTGACCACGTTGACCACGCCTCGTTCCATTGCATACATGCGTCCATGGGCGTGATGCATCCCCACTGTCAGCCTCTCACGTACAGTCATCTTCCGATGACTCTCGGTTGATCACCATGTTGACCACACCGTGCGGAGCGCACCAAGGCCGGTGGACGATTGCGAGGCAACAGACTGGAACGACCCTGAAATGGGGAAGACGGGGCAGTGGAGTTGCAGATGGAGAGGAGTGGGAAACTTGACTAGTTCGGGTGTGCGGCAGCACAACCGCGGTGCCGCCCACGGGAGACAGGAGCAAGAGCAGAGGTTGAAGAAGGAGCACGGCTGTTGGATTAACATCCAACGGTCCAGCTGCTAGAATCATTTGTTGATTAAGTTGACAAAGCCCTGCGTACACGTCCGCTTAGTAGGCCCACAAGTCAGCCACAAAATCTGACGGGTCCCAGCTGTAACGGGAGGAATAATTTTTTCGCATGACAAGGAGGCACTTCCTTCCGTGCAAAGATACAACCGGTGGGTCCCAGTTGTCAGGTGGAGGAAACATTTGTTTAGCTTAATAAGGAGGAACTTTCCATGCGTGCGACCATGGACCTCATGGGTCCCAGCCGTCAGGCTCTCCACGAACAGTCCACTTTCGATGACTCTCGTTTTTTGACCACGCCGCACCGAGCGCAGCGAGGTGGTGGAAGACGGCGAAGCCCTGGACGGGAATGACTCGGAGATGGGAAGACGCGGCAGTGGAGTCGCAGATTTAGAGGAGGAGAAGGGTTATAACTGGTTCTGGTGCGGCGTGGGACTGCAGTCGGTGGAGAATAATAGGAGGTGTGGAGGGGTGGAGAGATAGCCTGGCCGGCGGTGGGGTAGCGCTTTGCAGTGATGCATGCTAAGCAGAGCCGCTAGCCGCCGGAGGCCGGACCAGGCGGTCCCGGCGACGCTGCAGGAAGAAGACGAGGGATTGAAGGTGCATGCCGGCCATTGGATATAAATCCAATGGCTGTGGATGTCATAATCATTTGTTGACCAAGTTGACAACCCCCTGCGTAGGCTTCGGCCTATTGGCCCACATGTCGGCCTGCAAAAATGTGGCATATATTTAACCCATGTTTTCTAGAAAGTAAAGTCCATTTGCTGGGTTGGGTGAACAAATAATTACGAATCAATGTGACCCATTTACATTTTCTAAGGAATCCCAGCCCATTTACACTTCCTTCAAATACAAGAATTAGTTAGGCTATATATATATATATATATATATATATATATATATATATATATATATATATATATATATATATATATATATATATATATATATATATATATATATATATATATATATATATATATATATATATATATATATATATATATATATATATATATAAGGTTATGTTTGAAGGAGCAATTAATATCAAAAATAAACCGGAGAGGCACATTTTTATATACATAATTAACAAATTAGCGAGTTATTGCTCAAAATAAAATGAGCGTTATTATTACATTGGTCCTTAAAATCTTCGCAAGCTTTTATGCATAATCACCAGGATTTTCCTTGCCGTGAGTCAAAAACAACTAGGATTTTCCTTGCCAACTTCTGTTAAACATTTACTTTTATAAGTTAATAACACATGGGATGTTTTTATAATGTATATATAAGTCTCTATAAAATAATAGATAATAGTAAGAATATAAATATATATAATGTGGTTAAAAAATACATTGGGTTGACGATCTTTAAGAAAAAGCCCATAGGCCGGTATGGACCTCAAAAAATAAGTTGAAATCACTGTCACCGTATGTCGTGGGCTACGCATGTTAAAATACAAAACCTAGGCCTAGCTGATACTTGTTCTCCCTCTGGAAAAAATGATACCAGATCCCATGCGAACTGGATTAGAGAGGGGGCCGGCGGTACGATGAAGAAGCACATCATGAGCGATTTTTTTCTTCAGTGGATGGCTCTCGATGGCGCTTTTTACTTGCCTCTTCGCCATACAAATTGTATTTTTAGCCTGCCAGTCCGTGGTGGACCAGCAGCCCATTTGCTGGGCGGTCCAACCTATAGAAACCAGCACTAAATTTTTCATTAAGCCCCAAGAACAACGCAGTACTATGTTTGTTTTGAGGCCGAAAACATTACGGCGGGGGTTGAGCGGGGGAGGGGGCAAGACTGAGCAAAAAGATAAAAAAGAGCTGATGCGCCATTGCTACCCTAACAAAGAAGGTGAAATTCTTCTCGGGAAGAAGGTGTGCCATTGACACCCACATGTCACATACCCCACAGTAGGCATACTAACAAGTTCACACACAAGTACAACAGAAAAGGTAAACATTCGTATCAAACTCAGGTTCACAGGACACATTCATATTCATAGTCAACATTCACTATCGACAACTCAAAATATTCATATATACACAAGTTCAGCATGTCTATGGATCCAAATGATTGATAGATCACACAACAATATTCATAGATAATTCACAAAAAGATTCAGATATACACATGTTCAGTTTGTTTATGCATCCAAATGATTGAGATCACAACCTATATGATCCATGGACGAACTTTAATTACCTAGGGTACAGACTGGTAAATGGTGTTCAGTCGGAGGTTCTTCTTGCTAAAATTAATGCTTGTATGAGTAAACTTTCGAGTACATAAGAGGCAGCACAGACAATCTGAACTTTGCTTGTAGGTTTATCCTCAAATAGTGGCCTCGTGCCGAGGGAGGTTTGAGCAACTTAGCCACTACTTTCATCCAACTAGTTTACTGGCTCATCTTGGTCCTGTAGCTCGCCAAAATTCTACATTGCAGACTAGTAAATGGTGTTCAGTCGGAGGTACTTCTTGCTAAAATTAATGCGTGTACAAGTAAACTTTCGAGTACATAAGATGCAGCACAGACAATCTAAACTTTGCTTGTAGTTTTATCCCCGAATAGTGGCCTCGTGCCGAGGGAGGTTTGAGCAACTTGGCCACTACTTCCATCGAACTAGTTTACTAGCTCATCTTGGTCCTGTAGCTCGCCAAAATTCTACATTGCAGACGAGAAAGGAGGCGGTTGAGAAAATGAACCACCCAAATTTTTTTGCAGTTCAACTGAAATGGAGCATCCCTGGCGTGCAGACTGATTAAATGCCAGATGAATATACGCGTCAACCAACTTGTCTAGAATCTTTAGACTCCATGCCATACTGTTCGCTACCATATCTGCCGATAACCAAAATGCACAAGTTGGGACCAAAGACTGGACTGCGTTTTTCTGGGCTATGCGCCAAGCAATATTTTTGGCATTCAGTCTCCTAATACTTGGAGTTTGACAACTGGTTGATGCCGGTTGATACTCGAATGAATATAGGAACTTCTTCATCGATGCTTGTCTGAGTGAACTTTGGAGTACATAGCAGCAGCATATGTACCTGTCCATCTGATCTTTTTGTGCAGTTCTACAGAAATCACCCAATGTAATGATTTGCCTGCGAGTTCAGGCTCCAAGTTACTCCTTTATGAAATCAGCAAACAGTAGCACAATACCAAATTACCAATACATATGACAAGCACAATAATCAGGATAAAGACCAGTACCAACCTGTCTGAGGTAGCATATCAATTACTATTTCCTTTGAGTGGAAGCCGAGATAAGCCAAGCGACTGAGAGCAAAGGAAGAATGCAAGTCCAGATTAGTGACTGACAGGAAAGGAAGGAAGCTGTCGAGGCAATGAAACACCCAAAGTTTTTGTGCAGTTCCACCAAAATCGAGCATCCCTGTTGGTACATATATTGAGAGAGTGAGATTAATGTAATAGTGGGACTAGTTGATGAAACATACACAACAAATAGAAGCACCCTCATTATCTTAATGGGTAAAGTTAGCAACATAGTAGTCTTGCTTAAAGAGAGGTATTTGTTTATTAATCAGTGCAAATTAGCTCAACACTCAAAGCATTGCCATGTATCATAGGTTGCAAAACTTTAACGTGGAAAGATAACGGAGTTTCTCATGACAGTGGCACGATACAAATAGAGATGATAGCAAACTAATATGGATGAAGGCCTTAGTCCGGTAGAAACCTGAGGAAAAAAGCTTATTCATGTAGTCCCATAAGAGATGATAAAGCACTCACTGGAATCACTCAATAGTGTATATTTTTGTGCACTTCAAATGTATGGTTGAAATCACTCTTGTTTACCAGTGCTGAGATTATATCAAAAGATTACCAAGAACTTCCAGCAGAGTTAAAGCACTGGTTGGGATACAGTTCATAGTATTGTCTTGTGTAGTTCCACTAAAATGTATGATTGGCACAACATAATCCCTTTTTGCACAAGTAGGAACAAGGTGAAACCTTCATTAGCTTGGTGAGGAAGGATAGAAAGACATTAGCATATTACTCTAACAGTAGCATCAAATTCATGATGGACAATATGCAAAGCATTGCCTCATTAAACCAATGGCAATAAGTTGACATGCAAAACAATAGCACTATTATGTCATGACACAAATAATATTCCTTCCCTACTCCACCACATGATTCACCTCCGTAGGCAAACATACAGACGTAGATGATTCAGCATAAGGTGCTACTAAAGATTTGTTTAACTCTGACAGGAAAATTAGGCAGCAATAAATTAGTGGTACTTAAGTACTCCTAATTAATTAAGTGACCTTGTAGGAGATATTGTAGAAGTGGAAGGGCTCCCTGGAGGATCGTCTCACCTGTAAGGTAGACGTTGCTGGAGCCCTTGAATGGCCTCGATTGAGGCCTCTGGCTTCAGCAAGATCACCTTGGCACTATTTATTCTTCTTCTTCCTCCTCTTCATCCTCTGTTTCTCTTTCTCCTCACTAGTTGGTAAACCAAGTACATGATTGGCCTTCTATTTCTGAATTGGTTTTGTCAGTGAGGGAGTACAAGTGTACTAGTAAACAATAACATTATTTTCTCATGGGATTCGAAAAATAGAGATGAACACATGCATTAAATATCGTTCTTATCTAAAGGAAGGTTATGGTGCCAATATGGATGATGGGGATTGGAACACATATCTCCCTTTGTGCAGTTCCACTGAATTGAATCAACTATTCCATTCTGACATTCTAGTTAAACAGCACAAAAGTCACTTCTTTTAAGAAGTGTTTTGTGTAGTGCACCAAAAGGTTACACCAGCAGCCTGGTGAAATGGATAGCCTTGTTTGCACAAAAAGCTACAATGGAAATAGTCAAAGTCTCAAACAATTACAAGCAAAAACATTTGGCTAAACTTGTCATGGCTTATAACAGTGGCATGGCTTCATTTTACCAGGGGCATTAGATTAAGAACAGCTAAATATTTGGTATAAGGGCATGGGACAGTGGGTGCACTAGCAGTCCAGGACCATGTACCTAAACAGGGGCATAAAGTGGTGATTTAGAGTTTGTTGCCCCGAGAAACAAACATCCAAGAAACATATCTGGGTTGGTCCCATTTTTGTTCATTCTAGCCACCTACTCGTATGTGTGGATAACAAATCTAGTCCTGGTCATACCACTGTGTAGAGCGTTACCCCGATATTTCCCTTTTCGACCAAGAGACCAGTTGGATGACCAGTCTGTACTACTTTCACCCCCTTTCCTTCCTGTTTGTACCAAGTCCGATGTACATACAAAATTCCCCCACCCCCACTTTATTTCTTGTTTGAACCAAGTACAAGATTCGACTCCATGAAGTAGCTTTACCTCTAACAATAGAAGAGAAAAATAGGTGATGTTGGACCATCCGATCGAGAGGGGCTGAGAGGTAGAAAATGATGCACATGTAGCGACCTAGCAAGCCGGGGAAGTAGAGCTAAGGCAGTTTCGAAGGAAGATATACCTGAAGGTCGTCGGGATGTGGATAGGTGGGCGGAGGGAGGCCGGATCCGCCCACACTAGGGCAACGACGAAGGGATTAGAGGACCTCCCGCGCCGGCGCTCGGCCAGAGATAACGGTGCGGCCGGCTGTGGGTCTCCTTGCTCGCTGTCGATGACGGCCTAAACGCTGCCCCTCCTCCCCTTCACCGGCGGAGGGAGATACGTCCGGATCTGTAACCAGCGGTGAGGATAGAAAGACAGTGTTTTTGAAGGGAGAAAGACTGTGTTACCACCCCTATCTTGTTTAGATCTGGAGACGATGAGAGTGTGTGAATAGAGCAACCCTAGCAAGCAAGCGCGGAGGCTCCAGCCTATATATACGTAGTGGGGTAGTTTTCCTTTTTCACTCCATCAAAACAATCGTTTAAAATTGTGTACTATGTGCCAGGTCGCCGTTTTTTTAGTTGTTGATTGTTTTTGGAGATAGCTACCCGCTTGTTCCAAGTGGTGTTACGGTGTGCCAGGTCGCACTTTTTATCGTTCAAGTTTGGTACAATTCCCTCCATTAAATGAACAACCACCCCCTCGTAAAAACTGTGAACAAGCCCACGGCTAAAATTATAGGAAACGTGGGTTTCCCCAACATGCATTATTATTTATATTTTCTACTCCCTCCGTTCCTAAATATAAGTCTTTTTTATTAGCCACACATAAGATAAGAATTTTTTTATTAGCAGTGAACCCCAAATGTCATAGACACAAAAATTGTGGCAAGATTCCCTTAGGCAAGCCAAAGTGTGCCTAACAATTTGAGCAACTCAAGTTAGGCAAGTGTGGCTACTGTGGGAAAAATAATGTGGCAACATAAGACAAACATAGTCACAATCCAAACAGCCCCGTAATTTTTCGTGGCATGCATGAAAATTTGGTTAGTTAAATTTATAGTCAAAATTTGTCAAGGTGCATTAAATCAACAAATGCATGTATCAAAAGGGAAGTCACGGCATGCATGCATGCGTTGTACTCCCTCCGTTTCCAAATATAAGTCTTTTTAGAGATTGCAACAAGTGACTACATACGAAGCAAAATATGTCTACATACATCCATATGTTGTAGTCCATTTTAAATGTATAAAAAGACTTATATCGAGTGCAGTGCCTTGATGTGTCGCGTCAACTCATACAAGACCGAGAAGTTTGATTACTACAACACCCTCTCCCTCGCGGACTGAGCTCCGGTGCCTTAACTGCACCTGCCTTTGGCTTCATGACAGGTGGGCCAACCGCCTGTTGGGCCCACCTGTCATAGACGCAAAGGCAGGAGCAATAAGTCAATGAAGCTACTTCCCTCCCTCGCGCATGAGCGTGGTGGCTGGCAGGACTAGTAGGAGCTTTCGCTACACGCTATCCCTCCCACACGAGGTGGACGGACATGCAGCAGTGGATTCAATACTGTAGAAGTAGGAGTAACATCATTGTTCGTCTTCTCGAAGAGGCGAAGAGCCAAGCGCAACCCGAATGTGGCAGTTGAGAACGCTCGCGTGGTGCGGTGCCTTGGAGCACACATATAGCTAGGCTCTTGCATGAGACAAAATTGCTATTTGAGCCCACTATTGTAGTACTAGTACTTGCTAGTATAGCCCTGTAAACTGGAAAGGAGTATTTGCCTTTCTAGAGATTTCAACAAGTGACTAGACTACACCGCGTGTAGTACTCCCTCCCTTCCGGTTTATAGGGCTCCAATCTCAAATCTCGTCAACCAAGGCATTTTGCGATTGGAGGAATGTATCTCGTACTTTACAAAACTACCCTAATTAAACTCATGCATTAATTACATAGTTCTCTCGTTTTCCTCTCCGCCTTGGTCGCGGTGCACAATATTGAGCACTCCTATATGACCAGCCGCTCTATCTACATGCGGGACATCAAAGCATCCGGGCGCGCGTGCCATCCACCAAATCACAGCGAGGTGCTACAGTCAAAACTCACCGGTCACCCCGGTGTAGCTGTCATTGAGGGAGTCCTGGATAAGGGGGTATCCGGACAGCCAGACTATATTCATCGTCTGGACTATAGAAGCTTCAAGATACAAGACTCAAGGCTTCGGCTCGTGTCCGGATGGGACTCTCCCTTGCGTGGAAGACAAGCTTGGTGATCCAGATATTATGTTTCTTTCCTTGTAACTGACTCCATGTAAACCCTAGCTCTCCGTGTCTATATAAACCGGAGAGCATGGTCCTTAGAAGGCCGATCACAATTACAATCATACCATCATAGGCTAGTTCTTAGGGTTTAGCCTCTAAGATCTCGTGGTAGATCTACTCTTGTATTCAACATATCTTCAATATTAATCAAGCAGGAAGTAGGGTTTTACCTCCATCGAGAGGGCCCGAACCTGGGTAAACATTGTGTCCCTTGCTTCCTGTTACCATCAGCCTAAGACGCACAGATCGGGACCCCCTACCCGAGATCCACCGGTTTTGACACCGACATTGGTGCTTTCATTGAGAGTTCCTTTGTGTCACCGCTGCAAAGGCTTGATGGCTCGTCTCGTTGTCAAGGACGACATCACGTGTAGTGGAGCGCTGGTTGTAGGCCAGACTCTCCGACTTGGCGGCTTCGTTATGACCGCACGTCGGCTGTCGCGCCGACGATGGCCTCTCGGGTCATCACACACAACCTTCACATTGATTCGGAGCTTGCCGAGCAGATGGATCCGATGGAGCTCTCCTCTCTTAAGAGCTCTTGGATCGCATCGCCGCTTTGGGAGTCGCTACGAACTACGACCGGGTTGGGCTTAAACCCGCCCAGAGGGACATTAGATCCCGCCGGCCACCCATGAGATAGAGGTAGTGGAGGAACCACACGTGGGTTGCTCCTCAACTTTGAGGACGAATTACGTCCGGATCACTGAACTCAGTGAGCCGAACACCCGCCCAAAGGAATACGTGACCCAGGTCCCGGACTTAGAATCAGGCGCTGGGACAAAGGGACTAGATAGTACTCCAGGTCCTGAACTGTCAGGCACGGCACTTCCCGTGCCCCCGGGCGTCAGATCGGATCAAAATCCTGATTCAGCCAATGACGCCCGCTCGGACTTAATCCGTCTCTCCCGTGTCGGGCAGGAACCCCAGGAGACGGTACATCGTTACTGGGCCAGATTCCTCCTTGCTCTTGATAAGGTCAAGGACGGCCACAAGGAGGGCATAGTCTCTCTTTTCTGCAGGAACTGCATGGACAAAGGACTCCTTAATGCCATAAGTCGCCGTGACATAGTGCACTTTACATACTTAGCAACCATAGTACAAAAGTACTGTGCGATGGAAAGTGCCTGGAAAACCCAAACAGAATTTTGGGATAGTACGGCCCTCACCGGAACCTCTGTCCGAACTAAACGGCCGAACTCTCGTAAGTTGACCAACTAAATTCCCAAGAAACTAAAACCCGCCCCAGGGCGTGGAACCGTATTGGAGGGATGGCTCAACGGGCCGTGTAAGCTTCACAGCACGCCGGATGCAATGCCGACCCATAGCCTTAGAGCATGTTGGGTACTTGGCGGGTAGATAAGAGTGGCGAGGATCTCCTCGAGAGCCATAAACAGAACCACATCCGCCAAGGAACACTGTCTGTGCTTGACGGTCTTGAGAACCGCGCAAACAATAGGCATAGCGGCGCATTGAAGCTCCGCTGAAATTTGCCATGTGGCAAAGGTAAATCCGTGGAACAACACTGCTATAACCTTCAATGCCAGTGACGAACCCCAATTCCAGTCCGTCCGGGCGCCGGCCGCTCTGGTTCTCAGCCCAATAGTGGATGGCTTTCGGCTCACTAAAGTACTCATGGACGGCGGAAGCGGATTAAACCTAATCTATGAATAAACACTCAAGAAGATGGAGATTGACAAAAGCCGCATTGAACAAAGTGGCACGACCTTCAGGGGAATAATCCCTAGTCAGGAGGCACGGTGTGCGGGAAAAATCACACTCAATGTGGTATTCGGTACTCCAGAGAATTACATGTCCAAAGAAATCACCTTCCAAGTGGCTCCTTTCAACAACGGATACCACGCCCTTCTAGGGCGGGACGCGTTTGTGAGATTTCAAGCCATACCCCATTATGGGTACATGAAGCTTAAAATGCCCGGACCCAAAGGAATCATCACTCTAGCTAGTGATCCGGATGTAGCACTCCGCGCCGAAAATAAAACCGGCGCTGGCCTTGGAAGCATTGTCTGAAGCCCTAGCGGCAGAAGAATTAACCATGCTGCGCGCCACCATGGACAGGGACGACGTGATACTCGACAAGAGACCCAAGTCCACCTCATTCAAACCCGCAGATGAGATAGTCAAATTCCAAGTCCACTCAACGGACCCCATGAAGACAGCTTCCATCGGGACATAGTTGAACCCCACTATGGACGCTGCACTGCGCGACTTCTTGCGCGAGAATTGGGATATCTTCGCCTGGCACCCATCGGACATGCCGGGCATCCCACGTGGATTGGCTGAACACAACCTCAACATACTGAAGGGATACAAACCTGTCAAACAGACCCTAAGGCGATTTTCGGAGCCCAAGCGGCAAGCCATGGGGGAGGAGCTAGCCAAGCTACTTGAGGCCGGATTCATCAGAGATATCAAACATCCGGATTGGCTGGCGAACCTAGTAATGGTACCAAAGAAGGACAAATCCTGGCGCCTGTGCGTCGACTTCAAAGACCTTAACAAGGCTTGCCCCAAAGATCCCTTTCCCCTCCCTCGCATCGATCAAATCATCGATGCCACAGCCGGACACGACTCGCTGTGTTTCCTCGACGCATACTCTGGATACAATCAAATAGAGATGGCAGAGTCCGACCAAGCTGCAACAGCTTTCATAACGCCATATGGCCCTTTCTGCTTAACACTATGCCTTTTGGGCTGAAGAATGCCGGAGAAACCTGTCAACGCATGATTCAAACATGCCTGGAAAAGCAAATCGGCAAAATAGTGGAGGCATACATGGACGACGTGGTCGTAAAAAAAAAGACACGTCGAAACCCTAATTAATGACTTGAGGCTTACGTTCGACAACTTACGAACATACGACATCAAGCTGAATCCGGAGAAATGCATTTTCGGCGTACTCTCTGGAAAACTGCTGGGCTTCATCGTTTGCAATAGAGGAATTGAAGCTAATCCGGCAAAAATCCGAGCTTTGTCACAGTTGGCTATACCAACAGACCTCAAACACATCCAGAAACTAGCTAGATGTGTGGCTGCTTTAAGCCACTTTATCTCCAGATTAGGAGAAAAGGCATTGCCTCTTTATCGCCTCCTTCGGCGCACCGAACCCTTCGTGTGGACGGACGCAGCCACGGCCGGACTAGATGAAATAAAGACCTTATTGGCTAGTAATCCAGTCCTAACAGCACCAACTATCAGCGAACCCATCCTGCTGTACATAGCTGCAACACATGAAGTTGTAAGCGCAGTACTCGTCGTCGAACGAGAGGTCGACAGATACAAATTCCGACTATAGAGGCCGGTTTACTATGTATCCATAGTCCTCACCCCATGCAAAGCCCGATACCCACACTATCAAAAAATAGCATACGCGGTCTTCATGTCATCCCCGAAGCTACGACACTACTTTCAAGAGTGTTCGATCACGGTGGCCTCCGAAGTACCACTAAACAACATAATAAATAACCGATGCCATGGGCCGGACTGCCAAATGGGCCATCGAGCTCCTTTCGTTTGACATAACATACAAGCCTCGGCGGGCTATCAAGTCACAAGTATTAGCTGACCTTGTCGCCGAATGGACGGAAGCCGAACTCCCTAAAGAGTACGACGCGTACTCTAACAGGATCATGCACTTTGACGGCTCTAAAATGCTGGCCGGATTGGGAGCAGGCATCTTCCTGACCTCTCCCACCGGAGAAACGGTCCAATACATCCTCCAAATATTATACACAGACTCCAACAATGCATCCGAATACGAGGCTCTGTTGCATGGTCTTCGGATGGCAGTCTCTATGGGCATTCAATGCCTAGAAGTGCACGGAGACTCGAACCTCGTAATATCACAAAAAAATGGAGACTTTGATGCCAAGGATCTGAAAATGGCGGCCTATCGCAATGTCGTCCTTAAAATGTCAGCTCGGTTCGAGGGGCTCGAATTCCACCATGTGGCTCAAGAAAACAATCAAGCGGCAGACGTCCTTGCCCGCATCGGCGCTAAACGCGACCCCGTCCCACTAAACATATTCCTGGAAAGGCTGTTCAAGCCATCCATGGTATGGGAAGGGGAATCCGGCAATGCCAGCACGGATCCGAATACATCCCCAGATTCCGAATTATCAGACATAGTCGGAGGTTCTACCACCGAAATAACATCGTCAGCCCATGAAATAATGGTTGTCATCGCCCCGTGGACTGAGCCTTTCTTGGCCTATCTAAATAGGCAGGAGCTCCCTGAAGACCAAAACGAAGCACGCTGCATTGTCCGGCGTTCTAAAGCTTACAAAGTCCATGAAGGAGAGCTCTATAAGAAAAGTTCTACCAGAGTGCTCCAAAGGTGCATCTCCGAAGAGGAAGGGCGGCAGATCTTGGCTGAGATCCATGCCAGACTGGGCGGGCACCACGCTGTGGCTCGAGCACTAGTCAGCAAGGCCTTCTGTACAGGTTTCTATTGGCCGACGGCCAAAGCAGACGCACAGGACCTTGTCCAACACTGCGTCGGTTGCCAACTCTTCGCCAATCAGAGTCATATTCCCCCTACCGCTCTCCAAACAATCCCATAACTTGTCCCTTCGCGGTCTGGGGGCTGGATATGGTCGGACCCCTTAAAGGGGGAAGCCATAAGAAAAAATACTTATTAGTCATGGTTGACAAGTTCACCAAATGGATATAAGCCTAACCAGTGAAAACGGCCGAATCCGGACCAGTCATAGACTTTATATCCGGGGTCGTACACCGATACGGTGTCCCCCACAGCATCATCACCGATAATGGCTCAAATTTTACAGCCGATGAAGTGAAAGCTTGGTGCAGCAAAATGGGCAATAAGCTCGACTATGCTTCCGTCTACCACCCTCAAACAAATGGTCAGGTCGAAAGGGCAAATGGTCTCATCATGAGCGGCATCAAACCCAGACTAGTGCGATCCTTGACAGAGTCGAACACTCATTGGGTCGAGGAGCTCGACTCCGTACTCTGGGGGCTGCGGACCACGCCGAATCGCACCACTGGATACACACCATTTTTTATGGTGTACGGCGCGGAAGCAGTACTACCATGCGACATAATACATGATTCGCCACGCGTACGCATGTACGAAGAGAAGGAAGCCGAATTAGATCGGCAGGATGATTTGGATGCCCTGGAGGAGGAGCGTGATGTCGCTAAGGCCCGTTCCGCATTCTATCAGCAACAGGCTTGAGGATACCAAAGCAGAGAAGTGCGGGCGAAAACTTATAATATTGGCGAACTCATTCTATGCTTACCAGAGAAGAAGAAGGACAAGCTGAAACCCAAGTGGGAAGGCCCCTTCATCATCGACAAAGTTCTCACAGAGGAGCGCGTGCGCCACGTGTCGTCGGATAACAGACTCGAGCCGAACCCATGGAACGCGGCCAGACTCCGGAGATTCTACGCCTAGCGCCGAACTCAGTGATCGTCTCCTTAACCCTCCTTTTTCAATTATGCTCCCCCCTTCTTCTTTTTTTTATATCCCTTCCCTTTCACGCACAGTATTCAATACAGTGCGGACTCCCGAATTATTCCGGCCGCACTATGTGTGTATACTTTACCTGGGGGCTTCCTATACGGAAGCTTAATATAAATTACTTTCAGGGCTCTTTGCCCGTGACACATGCGTTTCTCTTTCCATGTGTGCCTTTTCTTCACCATTATATGCATCGATATGACTTAAGACGTGGCCAAGATGGGTTGCCTGGCTCCTGTGTTTATGCCCTACGTTCCCGTTAATTCGGCTAGGGCATAAGGGGAGCACCTCTGCGATTGTTACTGCCGGTTGAGCCGGATGTGTACCTCAGACTGGGTGAAGCCGAAAGCTAGTTTCCTTAAGAGAATATTCGGTCGGTGAACAAAAGATGCCTTCGTTTATTATAACATTAATCCCCAGAAGTTTTGTATCATGCGCTTTGGTTCTCAGTCCGGACATGTGCCTTGACACATGCTTACCCAGGGAAAGGAACCCTTAACGGAACTATTCTCCCTAGAAGATGATTCTTGCTAACCATGCAATATAACATAACTAGTTGGGTACTTGTCTGTTCAAGCACTTATGACCCCTACGCCTGGTCTCGACGCATACTCTAGTTTTATATAACCGAGCGGGTATTCGGACACACCCCGGACTTTAGGATCCGGGGGCTGAAGCGAAAAGGTCCGCCACGACAAATGATTTCAATCCGGCTAGGGGCTACTTATGTCCATCGAATTACACAGTCATTTGGACTCATTATATTCATCCTCTATACCATACAACAAGCTATCTAACTTACAATCCTGTTGAGAATACTTTGCGGCTAGCGCTACCTGGTCATATACCAGACTCACGGGAATTTCTTGCCCATCTGGCCCGGCTGGTCCAACTTCGGCCATATGGTTCGGTTCCAGCTTGGTGTAGCGCGTCCTCACCATCGCCCATGCTTCTCTTGCACCTTGCCGGCAGGCTGATATATTCCACAAACGGAAGCGCTGCCGTGCTCCCTGAAGCATGTACACAAGCCCCCCAATGCCATTTGGCAGGGAGCTCGATGGCCACAAAGACTGCACAATGCCCTGCATCACCTGCCGAGCTCGCTTGTGCAGTTGTGAGAGGTCCTACAGTAAATCTCCTGCAGAAGCGGGCATCTCCTCCTCAGGGCAACCCGTTAGCATTCCTACAAGCATAACTTTTTCAATATGCTTCCTCGCCGAACTATAATACAGTTCGTTTAGGCACTTACGATAAATGCCGCGGTGAAGCCTTCTGTTCTCCGTCACGGAGTTCGCCAGTTGTGCGCGGACGTCTTTCAATTCCACGTCCAGCTGAACATTGGCATCTTGGAGCATATTCTTATCATGCTTCACTTGCGTCAGAATGCACTCACAGGCCTTTAGTTTCCTCTGGAGATGCGACTCGTCATCCCCGCCTCCCTCCAGATTCACTCCGGGGTTGTCTACAGAACTTCCTGTTAAATTTGTCATACTAGCCAGTTGCCAACTGGTGCATTTTCATAAAATTCGGATAAATATTACCACATGAGGCCTTCTGGGATTCCTCTAGCTTGGCAACGGTGGCCCTCAGTTGAGTCTTGCACGACTCTAGCTCCCGCGACAATTGCTCATTCTTATCTACAAGAACCTGCGCATGAATTGATACTTAAAACCGTTGCTTCAACCGTTTCAAGTCTCAGGGGCTACTGCTATATATATGCTAATCAAGCTTTCTTACCCGTATATCCTTGGTATACTGGACGGTCGCCCGAGCGAGTCCGCTTTGAGCAGCTCGGATGTATGCGTCTCCCGAATTGAAGGCATTCAATGCCTCTTCGGAAAAGATGTTGTTGCGAAGCACGGCCCGGCGACGCCGATGATGCATGGCGCTCTCCACCTCCGAATTTGTGGCAGAGAACACGTCTGCGTCCTCTGTCGGAGGACTACGTGGCGTCGGCCCTACGTCCGCCTCCTCTCTCGGAGTTGGTCCTGGAGCCCGACTGGTGGAGGCGTGGTTGGCAGGATCTCCGGATACTGTCCGGATACCCCTCTTCCTGCCAAGATGTACAAAGGGCACTGTTATACTTCAAACGACAACAAATTACATGACAAGTTGTTTTCTTACCTCTGTACAGGTGCGTCAGTTCTTATCGCTTTCCTCTTGAGCCTACCCAATCCGGACACCTGTGGCTGACGGGTCCCTAGGGGCTCGGCCCTGCGCTCCGAACATCGCTTCTGTAAAGGCGTGACATGTAAGGTATAAGGTGTGACATCAGGAAAGAATCCTCTTCGGAGGATCGAGTTTTCGGCTGGGCTTACGCGCGACGAAGGTAATAGTCCGGAATAATCAGCTACGGTAGCTACCGGGGCGCAGTCGCTGCTCGCCCAATAAAATATCCCGTCGACAAGCTCCACGGCTGCATCTGGGTCTTCTTCGAGTCCCGGATCTAGGGCCCTTTCGGGGTCCTCTGGCTGCAGGGAAGGGCTGGAGATTCCTTCCACGTCCCTCCTCAGTTCCTGCTCAGAAAATGCAGGTAACTTTAGCAAAGTGCGCCACAATAAGTGAAGCGATGAAATAAATGACGACTTACCCAGTTTGGGGGGTTGTACATGGAGAATCCGTCCGCGGTTTGATATGGAGGAATTCTTCCTCTTCTCCTTTGTACAGGTCGGACAGTATCCTTGCCAGTGTGGCGGGGGAGTCTGGACCCTTACGGCCGCAACGGGTGGCATCTTCTGTCCCGTTGTAGTGCCACATGGGATTGCTCTGGTATTGAAGCGGTTGCACTCCCCGCATTATGCATATTGCCATCACCTCGACTATCGTCAGTCCGGATTTGGCCAGTAACTTTATCCTATTCATCAGGGAATGTACTTCCCTGAAATCCTCTTCTCGGGCGCCGCGGGGGCGCCAGCTTAGGCGTGCCCTCGGCGGGGTGTTACTGAATTTGGGGAATCCTGTCCAGACTGGATCCGGAAGGGGAGCGTCGTCGATGTAAAACCACTCTGAAATCCAGTTATCTGGTGCCTTCTTGGGAGTACTAGATAGGTATCCGGTCTCAGCAATACGCCATACTTCGGCCCCGCCCACTTGACATAGGGATTCTCCCTGGGTGCGGGGGACAAGGCAGAACAACTTCTTCCACAATCCGAAATGAGCCTTGCAGCCTAGAAATAGCTCGCAAAGGGCGATGTACCCTGCTATATGCAGCAAGGAGGCTGGGTCAAATTGTGTAACTGGAGGCCGTAGAACTCCAGAAGCCCATGAAGGAACGGGTGAATAGGAAACCCAACTCCCCTTAACACATGCGGAATTAAGCATACCCGCTCCTCTGGAGATGGATTGGGGGATCTCTCTGCTTGTTCTCCGCAATTATAAGTGCCCACTCCGGCTCGGACGGGAACCATGAACGCTGGCGGGAGGAGCCCTTGGGTTTCTAACTTTACCAAACGACTATGGGAGACTGAACACTCTCCCCAGTCCCCCGGCTTGGGGCAAGGGGAGCAAGCAGAAGAGCTGCGACGATCGGCCATGTTGGGGTGGTTTTTTCTAGGCGCTCTCTTGGATGCTTGCTCGAGGAGGGAGAGTGAGGTATGGATCTGGGAATCCCTGTCTCTTCAAATAGACAGTTAGCCCGAAGGACTGAGGGTGCCAAATGCAAAAATGCCTTGACTCCTCGCATTCGCTCGACACGTGGAAATGGTCATTATTGAAGCACTGAAGCCAAGGAGTACAAGATTGATGAAGATGCCAGACACTGTTCGTCATGATGGGAACATTGGAGTATTCGGAGGAGTAACTCGCCTTGCAATGCCGAAGACAAGACTGCGCGCCGGACTCATCGTCATTGAAGCCCGGTTCAGGGGCTACTGAGGGAGTCCTGGATAAGGGGGTATCCGGACAGCCGGACTATATTCATCGTCCGGACTATAGAAGCGTCAAGATACAAGACTCAAGACTTTGGCTCGTGTTCGGATGGGACTCTCCTTTGCGTGGAAGAGAAGCTTGGCGATCCAGATATTATGTTTCCTTCCTTGTAACCGACTCCCTGCAAACCCTAGCTCTCCGGTGTCTATATAAACCGGAGAGCATGGTCCTTAGAAGGCCGATCACAATTACAATCATACCATCATAGGCTAGCTCTTAGGGTTTAGCCTCTATGATCTCGTGGTAGATCTACTCTTGTATTCCACATATCTTCAATATTAATCAAGCAGGAAGTATGGTTTTACCTCCATCGAGAGGGCCCGAACCTAGGTAAACATTGTGTCCCTTGCTTCCTGTTACCATCAGCCTAAGACGCATAGATCGGGACCCCGTACCCGAGATCAGCCGGTTTTGACACCGACAGTCATGACCCGTCATATCACAAAACCCACACCTTTACCATCAGTGGTAAAGTGGCCTCGAAGTTGGACTGGACGAAGCAACCATCATTTCATTGGAACGCTCGTTGAAGCCCTTTATCCCCTTTCTTGAAGAAAACCTCACTCCAAGCTACTCACTTCTGCCATTTTTCTTCTGTACCGACGAAGGGAAGGTGGGAGAATTAGTGATGCGACTATATTTTCATTCCAAGAATCTTCTTTTTGCAAAGCACCGACCGATTCTCACAGCCTATTCTTTTCCAGTTTTCATTGCGATTGTGGTTTCCTTTCGATTGCTTTTTGTTTGTCAGTTCATTGATGGATCCTGAAGCATTGGGCAAAGAGTTGCCGGCGGACAACCCACTGGAGACAGTGATCTCCAGGAAGCGAGCACTGTCGGATTTCGGGTTCCGGCAGACCCTTGAGATTCGAACACTGGGGTGCGCGTGGAGATCTTTCCCCTACCAGCCCACGTGTTAATGGTTTGCGAGGGATCTAAACTAGGAACGATGAGCAACACAAGAGACACAAGGTTTATACTGGTTCGGGCCACTGTGGTGGTGTAATACCCTACTCTAGTGTGTGGCTGTCAGGACCCCGATTCCAAGTCACATCGATCTAGCCGGTAACACCTCATATCACTTTGCGACCTCACGCAGGGTATTCCCACAGGTGTCGCCTTACCATGGCCCGGGACCGTTTGCGCCTTTTGGCTCACGTATATGATAGTGTCGCTAGCATCCATATGACAAAGAACCCGGGCCGACATGGCTAGTCGTGAACCCAAAGCGGCACTAACCCATGGGGATAAGCATACATGAATCACATCGAGCATGTCGGTCAGCAGCGTGTGAATCTGGGCTGTAGCACTGGGCTAACAGGACTCCGGGAATCCGGGCTGTAGCAGGCTAGGCAGGACTCAGGATGTCACCGCGTGAAATTGTTGGGGAATGTTGCAGAAAATTAAAAATTTTCCTACGGTTTCACCAAGATCCATCTATGAGTTCATCTAAGCAACGAGTCATGGGAGAGAGATTGCATCTACATACCACTTGTAGATCGCGTGCGAAGTTGCCACTAGAACGTGGATGATGGAGTCGTACTCGCCGTGATCCAAATCACCGATGACCGAGTGCGAGCAGACGGCACCTCCGTGTTCAACACACGATGGAGCGGATGACGTCTCCTCCTTCTTGATCCAGCAAGGGGAAGGAGAGGTTGAAGAAGATGGCTCCAGCAGCAGCACGACGGCGTGGTGGTGGTGGAGCAGCGAGAGTCCGGCGAGGGCCGCCAAGCTCGTGACGGAGGAGGAAGAGGTGTAGCAGGGGAGGAGGCGCGGAACTTGAGGTGTGGCTGCCCCTCCCCCCTTTATATAGGCCCCAGAGGGCGCCGACCCTTGGAGATCTAATCTCCCAAGGGGCGGCGGCCAAGGGGGTGGAGTGCCCCCCAAGGCAAGTGGGCCCCCCACCCTAGTGTTTCAACCCTAGGCGCAGGGGGTGGGCCAAAGGGGGCGCACCAGCCCACTATGGGCTGGTTCCCCTCCCCACTTCAGCCCATGGGGGCCCTCCGGGATGGGTGGCCCCACCCGGTGGACCCCCGGGACCCTTCCGGTGGTCCCGGTACAATACCGGGTGACCCCGAAACTTTCCCGATGGCCGAAACAATACTTCCTATATATAATTCTTTACCTCCGGACCATTCCGGAACTCCTCGTGACGTCCGGGATCTCATCCGGGACTCCGAACAACATTCGGTTTACTGCATACTCATATTCATACAACCCCACCGTCACCGAACCTTAAGTGTGTAGACCCTACGGGTTCGGGAGACACGTACACATGACCGATACGGCTCTCGGGCAATAACCAACAGCGGGATCTGGATACCCATGTTGGCTCCCACATGCTCCTCGATGATCTCATCGGATGAACCACGATGTCGAGGATTCAAACAACCCCGTATACAATTCCCTTTGTCAATCGGTATGTTACTTGCCCGAGATTCTATCGTCGGTATCCCAATACCTCGTTCAATCTCGTTACCGCCAAGTCACTTTACTCGATCGTAATGCATGATCCGTGACGGACACTTGGTCACTTTGAGCTCATTATGATGATGCACTACCGAGTGGGCCCAGTGATACCTCTCCGTAACACGGAGTGACAAATCCCAGTCTCGATCCGTGTCAACCCAACAGACACTTTCAGAGATACCTGTAGTGTACCTTTATAGTCACCCATTTACGTTGTGACGTTTGGTACACCCAAAGCACTCCTACGGTATCCGGGAGTTACACGATCTCATGGTCTAATGAAGAGATGCTTGACATTGGAAAAGCTCTAGCGAAACGAACTACACGATCTTGTGCTATGCTTAGGATTGGGTCTTGTCCATCACATCATTCTCCTAATGATGTGATCCCGTTATCATTGACATCCAATGTCCATAGTCAGGAAACCATGACTATCTATTGATCAACGAGCTAGTCAACTAGAGGCTCACTAGGGACATATTGTGGTCTATGTATTCACACGTGTATTACGATTTCCGGATAATACAATTATAGCATGAATAAAATACAATTATCATGAACAAGGAAATATAATAATAATCCTTTTATTATTGCCTCTAGGGCATATTTCCAACAGTCTCCCACTTGCACTAGAGTCAATAATCTAGTTACATTGTGATGAATCGAACACCCATAGAGTTCTGGTGTTGATCATGTTTTGCCCGCGGAAGAGGTTTAGTCAACAGATCTGCGATATTCAGATCCGTATGCACTTTGCAAATTTCTATGTCTCCATCTTGAACATTTTCACGGATGGAGTTGAAGCGATGCTTGATGTGCCTAGTCTTCTTGTGAAACCTAGGCTCCTTGGCAAGTGCAATAGCTCCAGTGTTGTCACAGAAGAGTTTGATCGGCCCAGACGCATTGGGTATGACTCCGAGGTCGGTGATGAACTCCTTCACCCATATTGCTTCATGTGCTGCCTCCGAGGCTGCCATGTACTCCGCTTCACATGTAGATCCCGCCACGATGCTCTGCTTGCAGCTGCACCAGCCATTGCTCCACCATTCAACATATACACGTATCCGGTTTGTGACTTAGAGTCATCAGATCTGTGTCGAAGCTTAGCGTCGGCGTAACCCTTCTGACGAGCTCTTCGTCACCTCCATAAACGAGAAACATGTCCTTTGTCCTTTTCGGTACTTCAGGATATTCTTGACCGCTGTCCGGTGTTCCTTGCGGGATTACTTTGGTACCTTCCTACCAAACTTACGGCAAGGTTTACATCAGGTCTGGTACACAGCATGGCATACATAATAGAACCTATGGCCGAGGCATAGGGGATGACGCTCATCTCTTCTTTACTTTTTGCCGTGGTCGGGCATTGAGCCGAGCTCAATCTCACACCTTGTAGTACAGGCAAGAACCCTTTCTTGAACTGATCCATTTTGAACTTCTTCAAAATCTTATCAAGGTATGTGCTTTGTGAAAGACCTATCAGGCGTCTTGATCTATCTCTATAGATTTTGATGCCTAATATATAAGCAGCTTCTCCAAGGTCCTTCATTGAAAAACTTTTATTCAAGTAGGCCTTAATGCTGTCCAAGAGTTCTATATCATTTCCCATCAAAAGTATGTCATCTACATATAATATGAGAAATGCTCTGAGCTCCCACTCACTTTCTTGTAAACGCAGCTTCTCCATAAGTCTGCATAAACCAAACGCTTTGATCATCTCATCAAAGCGAATGTTCCAACTCCGAGATGCTTGCACCAGCCCATAAACGGATCGCTGGAGCTTGCATACTTTGTTAGCATTCTTAGGATCGACAAAACCTTCCGGCTGCATCATATACAACTCTTCCTTAAGATAACCGTTAAGGAACGCTGTTTTGACGTCCATCTGCCATATCTCATAATCATAGTATGCGGCAATTGCTAACATGATTCAGACGGACTTAAGCTTCGCTACGGGAGAGAAAGTCTCATCGTAGTCAATCCCTTGAACTTGCCGATAACCCTTAGCGACAAGTCGAGCTTTATAGATGGTGACATTACCATCCGCGTCCGTCTTCTTCTTAAAGATCCATTTGTTTTCTATCGCACGCCGATCATCGGGCAAGTCTGTCAAAGTCCATACTTTGTTTTCATACATGGATCCTATCTCTGATTGCATGGCTTCAAGCCATTTGTTGGAATCTGGGCCCGCCATCGCTTCTTCATAGTTCGAAGGTTCACGTTGTCTAACAACATGATTTCCGTGACAGGGTTGCCATACCACTGGTGTGGAGCGTGTCCTTGTGGACCTCTGAGTTCAAGAGCAACTTGATCCAAGTACCTTGATCATCATCATTAATTTCCTCTCCAGTAGGTGTAGGCACCACAGGAACATTTTCCTGAGCTGCACTACTTTCCGGTTCAAGAGGTAGTACTTCATCGAGTTCTACTTTCCTCCCATTCACTCCTTTCGAGAGAAACTCTTTTTCCAGAAAGGATCCGTACTTGGCAACAAAGATCTTGACTTCGAATCTAAGGTAGAAGGTATACCCAATGGTTTCCTTAGGGTATCCTATGAAGACGCATTTTTCCGACTTGGGTTCGAGCTTTTCAGGTTGAAGTTTCTTGACATAAGCATCGCATCCCCAAACTTTTAGAAACGACAGCTTAGGTTTCTTCCCAAACCATAATTCATACGGTGTCGTCTCAACGGATTTAGACGGTGCCCTATTTAAAGTGAATGTAGCTGTCTCTAGAGCGTATCCCCAAAATGATAGCGGTAAATCGGTAAGAGACATCATAGATCGCACTATATCCAATAGAGTGCGATTACGACGTTCGGACACACCGTTACGCTGAGGAGTTCCAGGCGGCGTGAGTTGTGAAACGATTCCACATTTCCTTAAGTGTGTACCAAATTCGTGACTTAAATATTCTCCTCCACTATCCGATCGTAAGAATTTTATCTTTCGGTCACGTTGATTCTCTACCTCATTCTGAAATTCCTTGAACTTTTCAAAGGTCTCAGACTTGTGTTTCATCAAGTAGACATACCCATATCTACTCAAGTCATCAGTGAGAGTGAAACATAACGATATCCTCCGCGAGCCTCAACGCTCATTGGACCACACACATCGGTATGTATGATTTCCAATAAGTTGCTTGCTCGCTCCATTGTCCCGGAGAATGGAGTCTTGGTCATTTTTCCCATGAGGCATTGTTCGCATGTGTCAAATGATTCATAATCGAGAGACTCTAATAGTCCATCAGAATGGAGCTTCTTCATGCGCTTGACATTAATGTGACCAAGGCGGCAGTGCCACAAGTATGTGGGACTATCGTTATCAACTTTACATCTTTTGGTATTCACACTATGAGTATGTGTAATATTACGTTCGAGATTCATTAAGAATAAACCATTGACCATCGGAGCATGACCATAAAACATATCTCTCATATAAATAAAACAACCATTATTCTTAGATTTAAATGAGTAGCTATCTCGCATTAAACGAGATCCTGATAAAATGTTCATGCTCAAACTTGGCACTAAATAACAACTATTGAGGTTTAAAACTAATCCCGTAGGTAAATGTAGAGGTACCGTGCCGACGGCGATCACATCGACCTTGGAACCACTCCCGACGCGCATCGTCACCTCGTCCTTTGCCAGTCTCCGTTTATTCCGCAGCTCCTGCTGTGAGTTACAAATATGAGCAACGGCACGGTATCAAATACCTGGGAGTTACTACTTAGTCTTGGTAAGGTACACACCAATTACATGTATATCAAATATACCTTTAGTGTTGTCGGCCTTCTTGTCCGCTAAGTATTTGGGGCAGTTCCGCTTCCAGTGGCCCTTCCCTTTGCAATAAAAGCACTCTGTCTCAGGCTTGGGTCCATTCTTTGACTTCTTCCCGGCAACTTGCTTACTGGGCGTGGCAACATCCTTGCCGTCCTTCTTGAAGTTCTTCTTACCCTTGCCCTTTTTGAACTTAGTGGTTTTATTGACCATCAACACTTGATGTTCTTTCTTGATTTCAACCTCTGCTGACTTCAGCATTGAAAATACTTCGGGAATGGTCTTCACCATCCCCTCGCATATTGTAGTTCATCACAAAGCTCTTGTAGCTTGGTGGGAGCGATGAAGGATTCTGTCAATGACCGCCTCGTCCGAGAGGTTAATGTCCAGTGGGACAGGCGGTTGTGCAACCCAGACATTTTGAGTATGTGCTCCTTGATGAACTATTTTCCTCCATCTTACAACTATAGAACTTGTCGGAGACTTCATATCTCTCGACCCGGGCATGATCTTGGAAAACCATTTTCAGCTCCTCGAACATCTCATATGCTCCGTGTTGCTCAAAACGCTTTTGGAGCCTGACACATCCCAGATAGACCATGCATTAGGGTGTGCATCATGTTTAAATTTCATTTGAATTTGAAATGGGGAAGGCAGGAAACCCCAGAACACCCCCCTTAAAAGAACTAGGCTTTACTAAAATTATTTCAATGAATCCGAAATGCCCTTCAAAATGCTCATCCTCTTTGTTTGGGTACAGAACCCATGTCAAAGGAGGTGCACCATTTTCTAGGTCACCTAAGGGTTCTAGAATTAATCCACAAGTTTTTGAAATGAGCATTTCAAATTATGAAAAATATTTTAAATGTTCAAAATTGTCAAACCAAAATGTTTCATGTTGGGAATATTCCAACAAGTGACCAGGAGCATTTTGGTAATTTTAAAATAGTTTTGGTATTTTTAAAACCCCAACAGAGTTCTGAGAAAATAGAAAAACTTAAAAAAAAAAATGCTTACTGTCGCCGTGTTCGCCCACTGTGGCCAGCCCAAAGCAGCCCAATGAAGCTGCTTGGCTCGGCCAGCAGGCAACTGGTGTCCGGCCCGGCGCAGGCGCCGCGCCACGCAGCTGGCCGCCGCCTGCTTCACCCTCGCCGCTTCGCCGCCCTGGACGACCTCCGCGTCGTCGCCCCGACCCGCTGGACACCCCATTTCCCCCCTGCCTCCTCTCTCTCGCTCTCCCCCAACCTGGCCGACGCCATCGCCGACGCGCCACCGTCGACGCCGTGCTCCCCGCCGTCCATGCACCTCCCCACCATGTCCAGCAGCTCCGCTGCACCCCACTACCCCTAGCTAGCCGGGTCCCGCTCGCTCTAAGCACCCCGAAGCCACTACACCGACCTCGATCGAGCTCGAAGCCGCGGAGATCCCCATCGCCGTCGCCGCCGCATCAGACCGCCCCGACCCGGCGAGGCTCTCTACGGGTTCTTGTGAGCTGGCTACTCCCCCCCTCTCCGCTCTCTTCCTCTTGCACCACAACGAGCGCACGTCGATCACCCGAACCCACCACCGCGGAGCTCGTCGCCGACGAGGCTCCGGCCACCTAACGGCCACGCCACCGCGTCCATCGCACTCACCACGCCCCAACGGGCCTAACTATGCACTTCCCGCGCCTCGCCGAGCCCTCTAGCAACAAACCCGACATCACCCGAGCCCCGGCCGCCGCCCGACTCGTCGCCGGCGCCAACTCCGGCCACCCCTAACCCAACTAACCTCACCAATAGCCGCGGCTCACCTCCAGCTTCACGTAGATGCTCCCCGCGCTCCATTTGATGGCCGGAAAGTGCAAAAGCACTTTGCTCCATGCGCCTTGGCCTCGCCCGTGCTAGACGCCGCGAGTTGACCATCGACCACCGACAGTGGGCCTGCTGATCGTCTGCGAGTCAATGACGGTGGACCCCGGTTAACTAATTAGGATTAGTTCTAATTAATCTAATTAGTTAAACTAACCCTGACATGCGGGTCCCACTGGTCAGTTTGACCTGGACGACCCCGTTGACCCCTGACGTCACGCTGACCTCATGCTGACGCATTAATTCAAATTCTGGAATTATTTCTATATAATAAATTCAGAATATAAATCAAATTTCAAATGCTTATAACTTTTATTCTATAACTCCAAATGCAAAGATTTATATATGAAAATTATCAGAAAAATACACTCTATCCATTGGTACAGGTTTCATGCATGTTAAAACAAGTTAACTATGCTGAATAACCAGAATAAAATATTGCACCATTAGGACTAACTCAAATGAGCTATCATTTGAATCCTTGATTCAAATGAGTTCATCCCCTATTCTTTCAACTTGCATTAGGCCAACACACATCCATATTGCCATGTCATAGCATGCATCATATTGTTGCATATTGTTTGTATGTTTATTTCGGTGTGTTTTCATGATAGGTTCTGCCCCCGAAGATAACCTCGACTACCCATCTCGAAGGCAGTTCTCTACCCAGTTCCATCAGCAAGCAATTCATTGATCATTCCGATACAAACCCATGTTCTCGCTTCGCTCTCGTTTCTGCATTAAGACAACGCGATTCAACTGTTGTGTGCTGCGGTAGTTGAACCCACTTCCTTTGCATGACTGTCATTGCCACGGTAACTAGATGAAACCCACTAGTATGTGTAGGAGTTGATTGAGCCATGTTTGTGATTCCTACCATGCTATGCTTGCTATGCTTAGAGTTGTGTCAGTCGGCTCATCGGGATGATGAACTGGAGTGAAAGGTTGTGTTGGTTCGAGAGTGAAAGTGTTGAACACGATTTGGTAAAGGTATCGATGAGAGGCCATGTAGGAGTACATGGTGGGTTGTTTCATTGAAGCCGAACTTAAGAACTGAGATCTGTGTTTGTGATCCATGAACTAGTTACTACCACACATTGGGATCCTTAATTGACCCTCTCGGCTTCTTAACCACCCCTGTTCATAGTCCGGAGTTGCAAGTAGTTTCGGTGTTTGTAGTATCTTTGGGGGCGCACGCATAGCGCTGACCTTAGGGGTGGGTTGTGTTGCGGTAGGCACCGTGGCCCGGTGTACCGAGTGCCCGTTTGGTATCTCGGGAACCCTGCACACATCGTTCGGGCTGTATGGGAAACCTCGGCGGACTCCTACGGATGGAACCGAATAGGCGATAAACCTGGACTAGGGACTTGAGTGTTTAGGTAGGTGTGGCCGACACCCACGTTGGGCTTCCGCTTGAAGGTTCTTGAGTACATGTCGTGTAAACGGCGATAAGTGGTGAGCGTGTGTGAAGAAGTATACCCTGCGGGGTTGAATATGATCTATTGAATAGCCGTGTCCACGGAGAAGGACTTCGGGTTACCTATATCGGTTCATAGACAAGTAAATGGATACTACTAAAAGCCTCAAGATAAGTGTGAGTATCGTGGATGGCCCTCTCGGGGATGACGAGAGAGGATCCACGGTGGAGTATTGTGATGGTGATTAGTGGACTCGTGTGCGACAAAATGCTTTACAAAGTGTGTCACGTAGGATAGCTTAGCCAAGAGTCAAAGCTGGCTTCTGCAAATAACTCCACCTCCTTCTTGAGAATGTGCATGTATGATAGGATTACGTGGTAAGACTTCTTGAGTACTTTTGTACTCATGTTTGTAATCAATATTTTTCAGAGGACTATACTACCCCCTCCGACGGATTCTATGTAGATGTTGACTTCGACGAGTAAGCTAGCCACCCAGGTGGCGATCTAAGACTTGTGAAGGGCCATTGTAGATAGAAAGGCTCCAACAAGCTTTCTTTCTTTCTAGAGTCTGTACTCAGACATAATTTGCTTCCGCATGTGCTTGTATGATTGTATGACTTGAGTGTTGGGTCATGTGACCCCTGCCTGTATGAATATGTTATGTATGGCTCCTCGGAGCCTCTTAAATAAAGTACTTGAGTTGTAGAGTTTTGTTGTGATGCCTTGTTGTATTTACTCATATCGGGCATATTGCGTGTATGATTGAAATGCTTGGTATGAGTGGGATCCGACAAACTAGTTGTTTATCCTTGGCAGCCTCTCATATGGGAAATGTAGTCTCGTGCTTACGGCGATAGTAGTCCGCTACTGCCCGGTTCACGGAGTCTCGCTAGCCCAAAGACTACTGCTTGGACACTTGGTGGCGGCATGTGATTCATTTCGTTCCTATGTCTGTCCCTTCGGGAAATGTCACGCGGTGATACTAGGAGTCTGCCTAGCCTGCTACAGCCGGGATACCGGAGTCCTGTTAGCCAGTGCTACAGCCCGAGTTCATACGTTGATGACCGACATGCTCGAAGTGTTTCATGTATGCCTGTCCCCATAGGTTAGTGCGCTTTGGGTTCACGACTAGCCATGTCGGCCGGGTTCTTTGTCATGTGGATGCTAGCGACACTATCATATCGTGAGCCAAAAGGCATAAACGGTCCCGGGCCATGGTAAGGCGACACCCGTGGGAATACCGTGCGTGAGGCCGCAAAGTGATATGAGGTGTTACCAGCTAGGTCGATGTGACTTGGAATCGGGGTCCTGACAGCGTTGGCATCAGAGCAGGGCTGCCTGTAGGTCCGCTAAGCCAAACTGGTCGAAGTTGAGTCTAGAAATGCTTTAGTTATATGTAGGGGAATTGATTGTGGGAGGGAACGTAAGGCTCTTTTTACTCCTTTACCTTATGCCTCTGATCTGAGTCATCCTCTTCTCATTCGACGTGGGTATAGGACTAGGCTCTCTTCTCTCTATCAGGTTCACGTGTTACTAATCCGTAGTAACTTATAGGATTGTTGGTTACATCCTCAGTTCAGTGCTACTAAATTTTAGTATGCTATCTTTTGAACCAGAACCTTGATATGATGTTGTTGAGTGGTTTTGCAATCTGATTTTGAATGTCTCAAATCTGATTTTGAGCATTTACAGATGTTATGCTGCCCGATTTTCCCTAGAAATTCTAATGCCTTTGCATTGTGGCTGTGCTTTCAGATGGCCACCCGTTCCCAGAACCAAGTGGTTCGCCTGACTCGTTGCATTGATGTGTGCGGTCACACGGCCATGTTGGTTAGGGTGATGATTGAGGCTGGTTATCGATGGTATCCTGAATATACCGTCGAGGAGCAGTTTAGGGATTTCAATCAAAGCCAATACTTATGCACGGTTCGGATTTATCCATCCTATCCCGGAGCTACTGAGCCACTTCACTGTTCTTATGGGCTCGGAATCACTATTGGAATGTCTGTACAAGATGCAGCCTATTCCATGATGACTATTATTCGAGCCAGGACTGCTTTGCTGAGCAACACTGATTTCCGCTATATGCCAGCATCCCTTCCTGGGGCGCATGGCTACCTTCAGGGTTTGTACAGCGATGCATCCCATGAGGACTCACTCCTTCGCACTACTACCGAAGTTCTTTGGAGGACAAGGACCGTGAGAACCGGGCCTTGCGTATGGAGTTTTTAATGCCCGATCGACCACCTGGGCTACTCGACTAGGTTTGCACTGCCGTGCAAGCGGATATATGGACATGAGAGACTTGTACCTGTGCGGGCGAGTCTGCGGACTTCATGGAGTGGCGTGAGGTTGGAGGCATCACTCCTCCTCGTGGGCCGCCTGCCACCGTTTGTTGGTCCACGGCCACATCCGAGTCCTTATGGTCCACAGGCCCCAGATTGTCTGCATTTCAGGACGATCATGTTCCACTTCAGTGCAGGTGGTGACTTCTATGAGGACTACTATGGAGCTGCACGAGATAGTAGTAGTATTCCTAGTATGGTAATAGTTGTGTTTCCACCGTCTGCGTGACTCGTGGAATACGACTTAGTGTGTATCGTTCCGGAAGTGTAGAAAAATAATGTATAGGAGTTGGAATGCTTCCGATGAGATGTAACGCCTTTCCTTATAGTTGTACTCCGTCAGGCTTGTACTAAACTATGAATGGTGTGTATGACCGATGGTATATATATATATGGCAGTTTTATATTACCATGTCATACGGATGAACATCTTTGCATTCCATGTTGTCCATTACCTTCCGCACTTCCTTGTTAAATTCTGCCATCCTGGTTTAAACCTTTGCTTTGTCTCCCAGGATGGTCAACACTCGAAATACTCCTGCTACTCCAGAGCAGGGAGAAGCCAGTGCAGCCAGAAATGTGAATCT
Source organism: Aegilops longissima (assembly GCA_021605205.1). Classification (NCBI taxonomy): domain Eukaryota; kingdom Viridiplantae; phylum Streptophyta; class Magnoliopsida; order Poales; family Poaceae; genus Aegilops; species Aegilops longissima. The sequence continues at coordinate 292,047,053 of CM038678.1, forward strand.
GCCGCAACCGCCATCTTTGGCCGAGGTGATCTTTGAAGCGAACATAATAAGCTGAAACCAACCGCTTATTGGAGCGGATTGAACAAAACACAGCACGCCAGCCAAGAAACGATGGGGTTTCACTCAATGATTTCGTCAAGCTTTATCCTCCAAAGTTCAAATGTTCCGTCGAGCCTCTCGACGCAGATGATTAGCTCGCGAGATCCACCACAAGCTGCGTTCCATAACGTGGCTGAGGCTGACAAGGTTACCTTTGCCGCCTATCATCTGGAAGGCCCTGCCAGTCTCTGGTGGGAAAATTATGAGGCTATGCGTCCGGCTGGACAAGTTACAACTTGGGATGAATTCAGTGCCGCCTTCCGTGAGCACCATATTCCAGAAGGTCTTATGGACCGCAAACGTGAGGAATTTTGCAGTTTCACCCAAGGCAGGCTGACAGTGGATGCCTACAGCCGTGAATTTGGGAGGTTAGCACGTTATGCTCCCGAAGAAGTTTCTACCGATGCTAAGAAGCAGGCAAGGTTCCGCAAGGGACTTAGCCCTGAGCTACGCCGAGATCTCCGTCTGCATGAATGTACCTCTTCTCGGAAGCTAGTCAATAAGGCTATCGGTAGCAAATCTGGGCAGACTGATTTTGAGGCTTCACATAAGCACATCCGTGATTACGGATCGTCATCCTCTGGATCCCGAAGCGCGGGTTTGGGTTCCAAATACTGCTCTACCACCTAGGTTCACCCCGAGGCCATCCTTCGCGCCTCGCCCCAACCAACCGTATTTTCCACCCAAGACTTATGGAGGTCCAACTGCTAGTGCTGCTCCACGTCCAAATGTGATCACTTGCTTCAAGTGTGGAGAGACAGGCCACTATATCCGAGAGTGTCCCCGAACAACCCCAATCAAGCTGGAAAGTCTGTTGGCGTGGCAAGCCAGCAGGAAAGGTTCCCTATGCTAAGCCGGTTGCCACCGCCGTGGCCATGTCAACTATGTCTCTCGCTGAAGAAACCTATGAGGATCCCAACGCCGTCCTCGATGCGCTTCTTGTTAATTGCCATCCGCAACTGTTCTATTTGATCTTGGAGCATCTCATTCATTTATTTCGAGAGCTATGCTCGATTGCACAACACCACATTCTCGTGACATGCCTACCTCCATGGAAATTCAAACTCCTGGTTCTAGATGGCAAACCTCTAGAATAAGTCATGGGAATGAAATTCTTGTCGACAGATTAGTCTTTCTTGCATCTCTAATAGCTCTCAAGTCCTCGGACATAAACATCATCTTGGGTATGGACTGGATGTCGCCCATTATGCTAAGATTGATTGCTCTACTAGAACTGTTCAACTTACCCATCCTTGGGCAAAAGCGGTGGATGTTTTAACCCGAGTGTCTAAGCGCCACTTTACTCCTTAAATGCCAACCCTCTTCCGGACCTCGAAGATATTCCGGTAGTCCGTGATTTCCGGATGTCTTTCGGAAGAACTGCCAGTGTTCCACCGCGGGGATGTCGAGTTCGTGATAGATCTTATTCCGGAACCGTCCCAATCTCTAGAAGACCTTATAAGATGGCACCCTAGAACTAGCTGAACTTAAGAAACAACTCGATGAGTCCTTGCAAAAGGTTTCATCCGTCCTAGTTCATCTCCATGGGCTTGCCCGTCCTCTTCGTCAAGAAGAAGGATGGTACGGATCGGATGGTTGTAGATTACCGACCATCAATTTGGTCACTATCAAGAACAAGTATCCGCTCCCGGGATCAACGACCTGTATGATCAGCTCATTGGATCCTCGATCTTTTCAAGATGGATTTGAGGTTGGGCTACCATCAAATCAAAATCAAAACGGGACATTCCTAAAGCGGCCTTTGTCACTCGTTATGGCCAATACTGAGTACACCGTCATGTCCTTCGGATTAACCAATGCTCCAGCCACTTTCTCTCGGTTAATGAACTCAATCTTCATGGAGTATTTGGATAAATTAAGTCGTGGTATACCTCGATGATATACTCATCTACTCCAAGAATGAGGAAGAACATGCGAACATCTAAGGCTAGTATTGATGAAACTTGAGAGCACCGCCTTTATGCCAAATTCTCTAAATGTGAATTCGGTTGCGAAGTGACCTATCTAGGACATGTAATCTCTGGTAAGGGTATTGCTGTCAATCCCGAAGCGAAGTTCAAGCCGTCCTTGATTGGACTCCACCGAATCGGTCAAGCAAGTTCGGAGTTTCCTCGGTTTAGCGAGCTATTGCCGCCGCTCCGTCGAGAATTCTCTAAAGTTGCTAAACCTCTAACCGAACTCCTCAAGAAAGATAAGAAGTTGAATGGGCGCCATAAAGGCGAGATCAGCTTTCAGAACTGAAAAGGCGCGACATCTGCTCCGCACTTGTTCCACCAGATTTCTCTAAGGACTTTATTATCTATTGCGGCGCCTCGCGACAAGGACTAGGTTGCATACTCATGCAAGATCGTCATGTGATTGCCTCACGCATCTCGGCGATTCGTCCACATGAGGATAACTATCCCCACACGATCTAGAGCTTGCAGCATGGTTCATGCACTCAAAACCTGGCGACATTACCTTACGGGTAATCGTTGCGAAATCTACACTGATCACCAAAGTCTGAAATATATCTTCACCCAACCGGATTTGAATCTCGGCAAAGGCGTTGGGTCGAGTTGATACAGATTTCGACTTAGGAATATCCTACACCCTGTGCAAAGCCAATGTCATGGCTGGCGACTAAGTCATAAATCTTATTGTAACAATCTGATGTTACAACAAAGTCAACCAATTCTCCACGAGGAATTCCGTAGCTTAATCTTCACATTGTTCCTCGAGGATACCTTTCCACCCGGTGGCGAAACCTGACCTTACGGATCGAATCATAGCTGCTCGGCGGTGTGATAGAGGATATCTCGGATCAAGGAGAACATCGCTAGCGGAGCTGCTAAATGTTTCTCCATAGATGAACAGTGTTGTCTTCTTTGAAAACCGCTTGGTGGTTCCCAAGAAACAACAGCTACGGCAATTGATCCTTAAGGAAGCTCATGACTCTCCTCTCACCATTCATCCTGGTAGTACTAAAATGTATCAAGATCTCGCGAGGTTTTGGTGGACTAGGATGAAGAGAGAAATCGCTCAATACATTGCTAATCTGCGGCGTCGTCGTCGAGTTAAGCGAGCATCAACGGCCTGCTGGTACCCTTCAACCTTTGGAAATTCCTGAATGGAAATGGGATAAAATCGGTATGGATTTCATTACCGGGTTTCCCAGGACCAAGAGAGGGAATAACGCTATCTTCGTTGTTGTTGATCGTCTTTCCAAAGTAGCCCACTTCCTACCTGTTCGTGAGAGTATAACCGCTAGCCAGCTAGCTGAATTGTACATCTCTCGAATAGTGTCTCTTCATGGTATTCCATTGGAGATTAACTCAGACCGTGGTAGTCTTTTCACCTCTCGATTTTGGGAAAGTTTCCAAAATGCTATGGGAACTCGTCTCTCCTTTAGCACCGCTTTTCATCCCCAATCAAGTGGTCAAGTAGAACGAGTCAATCAAATCCTAGAGGATATGCTTGAGCTTCATCATCTCTTCGGCATGAATTGGGAGAAATGCCTTCCATTCGCCGAGTTCGCTTATAACAATAGTTATCAAGCCAGCTTGGGCAAAGCCCCTTTCGAAGTTCTTTATGGACGGAAATGTCGAACGCCTCTTAACTGGTCGAAACCGGGGAGAGACAACTCTTTGCCCGGATATGATTCAGAAGAAGTGAAAGAGCAAGTTCGCGTCATTCGTGAGAAACTGAAAACAGCCCAATCTCGTCAAAAGAGCCAATATGACCGCAAGCATAAGCCTATGGCTTATGAAATTGGCGAGAAGGCTTACCTTCGGGTTACCCCTCTAAAGGAACCCATCGATTGATATCAAAGGCAAGTTGGCTCCTCGTTACATTGGACCCTTTCGCATTCTTGCCAAGCGAGGGAAGTTGCCTACCAATTGGCACTACCTCCGCATCTTTCCAGAGTCCATGATGTCTTCCACGTTTCCCAACTCAGGCGTTGCTTCTCGGATCCTATCCGTGAAGTGGACCACGAAACGCTTGATCTCCAAGATAACCTCACCTATCGAGAATATCCCGTTCGTATTCTCGATCAAGCCGAGCGTACCACTCGACGTCGGAATATCAAGTTTCTAAAAGTTCAATGGTCAAACCATTCCGAGCAAGAGGCAACTTGGGAAAGGGAGGATCGTCTTCGACTTGAGTATCCCACCTTTTTCGCATCAGATCCTAAATCTCGGGACGAGATTCTTTTGAGTGGGGGTGAGTTGTCACATCCCAGATAGACCATGCATTAGGGTGTGCATCATGTTTAAATTTCATTTGAATTTGAAATGGGGAAGGCGAAACCCCGAACACCCCCTTAAAAGAACTAGGGTTTACTAAAAATTATTTCAATGAATCGAAATGCCCTTCAAAATGCTCATCCTCTTTGTTTGGGTTCAGAACCCATGTCAAAGGAGGTGCACCATTTTCTAGGTCACCTAAGGGTTCTAGAATTAATCCACAAGTTTTGAAATGAGCATTTCAAATTATGAAAAATATTTTAAATGTTCAAAATTGTCAAACCAAAATGTTTCATGTTGGGAATATTCCAACAAGTGACCAGGAGCATTTTGGTAATTTTAAAATAGTTTTGGTATTTTTAAAACCCCAACAGAGTTCTGAAAATAGAAAAACTTAAAAAAAATGCTTACTGTCAGCCTGTGTTCGCCCACCTGCCCTGCCCAGCCCAAAGAGCCATGGCCAATAGCTGCTTGGCTCGCCGCAGCAGCCTGGTCTTGGCCGGCGAGCGCAGGGCGCCACGCAGCTGGCCGCCGCCTGCTTCACCTCGCGCCGCTTCGCCTGGGCGACCTCCGCGTCGTCGCCCGACCCCTGGACACCCCATTTCCCCCTGCCTCCTCTCTCGCTCTCCCCAACCTGGCCGACGCCATCGCCGACGCGCCACCGTCGACGCCGTGCTCCCGCCATCCATGCTCCTCCCCACCATGTCCAGCAGCTCCGCCGCACCCACTACCCCTAGCTAGCGGGTCCCGCTCGCTCTAAGCACCCAAAGCCACTACACCGACCTCGTCGAGCTCAAGCCGCCGGAGATCCCCATCGCCGTCGCCGCCCGCATCAGACCGCCCCGACCCCACGAGGCTCTCACGGGTTCACTTGTGAGCCTGGCTACTCCCCGTCCTCTCCGCTCTCTTCCTCTTGCACCACAAGCAGCGCACGTCGATCACCCGAACCCGCCCGCGGAGCTCGCCGCCGACGAGGCTCGGCCACCTAACGGCCACGCCACGCGTCCATCGCACTCACCACGCCCCAACGGGCCTAACTATGCACTTCCCGCGCCTCGCCGAGCCCTCTAGCAACAAACCCGACATCACCCGAGCCCCGGCCGCCGCCCGACTCGTCGCCGGCGCCAACTCCGGCCACCCCTAACCCAACTAACCTCACCAATAGCCGCGGCTCACCTCCAGCTTCACGTAGATGCTCCCCGCGCTCCATTTGATGGCCGGAAAGTGCAAAAGCACTTTGCTCCGCCGCGCCTGGCCTCGCCGGCGGCTAGACGCCGGCGAGTTGACCACTGACCACCGACCGTGGGCCCTGTTGACTGTCTGAGTCAATGACAGGTGGACCCCCGGTTAACTAATTAGGATTAGTTCTAATTAATCTAATTAGTTAAACTAACCCTGACATGCGGGTCCCACTGGTCAGTTTGACCTGGACGACCCCGTTGACCCCTGACGTCACGCTGACCTCATGCTGACGCATTAATTCAAATTCTGGAATTATTTCTATATAATAAATTCCAGAATATAAATCAAATTTCAAATGCTTATAACTTTTATTCTATAACTCCAAATGCAAAGATTTATATATGAAAAATTATCAGAAAAATACACTCTATCCATTGGTACAGGTTTCATGCATGTTAAAACAAGTTAACTATGCTGAATAACCAGAATAAGATATTGCACCATTAGGACTAACTCAAATGAGCTATCATTTGAATCCTTGATTCAAATGAGTTCATCCCTGTTCTTTCAACTTGCATTAGGCCAACACACATCCATATTGCCATGTCATAGCATGCATCATATTGTTGCATATTGTTTGTATGTTTATTTGATTGTGTTTTCATGATAGGTTCTACGCCTGAAGATAACCTCGACTACCCATCGAAGGGCAGTTCTCTACCCCAGTTCCATCGGGCAAGCAATTCATTGATCATTCCGATACAAACCCATGTTCTCGCTTCGCTCTCGTTTACTGCATTAAGACAACGCGATTCAACTGTTGTGTGCTGCGGTAGTTGAACCCACTTCCTTTGCATGACTGTCATTGCCACGGTAACTAGATGAAACCCACTAGTATGTGTAGGAGTTGATTGAGCCATGTTTGTGATTCCTACCATGCTATGCTTGCTATGCTTAGAGTTGTGTCAGGTCGGCTCATCGGGATGATGAACTGGAGTGAAAGGTTGTGTTGGTTCGAGAGTGAAAGTGTTGAACACGATTTGGTAAAGGTATCGATGAGAGGCCATGTAGGAGTACATGGTGGGTTGTTTCATTGAAGCCGAACTTAAGAACTGAGATCTGTGTTTGTGATCCATGAAACAGTTACTACCACACATTGGGATCCTTAATTGACCCTCTCGGCTTCTTAACCACCCTGTTCATAGTCCGGGAGTTGCAAGTAGTTTCGGTGTTTGTAGTATCTTTGGGGGCCATGCATAGCGCTGACCTTAGGGGTGGGTTGTGTTGCGGTAGGCACCGTGGGTCGTGTACCGAGTGCCCGTTTGGTATCTCGGGAACCCTGCACACATCGTTCGGGCTGTATGGGAAACCTCGGCGGACTCCTACGGATGGAACCCGAATAGGCGATAAACCTGGACTAGGGACTTGAGTGTTTAGGTAGGCTGTGGCCGACACCCACGTTGGGCTTCCGCTTGAAGGTTGCAGTACATGTCGGTAAACGACGATAAGTGGTGAGCGTGTGTGAAGAAGTATACCCTGCAGGGTTGAATATGATCTATTGAATAGCCGTGTCCACGGAGAAGGACTTCGGGTTACCTATATCAGTTCATAGACAAGTAAATGGATACTACTAAAAGCCTCAAGATAAGTGTGAGTATCGTGGATGGCCCTCTCGGGGATGACGAGAGAGGATCCACGGTGGAGTATTGTGATGGTGACTAGTGGACTCGTGTACGACAAAATGCTTTACAAAGTGTGTCACGTAGGATAGCTTAGCCAAGAGTCAAAGCTGGCTTGCTGCAAATAACTCCACCTCCTTCTTGAGAATGTGCATGTATGATAGGATTACGTGGTAAGACTTCTGAGTACTTTTGTACTCATGTTTGTAATCAATATTTTTGAGAGGACTATACTACCCCCTTCGACGGATTCTATGTAGATGTTGACTTCGACGAGTAAGCTAGCCACCCAGGTGGCGATCTAAGACTTGTGAAGGGCCATTGTAGATAGAAAGGCTCCAACAAGCTTTCTTTCTTTCTAGAGTCTGTACTCAGACATAATTTGCTTCCGCATGTGCTTGTATGATTGTATGACTTGAGTGTTGGGTCATGTGACCCCTACCTGTATGAATGTGTTATGTATGGCTCCTCGGAGCCACTTAAATAAAGTACTTGAGTTGTAGAGTTTTGTTGTGATGCCTTGTTGTATTTACTCATATCGGGCATATTGCGTGTATGATTGAAATGCTTGGTATGAGTGGGATCCGACAAACTAGTTGTTTATCCTTGGCAGCCTCTCATATGGGGAAATGTAGTCTCGTGCTTCTGAGCGATAGTAGTCCGCTACAGCCGGTTCACGGAGTCCTGCTAGCCCAAACACTACTGCTTGGACACTTGGTGGCGGCATGTGATTCATTTCGTTCCTATATCATCCCTTCGGGAAATGTCGCGGTGATACTCGAGTCCTGCCTAGCCTGCTACAGCCGGGATACCGGAGTCCTGTTAGCCAGTGCTACAGCCCGAGTTCATACGTTGATGACCGACATGCTCGAAGTGTTTCATGTATGCCTGTCCCCATAGGTTAGTGCGCTTTGGGTTCACGACTAGCCATGTCGGCCCGGGTTCTTTGTCATGTGGATGCTAGCGACACTATCATATCGTGAGCCAAAAGGCGCAAGCGGTCCGGGCCATGGTAAGGCGACACCGTGGGAATACCGTGCGTGAGGCGCAAAGTGATATGAGGTGTTACCAGCTAGGTCGATGTGACTTGGAATCGGGGTCTGACAGAGCCCGGTTCTAAGCTGTAAAGCATGCCGCACTGAGCGAGGGGTAATCATCAGACGAGACTGCCAAGCATTCATAATGTCTTGGTTCTTCAGGATGGGTGCATCACCTAGCGGTGCTTCTAGGACATATTGTTTCTTGGCTGCTATGAGGATGATCCTCAGGTTTCGGACCCAGTCCGAATAGTTGCTGCCATCGTCTTTCAGCTTGGTTTTCTCTAGGAACGTGTTGAAGTTCATGGTGACATGAGCGTTGGCCATTTGATCTACAAGACATTTTGCAAAGATTCTAGACTAATGTTCATGATAATTAAGTTCATCTAATCAAATTATTTAATGAACTCCCACTCAGATTTTGACATCCCTCTAGTCATCTAAGTGTTACATGATCCGAGTCGACTAGGCCGTGTCCGATCATCACGTGAGACAGACTAGTCATCGTCGGTGAACATCTCCATGTTGATCGTATCTTCCATCGACTCATGTTCGACCTTCGGTCTCTTGTGTTCGAGGCCATGTCTGTACATGCTAGGCTCGTCAAGTTAACCCTAAGTGTTTATGCATGTGTAAAACTGTCTTACACCCGTTGTATGTGAGCGTAAGGATCTATCACACCCGATCATCACGTGGTGCTTGAAGCAGCGAACTTTAGCAGCGGTGCACAGTTAGGGGAACACTTTCTTGAAATTATCATAAGGGATCATCTTATTTACTACCGTCGTTCTAAGTAAACAAGATGCATAAAACATAATAAACATCACATGCAATTATATAAGGTAGTGACATGATACGGCCAATATCATATAGCTCCTTTGATCTTCATCTTCGGGGCTCCATGATCATCTTGTCACCGGCATGACACTATGATCTCCATCATCATGATCTCCATCATCGTGTCTCCATGAAGTTGCTCTCCAACTATTACTTCTACTACTATGGCTAACACGTTTAGAAATAAAGTAAAGTAATTTACATGGCGTTGAATCAATGACTCGCAGGTCATACAATAATTAAGACAACTCCTATGGCTTCTGCCGGTTGTCATACTCATCGACATGCAAGTCGTGATTCCTATTACAAGAACATGATCTCATACATCATAATATATCATTCATCATTCATCACAACTTCTGGCCATATCACATCACATGACAATTGCTGCAAAAACAAGTTAGGCGTCCTCTAATTGTTGTTGCATCTTTTACGTGGCTGCAATTGGGTTCTAGCAAAACGTTTTCTTACCTCGAATAACCACAATGTGATTTTTCAACTTCTATTTACCCTTCATAAGGACCCTTTTCATCTAATCCGCTCCAACTAAAGTAGGAGAGCAGACACCCGCTAGCCACCTTATGCAACTAGTGCATGTCAGTCGGTGGAACCTGTCTCACGTAAGCGTACGTGTAAGGTCGGTCCGGCCGCTTCATCCCACAATACCACTGAAGCAAGAAAATACTAGTAGCGGCAAGCAAGTTGACAAGATCTCGCCCACAACAAAATTGTGTTCTACTCGTGCAATAGAGAACTACGCATAGACCTAGCTCATGATGCCTTTGTTGGGGAGCGTTGCAGAAAATTAAAAATTTCCTACGGTTTCACCAAGATCCATCTATGAGTTCATCTAAGCAACGAGTCATGGAGAGAGATTGCATCTACATACCACTTGTAGATCGCGTGCGAAGCGTTTACTAGAGCGTGGATGATGGAGTCGTACTGCCGTGATCCAAATCACCGATGACCCGAGTGCGAGCAGACGGCACCTCGCGTTCAACACACGTCACGGAGGCGGATGGCGTCTCCTCCTTCTTGATCCAGCAAGGGGAAGGAGAGGTCGAAGAAGATGGCTCGGCAGCAGCTCGGCGGCGTGGTGGTGGTGGAGCAGCAGATACTCGGCAGGCTTCGCCAAGCTTCGTGGCGGAGGAGGAAGAGGTGTAGCGAGGGGAGGAGGCGCAGAACTTTGGGGTGCGGCTGCCTCCCCCTCCCTTTATATAGGCCCCTGGGGCGCCCGGCCTGGAGATCTAATCTCCCAAGGGGGGCGGCGGCCAAGGGGGGTGGAGTGCCCCCCAAGGCAAGTGGGGCGCCCCCCCCTCCCCCACCCTAGGGTTTCAACCCTAGGCACAGGGGGTAGGCCAAAGGGGGCGCACCAGCCCACTATGGGCTGGTTCCCCTCCCCACGTCAGCCCATGGGGCCCTCTGGGATGGGTGGCCCCACCCGGTGGACCCCTGGGACCCTTCCGGTGGTCCCGGTACAATACCGGGTGACCTCGAAACTTTCCCGATGGCTGAAACAACACTTCCTATATATAATTCTTTACCTCCGGACCATTCCGGAACTCCTCATGACGTCCGGGATCTCATCCGGGACTCCGAACAACATTCGGTTTACTGCATACTCATATTCATACAACCCCAGCGTCACCGAACCTTAAGTGTGTAGACCCTACGGGTTCGGGAGACACGTAGACATGACCGAGACGGCTCTCGGGCAATAACCAACAGCGGGATCTGGATACCCATGTTGGCTCCCACATGATCCTCGATGATCTCATCGGATGAACCACGATGTCGAGATTCAAACAACCCGTATACAATTCCTTTGTCAATCGGTATGTTACTTGCCCGAGATTCGATCGTCGGTATCCCAATACCTCGTTCAATCTCGTTACCGGCAAATCACTTTACTCAAATCCGTAATGCATGATCCCGTGACCGGACACTTGGTCACTTTGAGCTCATTATGATGATGCACTACCGAGTGGGCCTGTGATACCTCTCCGTAACACGGGTGACAAATCCGATCTCGATCCATGTCAACCCAACAGACACTTTCGGAGATACCATGTAGTGTACCTTTATAGTCACCCGATTACGTTGTGGCGTTTGGTACACCCAAAGCACTCCTACGGTATCCGGGAGTTACACGATCTCATGGTCTAAGGAAGAGAAACTTGACATTGGAAAAGCTCTAGCGAAACGAACTACACGATCTTGTGCTATGCTTAGGATTGGGTCTTGTCCATCACATCATTCTCCTAATGATGTGATCCCATTATCATTGACATCCAATGTCCATAGTCAGGAAACCATGACTATCTATTGATCAACGAGCTAGTCAACTAGAGGCTTACTAGGGACATATTGTGGTCTATGTATTCACACGTGTATTACGATTTTCGGATAATACAATTATAGCATGAATAAAAGACAATTATCATGAACAAGGAAATATAATAATAATCCTTTTATTATTGCCTCTCGGGCATATTAACAACAAACATTTCCCCGAAGGGACAGACACAGGAACGAAGTGAAACACATGCCGGCCAGTCAAGTGTCCTGAGCAGTAGTGATGGGCTAGCAGGACTCCGGTGAACCGGGCTGTAGCGGACTACTATGGCTCAAGGAAGCACTAGACTACATTTCCCCATAAGAGAGGCTGCCAAGGATAAACAACTAGATTGTCGGATCCCACAGATACCAAGCATTTCAAACATACACACAATATGCTCGATATGTGTAAATACAACATGGCATCACAACATAACTCTATGACTCAAGTATTTATTCATTAGGCTCCGAGGAGCGAGATATTACAAACATGGGTCTCTCGACCCATCATTCATAGCGTACAAGTCAAACACATGCGGAAGCTTAACATGTCTGAGTACAAACAACTATAAATGAAGAAGGCTGAGAAGCCTGACTATCTACCAGATCCTGCCGAGGGCACAAGATCGTAGCTGAGGTAACAAGCTAAACGTCGAAGTCCACGTAGAACTACTAGCGAGACTGAAGTCTCTCTGCAAAAATATAAAATAGGCAAACGTGAATACAAATGTACTCAGCAGGACTTACATCAGAACTAACTACATATGCATCATTATCAACAAAGGGGGCCGGTGGTGGAGTTTAACTGCAGCAAGCCAGCTTTGACTCGGTGGCTATCCTAAACTACGACTGCAAGTAACTCTTTTGAGGTGGCGCACACGAGTCCACATATTCACCATATCAATACACCACTATGGATCCGCTCCCGTCTCCCTACGAGAATGCCATCCATAGCACTCACGCTTATCTTGCGTATTTTAGAGTATCCACTTTCACTTGTCTATGAACTGTTATAGGTAACCCAGATGTCCTTCACCGCGGACACGGCTATTCGAATAGATCATTTATAACCCTGCAGGGGGTGTACTTCTTCACACACGCTCTCACCACTTATCGCCGTTTACACGACATTGACTCGGCAACCTTCAAGCGGAAGCCCAGCGAGGGTGTCGGCCACGCCCTACCTAAACACTCAAGTCCCTAGTCCAGGTTTATCGCCTATTCGGGTTCCATCCGCAGGGAGTCCGACCGAGGTTTCCACTAACAGCCCCGAACGATGTGTGCAGGATTCCCGAGACACCAAACGGGTGAATCGGTACATCGTGCCACGTGCCTACCGCAACACAGCCCACCCCTAAGGTCAGGTGCTGCATGCCCCTGACTTACTACAAACACGAAACTACTTTGCAACTCCCGGACAGAGGACATGGGTGGTTAAGAAGCCGAGAGAGTCAATTAAGGATCCCAATGTGTGGTAGTTACTGTTTCATGGATCACAAACACAGAACTCAGTTCCTGAGGACGGCTGAAATGAGACAACCCACCATGTACTCCTACATGGCCTCTCACCGCTACCTTTACCAAATCGTGTTCACACACTTAGCTCACACACAGTAGGACATGTTCACACACCATTCCAATTCATTCCCGATGAATCAGACCTGACTCAACTATAAGCGATGAGCAGGCATGACAAACAAGCATGAATGAGTAGGCTGTGAGGCTCAAACAACTCCTACTCATGCTAGTGGGTTTCATCTAATTCTTGTGGAATGACAGGTCATGCGAGAGGATAGAGGGCTCAGCTAGCGCAGCAAGTAGCAGATGAATCGTTGTTGTCCTAATGCAGTAAAAAGAGAGCGGGGCGAGAGAGTGGGATTGTATCGGAATGAACAAGGGGTTTTTGCTTGCCTGGCACTTCTGAAGATAATATAGTTCTTCATCGGTGTCATTGAATACGTCATTGGAACATCGTCTACCGGGAGGGGATAACACCGGAAAAAAAAGAAAGAACACAATCAATGCAATGAAACAATATGATGCATGAATGTGACATGGCAATATGCTGTGGTTTGAGCTAATGCAACTAGCAACAGATTAAATGAAGATGGTTTGAATACAAGATTCAAATTCAAACTCCATATGTGATTATTCAAATGCCATTTAATTGATATGACCTGATCAGCAGGTATAAGTTGTTTAAACATTGATGAAAATGGTACAAATGGATAGATTGGATTTTTCTGATCATTTTTCATATATAATTTATTTCATTTGGAGTTAGGTTGAATTTCTATGATTTTTAGAAGTTTTGGGCATTTTCTGGAATTTCTTGAATAAGGATAAATCCAGAAAAGGGCATTCTTACATCGACATTGCATCATCTTGACCTCAAAGAGGTCAACAAAGCGGGCTCAGGTCAAACCTGACGGTGGGGTCCTTTGAGTCGATGTTGAAAGGCTGATTAGTGTCCACGACATATGGGCCCGATTAACGGCCACGTCGGTGGGTCAATTAAAGCGTGGGGCGATCAGCGTGTGGCGTGGCGGTCGGTGACACATGGGGCCCGTGGGGGTTAGTTTAATCTAAACGCAAATAAAACCTGGGTTAGTTAGGGCGTGGGGCCCAGATGTCATTGTCATATGGTTAACTAATGGCATCATTAGTGCTAAACTAATCAGCCACGTCAGCGGTTAGCGACGGCGGTGACCGGAGCACGACGGCGCTCGCCGTGCGGCCAACTCCGGCGTTGGCTGGACGCGCGGCTGGGTGCGTTCGAAAGCCCGCGGTGTGGCGCATCTACTGGTGGCCGCGGTGTGCATTGGGGCGGCCTGTAAGGGCAGCGGCGACGAGCAAGGCGGCGGCCGGAGCTCGGAGATGTGCGGTGCGGAACTGCGAGTGCAAGAGGCAAGGGGAGGCGCTAGCGAGGCTCAGCGCGGGGCGGCAAACTCGGTGGACACGCACCCGGGACCAAATGGTCACCAGAACATCGTCGGCGGTGAGTACGGGTGGCAGCGGGTTTCGGACGTCGGCGAAGCGGCAGCTGCGGCGTGCAAAGGAGAGAACGGAGAGGGGGAGAAGGATCAGTAGCTCACGGCGGTTGCGGCCAGGCGTCCAGCGAGCTCGAGGAAGGCGAGCTAAGCGGGCGGCGAGCCGATCTCCGGCGGCTGAGGAGGAAAATGTCGGGCGGCGCTTGAGGCTCTTCGATCGCATGGCTCGGTGAGGTGGTCGTGGAAGAAGTGGCGGATCTTACAGGTGCATCGGCGTGGGGTGGCGGTGGTCGCGCGAGCACGCGGCGCCCTCTGTGCTTCGGGAAGAGAGGGGAGGGAGAGGAGGAGAGGAGGAGCTGCTGGGCGTGAGAGAGAGGTCGGCGCGTGGGCGTCGTGGAGCCGTCAAGGCGTTAGCGAAGCGAGGAGGTGGCGGCGCGGCGGCGGCAGGCAGCAGCCTGCACTGCTCTCTTGGAGGTCGGTGATGGCGGCACTATGGGCGATGGGCGCCTGATCTTTGGGCCAGGTGAGGCGCTAGATGGGCTCTGTGCGGGTAGGTGGCAGGTGAGTCTCTGCTCTTTCCTTTTCTTTCTCTTTTCTAATTCGACATTTGTTTACGGCCTTAGAAAAAATGGCTGGGCACTTTCAAAAATCATCAAACTACTCATGCCTTTGTATAGAATATATCCAACGACAAACATTTTGGTTTAAGATTATTTGGACATTTAAATTATTTTATAACATTTAACTGCCCAAATGCAATTAAGTATGATTTAATTGAGCCCAAATATGTCATGGAAAATGTGCATCACCTCTGATTCTTGCTTCCAGCATTTTCCAAAATGATGAACATTTTGAAAGCCATTTGGATTCTTGAAAATATTTTAGTTGAACCTAGTGAATTCCTTTGATGCTAGGGTTTAGGAAATCCCCATTTCTAGTTTCTTTAAATTTAAACATGCTGCATGAATGCTTATGCAGAGTCAAGCAAGGACTAAGCTAGGGCTGTGACACGTGGTGAATTGCCTCAGGGGCTGATGATGAACAATACAAAGGGAGAACAGCCTCGCGAGGGGCTGTTCTTGAGCTGGTGCGATCAACTGCTTGGATGAGTTCAGTCGCTTCTCTCTCTCTCTGGTTGATCTCTAGATCTCGTCCCTCTCTCTACCCGGTGGGTGGCTAGTCCTATTTATAGAGCGAGGCCCTGGGCCTCTCCCCAAATAATGAGCGGGAAGGGCGCCAACAATTGTCCATTTTGAAGGGGAACATCTGGTACACTTATCCTTACTAAAGTTGGTCTTCGGCTGCCAATGGCTCTGACGGTGACGCCGTCCTGGTTTCCACGATGACCTCCATCCTTCCGTTCTGCTGGTCTTGGTCTTGTTGCACCGAAGCGATAACCTTTGCCTGATGCCTTGGCCTGTGCTGGCCCCCTTTGCACCGAAAGGGAAACAAGGACACTGTGCAGGTCGGCGCCCGCCTGGTGCCCGCCTGATCCTTGATCGTCATGGCTTGCGTCAGGGGGCACCCTCGTGAGGTACCCTGCCTTGATCTCTCCGCCTCCTTGTGAGCCTGCCTGAGGAGGCTGCTCCTGAGGAAGCTCGCTGTCGTCCGCCCCGCGAGGTTTGGCCCCTCGCGAGGGTCTTGAGCTTGAGCTGATGAAGCTGGGCCACGATGGGCCCCCACTTGAGCCATGCTGCAGGCCGCAGGCCGGCAAGTCTGGGGACCCCCATTCCCAGAACGCCGACAGTAGCCCCCGGGCCCATGGCGCGCCCGGACTTGGCTTAGCAGAGAAGCGAAGGGGCAAGTGAGAAGCGCCGCAGGCCCCAACAGCCTGCGGCCTTGGGCGCCGTGTGGTGGCTGATTGGACGTGGGCATCTCTGCTTCCCCACGATCCCTCGGCGACTACGTGACTTGACAAGTCCCTGCATGCAGAAATGGGTCATGATTACCTGTGATCGTGGAGGCCGACGGTTGGCCTCCTCCGGCTATAAGTAAGGAAGGGCGCAAGCCCTTCCAGTTCATCTCTTCTTGCTACTCCTTCCTCTCCATGGCTCCACTGAAGAGGTTCTCGGCCACGGAGAAGGGAAAGGCCCGCCAGGTTGGGCCTGACTCTTCTCCGGCCAAGCGCGGCCGAGGCCATCCTCGCAAGCGTCCTGTGGCTCCCGTAGTGACTTTCCGCGGTCGTGGAGGCGACCCCTTGCGTGGCCATGGGCGCCAGGTTGTCGATGGGGGTCGCGCCGTGACCGCGCGGCCCCCTAGGCCGCGCTTCCACTCGGCGGAGGTGCTGCCGGAGTTCGTCGTGTGGTCAGTGGAGCCGACCAGCACCTGGCTCCAGCTTCCCCGCTTCTTTGTGGGTGAACTGCCGGCCGACACTCCGGAAGGCCTCTGGCTTCAGGCTGACGGTTGTTGCAGCATGACCTCCTGGGCTTCGCTGGAGGTCTCTGTCGCCGGGAACGTGGCCCTGACCCGCGGCTGGCAAACGTTTGCCTGCGCACGGGGCCTGAGCCGGTAGTGCCTCCTGCATTTCAAGTTTGACGGCGACGCCACCCTCTACGTGAGGGTGTTTGGAGAAGACGGTCGCCATGCCAGGTGCTGCCCCGAAGACAATGACCGCGGCCGTGTACCCGAACCCGGCGATGATAGGGACGAAGACGACAGCAGGCGCGTGGTCGGCGGCGCTCGGGGCTCATCGAGCTTCAGTGGCTCTCTTTCGGACAGCAGCTCCTCCAGCGGTGGCCGTGACCAGCCTCCGTGCCGTCGCGCCCGCCTGGAGGGAGGTAGCGGGTCAGCCCGCTGTCGAGGCTCGGTGAAGCGCGAGTAGGAGTCCGACTGAGATTCGGAGGCAGAACGAGCCTTCGCCGCGAGTTGGTGCCGAGCAAGTCATGCCTATTTTGTTTTTCTCCCCTCCCTGCGCAAAGAGACAGTACTGTGCTGAACTGTTGCCGTTAATTATTATGCCTGTTCCACTATTCCCGTGTTGTGCTTTTGTGCCGTATGCCCGCGTGCAGGAATTACTTAGCTCGGGGGACTTGTTGCGGTCTTCCCTTCCTGAGGCCGAGGCCTCGCCGCGTGCTTCGTGTCCTGCAGGGATTAGTCATGAGGGGTAGCTTCCAGTCTCGGTTGCGGAGGCGACCGACATAGGTCCTGTGTTCGCGTCGCGATGCCCGCGGGGCACGGACTGGGAGGGGTGCTCCCGTAGTGGACCCGGATAGGAAAGCTTCAAACGACAGGGGAAGAAAACACTCGCGAGGGTGCCCGCGCTGCTCCCTCGCGAGATTTGCGCGAGAGAAATCGAGGCAAGTGAGCGAGAAAGACAAAGAATCATGAGCCAAGGATGGCAACAATTTCAATAAAACTCCAAATAAGGACGAACAAGCCAACTGCAGAAAGCAAATGAAAAAGCCGCATCCGGCACATAATCTAGTCTTCGACGTCTTCTCACCAGCGCGGAGCTAAGTGCTGCCACTGGGCGTGGGCGGGAGCCCTCAAGGCCCGAGGGCTGCTCTCCGGAGACTCCTGGGCGTGTACAGCCCCAACTCATTATTACGTGAGAGTGTCACGGGCGGCGAGCTTCATAGGCATTGGCCTTCTTCACAGGCTCCGGGCCTTTCCTGGGGAAGATAAGCTTCACAGGCGTTCGCCTTCTTCACAGGCTCCGGGCCTTTCTCGGGAAAATAAACTTCACAGGCGTTCGCCTTCTTCACAGGCTCCGGGCCTTTCTCGGAAAAAACTTCATAGGCGTTCGCCTTCTTCACAGGCTCCGGGCCTTTCTCGGGAAAATAAACTTCACAGGCGTACGCCTTCTTCACAGGCTCCGGGCCTTTCTCGGGAAAATAAACTTCATAGGTGTTCACCTTCTTCGAGCTCGGGCCTTTCTTCAAGGTAGAACTTCCGGAGGTGCTGGATGTTCCACAGCGTTCGGGATGGGCACCCCTCTTGAGTCTCCGGCGTGCGGGCGGGCCTGAAACATGAAAACCTTGAGCGAGCCCTCCCACATGGGAGAAAGCTTATGCAACCCTTCCTTGGAAGGACTCGTGCGAGCATGAGGTCCCCTCGTCCAATAGTCACAGGGCGGACGTTGCGGCGATGGTATCGCCCGCGCTGTTGATGACCTTGCCGCCGCAGCTGCCGCTCGATGATGTTCCTCCCCCAGCACGAGATCCGTCCCCCGCATGGCATCCTGCTGCGCCTCGTCGAACACCAGGACCAGTGCGGAGTGACACCTGACCTCGTGAGGGAGGACGGCTTCTGCTCCATAGACGAGAAAGAACGGGGTCTCGGCAGTCGGCTTGGCCGCGGTCGTGCGGATGGACCACAGCACGGACTGGAGCTTGTCGTGCCAGCCCCTGCCGCCGGCCTCCAGCTTCTTCTTGAAGGTCCTGGTTTTGAGGCCCTTCAAGACCTCCGCGTTGGCTCGCTCGGCCTGGCCGTTACTCCGGGGGTGCGCCACCGAGGCGTAGCATATCTGTGTTCCAAGGTTAGCACAATACGTTTTGAAGAGGTTGCTAGTGAACTGTGAACCGTTGTCGGCTATGATGCGGTTGGGCACCCCAAACCGGCTCACGAGGCCCCTGATGAACTTGACCGCAGAGCCCGCTGGGATGGTGCGGACAGCTTCCACCTCAGCCCACTTGGTAAACTTGTCCACGGCGACGTAGAGGTAGCGATAGCCCCCTGGCGCTCGAGGGAACGGGCCTAGAATGTCCAGCCCCAATACTGCGAATGGCCACGAGAGGGGTATATCTTGCAGACCTCCCGCCGGCTGATGGATCTGCTTGGCGTGAAATTGGCAGGCCTCGCAAGCCTTTACCAGCTCAACGGCGTCGCTAAGTGCTGTGGGCCAGTAGAACCCGCTGCGGAATGCCTTGCCAACGAGGGTCCGTGACGATGAGTGATGCCCACAGTCTCCACCGTGTATGTCTTCCAACAATTCCCTCCCTTGCTCTCTAGAAATGCAGCGAAGGGACACGTCGTTCGGTCGCCTCCGGTAAAGCTCTCCATCCCTGATGCAATAGGCCGTGGCTTGCCGCGCCACGCGCTCCGCCTCCTCCTCCTTCTCCGGCAGGGTCCCCCGCGTCCAGTAGCTCTTGAGCTCTGTGATCCAGCACCCTTCCTGAGGCTCCAATGCCAGGAGCAGACATGCTCCTAAGGCCGGGCCGTAGACCGGGGCTCCCGTGGCAGGCGGCTGGGGGGAGCTCCTCCTGAGGTTGCGCCGCGCATGATAGTGGTGGTGCCGCCGAGGGCCTGAAGAGTCGCTCTTCGAAGACGCCAGGATCCTGAGGCAGCCGCCTGTACGCCCTCTTGGCGATGTCATCCGCTGCTTGATTTGGGCCGTGAGGCACATGCTGTAGCTCCAGCCCCCAGAACTGTTTCTCCATCTTGCGAACCTCCGTGAGGTAGGCTTCCATGTGCTCGTCCTTCGGCTCGTATATCTTGTTAGAGAATTTGACGAGGAGTTGTGAATCGCCCTTGATGATGAAGCGCTTTACCCCCAAAGCGACTTCTGCTATTAGGCCTTCATATTCTGCTATGTTCTTGGAGACCTTTTCCCCGTGCTGGAAACAAAGCTGCACAGCATAATAGAGCTTGTCCTGAGTAGGCGATACGAGCATCGCGCCGGCCCCCGCGCCATGCGGGAGAATGCCCCGTCAAACTACATGACCCAGCCGTCCGGTGCCTCGCTCCCGGAGAAAGTGATCGGTCTTCGCCTGCTTCGAGGCCGGGTGCCTCCGTCCATTCTGCCACGAAATCTGCCACGGCCCCCTTGATTACTCTGGTTGTGCTGAATTTTAGCTGAAACGCTTGCAGTTAGATGTTCCACTCGGCGACTCTTCCAGCTGAGTTGGGGCTCCTGAGCACCCTCTCAAGACGGTATGCTGAGATGACCTTGATGGGTTGACCTTGGAAATAATGCCGCAGCTTGTGTGAGGCTACCAACAGCGCGAGGAGGAGTTTTTGGGGCATGGGGTACCGCGCCCTCGCATCCCGTAACCTTGTCTTGTGAAGTACCTTTGGGTGCTCGGCGAGTAGGAGTGTTGATGAGACCCGTGCCCTCCGGATGGTCTGACGCCTCCTGAGTCGACGGAGCCCCCAGCGCCTGGCTGCCTGACACGGCCTCTTCGGCCCTAGGGGCATCTTCCTGCTGATGCTGGTTTCCGTCTGCCGAGGCCGTGACCTTTGCGAGGCCTTCTTGGTCTTGTGCTGCCACGGCCGAGGCCGTGGCCGGGCGTGACGCAGCCTTGATCTGGCGCTCTTCCCGAACCGCCACTAGAGCTGCGCTGGCGGAGTAGGGTGTGGCGGCGAGGTAGAGCACCAGGGGCTCGAGTGGGCGTGGCGCGACCATCACAGGAGGGCTTGTAAGGTACCTCTTGAGTTCTTCGAACGCCTTGTCAGCCTCTTCGGTCCATTCAAAGGGGCCCTTCTTCTTCATCAGCTTGTAGAATGGCAGTGCTCGTTCCCCCAGCTTGGAGATGAAACGTCCTAGCGCGGTCACATGCCCGGTGAGTTTCTCCATTTCTCTCAGGGTCTTTGGCGGGCTCATGTCTTCGACTGCTTTGACCTTTTCCAGGTTGGCCTTGATGCATCTATGGGACACGAGGAAACCCAGGAGCTTGCCCGAGGGGACTCCAAATACGCACTTCTCCGGGTTGAGCCACAGATCCACTTTATCAAAGCTCGCGAAGGTTTCTTCCACGTCCTGTATCAGGGTTTTCGCCTCCCGAGACTTCAGCACAATGTCATCGACGTACGCCTCAGCATTCCTCCCAAGCTGCTGGCCCAGGGCGATGTGCATCAGCTGCTGAAAGGTTGCGCCTGCGTTGCGCAACCCAAATGGCATGCAGGTATAGCAGTATACTCCACACGAGGTCAGGAAAGCCGTTTTTTCCACGTCCTCTACCGCCATCTCGATCTGGTGATAGCCTGGGAAGGCATCCAGGAAGCACATCAGGTCACACTCAGCGGTGGAGTTGACGATTTGGTCAATGCGAGGAAGCAGAAATGGATCCTGTCGGCAGGCCTTGTTGAGGTTGGTGAAGTCGACGCACATACGTTCCTTGCCCCCCTTTTTTGGCACGACAACTGGGTTGGCCAGCCACTCCGGGTAGCGGACCTCGCGAATAACCCCTGCTGCCTCTAGCTTGCGGGTCTCTTGGACGATAAAAGCTTGTTTCTCTGTGGACTGTCGCCTCGCCTTCTGCTTCATGGGGCACACGTTGGGGCACACGTTGAGGTGATGCTCAATCAAGCCCCTCGGGACCCCCGCCAACTGATCAGGTCCCCATGCGAACACCTTCTTGTTTGCACACAGGAACTTCACCAAGGCCTCCTCCTGCTTGGGTTCGACGTTTGCACCTATGGTGAAGGTGGCGTCAGTGGACCCGTCCTCGTCGACTGGCACCTGCTTGGTTTCCGCCTTGTTTTCAGTGAATAACTGCTTCTTCTTGGACGGCGCAGCCCCCTTGGGCTTGGGGGCGTCAGCGCTGGCGGGCCGTGCCGCCGCAGCCGCCTTGAAAACAAGCTTGAGCGCCTGCAGTGCATCCTCGGTGCTCCCTGACACGGTAAGGACGCCGCTGCTCCCGGGCATCTTCATGAGGTTGTACGCCGGGTCAGTTGCAGCATGAACCGGGCCAAGGCCGGGTAGCCGAGGATGGCGTTGTATGGGAGGACGATGGGGGTGATGTCGAAGTCAATCAGCTCTGTGCGGAAGTTGTCGCGGGTGCCGAAGGTCACCGGGAGGTGAATTTGCCCCAGGGAGGTGGTGGAACCGGCTCCGACTCCCGAAAAAGGCATGCTCGGCTGGAGCCGCTCTGGTGGCACATGGAGGAGGCTGAAGGCCTCCATGGTGAGCACATTGAGGCCAGCTCCAGCGTCGATGAGGGTCCTGGTGACCGCCACTTCGCAGATGGTGGGGGTGCATAGTATCGGGAGCGCACCCGATCCGGCTGGGTTTGAGGGATGATCGACTGAGTTGAAGAGCAGATCGGCCTCGGGCGCCACCCAGCCCGGCGGGGCACCCTGGCACCCAGAGGCGGCGGCGATCTGGCGGGTGAACGGCTAGATGTGACGGCTCGAAGGCGGCGCCTGCGAGCCGCCTAGGATGGCTGCGACGACCGGGGGAGCTGGGGCGGCGTAATGGGGTAAGGAAGAGGCCGCGCAACTCCCCCCAGGAGGTCACCGAAGTCGTCGGTAGGTGGAGCAGCCACATGCGCGGAACGCCGGTGAGGGCCATGGGAAACCAGTGGGCCATCACCCTGTCATCGCCCTTGGCATTGAGGACAACCTCCTCGTATGCCAGCAGGAAGACCATCGGATCAGTCGCGCCGTTGTAGCGTGGCGGCAACTCGGGCTTGAACTCGGGCGGCCACCGCACCTGCCGCAAGGCGGGGGCCAAGGCTCGGAGCCCCCTGGCCCCAGCATTGGCATCGGTTGTTGGAGCAGGCGGCTCTTCCGTGGGGGTGCGACGGGCGCGAGACGATGACCCGGGTGGAGTCGGCGACGGAGTGGCGGTGCGGCCATCGCGCCGCACCTAAGGATGCAGGGACGAGGCCTGCTGCTCGTTCCCCGCCGGGCCGGTGGTGGCGTTGGCGGTAGGTGATGGGGAACGACGGGGGCGTCCGCCGACGGACGCCGTCTAGGCGATGCGGGTGGCGAGGGCAACCCGACGCTCGGCGCGAGCTCGGCGAGCGTCAGCCATGGTCATGGCGGAAGATCACACGCGGCTAGCGGAAGAAAAGATTCCGGTGCACCGCTACCTGGCGCGCCAAATGTCGGGTTTCGGGTTCTGGCAGACCTTGAGTTCGAACACTGGGGTGCGCGTGGAGATCGTTCCCCTACCAGCCCACGTGTTAATGGTTTGCGAGGGATCTAAACTAGGAACGATGAACAACACAAGAGACACAAGGTTTATACTAGTTCGGGCCACTGTGGTGGTGTAATACCCTACTCCAGTGTGTGGCGTGCTAGATTGCCTCAGGGGCTGATGATGAACAGTACAAAGGGAGAACAGCCTCGTGAGGGGCTGTTCTTGAGTTGGTGCGATGAACTGCTTGGGTGAATTCAGTCGCTTCTCTCTCTCTCTCTCTCTTATTGATCTCTAGATCTCGTCCCTCTCTCTACCCAGTGGGTGGCTAGTCCTATTTATAGAGCGAGGCCCTGGGCCTCTCCCCAAATAATGAGCGGGAAGGGCGCCAACAATTGGCCATTTTGAAGGGGAACATCTGGTACACTTATCCTGACTAAAGTTGGTCTTCGGCTGCCAAAGGCTTTGACGGTGACGCCGTCCTGGGCTCCACGATGACCTCCATCCTGCCGTTCTGCTGGTCTTGGTCTTGTTGCACCAAAGCGGTAACCTTTGCCTGATGCCTTGGCTTGTGCTTGCCCCCTTTGCACCGAAAGGGAAACAAGGACACTGCGCCCGCCTGGCGCCCTCCTGATCCTTGATCGTCATGGCTTGCGTCACAGGGCACCCTCGTGAGATACACTTCCTTGATCTCTCCGCCTCCTCGCGAGCCTGCCTGAGGAGGCTGCTCCTGAGGAAGCTCCCTGTCATCCGCCCCGCGAGGCTTGGCCCCTCGCGAGGGTCTTGAACTTGAGCTGATGAAGCTGGGCCATGCTGGGCCCCCACTTGAGCCATGCTGCAGGCCATAGGCAGGCAAGTCTGGGGACCTCCGTTCCCAGAACGCCGACAAGCACCGATCAACGAGTTGACCATGTTGGTGGGCCAACCCATGGAGACGAAGAACTCAAAGAAACAAGCATTGGCCAAAGAGTTGACGACGTTGGCGGACGAACTCCTCAAATAAAGTTGGAAGAACAGCAAGGGCCCCATCGTGCCTACCGCAGAAACTCTGATGGCCACCTATGCGAGGCTCAAAGCCGAGTTTCAGGAGATAGTCGCCATTGAGAAGCAGTATTCCCCTGGCAAGGTGATGGCCCCCATCGAGGACGAGGAGATGGCCCCCGGAGAGATGGGATTCCCCGGTGAGCTGCACAAGGTAAAAAAATAATGGCTTATTACCATAGTTGTGGTTTTTGATTATTTTCAATGTGCTTGCTAATATGTTAGGGTTGTGCAGGTGCTGGTGGACGTCCTTGATGATTCCGATGCCGCGGCCCGTCTTATGGACAACGCCCCAGAGATCATTTTTGATGCCGCGGTCCGTCCTGTTGGCGTCACCCCGGAGATCGATTCTGATGCCGTTGTCCATCCTTTGGACATCACCCCAGAGATCGATTCTGATGTCGCGGTCAGTCCTGTGGACATCGCCCCAGAGATCGATTCCCATGCCGCTGTTTGTGCTGTGGTCATTGTGTGAGAGATCGATGATAAGAAATAGTTGGTCGCGCTAATCCTTTAGGGTAGTTTGCATTGCCTTGTGTTTAATTACCAGAACGATGCGTGTTCTAAAACCATCTTAGGGCTATTGCACTGTCTTGTGTGGGCGGTACTTGCTACTTTTGTTTGATAGTGAATCATGCGAACCCTCTCCGAGTTATGGAAACAGATGTATCCTCACCAGCTTTTGATGTAATATATGGCATGCTTAGATGTAAGTTTGAACTTTTTATCATATCAGAAGGGCCTGTTTGATGATTCTTGGTGTTAGTAGGCTAGCTACTGTGCAAGCTATAGTACTTGAAAAACACTCACCAAAGAGAAACGTTGGGGCTGATGAGCTCGTGGTACGCTTATATTTATCCTCGTCGATCGGCCAATAGCCCAAGCTCCTAAAATTGTAGGCTTAGTCGACACGGATACATTCATGCCACATTTGGTTCATAGGGTAGGAAAATCGTAGGAAAAGTACAGAGACGTACAACAGAAAATCATAGCAGTAAAGAGACGTACTCTCTCCGTTGCAAAATAAATGACCTATAGGCGGGCTAGTTTGGCCTAGTGGGTTTTTTTAGGATGGCCTAGTGGGTTTCAGTGATATGACGTGGTATAGTGTCGTCTCGTCTTCACGTGTGGTAGCAGTATTGCGGGTACAGTAAGTTTTCTTGAAGAAGCGAAATTCAACGAAGTCATGATGGTTCCTTCGTCCAACTAACTTACAGTGGGAAAGGTTGGGCCTCCGATATGAACAGGGTAGACCAGGATAATTTTTTCAAAAAAATAGTATCACTGCTGACTTATATTTATTTTTTTATTTCTGATGAATGCTAGCGTTTCAATTGAAGAGTGCCAAACACGGCACGTGCTAGATGCCCCACACGTCAGTGAAAGAAGTGGGACATGAACAGCGTGGTAGAGCCCAGCGCAAAAAAACAGCGTGGTAGAGCGTCTCCAGTTCTTCCACTTCTGGGTCGGAGACCACACGTAGTAGTACTAGTGGTATGAACGATACAAAGTGCGACCTGGAGAGAAAGACACGTCTAGTTGGAAGGTCTCATGGCATACACGTAAACCAATATAAAAGCTAATATGTGCCTCCAACTAATATAGTAGTAGTAGAGTACTTAGGCATGTACTCCATAACATCACCGTGCATTTCACGTACAACATTTAGTGGTACTCCCTCCGTTCCAAATTACTCGTGGTTTTAGTTCAAATTTGAACTAAAACCACGACGAGTAATTTGGAAGGGAGGGAGTACGTAGTAAGAGACAAATGTCGCCCAAGAGTTCCCTTATTGACCCACTTTTGGGTGTTTGGTAGAGTGTATGGAGGGTGCATGAGTCCACACTTGTTTAGCACATATACACTAGAAGCATGCATGAATAGAGCATGCATGAAGAGGGGTGCTGAGTTGAGCATGCATGAAGAGGGAACAACTATGCTGAGACGAGAACGCAACCAAACACACCTTATATGCCACACATGTTCATACCATTTGTGCCTTTCTACTTCACTTACTCCGGACTCCCCCATGGCCCACCTCACATTATCACCATATATATTTCTTAGAGTCCGTGCGCGGTGGGCGGGCGATCTCTTCTCCCTCCCTCGTCTCTCTCTTCTCAGCCGACGCCCGCCGAGCGATTAGATTTCGGCTATCGACGGTTTATTCAATTGTAGTCCCACATGTTAGTGAAAATGCGAGACAACGCGTGTCCCCTCCGGTGAGCGGCGTGCGAGCCGGACTGTCGGGGGTGCAACACGTATGAGTGTAAATGTGCCGCCTTTTCCTTTTGAACTTGCAAAGCATAACATTTTCGTGCGATCGATCATAGAAATCCATAACAAGATGATGAGGGCGGTGCTTTCCCACGTGTTAGTCGGGCTAGTTTGAGTGATATGACGTGCTACAGTGCCATCCACATGCAACATTTTTATCTAAGCAAGAGTCGACACTCTTACATGGTAGGAGTGCGAAACACAGCGGATCTGATTTTGATCGAGGGAAAACTGTTCCCTGCGAAATAATGGAGCACTGTTAGCGATTATAGCACGATACTTAGGTCATCTCCAGCGCTGGCCCTCAAATTTACACCGGCATCTGTCAGAGGACACTGATGGATGCCATCCAATGCTGACCGCATACCTTTCGACAACTATATGAACTAACCGGACGAAATTCGTGCAAACAAAGATAATTTAAAATTAATCGGATGGAATTCATTACATTTCGAAAACTTTTCCTATAAACTAGACGAAATTCATTACATATTTCGCACAAACCATACTAAAACCTACTGTAAACCTAATCTAAACGATCACCCGCGCCCGACCACCATTTCCGGCCATGAAGCTGAGAAAGCCGGCTATTGCCTTTGCCTCCTCCTCATCCACCTCGATAACCTCCTCCTCCGGAGCACAAGGTTCTAAAGATTTCCCCCTCCACGTCGCCGTCAAGCGGCTAATCGGCCGCCGATGTTTATCCTACCAAGCTTGGCGTCGACTGAGTGGAGGAGCGGTGGCCTTCCTAGGAACAGAGCGGCGGCGACCTATCGTGTACTACTCTTCCTCGCTGCCGGCTGCGCCCGCACATGCGCCCCGGCTTCGTGGTCGTGACGGCGGAGGGCGGCCGGGGGAAGCCAGCGATATCCTTCGTCTACTCCTGCGACACTACGTCCAAGAGAGCTTTGTAGCACGCCCGGAGTAGGGCCGCTGTTAGATTTCGTGTTCCGGCAGACCCTCTAGGTTCGAACACTGGGGTGCGCGCGGAGATCTCGCCCCCTACCTACCTCCACCTGGCCGCCTTGCTAGGATCTAAGCTATGAAAAGAACAACACAGGAGACACAGGGTTTATACTAGTTCGGGTCACCATTGTGGTGTAATACCCTACTCTAGTTTGTGGTGTGGTGGATTGCCTCTTGGGCTGATGATGAACAACACAAGGAAAAACAGCCTCACGAGGGTCTGTTCTTGGCTGGTGCGATGAACTGCTAGGGGAGTTCAGTCGCTCTCTCTCTCTTTCTATGTGATCTCCAAGATTTCTAGATGCCTCTACCATGTTCTGGATTCCGGATCCCGGATCCCTCTACCCTGTGGGAGGCTAGTCCTATTTATAGGCAGAGGCCTAGGGCCTCTTCCCAAATATCGAGCGGGAAGGGCGCCAACAATTGGCCATTTTGAAGGGGAACATCTAGTACACTTATCCTGACTAAAGTTGGTCCTCGCCTGTCAAAGGCTCTGGTGGTGACGCCAGCTTGGGCTCCAACATGACTTCCTTCCAGCCGTTGCGACAGTCTTGGTCTTGTTGCACCGAAACGGATGCCTTTGCTTGATGCTCTCGCCTGTGCTTGCTCCATTTGCACCAAAGAGGAAAGGAGGACACTGCGCGGGCTGGCGCCCGCCTGGCGCCCTTTGTCGTCATGGCTTCAGTCATGGGCACCTCATGAGGTACCCCGCCTTGATCTCTCCGCCTCCTCTCGGGCCAGCCTGACGAGGCCGTGCCTGAGGAAGCTCCCTGTCGTCCGCCCGGCGAGGCTTGGCCCCTCGCGAGGGTCTTGAGCTTGTGCTGATGAAGATGGGCCATGCTGGGCTACCCCTTGAGCCACGCCGCAAGCCGCAGGCAGGCAAGTCTGGGTACCCCTGTTCCCGCAGCGCCGACAGAGCCCCGGGCCCAAAGCGCGCCCAACTTGCTCGAGCAGGAAGCGAAGGGCAAGGCGAAGCGCAAGGGCCCTAACAGCCTCTTGACCTTGGGCGCCGCGTGGCGGATGGTTGGACGAGGGCACCTTAGCAACTGCGCGAATCGACAAAAGAGTGGCGTCTGTCTAGGCTTTGCTTCCCTAGTCTCCTCCGATCATTGCCCAGATCCCCTTTCTTGCGCCTTTCCTTCCTGCCTCTGAAATCTCCAGATCTACTTCGACCGCGTGCCCTAGCAAGACATGGCGCCTTGCCAGACCCCGGCCGGAGCTTGGTACTCAGCCACCTTGGACTCGCCAAATGTGTCGGAGGAGGGCCTCGCCCGGGTGCGCCGGATGGTGGCGGCGCTAGGCATCGATGGGGCAGAGGTGTTCAAGGCTGGCTCCGCCCTTTTCGAGGGCCAAGGAAGCACCTTCTATCCGCTCTTCGTGAGTGCCATTGCTGCCGGTCTGGTGCCTCCCTTTTCTGAGTTCTTCTTCTCTGTCCTCCACCACTACAAACTGCAAGCTCTGCACCTCCACCCCAACTCTGTTCTTCTTCTGGCGATCTTTGCCTACTATTGTGAGGCTCACGTCGGGGTGCAGCCCTCAGTGGCCTTGCTGCGCCACTACTTCTCCCTCCGGACCTCTCGCGGTCCCATTTCCGCGTGCGCGAGCTTTGTCGTGTATGGCAGCTCAACGCCGTCTCGAAGCCCGGGAAGAGGATTGAGGGCTTTAGGAGCAAGTGGGTCATTGTAGATGCTGGGCGCATCCACCCTCGGTTGATTCTGCCCACAGAGCATCCCACGAGCTCCGATGATTGGTCTCGCGTGGAACTCGTGGATCCCCGCGCGAAGCTGGTGCTGGAGAAGATGGACGCGGATCTGCGGCCGGACAACATGGCGGCGGCGAAGCTGACTGGTGCGTCGCTCCTGAGGGAGTTCCTGGAGCATCAGGTGGCCCCGCTTCGTCAGTACTCGCTTCCGCTGCGGAGGCCCCGCCCGAGCCCCGTAGTCTTGGTCGACGAAGATCTGGCCGCGGTCCTCAAATCTTTGGTCGGGGGAGACGTGGAGAGGCCGGAGGGCGCTCCTGTGCCCCTATTCCTTTGAGATGATTGGGAGCAGGCGGTGGAATCCATGCCCGTCATCAATGGGGACGGGCCCGCCCCCACGTGTCTGCCCCGGCTCCGAGGCGATCCGCAGACGTGCCTCCTGCTCCTGGGCCTCTTGAGGCTGATCCCTGCAGCCGGCTCTCGGGCTTCAAGTATGGCCGGAGGTTGCTCGAGCTCGCGAGCGATGACCAGTAAGTGCTTGATTCTTGTTTTATTCCTTGCTTTGTCACTGAGGCTTGATATCTGTATCTCTTGGCTAGGCTGGCGCCTACGGTGAAGAAGCTGAAGGGAGCTCATGAGGCTCCGTCTGGGGCAGCGCCTCTGCCCGCGAAGGAAGGCGACAGCAAGACACGGGCCTCTCCTGCCCGGTCACCCTCGCGAGGCCTGGTGGAGCTGGCTGGGATGAGCTCAGCCCCCATGGCCCAAACGACTCATGAGGTGTCCTTGCCTGATGCCACCACCACAGCTGTTGGGGTGCAGCAGGTCCCGCCTCAGGATACTATGGTTACGCTGCCGTCCTCTCCTCCTACTCCGCCAACTGCTGTCTCTCCGACTCCTCCCACTGTCCTGGATCGTGCTGCTACTGAATTGGACCGGCTGCGGCAAGATCTTCTGGGTGCCGACCCTCGCTTGGTGGCCGGGCGCTTGGAGCTGGCCTCTGGCTGGATTTGCTCTGACGCTTCGATTCGAGCGGCGCTGGTTCAGGCCTCGACGGCTTGCGACAAGGAGAAGCAGGCCGTCCTTGGGGCGAAGGCTGCTCGCGACGCCGCCTTGGGGGAGGTAGCCGATGTCCGAGGTCGCTGCAAGGCACTGGAGAGCGAGCTGCAGGGCCTGCGGGACCATCTTGCCAAGGAGGCCCGTATTCGCCAAGAGAAGGAGGAAGACATGAAGGCTCGCGAGGCGGCCTTCAAGGACCGGGACACCAAGCTTAACATGCGCCGTGACCGCCTGGGTGCGCTGGAGCAGGAGTTGGAGGCGAAGAAGGTCGAGCTGGACGGCAAGGCGCGGGTTCTTGCCGAGGACCGTGTCGGGACCCCGATCCTAAGTCACACCGATCTAGCATGTAACACATCATATCACATTGCGGCCTCACGCACGGTATCCCCACGGTGTCGCCTTACCATGGCCCGGACCGCTTATGCCTTTTGGCTCACGATATGATAGTGTCGCTAGCATCCATATGACAAAGAACCCGGCCGACATGACTAGTCGTGAACCCAAAGTGGCACTAACCTATGGGGACAGGCATACATGAATCACATCGAGCATGTCGGTCATCAACGTATGAATTCGGGCTGTAGCACTGGCTAACAGGACTCCGTATCCCGGCTGTAGCAGGCTAGGCAGGACTCGAATAACACCGCGTGACATTTCCCAAGGGATGATATAGGAACGGTGAAACACATGCCGCCAGTCAAGTGTCCAAGCAGTAGTGCTGGGCTAGCAGGACTCGTGAACCGGGCTGTAGCGGACTACTATCGCCGAAGCACGAGACTACATTTCCCCATAAGAGAGGCTACCAAGGATAAACAACTAGGTTGTCGGATCCCACACATAGCAATACAAGTTACACGTCGCATAACATGCAAGTATGTGCTGTACAACATGGCATCACAACATAACGCAAACTCATATAGATAAAGGCTCAAGAGCCACATAGCAATAATAAAGCAGGGTCACATGACCCATCATTGAGAGCATACAAGCAACAAGCGGAAGCATTACATGTCCGAGTACGATATCTACAAAAGAAAAAGGCTGAGAAGCCTGACTATCTACAAGACCCTCCCAAGGGTACAAGATCGTAGCTGAGGTAACAAGCTACTCATCAAGTCCAAGCGAACTACTAGTAAGACCAAGTCTCCGCTGCAAAACATAAATAAAGCAACGTGAGTACAAAGGTACTCAGCAAGACTTACATCAGATCCTATCATACATGCATTAGTGTCAAAAGGTAATGTGGAGTTTAGTTGCAGCAAGCCAGCTTTGACTCGTGGCTATCCTGTTCTACGACTACAAGAAACTCTTGAGGTGAGACAACGACACGAGTCCACTAATCACCACATCAATACACTACTACGGATTCATTCCCGTCTCCATACGGAAGGCCATCCATAGCACTCACACTTGTCTTGAGCATTTTAGAGTATCCACTTCAAGTTGTCTATGTACCACGAAGCATCCAAGAAGTCCATAACCGAGGACACGGCTATTCAATAGATCATGATAACCCCGCAGGGTGTACTTCTTCACACGCCTCGCCACTTACCGCCATATACATGTCATGTATCTCGCAACCTTCAAGCGGAAGCTTTGGCGAGGGTGTCGGCCACGACCGACTAACCACACAAGACTCTAGTCCAGCTTATCGCCTATTCGGGTTCCATCCGCAAGGAGATCCGGCCGGGTGTCGCCACGGCCCCAAACGATGTGAGCAGGGTTCCCAAGCCCACCATCCGGTGCCACTTGGTACACCGTGCCACCTGTGTTTAGTCTGTCCTAAGCCCACCTGCCGGGTGCCACTTGGTAGAAAAATAGCACTACCTACAAACACCGAAACTAGTTGCGACTCTCGGACAGAGATCAAGTTGGTTAATAAGTCGAGAGGGTCGAGTTACCGAACCCAATGTGTGGTAGTATCGAGTCATTGGACAACATACATAAAACTCAGTGCTTAAGGACGGTTCCGGTGAGACAACCCACCATGTACTCCTACATGGCCTCTCACCGCTACCTTTACCAAATCGTGTTCACACACTTCACTCTCAAAGATCGGAACATAGAACTGTACTCCAATTCATTCCCAATGAATCAGACTGACACAACTCTAAGCAATAGCAGGCATAGCATGGTAGGAACACAACATGGCTCAATCAACTCCTACACATGCTAGTGGGTTTTCAACTATTTACTGTGGCAATGACAGGTCATGCAGAGGAATGGGTTCAACTACCGCAGCACAAAGTAGCAGATGAATCGTTGTTGTCCTAATGCAATAACCGAGAGCAGGAGCGAGAGAGTAGGATTGTATCGAATGAACAAGGGATTTGCTTGCCCGGTAAATCAACAAGGAGGCACCGCTTCATAGACAGTACTGAACGCCTCCTGAGCGGGACCTATCGAGAAGGAACGGTGTCGGCAATCAATACACAATCATATGCAACAATATGATGCATGAACATGGCATGTAGATGTGATGCTGTTTGAGTTAATGCAAATGGTATTCGATTTGAATGAAGTCCATTTGAACCAAAGGTTCAAATGCAATTCCAAAATAAGCTCTTATAATTGCCATTTTAGAGTTTCACTTATACAGCATGTATAAGTTGGTTTGTCATGCATGAAACTAGTACAGATGGATAGATTGAATTTTTCTGATAATTTTCATATATAAATTATTTCAATCTGAGCTACGGTTGAATTTCTATGAATTTTGAAGTTTTGAATATATTCGGAATTTCCTGATTTAATTAAATCCAGAAATATAATATTGCGTCAAAGATCGCGCAAGCATGACGTCAGCAGGTCAACTGCGGCTGGCTGGGTCAAACCTGACGTGTGGGGCCCACACGTCAGTGTCAGGGGGGGTAGGTTAGTTGGTGATTAGCACTAATTAAGCCGGCGCCACGTCAGCTTGCCGGAGCTTGGTCGGCGGCGACCAAAAACGCGGCGACGGCTCGCCGGAGTTGCTCGGTTCCTCGTGCGGGCCACCGTTTGGCGTCCTGGGGGCACCAGGAGGAAGCCCTTGCTCGGCCGCATCGAGCCGAGGCAGCAGCAGGGCACAGGGTGGCCGGAGCTCGCCGGAGCAGAGTTTCATGGCGCCGGAGTTCGGGCGGAGAGGGGAAGAGGGCTACGGTGCACGGCAGGGCGACGGAGTGGGTGCGTTGGACTCCTGAGGACGCACTGAATGTGGTGGTGCGCTCGGACGCGTGCTTGCACGGCCGTAGCCACGACGGCGACATGGCCGGCGGCGAGGGGCGCTCGGGATCGAAGGGGGCGGTGGCTACACGGCGTAATCGAGCACGGGAGGTAGGGGGATAGGTAGAGGAGCTCACGACGGGTCCGGGGAGCTGGTTGGCGGCCTTGGGGAAGCGCGGACGGCGGCGAACGACGGTGGCGATCTCCGGTGGCCGGAGATGGAGAAGATGGCGATGGCGTCGCAGCGGTGCCTCCGGGCTCGCGTGGCTTGACAGGGAGGGCGAGGTCGACGACGCGGAGCTCGGGGACGTCCCAGATGCTCTCGAGGGGTGCGGTGGCTACGGCTACGGCGAGCAGCGGCGGCGGTGGCGTTCGGGTTCGGCGAGAGCGAGGGAGAGGAGAGGAGAGGAGAGGACTGGGGAGAGGGGAGCGGTCGGGGCGGCGCGTGGCGCTGCTCTGTGTCAGGCGACGAGGGAGGAAGCAGGAGGTGGCGGGGGAACGTGTCCCAGCGGGACGCAGCGTGGCAGGCCTGGCGGCTGCAAGTGCCTAATCCTCCTGGCGCGAGAAGGGGACGGTGGCGCTGGGCCGGGCCATTGGGCATTGGGCGAGCCAGCCGCATGAGAGCTGGCCATGTAAGGTAGGTCGTAAGGGTTTTTTCCTATTTTGTTTCTTTTTAAATATTCGACATTTGTTTGATTTATTTAAAATACCAAATCACTTTATTTAATTATGCCAATTTTTATAGGAGCTATTTATATTATTCCGTAGCTCCTCAACAAAAGGCACAATTTTTGGACAATATTTTATATATATAATAATATATATCCAATGCAATTAGGTATGCATTAATTCCAAATGCCCAAATATAAATATTTATGAACTCCCAAAAATATTGGTTTGATTATTATCTCTGTCCAATATTTTCAGAGGGCCACATGAGCATTTTCTGGACCCTTTGGAGCAATTTTTATTTTGGTCATTTCAAAAATGATTCTCGAGGGTTTCACAAATCCCCATTTCAAAATTAAATGGAATTTAAACATGATGCACAATGACTAGCTAGCCTTGAGCATACCAGCACTAGGATGTGACAACTCGCCTCACTTGAAAGAATCTCGCCCCGAGATTGTGGGTCGAGGAAAGAAAGCGGGTACTCCAATCGAAGACGATCTTCTCGCTCCCCTGTAGCTTCTCTCTCGGAATGATGAGACCACTGAACCTTGAGAAACTTGATATTCGACGTCGAGTAACACGCCTCGCTTGATCAAGAATGCGAACCGGTACTCTCGGTATGTGAGGTTATCTTGGAGATCAAGCGTTTCATGGTCCACTCCATGGATAGGATCCGAGAAGCAACGCTGAGTTGAGAGACGTGGAAGACATCATGAACTCGAGAAAGATGTGGGGTAGTTCCAACTGGTAGGCAACCTCTCCTCGCTTAGCGAGAATGCGAAAGGGCCAATGTAACGAGGAGCCAACTTGCCCTTGATACCAAACGATGGGTACCCTTTAGAGGAGTAACTCAAGGTAAGCCTTGTCGCCAACTTCATAAGCCACTTCCTTATGACGACGGTCATATTGGCTCTTTTGACGAGATTGGGCTGTTTTCAAATTCTCACGAATGATGCGAACTTGCTCTTACGCCTCTGGATCATGTCCGTCCAAAGAATTGTCTTTCACGGTTTCACCAGTTCAAAGGTGTTCGACATCTTCGCCCATAGAGAATCTCAAAAGGAGCTTTCTTGAGACTGGATTGATAGCTATTGTTATAAGCAAACTCGCGAAAGGAAGACATTTCTCCCAATCCATACCGAATGAGATAACGCAAGCTCTAAGCATGTCTTCGAGAATTTGGTTGACCCTTTCCACCGACCACTTGACCGAGGGTGGAAAGCGGCATCAAGAAAAGATGGGTTCCCATGGCAGTTTGGAAACTCTCCCGAAATGAGAAGTGAAAAGACTACCACGGTCTGAATTGATCTCTAGTGGAACACCATGGAGTGACACTATTCGAGAATGTATAAGTCAGCGAGCTGACTAGCAAAGTGATACTCTCTAACAGGAAGGAAGTGAGCCACTTTGGAAAGACGATCAACGACTACGAAGATAGCATTATTCCTTTCTTGGTCCTGGGAAAGCCGGTGATGAAATCCATACCAACTTTATCCCATTTCCACTCAGGAATAGCTAAGGGCTGAAGGGTGCCAGAGGCCTTTGATGCTCGCTTAACGCGACGACAAACGCCACGCTTAGCAATAAACCGAGCAATTTCTCTCTTCATCCTAGTCCACCGTAACCTCTCCGCGAGGTCCCGATACATCTTAGTACTACCGGGATGAATTGTGAGAGGAGATTCATGCGCCTCCTTAAGAATCAGTTGTCGAAGATGTTGCTTCTTGGGGACCACCAGGCGGTGCCCAAAGAAAATGACACCTCGATCATCTATAGAGAAACTACCAGCAATACCCTTGGCAACGTTTCTCTTGATCCGGGTAATCCCCGTATCATGCTTCTGGGCTTCTATGATATGATCCACCAGAGTAGGTTTCGCCACCAAGGTAGAAAGGAATCCGTGAGGAGCAATGTGAAGGTTAAGCTTACAAAATTCCTCATGGAGAAGTGGTTGGCCTTGCTGCAACATGAGATTGTTGCAATAGGATTTACGGCTTAACGCATCAGCCATGACATTGGCTTTGCCTGGGGTGTAGGTAATCCCTAGATCATAATCAGATCAACTCCAACCAACGCCTTTGTCTAAGGTTCAAATCTGGTTGGGTGAAGATATACTTGAGACTCGTGATCGGTGTAGATCTCGCAACGCTACCAAGAAGGTAATGTCGCCAGGTCTTGAGTGCATAGACTACGGCTGCAAGCTCTAGATCATGTGTAGGATAATTCTCCTCATGTGGATGCAATCGACGAGATGCATAGGCAATCACATGACGATCCTGCATAAGAATGCAACCTAGTCCCTGTCGTGAGGCGCCGCAGAGATAACAAAGTCTTTAGTGAAACCGTGGCACTAGTATGGGAGCAGAAGTCGCGCCTTTTCAGTTCTGAAAACTGTACTCACACTGTGGGGACCACTCAAACTTTTTATCTTTCTTGAGAAGTTCCATGAGGGGTTTAGCTACTTTGGAGAAGTTTTCAACAAAGCGGCGATAATAGCTGGCTAGACCAAGGAAACTCCTAACTTGTTTAACGGTTTCGTGGAGTCCAATCAAGAACGGCCTGAACTCTCTCGGGATTGACAGCAATGCCCTTACCGGAGATTACGTGGCCTAGGTAGGTCACTTCGCAACCAAAATTCACACTTGGAGAACTTGGCATAAAGGCGGTGCTCTCGAGTTTTTCTAGCACAAGTCTGAGATGTTCGCATGCTCTTCCTCGTTCTTCGAGTAAATAAGAATATCATCGAGGTAAACCACGACAAATTTATCTAAGTACTCCATGAAGATCGAGTTCATCAAGCGGAGAATGTAGCTGGAGCGTTGGTTAGACCAAAGGACATGACGGTGTACTCATACCGCCATAACGAGTGACAAAGGCTGTTTTGGGAATGTCTCCATTCTGATCTTGATTTGATGGTAGCCTAACCTCAAATCCATCTTAGAAAAGATCGAGGATCCAGCGAGCTGATCATACAGTGTCGTTGATCCGGGAGCGGATACTTGTTCTTTATCGTGACCAAATTAACGGACGATAATCTACAACCATCCGTCCGTACCATCCTTCTTCTTGACGAAGAGGACGGGCAAGCCCAAGGAGAAGAACTAGGACGGATGAAACCCTTTTGCAAGGACTCATCAAGTTGTTTCTAAGCTCGCTAGTTCTAAGGGTGCCATCTTATAAGGTCTCCTAGAGATTGGGGCGGTTCCGAATAAGATCTATGATTTAACTCTACATCTCCGCTGTGGAACACCGGCAGCTCCTCCGAAAAACGTCCGGAAAGTCACGGACTACGGGATATCTTCAAGGTCCGGAAGAGGGCTGGCATTAAGAGAATAGAGTTGACGCTTGCAACTCTAGTGGAGACAAAGTGACTATCTTGCCGATGGGTGTGTAAGCTGAATGCAGACCTAGTGAAACAATCAATCTTGGCATGATGAGCTGTCATCCAGTCCATACCCAAGATGATGTTAATATCTCAAGACTTGAGGGCTACAAGTGAGGCAAGGAATACAAGTCTGTCAACAAGGATTTCGTTACCATGGCTTATACAAGAAGTTTGCCATTTGGATCCGTGGAGTTTGAATGACTAGCGGAGAGGGCATATCACAAAATGATATGTTGTGCAAGTTAGCATAGCTTTGAAATGAAGGAATGAGATGCTCCAGTATCGAATAGAACTGAGGCGGGATGACAATTGACAAGGAGTGTACCAAGAACGACATCCGGATCATCATGAGCGTCTTTAGCTGAGACGTGATGCACACATCCACGTTCAGCGGAGCTGACTTGACACTGATCATCTTGCGTGATGGCTTAACACAGCCAACAAGCTTCTCGGCTGGGTGGAGCATAATCGCTTGAGAGCGCCACGTGCATAGTGTCCTGGCTCTCCGCATGTGAAGCAAGTCCACGAGGTTGGACGTGGACCCGCATTGACAAGTGGTCTACCAATAGGCCTGGGTGGAGCATGTAATCGAAGCTGGGTGAGGCGCCATATGGGATGGCCTCGTGAATATCCGGGTGGAAGAGCAGAGTTCGAATCCAAATTCGGCGCTTCGCGAACTAGAACCGAGGAAGAAACCAATTCACGGTGGTGCTTACGAGACTCCTCGTAGGTGAGCTGAGCTGTCTCGCATTAATGGCCTTGTTCACAAGAGCTTGGAATGTATCACAATGGTGCAGGTGGAGGTCACGACGCAACTTGGGGTTGAGACCTTCCGAACCTAGCTCGCTTCTTGGCGTCCGTGGACACTTCTTACGGGGCATAACGGGCAAGGTTCTCAATTCTCTGCAGTAAGCATCAACAACCATCTTACCTGGGTGAAACTACAGAACTCTTCTCTCTTGCGATCGATGAGGGCTTCAGAATGTGATGCTCGCGAAAAGCCTCGTGAAATCTCTCCGTGTTGGAATCGACCAGCCGGAAGCATAGCTCATAGTTCTGCCACCAAAGACTAGCATGACCTTCCGTGGTATGCAGCATAGGTGACCTTGTCATCTTGAGATACGCTTATGAACGCAACTTATGAGTGATGCTACGGGTTACCATCCGCATCGAGTGGCTCGATGGAATGATGAAAGGTAGGTGGGTGCAAGCTTAATGAAGTCATGAATGGTTGCAAACCCTTTGGACTGATGTGCGGTGTTCTCCTCGACACGTGCTAACAAACGGTTAGACTCACGCTTGTTCCTCTCCATTTCTAACATGAACCCTGTCAATGAAGGCTGGTCGGGAGGATCCTCATCCTTCCATCTCCGTGGTTCGCTACGAGCAATGTAACTTCGCTTAACCGATGACATCCCGAGAAACGAAACCAAGGACGGAATCACATCACTACATACTGAAAATGTGGGACACCGATATTAGTAACTCTCGAACTCCCGGGCAATTCCCGCAGATAACGGCAGTAAAATGTTCAAAATGAGACATTCTGCAAAATGGGGTAGCACCATGCCCAACATCATCATTCAAAGGTTCTGGGATAATACTAAACATGCTACACCGAGGGTACTCGAAAACTGGGGTAAGACTCTGATCAACCAATCCTATGGGACTACGGAAATAGTAACACGTGATCCTCGAGCAGATGTAAGAGATAGCCTAGTTCCTTAACCCCGTAGGAAAGATAGGACGACTCAGATCAGAGGCCATGAGGTAAAGGAGTAAAAGAGCCTTACGCTCCTTCCACAATCAATTCCCTATATAACTAAAGCATTTCTAGACTCAACTTCGATCAAGTTGGCTTGGAAATCCTACAGCACAAAGCTCGATACCAAAGCTGTCGGGACCCGATCCTAAGTCACACCGATCTAGCATGTAACACATCATATCACTTTGCGGCCTCACGCACGGTATTCCCACGGTGTCGCCTTACCATGGCCGGGACCGTTTGGCGCCTTTTGGCTCACGATATGATAGTGTCGCTAGCATCCATATGACAGAGAACCCGGCCGACATGACTAGTCGTGAACCCAAAGTGGCACTAACCTATGGGGACAGGCATACATGAATCACATCGAGCATGTCGGTCATCAACGTATGAATTCGGGCTGTAGCACTGGCTAACAGGACTCCGTATCCCGGCTGTAGCAGGCTAGGCAGGACTCGAATAACACGCGTGACATTTCAAGGGATGTATATAGGAACGAAGTGAAACACATGCCGCCAGTCAAGTGTCCAAGCAGTAGTTTGGGCTAGCAGGACTCGTGAACCGGGCAGTAGCGGACTACTATCGCCGAAGCACGAGACTACATTTCCCCATAAGAGAGGCTACCAAGGATAAACAACTAGGTTGTCGGATCCCACACATAGCAATACAAGTTACACGACGCATAACATGCAAGTATGTGTTGTACAACATGGCATCACAACATAACGCAAACTCATATAGATAAAGGCTCAAGAGCCACATAGCAATAAATACAAACAGGGTCACATGACCCATCATTCAGAGCATACAAGCAACAAGCGGAAGCATTACATGTCCGAGTACGATATCTACAAAAGAAAAAGGCTGAGAAGCCCGACTATCTACAAGACCCTCCCAAGGGTACAAGATCGTAGCTGAGGTAACAAGCTACTCGTCAAGTCCAAGCGGAACTACTAGTAAGACCAAGTCTCCGCTGCAAAACATAAATAAAGCAACGTGAGTACAAAGGTACTCAAGAAGACTTACATCGATCCTATCATACATGCATTAGTGTCAAAAAGGTAATGTGGAGTTTAGTTGCAGCAAGCCAGCTTTGACTCTGTGGCTATCCTGTTTCACGACTACAAGAAACTCTTGAGGTGAGACAACGACACGAGTCCACTAATCACCACATCAATACACTACTACGGATTCATTCCCGTCTCCATACGGAAGGCCATCCATAGCACTCACACTTGTCTTGAGCATTTTAGAGTATCCACTTCAAGTTGTCTATGTACCACGAAGCATCCAAGAAGTCCATAACCGAGGACACGGCTATTCAATAGATCATGATAACCCCGCAGGGTGTACTTCTTCACACACGCCTCGCCACTTACCGCCATATACATGTCATGTATCTCGGCAACCTTCAAGCGGAAGCCTGGCGAGGGTGTCGGACACGACCTGACTAACCACACAAGACTCTAGTCCAGGCTTATCGCCTATTCGGTTCCATCCGCAAGGAGATCCGCCGGGTGTCGCCACGGCCCCAAACGATGTGAGCAGGGTTCCCAAGCCCACCATCCGGTGCCACTTGGTACACCGTGCCACCTGTGTTTAGTCTGTCCTAAGCCCATTCTCGCCGGGTGCCACTTGGTAGAAAAATAGCACTACCTACAAACACCGAAACTAGTTGCGACTCTCGGACAGAGATCAAGTTGGTTAATAAGTCGAGAGGGTCGAGTTACGGAACCCAATGTGTGGTAGTATCGAGTCATTGGACAACATACATAGAACTCAGTGCTTAAGGACGGTTCCAGTGAGACAACCCACCATGTACTCCTACATGGCCTCTCACCGCTACCTTTACCAAATCGTGTTCACACACTTCACTCTCAAAGACATCGGAACATAGAACTGTACTCCAATTCATTCCCAATGAATCAGACCGACACAACTCTAAGCAATAGCAGGCATAGCATGGTAGGAACACAACATGGCTCAATCAACTCCTACACATGCTAGTGGGTTTTCAACTATTTATCGTGGCAATGACAGTCATGCAGAGGAATGGGTTCAACTACCGCAGCACAAAGTAGCAGATGAATCGTTGTTGTCCTAATGCAATAACCGAGAGCAGGAGCGAGAGAGTAGGATTGTATCGAATGAACAAGGGATTTGCTTGCCCGGTAAATCAACAAGGAGGCACCGCTTCAGATGCAGTACTGAACGTCTCCGGAGCAGGACCTATCGAGAAGGAACGGTGCCGGCAATCAATACACAATCATATGCAACAATATGATGCATGAACATGGCATGTAGATGTGATGCTGTTTGAGTTAATGCAAATGGTATTCGATTTGAATGAAGTCCATTTGAACCAAAGGTTCAAATGCAATTCCAAAATAAGCTCTTATAAATGCCATTTTAGAGTTTCACTTATACAGCATGTATAAGTTGGTTTGTCATGCATGAAACTAGTACAGATGGATAGATTGAATTTTTCTGATAATTTTTCATATATAAATTATTTCAATCTGAGCTACGGTTGAATTTCTATGAATTTTTGAAGTTTTGAATATATTCTGGAATTTCCTGATTTAATTAAATCCAGAAATATAATATTGCGTCAGCACTGCGCAAGCATGACGTCAGCAGGTCAACTGCGGCTGGCTGGGTCAAACCTGACGTGTGGGGCCCACACGTCAGTGTCAGGGGGGGTAGGTTAGTTGGTGATTAGCACTAATTAAGCCGGCGCCACGTCAGCTTGCCGGAGCTTGGTTGGCGGCGACCAAAAACGCGGCGAGGGCTCGCCGGAGTTGCTCGGTTCCTCGTGCAGGCCACCGTTTGGCGTCCTGGGGGCACCAGGAGGAAGCCCTCGCTCGGCCGCATCGAGCCGAGGCAGCAGCAGGGCACAGGGTGGCCGGAGCTCGCCGGAGCAGAGCTCGCGGCGGCGCCGGAGTTCGGGCGGAGAGGGGAAGAGGGCTACGGTGCACGGCAGGGCGACGGAGTGGGTGCGTTGGACTCCTGAGGACGCACTGAATGTGGTGGTGCGCTCGGACGCGTGCTTGCACGGCCGTAGCCACGACGGCGACATGGCCGGCGGCGAGGGGCGCTCGGGATCGAAGGGGGCGGTGGCTACACGGCGTAATCGAGCACGGGAGGTAGGGGGATAGGTAGAGGAGCTCACGACGGGTCCGGGGAGCTGGTTGGCGGCCTTGGGGAAGCGCGGACGGCGGCGAACGACGGTGGCGATCTCCGGTGGCCGGAGATGGAGAAGATGGCGATGGCGTCGCAGCGGTGCCTCCGGCTCGCGTGGCTTGACAGGAGGGCGAGGTCGACGACGCGGAGCTCGGGACGCCCCAGATGCTCTCGAGGGTGCGGTGGCTACGGGCACGGCGAGCAGCGGCGGCGGTGGCGTTCGGGCGAGAGCGAGGGAGAGGAGAGGAGAGGAGAGGACTGGGGAGGGGAGCGGTCGGGCGGCGCGTGGCGCTGTTCTGTGTCGAGGCGACGAGGGTAGGAAGCAGGAGGTGGCGGGGGAACGTGTCCCCAAATGGACGTGTGGTGGCAAGGCTGGGCAGGCTGCCCCTCTGCTCCTCCTGGCGCGAGGAAGGGGACGGCTGGCGCTTGGCCAGTCGGCTGGGCCGCTGGGCCAGGCCAGGCCGCACAGGAGCTGGCCGCGGTAAGGTAGGTCAGGTAAGGGTTTTTTTCCTATTCTGTTTCTTTTTAAATATTCTGACATTTGTTTGATTTATTTAAAATACCAAATCACTTTATTTAATTATGCCAATTTTTATAGGAGCTATTTATATTATTCCAGAGCTCCTCAACAAAAGACACAATTTTTGGACAATATTTTATGTATATAATAATATATATCCAATGCAATTAGGTATGCATTAATTCCAAATGCCCAAATATAAATACTTATGAACTCCCAAAAATATTGGTTTGATTATTATCTCTGTCCAATATTTTCAGAGGGCCACATGAGCATTTTCCTGGACCCTTTGGAGAAATTTTTATTTTTGGTTCATTTCCAAAAATGATTCTGAGGGTTTCACAAATCCCCATTTCAAAATTAAATGGAATTTAAACATGATGCACAACGACTAGCTAGCCTTGAGCATACCAGCACTAGGGATGTGACAGACCGCGAGGCCATCACGGAGATGGAGGTGAAGGCTCGCACCTTCTAAGGACGCTTTACGACAGCGGCCTGGAAAGCCCGCTGGCCGGCGCCGAGGACGGCCCCGCCAAGCTGCTTCCCTTCCTGATCCGCGCTCTTGAAGATGTCACCCTTGGCCTTATCCCTACGGCTGAGGCCGAGGCGCGTGTCTTGTCTTCTACAGCGCTGACGCGGGTCCTTACCCACGTCTACCTTCGCGATCCCGACGTCGACCTCGACAGCCTGCTGGAGCCAGCGAGCGGCGAGCTTGCTGCTGCTGAGGCCGTGAAGGGTCGAGCGGAGGCTCTGCTGCCGAAGTTCCGAGCATTCAGCACCAAGCCGAAGCGAGGCGCTACCGGTCCTGGGGCTTCACGAGGCGAACCCGCTCCGCGCAGCTCCGCCGCCAACAACTGACTCCGTTGTGGCTCCTGTTCTGCTTCCTGCAACATGCATCATGCCTCGGGGAGGCGTTTAAACTTGCGTTTGGTGTTGTGATAACAGTTATGGACTGTAATGTTTGCTTTTAAATTCCTTGAGATTTGCGCTTCTCCTTCCTACTTGCTTATGTTCTACGCTGGCACAGCCCGCCTCACAAGATACCTCAGCCGCGTTAGCCCGACTGTAAACCAGGATGGGACCAAGGAGTGAGGGGCTACGTGACAAGTTAGGCTCCTGAGTCGTGATGCTCATGAGTCCCCCTTGGCGCACAAACGGCAATTACGGAGGTGAGATGTGTGGGTGAATCTACCATTCTACGTCTGCAGAGCCCGGCCCCGCGCATACCTCAACCGCCGTTAGCCTTTCGGAACTAAGGAGTGAGGGGCCACGTGACAAGTTAGGCTCCTGAGTCGCGATGCTCAGGAGTCTCCCTTGACGCTCAAACGGCCTTCGTACCTTGGCTCCTCTCGGGGAGAGACGTGCGACGAACCAGGCCCGAGGGGCCTTGCTGGGTGACGTGCGCCTAGGCGTGACCCAGGCGTAGCCCCCGTGCCCAGCCCCCTCGTGCGGCACTCCCGAGGGGAGGCGTTGCGATGATGCCAGACACTGAGCTCTGGGCTCCCTGAGGTTGATGCGGCCGGGGGCCACCCTCAGTAGTTTATCACCAGAGCGGAGCATAGCGTGTCCGTATGTGTACGGGCATAGCCGGTCCTCGACAGTGTCGTCAGCCAGCGCGGAGCATGGTGCTTCCACTGGTGCGTGGGAGGGGCTCCTCCCGAGGAGCCCCCGGCGTGTATAGCCCATACGACACGTGGCTGGCA
This sequence comes from Aegilops longissima, assembly GCA_021605205.1. Classification (NCBI taxonomy): domain Eukaryota; kingdom Viridiplantae; phylum Streptophyta; class Magnoliopsida; order Poales; family Poaceae; genus Aegilops; species Aegilops longissima. The sequence goes on from CM038678.1 coordinate 292,091,732, forward strand.
CGGTAGGGCCTGACGAGGTGTATCTGGGCACCCGTGAGCCAGCACGGGACTCACGGGGCCCTACCACAAGGCGGGTTGCACCTGGCACTGGGCCTTAACTTGTGACGTGTTCCTGCAGATTTGGTTAGATGCCGACGCTCTACGTCCTCGGGTCTCGGCCCTCGAGCTGGTCTCAGCCGTCGCTGGTATGCCAGGTCGTGATGCCGTGGACAAGGCCAGAGGATGAGAGCTGGAGAGCCAGTAGGAGCCCTGAGTCGCGATGCTCAGGTACCCCCCCCCCTTTAACAAGCAAGAGGCCGACATGAAGGAAGAAGGAGTGCCGTGGACATGCATCAAATAACAATCATGATGGGTCGATTGCATGACCCGAAATAAACACAAGAGGGGTACATGCCGCTGGGTCTGGCTCGAGCGACTTGGGGATGATGCAGCCCGAGGGGCGCCCCCAACAAGGTAAGCTAGGAACATGAAGTAAAAGGGGATACACGCCGCAGGGATGGACCCACACGGCCTGGGAATAATGCAGCCCTGGGGGCGCTCCCAGCCGGAAATGAAACTTGAAGGATGTCACCTGATAACGTTGAAGACGAAATGATGTTGAAGTAGCGGACGTCATGGGCTGCAGAAGCCGACCCTCGCGAGCCCCTAGGCCCAGGAGCCTCGGGAGGCTCCTGAGGCGCTGGTGGCTCCTCGCGGACCATCTCCATCTCCGCCAGGACTGCGGAGCGCCTGGCCTCTCGAGCCTCCAGGATGCTCCTCATGAGGCGCTGGTACGTGGCGGCCGCGTTCGGCGGGCCGTAGGGCATGCGAACGTAATTGTGGGGTGGACCTCGCATGGCGCCCAGCGTGAGGGCCGAAGCGCCTCGAGAGGCGGCTCGGTTGAGCCCAGGATGTCGACAGACGCGCAGCCCACCATCCTCGCTGGATGGGGAGCTATGGCGGTAAGCGGCGGCTGCCACTCATGACTCTTGACTCCTGCAACTCCTGCGTGATCTCGACCGACGAACTCCTCGTGGTTTGGCCCTCCTTGCCTTGCTCCTTCTCGAGGGAAACGTGCTTGAAGCACGCCCCAAGTGGTGCCCAAGCGCCTCCCTCGTGACTTTAGCAAGGTCGGTGGCCCTCCAGGAGAGAGCCCCGAACCTTGCTTGAGGAGGGCGTCGGGCGCGCCTTCCTATGCGACAGTAGGAGGTGCCCCCTGAGCAGGCGCGGACCCTGAGGGGCCTGCCTCTCGAGGGGTCGGGCCTGGCGATGTCTCCTTCTTGGGAGCGGTCTCAGGGAGCCTGACGCTCCTGCGATCTGGGTCTTCAAGTGATGCGGCTTGGAAGGATCGCTCTAGGGAGCACACTGCGTCTCTATCTTCACAAGGCACCGTGATGACCCCGCCACTTCCTGGCATCTTCAGGACGTTGTAGCCATGATGAGTCACGGCCATGAACTTGGCCAGGGCTGGGTACCCGAGGATGGCATTGTATGGCAGGCGAATGTGGGTGACATCGAAGTCGATGAGCTCGGTGCGGTAGTTGTCGCGCACCCCGAAGGTGACAGGGAGGCGGACCTGCCCAATCGGAACCGTGGAGCCATCGTTGACTCCGGAGAAAGGCTTGGTTGGCTGAAGCTGATTGTAAGGCACTTGGAGATTGTTGAATGTCTCTACGGACACGACATTGAGCCACGATCCGCCCGCCGATGAGGGTCCTTGTGACTTGTACGCTGTCGATGATTGGGGAACAAAGCATCGGGAGGACTCCGCTGTGGTCGCAAGACTTGAGCTGATCCGCTGAGCTGAACGTGATGGCGCACGCTGACCACCGAGAGGGCGCGTGGCTTCGAGCTTGGGAGGACTGCATTCACTTCAAGGGCGAACTGCTTGAAGATGCGTTGAGAGGTGGGGCTTGAGCTCCGCCTAGGATGCAAGCGATCGCAAGACGGTTCCTGCAAGCCCCAGCCCCTCGCCCCGATGATGGTCCTCGTTTCTCCTTGGCTGCGGCGGCAGAGGAGGGAGGCCTGCGTTTCCTTGCGGGCGATCCTCGCGAGGCTGATCCCTCCAGTTTCCCTCGCGAGGCTGATCCTGCCAGCGATCCTCGTGAGGTCGGTCGCGCCAGCCTTGGCGAGGGCCACAGTCTTCCCAGCATCATGCGTTCCTTCCTCCTCCTCGGCCGTAGCCTCGATCGTTGCGGTCGGGGCGTCGGCCGATCCTCCCTTCTCGCACGGCTCGGAGCTCTTGACATTCGTTGGTGTTGTGGATGTGGAGGTCATGGTACACACAGTACCGGCTGCCCTTGGAAGACTCGGGCTGATCTCTGCCCCTCTTGGTGTCTGGTTCTGCCGCGAGCACGGCAGCCCCCTTGCGCTTCACGTCCTTGGCCTTGGATTTCTTCTCTTCTCGGTCTGCGGCTGGCAGCTCGAGGAGGGAAAGGTGCCCTTCCTCAGCCATGGTGCATTTGGTCGCCAAGTTGAACAGCTCCAAGGAAGTGCACAGATCTTCATGCATCGCTAGCTCCTCCTTCATCTTGATGTCACGCACACCGTCGGATAAGGCTGAGATGATGGCCTCCTCGGTCACCTTGGGAATCTTGAGGCGTGCGTTGTTGAAGCGTTGGATGTACTTCTGCAGGGTCTCCCCTGGTTGCTGCTTGATGCGGCACATGTCGCCACGGCAGGAGGCCGGTTGCAGGACCTTGAAGTTGGCGGCGAAGCGGATGCGCATCTTGTCCCTGTGGAGGAGATCGTGCAGAGCCGTGTTCAGAGCCAAAGGGCTTCGTCCTTGAGTGCCATGGGAAACCAGTTCGCCATGACCTTCTCGCCCCGCTGGCGGCCGATGCCCAGCTCAGAGCTGGAGGAACTCCGCAGGTCGGCCGTGCCGTCAGAGCGAGGAGGCAGGTCTGGCTTGAACTTGCTGTGCCACGCGACGCTGTGCAGCTCGGTGGTGAAGGCGCGGCACCCCACCGTGGCCACGGGAGGCCTTTGGTGACGAAGAGCCTGGTCTTGCGGGTCCCCATGCGCTGCAGCTGGGAGCAGCGCGGGGTCTTGGCGTGCTGGAGCAGGAGCGTGGTCGTGACGAGCCGGTGCAGGGAGCACTCGGGCAGCTTCTTGGGGGCGAGGGACCTCTTGACAGCTCTGCTCTTGCTGCGCTGGCGCTGGACGGAGCGGGTTCCGCCCAGGGGCCACGCGCCTTGGGGCTAGGGCGCCTTCTTGAGGGGGAGGCGGCTGAGGCACCCCCGGAACTACATCGCCCGCGCAGGGCGGAGCGTGGTGCAGCGAGAAGGACGGCGCGGGGGAGCCCCCTGCGGCGCGGACGAGCTCGGCGACGCGGTCGAGCCACTCTTCGTAGACGTCGTTGACAGGGCGGTAGCACAGGAGCTCGTCTCCCGCGATGAGTGCAGCTCGAGCCTCCATGGGCGCGCGGAGCGCACGAGACGAAGAACAAGTGGGGGCGAGTGAGGGAGTAGCAGTACGGCCGTCTCGCCTCACGGACGGATGTTGGGACGATGCTTGCTGCTCGTTCCCCGCCGGGCCGGTGACAGCGTTGACGACAGGCGACGGGGAACGGCGGGGGTGGCCACCGACGGGTGCCGTTTGGGCGACGCGGGAAGCAAGAGCGGCTCGGCGCTTGGCGCGGGCCCGACGAGCGTCAGACATGGATGAGATGGTCGTCGAAAAACAGGGCGGCGGAAGACGAATTCGGGCGCACCCCTACCTGGCACGCCAAATGTCGGATTTCGGGTTACGGCAGACCCTCTAGGTTCGAACACTGGGGTGCACGCGGAGATCTCGCCCCCTACCTACCTGCACCTTGCCGCCTCGCTAGGATCTAAGCTATGAAAAGAACAACACAAGAGACACAGGGTTTATACTAGTTCGGGCCACCATTGTGGTGTAATACCCTACTCTAGTTTGTGGTGTGGTGGATTGCCTCTTGGGCTGATGATGAACAACACAAGGAAGAACAGCCTCGCGAGCATCTGTTCTTGGCTGGTGCGATGAACTGCTAGGGGAGTTCAGTCGCTCTCTCTCTCTCTCTCTCTCTCTCTCTCTCTCTCTTATGCGATCTCCAAGATTTCTAGATGCCTCTACCCTGTTCTGGATTCCGGATCCCGGATCCCTCTACCCTGTGGGAGGCTAGTCCTATTTATAGGCAGAGGCCCAGGGCCTCTTCCCAAATATCGAGCGGGAAGGGTGCCAACAATTGGCCATTTTGAAGGGGAACATCTAGTACACTTATCCTAACTAAAGTTGGTCCTCGCCTGTCAAAGGCTCTGGTGGTGACGCCAGCTTGGGCTCCACGATGACTTCCTTCCAGCCGTTGCGACGGTGTTGGTCTTGTTGCACCGAAACGGATGCCTTTGCTTGATGCTCTCGCCTGCGCTTGCTCCCTTTGCACCAAAGAGGAAAGGAGGACACTGCGCGGGCTGGCGCCCGCCTGGCGCCCGCCTGGCGCCCTTGGTCGTCATGGCTTGCGTCATGGCCACCTCGTGAGGTACCCCACCTTGATCTCTCCGCCTCCTCGCGAGCCAGCTTGACGAGGCCGTGCCTGAGGAAGCTCCCTGTCGTCCGCCCCGCGAGGCTTGGCCCCTAGCGAGGGTCTTGAGCTTGTGCTGATGAAGATGGGCCATGCAGGGCCACCCCTTGACCCACGCCGCAGGCCGCAGGCAGGCAAGTCTGGGTATCCCCGTTCCCAGAACGCCGACAGCCGCTGATGTCCTTCGTCTACTCCTGTGACAGTACGTCCAAGAGAGCTTTGGAGCACCAGGAGGCCATGGTTGGAGTGGTGCTGACAGAAGGAAGGGACCGGAGGAGATTGAGTGTGGGTCTTTGGCTATGGCTGGGAGCTGGGGCTCTAGTTAATATAGCGGGCGAATGGCAATGAGCCGCGGCAGACGGATGGACGGCTAGTGCCGGAGTAGGTTCATCGGCAGCCGTGTGTCAATAATGTGGGCAGCGTATGGAAGGATATCCGTGGTGTCGTTAACACGGAACAGCCGCTTGCACCGAGATGCCGCGCGGGTGGCGCACTGTAACGCCCTCGATGCGGCTATATCTCCCACGTGTCGAAGCCCGACTTAGAGGCATAACCGCATTGAAAGCAATGTCGCAAGTGAGGTAATCTTCACACAACCCATGTAATACATAAGGGAAAGAGATACATAGTTGGCTTACAGTCGCCACTTCACACAATACATAAATAAACAACCATCATCCAGATTACACTCAAGGTCCGACTACGGAACCAAAATAAAAGAAGACTACCCCAAATGCTACACAGATCCCCGATCGTCCAAATTGGGCTCCACTACTGATCAACTGAAATGAAACAACACAATGAACAAGATCTTCATCGAACTGGTTTTGGAAGTATCTGTGAGTCACGGGGACTCAGCAATCTCACACCCGTGAGATCAAGACTATTTAAGCTTATAGGTAGGACAGAGTTGTGAGGTGGAGCTGCAGCAAGCGACTAGCATATATGGGGCTACATTCGCAAAAGAGAGCGAGAAGAGAAGCAAGGCATGGTCGTGAAGCTAGTAGCGATCAAGAAGTGATCCTGAAACTACTTACGTCAAACATAACTCCAACATCATGTTCATTTCCCGGACTCCGCCGAGAAGAGACAATCACGGTTACACACGCGGTTGATGTATTTTAATTAAGGTCAACTTCGGGTTTTCTACAACCGACATTAACAAATTCCCATCTGCCTCATAACATGGCACGGCTTTTGAAAGATAATACCCTGCAGGGTGTCCCAACTTAGCCCATTATAAGCTCTCACGGTCAATGAAGGATATTCCTTCTAACTGGGAAGACCCGATCAGTCTCGAATCCCGGACTACAAGACATCTCGACAATGGTAAAACAAGACCAGCAAAGCCGCCCGAATGTGCCGACAAATCCTGATAGGAGCTGCACATATCTCGTTCTCGGGGCACACCGGATGAACACTACGTACGGCAACCGAATATACCCCAAGTTGCCTTGGGGCAGCACCGCAAGTGGCTCTAATCTGGACCAGCACTCGGAGGAGCACTAGCCCGGGGGTTAAAATAAAGATGACCCTTGAGTCTACAGAACCCAAGGGAAAAAGGCTTAGGTGCCAAATGGTAAAACCAAGGTTGGGCCTTGCTGGAGGAGTCTTATTCAAAGCGAACTGTCAAGGGGTTCCCATAAATCACCCAACCGTGTAAGGAACGCAAAATCAAGGAACATAACACCGTATGACGGAAACTAGGCGGCAAGAGGATCAAAACACTGCATAAGGCCGAGCCTTCCACCCTTTACCAAGTATATAGATGCATTAATTAAAGAAGATATATTGTGATATCCCAACAAGTAAACATGTTCCAACAAGGAACAACATCTCCATGTTCCAACAAGGAACAAACTTCATCTTCACCTGCAACTAACAACGCTATAAGAGGGGCTGAGCAAAGCGGTAACATAGCCAATCAACGGTTTGCTAGGAAAAGATGGTTAGAGGTTTGACATGGCAATATGGGTGGCATGATATAGCAAGTTGTAGGTAACGCAGCATAGGCATAGCAAAAGAGCGAGCATCTAGCAAGCAAAGATAGAAGTGATTTCGAGGGTATGGTCATCTTGCCTGAAATCCCGCAAGGAAGAAGAACGAGTCCATGAAGAAGACAAAAGGACGTAGTCGAATGAATCCTCACAACTCCGGAACGAAACCGAAGCTAACGGGAGAAGCAACCCGGAAAGAAGCAAACAACATAGTAAACAACCATCACATCAACATGGCATGATGCACAACCAAGTATGATGCATGTCCGGTTTAATGATTCATGGCATGGCAATATGCACAAACAACACTACAAGTTAAGTGGAGCTCAATATGCAACGAGTTGCATATTGACGAAACACCACATCAATTATTTAGTTTCTCTCTCGGTTATGGACCCAACAATATTAAATGTTATTAAACATGGCAAGGGGTGAAGCATAATTAAACTACCTATTTAGGCAAGTTTAAATGAGGCCGGAAACAACAAACGATAATTCCGGAAAATCCTCATGTCTTTTAGCAATTTTAATGCAAACATCAATTTTAGACATTTTAAATGTTGTTATCATGATGTGGATGACATATACAAGTTATATGCAATTTTTATGAAAATGTTGACATAAGCATGTTATGAAGCATTTGGTCACCATGGCGGAACAAAAAGGGTGCCACGGAGGCGAATCCGAAAATGATGCCACGGCAACATATCGGTTCCGGTAGCTCATGGAGATACCGGTGCAAAAGGAAGCGTGCGGATGTGCGGAACATGCTAGATATGGTGGGGTGCTCCCGACTACCGGGTTCCCACGGGTCGACGGCATGGCAAACGAGGAGGAACGTGCATGAAGCAAACGGGCACGGTGCAAACACGAGCATCTCATACAACACATGCATTCATTCACGGGCGGTCATCTCGGGGTTATACCTTCGAAGCGTGCATTTTCGTAACGGATCGAGTCGGTTGGAAGTAGAGGAAGTAGTGGTACACGGCGACGGTAGTGGAAGTAGTCGTTTTCGCGACGGTAGTGGAAGTAGTGGTTCACGGACGTCGTGGAAGTAGTCGTTCACGGCGACGGTAGTGGAAGTAGTTGTACATGTTGTCTTGTCGAATCAACGGCGGCGGTAGTTGTACACTTGACGGTCTTCGGCGACGGTAGTTGTACACGTTTGTTTCGGAGAGGTACTTGACGAATCCAACGTATTCGAGGCGACGGTAGTGGTACACGTGGTAGATGAACTTGGCGATCCGAAGGGGTACTTGGCGCGTCACTGTGTAGTCGAACTTGGCAGTCTTGAGGGACCGTAGTGGTACTGGGCGAGATACACGGCCACGGTAGTCTTCGGACTTGGTTTTTCGTGTAGTCGAACTTGGGTTGGTCTTGGACCGGGTGGACTTGGCGCATCCGATAGCAAAAGGTACATAAACCGTGGTCGGTGGTGGCGGAAGCCAACGACAAGGCACTCAGCACCGAGGTCCCACAGTGCATCAGCGGCAGGAGGCAGGCCCTAACAGAGACGGATCATGGCGGACGGAGGCGAAGGGGAACGCGACGAGGCGGACGGCAGCGGCTTGCTCGCCGGTAACGGCTGGAGGCGGAGGCCGCCGGCGCAGACGCATGGAGGCGCGGCGGGTCGGTGGCTCGGGTAGAAGGCCATGGAGGGGCACGGCTGGCCAGGAGGGTGCGAGCAGAAGTGTGGCTTGGCAGGGAAATGATGGCGAGGCATGGGTCTGGTATCCGGCGAGGACGGCCGGACTGGTCGAGGGGATCGAGGGTTAGGAGGAGAGCGGGGTCAAGCGTGGTGGCGGCAGAGCAGAGATGGAGTCCGGGAGGACCAAGGAGGCACGACGAGGCTGGTGGTGCAGCGTGAAGAAGGAGAGGCCGGAGCGACGACGAGCCGAAGGACGACGAGGAAGATGGAGCTCCTCTCCCTGGCACGAGGAGGGAGACGAGGGGAAGGGGCGCGGAGGAGGAGAGGATGGGGCAAGGGCGCCGATCCTCTGAGTGTGCGTGTCCCCAGGCGGAACGAGTCGAACGGAGGAAGGAGGAGGCGTGGGCGCTGATGAGGCTAGGGGGCGCCGGGCCACGACGGTGGCGGATCGGGACAGAGAGAGAGAGAGGTGGGGGCTCGAGCGTAGGGCGAGGGGATCGGGCGCTGGCGGCGCTGGAGGGAGGACGAGGGGGATCGAGAGAGATGTGTGGACCGGTCGGGCTAGGGTTATAGGCAGGGTGTAGGTGGGCCTAGATGGCCTGCTGGGTTGCTGGGCTCTCTTCTCCCTCTCTCTCATATTTTCCTTAACAAAAAAGAATTAGAGAGAAGAAAAGAAAGAAAAGGTTAGGGAAAGAATATGCGCAAGGGGTTAATTTTCCCGGATTCGCAAAAATATGCTCGTTCCAAGAAAAATAGAGAGGCCACGGTTGAAAGATGTAAATTCAAACTCATTTGAATTTAATTCAAATGGGTTTGAACTAGGACTTGATAAAAGGAAGGTCCAAAAATGTTCGGATTTTTGGTGGAGCTCCGGAAAATGACGAAATAATTTATGGCAAAGTTGGAGATCAAGAATTAAGACAACAAAGGCATTAGGATATTTTGTAAGTGTGTTTGCGGTAAATCCAAATAATTGGAATATTTACTATAGCTCTCTAAATATCGAGAGGATATGTTTTAGAGAGAATCACCATGTGAATTCCCTCGATTTAAATAGATCAAAAGATCTATGCAATTTATTTAGTTGAGGTTGCAAAAGATTTATGAGATGATGGCATGATGACATGATGCAATGCAAAAATAAAAGAGCAAGCACAAAAGAAACACACGGCGAAACTCAGAATAGCTGGAAGTCTTCTGGAGCGTCGGTCTCGGGGTGTTACAACACTCCACCACTACAAGAGGATCTCGTCCCGAGATCTAGGATGGCGCCGGAGAGAAGCGGAAGAGAAAGAGGTAAGACAAAGTTGCTTCTTTGACAAACGAGTGAAACCAATGAACCTCGAGAGGTTGAAAACTTGAAAGAATAACACAATAGAGTTGAACGAAATTGAGAGCATTCCAGTAGAAAATAGAAACAAGGAACACCATGTGTACCTTGGGGGTTGCAAAGCTATGAATGACGATTACAATGGACAAGAAGGAATTGGAACCACTCTGGTTGAAACGAGATAAGAATGAATAAGAATTATATAATTTTGGCAGCACTCCGACTGTAAATGGAAGGAATTGAACATGAACTTGAAAAGATTGGATGATACTTGATGAAATCAACAACACACTGCCTCCGGAACTATTGAAAGAATGGCATAAGGGGTAAGAAAGATTTCAGACAGCTCTTCGGTTGAGGAAGCAGACAAAACTTGATAAGATGAGAGAACTCGAATGAAAACATGACACGCCGACTAAACAGAGAAGCAAGGAGAAGAACATGATCTTGACAAAACAAGATGATGGGTCGAAGAGAGCAACATCACAATGCCTTCGGAACGAACGAATAGAATCTAGATTGTTGGGATAAAGGGACGGAGAAGAAAATGACAACTTCTACCACAAATGAATTTGAAAGAAACATCCTTACGAGGAAGGCTAGAACGGAGTTGTAGAAAAATCAACAATGAAAAGAATAAACTTGTAGTGGGCTTATGGAAACAAATCAAAACTTAGAGGTGAATACATGCCACTACGAAAAACAATTGATTGCTTGAGAGCAACACGGAGATGAAAACTTGATTCGCCGAGAGAATAGGAGAAAACTTGGATCATTGGTAAGCACCACAAATAGCAACATTCCTTTGGAAAGGCTTTAGGTGAAATCTAAACCAAGATAACTCCAAGGAAGATATTGATGGATTTGATATACCTCATTCTTGACAACATGTGAATCATGAAACACGAAGGGAAATTGTCAAAAACGACATAACACCACCTCAGAAGATAAGGTAGAAAGAATTGCACTTCGGAATGCAAGATGAAGAAATGCTTGAACTCCTCCAAACAAAACATGTGTTGAACACCATGTTTATTTTAGAGTATAGCCTGGCGGATCTTAACTCCGAGAGAAACTTGAAGGACAAATCGAGAAAGAAATGAATCCTTGACGAACCACCATGTAGAGCCTCCATGAAGAACTCCGGTAATGAAAGGATGATAGAAAGAAAGAGAAGTTGACAACACAAGGTGAAGCCTTGCAGTGATAAGATGAAGCTTTGAAATGATATAACCGAGAAAACTTGGAACTTCGGAAAGAAATATGAACAAATGAAATCAAGAATTTTGATGAACCTCCGGAATAAGGAATTGAACTTACTCGATGAAACAAGAATAAGAATTACATTATGCTCATCCTTCACCAATTAAATTGATGACAAGCAATGGATTTGGCATACTACTTATTCTCATAGAAAGGATTAAGATAGATATGGCGCAAACTTGGGAAGGTCTTCAACGAACCACCGGTAGGATTGAAACAACGAATAAATTAATATGAGAACATAGGAAGAGGAATCTTGAACAAACCACCGTAATAATTGAAAATCAAAGTAGCAAAGGCACACATCACCGGGAAGAATTGGAAAATGAACGAAGATACTTGATAGGATTTAGATACAAATGAATGAATAGATCACGAGCTGATTAGAGGATATTTGAACGATGCACCGGTAAGATTTGGAGAACGAGAGCTGAAAGCTGGAATGAATAATTCTCAGATGATGGGCTCTGGAGAATCAAACTTAAAAGACTCCTGAATTGCTCCGGATGGTTGAAAAGAATTCTCACAATCGAAAACAATTATGAGAGGATGGCGTCAAACTAGAACCATGAATCTTGAAGAGAATGGAGCAAGATTTAAGAGAAACTCTTCTTTGGTCTTCAAATGTTGAGAATGACGACGAGAAACACCACCATGAATTGTTGAGATACTCCGAATGAAAATTAGAAAGGTTGACCCATCGATGAAAGAATTTGGAAGATCTTGGACAAAGGCATATGACTGATGAAATTCATACTTACGTCAAACTTTGAAAAGAATTTTAGAAGCTCCGTGAAAATAGAAGAGTCGGGTAGGATCCTGGGAAAAGACCTGTGGGTTAGGGCCCACTCAAAAGAAACACCGTTGAACAATTGCTTGAAAAGAGAGATTGCACCGGTTGAATTAAATGGGTTGAATGAGATAGCATCCTCAAAAGAACTTGAGTGAATTGAGAATGGAAACTTGAATCTTCAGAGATATCTTCAACACTCCGGAACAATTGAATAGCGAGAAGTGAATGATTAATTGGTGCATCGGAATGGGAAAGCATTGTGAAAAGAGGAAAAGGGATAAGATCAACACCGAAATCTTGAATTAAATCCACCGGAGAAGAAAAGAATGACGAATGATAAACTTGAAGCTCCGTTAGAATCTTCACGAGAATCGTCGGATAAGAAACATTGACGGAAAAAAAATGGAGAGACTTCACAAGAATAAAATGGATACTTGATTAAGAAATCTGCGTCCTTCAAGAAAAAGGGTGGGAGGGCGGGATAACAAAGGCAACTTGGGCAGATGGAATGGATACCGTTGAGTAAACTTAGAATTGATCTCGCGAATGTTGAAATGATCGGATCCACTTCAACAGAAGCACGTCGGTTGGAAAGGAATTAACATGGCAACCTCCATGATCAAGAAGGATTAGTGTTCACATAGAAATATGAGAACACCGCTTAGAATAAGGTATGGAATCAACACTTGACATTGAAGCAACTCGAATACCACAACTTAAAATAAAACAAAGGAGTGGCTTGCAGAATAAGCCGGAAACAAACATATGATAGATCCCATATCGTATCATGTGTGTGTTGGAAAGATATCCTACGAGATACTTGAATTCCCACTTATAAACTCCCGAAACTTTCTATTTATGCAATCAGGTGTTGGGGATACAGGGGACACAAAATATATCACCCAAACTAACAATACCTAGATCCAGCTGTATCCATCCTTCAACACATAACCAAGAAACCTCCGGAAATCGTGTACCTCAACCTTCGAAAAGCATCCGTTATACGAGTTATGGCAATACTCTCGAGCTCGCCCCAGTACTGGGTTATCGAGGTCATCTCACCAACAACTGCATAAAAGAGATTTTTGATGTCGGCAAAGCTCGTATTCCGAATCGCAACGATAAAATTGTGACGACAACACCCGGAGCTCAACTCCCCGGACACCGCCACAACCCCTAAATGTCGAGGCACCAAGAACAATGTTCTCGCCACAAAACCATCGGAACGATTCCAAGATACCAGCGTGATCCTAAAAAAAAAATAGTGAAATTTGAGGAGACAAGAGTCAAAACTTCTACGCGGGAGACCTCACCAGAGCGCATTTAAGGACCGAGGAGTAAAAAGAATCCTACTCCGATATATAATCCTAAGACTCAACACATTTTGTTCTAGACTCAACAACGCCAAACAAATAATCAAGCAGGAACTCCTAAGTCGGGATGGCTCGATTACCAACTTGTAACGCCTCGATGCGGCTATATCTCCCACGTGTCGAAGCACGACTTAGAGGCATAACCGCATTGAAAGCAATGTCGCAAGTGAGGTAATCTTCACACAACCCATGTAATACATAAGGGAAAGAGATACATAGTTGGCTTACAATCGCCACTTCACACAATACATAAATAAACATCCATCATCCAGATACACTCAAGGTCCGACTACGGAACCAAAATAAAAGAAGACTACCCCAAATGCTACATGATCCCCGATCGTCCCAACTGGCTCCACTACTGATCAACTCAAACGAAACAACACAATGAACAAGATCTTCATCGAGCTCCTCCTTGAGCTCGGAAAGGCCACCTGCACGGTTTCATCGGCACCTGCAAACTGGTTTTGAAGTATCTGTGAGTCACGGGACTCAGCAATCTCACACCCCGAGATCAAGACTATTTAAGCTTATAGGTAGGACAGAGTTGTGAGCTGGAGCTGCAGTGTTTACTAGCATATATGGGGGCTACATTCGCAAAAGAGAGCGAGAAGAGAAGCAAGGCACGGTCGTGAAGCTAGTAGCGATCAAGAAGTGATCCTGAAACTACTTACGCCAAACATAACTCCAACATCGTGTTCACTTCCCGGACCACCGAGAAGAGACCATCACGGTTACACACGCGTTGATGTATTTTAGTTAAGGTCAACTTCGGTTTTCTACAACCGACATTAACAAATTCCCATCTGCCTCATAAATCGGGCACGGCTTCAAAGATAATACCCTGTGGGTGTCCCAACTTAGCCCATTATAAGCTCTCACGGTCAACGAAGGATATTCCTTCTACTGGGAAGACCTGATCGATCTCGGAATCCCGGACTACAAGACATCTCGACAATGGTAAAACAAGACCAGCAAAGCCGCCCGAATGTGCCGACAAATCCTGATAGGAGCTGCACATATCTCGTTCTCGTGGCACACCGGATGAACACTACGACGGCAACCGAAGATACCCCAAGTTGCCTCGGGCGGCACCGCAAGTGGCTTTAATTTGGACCAGCACTGAGGAGCACCGCCCGGGGTTAAAATAAAGATGACCCTTGAGTCTACGAGAACCCAAGGGAAAAAGGCTTAGGTGGCAAATGGTAAAACCAAGGTTGGGCCTTGCTGGAGGAGTCTTATTCAAAGCGAACTGTCAAGGGGGTCCCATAAATCACCCAACCGTAAGGAACGCAAAATCAAGGAACATAACACCGTATGACGGAAACTAGGCGGCAAGAGTGGAACAAAACACTGCATAAGGCCGAGCCTTCCACCCTTTACCAAGTATATAGATGCATGAATTAAAGAAGATATATTGTGATATCCCAACAAGTAAACATGTTCCAACAAGGAACAATATCTCCATGTTCCAACAAGGAACAAACTTCATCTTCACCTGCAACTAACAACGCTATAAGAGGGGCTGAGCAAAGCGGTAACATAGCCAATCAACGGTTTGCTAGGAAAAGATGGTTAGAGGTTTGACACGGCAATATGGGTGGCATGATATAGCAAGTTGTAGGTAACGCAGCATAGGCATAGCAAAAGAGCGAGCATCTAGCAAGCAAAGATAGAAGTGATTTCGAGGGTATGGTCATCTTGCCTGAAATCCCGCAAGGAAGAAGAACGAGTCCATGAAGAAGACAAAAGGACGTAGTCAAACGAATCCTCATAACTCCGGAACGAAACCGAAGCTAACGAGAGAAGCAACCCGGAAAGAAGCAAACAACATAGTAAACAACCATCACATAAACATGGCATGATGCACAACCAAGTATGATGCATGTCTGGTTTAATGATTCATGGCATGGCAATATGCACAAACAACACTACAAGTTAAGTGGAGCTCAATATGCAACGAGTTGCATATTGAAGAAACACCACATCAATTATTTAGTTTCTCTCTCGGTTATGGACCCAACAATATTAAATGTTATTAAACATGGCAAGGGGTGAAGCATAATTAAACTACCTATTTAGGCAAGTTTAAATGAGGCCGGAAACAACAAACAATAAATCCGGAAAATCCTCATGTCATTTAGCAATTTTAATGCAAACATCAATTTTAGACATTTTAAATGTTGTTATCATGATGCAGATGACATATACAAGTTATATGCAATTTTTATGAAAATGTTGACATAAGCATGTTATGAAGCATTTGGTCACCATGGCGGAACAAAAAGGGTGCCACGGCGGCGAATCCGAAAATGATGCCACGGCAACATATCGGTTCCGTAGCTCATGGAGATACCGTGCAAAAGGAAGCGTCGGATGTGCGGAACATGCTAGATATGGTGGGGTGCTCCCGACTACGGGTTCCACGGGTCGCATTTACATGGCAAACGAGGAGGAACGTGCATGAAGCAAACGGGCACGGTGCAAACACGAGCATCTCATACAACACATGCATTCGTTCACGGGCGGTCGTCTCGGGGTTATACCTTCGAAACGTGCATTTTCGTAACGGATCGAGTCGGTTGGAAGTAGAGGAAGTAGTGGTACACGGCGACGGTAGTGGAAGTAGTCGTTTTCGCGACGGTAGTGGAAGTAGTGGTTCACGGACGTCGTGGAAGTAGTCGTTCACGGCGACGGTAGTGGAAGTAGTTGTACATGTTGTCTTGTCGAATCAACGGTGGCGGTAGTTGTACACTGACGGTCTTGGCGACGGTAGTTGTACACGTTCGCTTCGGAGAGGTACTTGATTTAATCCAACGCCTTCGGGCGACGGTAGTGGTACGTGGTAGCTGAACTTGGCGATCCGGTGGTACTTGGCGCGTCACCGTAGTCGAACTTGGCGGTCTTGAGGAACCGTGACTTGCATCGGGCGAGATACACGCCACGGTAGTCTTCGGACTTGGTTTTTCGCTTAGTCGAACTTGGGGTGGTCTTGGACCGGTGGACTTGGCGATCCGACAGCAAAAGGTACATAAACCGTGGTCGGTGGTGGCGGAAGCCAACGACAAGGCACTCAGCACCGAGGTCCCGCAGCGCATCAGCGGCAGGAGGCAGGCCCTAACAGAGACGGATCATGGCGGACGGAGGCGAAGGGGAACACGACGAGGCGGACGGCAGCGGCTTGCTCGCTGGCAACGGCTGGAGGTGGAGGTCGCCGGCGCAGATGCATGGAGGCGCGGCGGGTTGGTGGCTCGGGTAGAAGGCCATGGAGGGGCACGGCTGGCCAGGAGGGTGCGAGCAGAAGGGAGGCTTGGCAGGGAAATGACAGCGAGGCACGGGTCTGGTATCCGGCAAGGACGGCCGGACTGGTCGAGGGGATCGAGGGGTAGGAGGAGACCGGGGTCGAGCATGGTGGCGACAGAGCAGAGATGGAGTCCGGGAGGACCAAGGAGGCATGGCGAGGCTGGTGGTGCGGCGTGAAGAAGGAGAGGCCGGAGCGACGACGAGCCGAAGGACGACGAGGAAGATGGAGCTCCTTTCCCTGGCACGAGGAGGGAGACGAGGGGAAGGGGCGCGGAGGAGGAGAGGATGGGGCAGGGGCGCCGATCCTCTGAGTGTGCGTGTCCCCAGGTGGAACGAGTCGAACGGAGGAAGGAGGAGGCGTGGGCGCTGATGAGGCTAGGGGGCGCCGGGCCACGACGGCGGCGGATCGGGACAGAGAGCGAGAGAGGTGGGGGCTCGAGCGTAGGGCGAGGGAATCGGGCGCTGGCGGCGCTGGAGGGAGGACGAGGGGGATCGAGAGAGATGTGTGGATCGGTCGGGCTAGGGTTATAGGCAGGGTGTAGGTGGGCCTAGATGGCCTGCTGGGTTGCTGGGCTCTCTTCTCCCTCTCTCTCATATTTTCCTTAAGAGAAAAGAATTAGAGAGAAGAAGATAAAGAAAAGGTTAGGGAAAGAATATGCGCAAGGGGTTAATTTTCCCGGACTCGCAAAAATATGCTCGTTCCAAGAAAAATAGAAAGGCCACGGTTGAAAGATGTAAATTCAAACTCATTTGAATTTAATTCAAATGGGTTTGAACTAGGACTTGATAAAAGGAAGGTCCAAAAATGTTTGGATTTTTGGTGGAGCTCCGAAAAATGACGAAATAATTTATGGCAAAGTTGGAGATCAAGAATTAAGACAACAAAGGCATTAGGATATTTTGTAAGTGTGTTTGCGGTAAATCCAAATAATTGGAATATTTACTATAGCTCTCTAAATATCGAGAGGATATGTTTTAGAGAGAATCACCATGTGAATTCTCTCGAGTTAAATAGATCAAAAGATCTATGCAATTTATTTAGTTGAGGTTGCAAAAGATTTATGAGATGATGGCATGATGACATGATGCAATGCAAAAATAAAAGAGCAAGCACAAAAGAAACACACGGCGAAACTCAGAATAGCTGGAAGTCTTCTGGAGCGTCGGTCTCGGGGCGTTACACGTACTCTTGGCCGTCGCGCTGCTGCAATGCCGGCGCTAGTGAGAGGTCGCGTCAGGCGTGAATGCGGACGCTCCTTCAGTGACTTAACCGCAGGTGCGTTGTATCACTGACATGTGGGCCCAACGGGCATCTGGCCCGCATGTCAGTGACACACCAACTACACCTGCAGTTAAGGCCGGTGGACGCGGCATTGACGTTCTGGAGAGATGGTGATCATTTCAGGCAGGAAGCGCGCTAGCGGCGGAAGGGTTTCGTAGGCGTGGCGGTCGACGCGGCGTGGTGGTAAAATGTGAACTCATGGATGACGAGCCTTTGAAGCGTATGCGGCACGTATTGACAACCAGGTGTCCATGCAACCGCTCTTGTCGCCAGCTAGCCTTCGACGACCACCAGAGCTGTCACCAAGCGTCATTCATGCCACCGCACCACACACTAACTGGTAAGGAAGCGATGGCATCCCGCCGCACCGAGTTCCTCGCCGCCCACGACCGCACACAGAATGGTAGGGAAGCAGTGGCATCCCGCCGTGCCGAGTTCATCGCCGCTCGCGACCTCACACCTATGTGGGCGCAATTTGAAGCTGCCAAGGCCGAATGGGCGGTAGAGCAAGAGGCGGCTAAAGCTGCACAGAGGGAGCGGAAAAGTCAGAAAGCACTCAAGAAAAGAGGGGCCCGCCGCTGCAAGAAAGAAGAGGACGCACGCGCTGCTGCGGAGAGGTCGGCGGAGATCCAAGCACGGTGGGGTGTCGCCGACAAAGCCGGGAAGGAGAACAATGGCGTCTGGCCAGCATGTGAGAAGTAGTAGTACTAGTAGTTAGTGTGTGTGTCTGTGTCGCGCATACGTTTGTTTAATTAATTACGAGCATGTACCAGTACTACTAGTTACTACTGTAGTTTTTAGAGCAAATTACCAGTACATTAGCCTAGACTCAATGGAAAAATTCCTATCCTATGCATCAAATGGCATCTTTTTCTCTATAGGAATTTAGATGTATGTCATCTCACTTCCTATGATTTTCATATTCCTATAAAATTCATATCCTATGAACCAAAGGAGGACTCTGCTGGAGTAACTACTGTAGCTAGCAGTACTACTGGTACAGTAGTTTTCTTCAAGAAGCGGAATTCAACGAAGTCATGATGGTTCCTTCATCCGAGCAACTTAACAGTGGGTAAGGTTGGGCCTGTGATTTGACGGCTCATTGCTAATTACTGCGGCGCGACGACCGGGGTGACTCTCCCTTGGAGTTCTGCGGGCATGGCAAGTGGAGGGTGACTCTCCCTTGGAGTTATGCGGACATGGCAAGTGGACCAGGATGGTTGACGTCCCACATGTCAGCGAGCGGAAGTATTATTTCCGATATCAAGGAGCAAGGAAACCGCGTGGTATAGTATCACTGGTGATCTATATTTTTTTATTTCTGATGAATGCTAGCGTTTCAACTCTTATGACGAAGGAGTGCCAAACACACGGCACATGCTAGATGTCCCACACGTCAGCGAAAGGAGTGGGACATGAACAGCGTGGTAGAGCGTCTCCACTTCTGGGTCGGAGACCACACATGGTAGTACTACTGTACTAGTGGTATGAACGATAGAAAGTGCGACCCGGAGAGAAAGACACGTCTAGTTGGAAGGTCTCGGGGAATACACGTAAACAAATATAAAACCTAATATGTGCCTCCTATTAATATAGTATTAGTGGAGTACTTAGTCACGTACTCCATAACATCACCAGGCATTGCACGTACATCATTTAGTGGTAGTAAGAGACAAATGCCTATATGCCACGCATGTTCATACTATTTGTGCCCTTCTACATCACTTACTGCGCTACATTAGACAGGTTCGCACGTCCACCCCTGGGTATATGTCCGTCTCGTAGTTCCAGTCCCACGTGTTATTCATATAGATGGAATGATCCTTGCATGACACATGCACCTTGATGCTAGATGTCTCGCATGTTGGCAAAAGGATGAACAAAGCTCACGTAAGAAAATAGAGTGGAAGAAAATAGATTCCCGACGACCAAGAAGGAGCAAGGAACCTCGTGGTGGAGCGTCTGCACTCATAATATTTTATATTATTCAGTGATATAAAATCAACCAATCATCTCCACAGTGGACTGGAAGAGTACGAAACACGGCAGCCCAGTGTAGTTACATCATACTAGTAAATGGCTAACCCACTGTCGTCGTATTCTCACGGGGGGCTTGCAAGGCGACAGATGCCACAAGGGCTTAGTGTGAGGGTAAGACTACTGCTGATAGGACCGGGAGCGGGTATGCGAGTAGCACGCGGTGGTTTACCCAGCTTCGGAGCTCTACGGAGAGATAATACTCCTACTGCTGCATGTCTGAGTGTATGTGGCATATCTTAGTACAGAGTGCTCCTAGAGCTGTATCATTGGTCAGTGCCATAGGCATCTGACTTTGTCTATGCGGATGGCCGGATGAACATGCTTGCTCTAGTGGCCGAATGGCACTTAGCCGTGGGTGTGTGCGTTAGCATGTGTGTGCCCATGGGAGTCCATCCCCTGATGGATGGATGGAGCTAGCTTTTATAGTGGTAGGCATGGGTGGTGGTAGCATTGGTTGTAAGCTACCTTGGGTAGCTTACAAACCAAGCTATGTAGTGGCATGGCCTAGGCATGGTGCATGTCATGCTTGTCCGCTGGGGTACTTTATAAATAGTGCTAGTGACAAGTGACACTATACATGATGGCTGAGGTGACACGTGAATAGTGCCCGGGTACATCCGTCTCGTTGGTGTCTCATCGATGTCGGGTCGGGCTGCAGTCGGCAGGCGGCTGGTTGGCACGATCGGCGGTAGCGGCAGCCGCCGAGCGAAGCGATCGGTCGGAGAGCCGCGAAGCGGCAGGCGAGTCGGATGAGGGGCTTTGCTAGCCCCGATGTCTTGAAATATCGTCTTGTCGTCTTCGGGGTATCCGTGCCCAATTACTCCGACAGTAGCCCCCAAGCCTCTGGGCAACTTGGCAAAGTTGGGCGGAGGTTTTTTGGCGAGTGTTCATGGAAGTGATCATGAAAAAGAAAAAGTTAGTCCACGCAGATATATCAAATGTTTGCTTTTAGCATTGCAAGTTTAATGCGGAGGGTGCCAACTCAGTTTCGTCCGAGCCCTCTTAATCTTTTTCATGTTCCCTCCGCTTTTTGGCTTGTGCTCTCGCTCGCCGGACAGCCGCTCTGCGGTCTGTGGCAGAGAGTGGGCCGTGAAGCGGAGTGTACAGTACTCAGAGTCTGGGAGCAGACTTAACCGAGTAGATACTCATAAAGGAAACGGCCGGGTCACCCGAACCGTTTTTCTTCCCGGACGTTTTTCGCGTGGGTGGCCTCCAGCGTTCACCCTTGCTAGCCGGACAGCCGCTCTGTGGTCTGTGACTAAGACCGAGCCTTTGGTACTACGCACGTTACTAAGCCGTCTGCGGGAACAAACGTCTCAGGCCAAGCGGCCAGCCTCCGGGCCAACTCTGGCTGGCGCCGGGGCGAACATTGATGCAACTGTGATAAAGTTCGAAGATAGCCCCCGAGCATCGCTCGGGGTTATCCGTGCTTGCGTGATGCAAAAATATGCGGGTGAGGAGCTCACATTGATTTTCGTGTAGCCGAGGCGGAGTTTGCTGAAGACAGCCGGCGCGGCTCGGCGCTCGCGGAGTGCGCCGAAGCACCCGCTGGTTGTAGCCTTCGAGCCCCCCGGGTGCTCGAGGAGGGTCCCGGCCGGTCAGGCTCGACCGGCTAGGTGGCGAGGCGTCTTGCAACACCCTTTTTCTTCTTTTTCTCTTCTGCCGGCTGCTGGCAGCCGGACAAAACTCTTCTCTTGTCTGCAATCTTTGCGGGGGCGCGCTAGCGCACCCGCTGGGTGTAGCCCCCGAGATTCGGGACGACTAATGAGCAGTTGGGCCGGATCTCTCGGCGACTACTTTGTCTTCTTCTTCACGGGGGCGCGTCAGCGCACCCGCTGGGTGTAGCCCCCGAGATTCGGGCTGACTGCTGAGCAGTCAGGCCGGATCTCCCGGCGCCTACTTTTTCTTCTTCTCTTTTTCTTGTCAACCGGCTGTGCTCAGACGGACCGACTCGTCGGCCGGCCAGGCGGCGAAGCGGGCAGACGAACCAGCCGGTCCAGCAGCAATGCGGGCTGTTGACCGGAGCAGTTGTCTGGACTGAAGTCTGCAAAGTCGGATCCTCCTTTTTTTAGGACTCGGCCAATTCTTTCTCAGCCGGCTTGGGCAGCCGGCCCCTGACTTTCCTCTCACCCGCCCCCCCCCCCTTTTTCGGTTTCTTTCTTCATCTTTTCTCCAGCTGCACCTCCCTTTCTTTTGAACAAGCACTCGGTCGCAGCAGTTGAGCAACGTGAGCGGCCTAGGAGCGCTTGAGAGGCTGAGGCAGGACCGGACGGATGGCGGAGCCGGCAGAAGGGCGGCCGACCGTCCGGTCGAGGCGGAGACGGCAATGGCGGGCGCGCGAAAGCAGGCGGGAGGCCTGGCGGAGCCGTGGCGTGGCGACCCAGCAGGTCCACCGACAAGGCGAGCCGGCCGGAGCGGGGACCCAGCAACCAAGTACAACCGAAACCGGCCGCAGGGCGAGCAGAAGCTTGCAGGCGCGACGGGAGCCGCAGCGACCTGGCAGGGGCTCGAGAGGCCAGCGGGGCCGTCATGGGGAAGCGGCCGGAGGCGCGGCGACCCGGCAGGGAGCATGTTGGTGGGGGCGAAGCCGGCAGGGGCGTGGGGCGACCCAGCGGGCGCGGCCCAGCCATGATTTAGGCGACCCGGCCACAGCGAGGGCGGTAGCGGGGTGAGGCGCGTAGGGCGACGCCGGGAGTGGGCGCGGCTGGGGGCGGAGCAGGTCGGGCGTGGGAGCCGCAGCCGGGCAACGGCGACGCAGCGAAAAGGGGCGGAGCAGCGGACGCGTCTGCGACCAGTGGCGGCTCGGGAACCCGCCTGATGAGGGGGAGGAGGCGAGAGTGCGTCTGGAGCAGGGGACTTGTCTTGGCGCAGAAGGCCGGAGCAGCGTGGCGGAAGCGGGCGAGGCAGCGGCGGTCAAGGGCCGCGGCTGCCGCCAGCTCAGACGATGCAGCAGGCGGCGGGAGAAGCTGGGCGGAGCGCGCGGCCTGGGCCGGAGTCTGAGACAGCGTGGGAGGCAGGGGCCACGGCTGCAGCCCGGCTCAGACGGCGCAGCAAGGGCGGGAGAAGCCGGCGGGCCAGGAGTCTGAGACAGCGCGGGACACGGGCCGGCTCGCGGGAGGCAGCCTGGCGAGGCCTGGTGGCGGAGCCGTGTGGAGCGGGCGAAGCCGGGAGGCGGAGGAGTCGCGGCGCGGTTGAAGCAGGCGACGGAGAGGAGGGGCCAGGCCGGGCGGCGCTCGGGCGGTGGGCACACAGGAGCGGGCGGAGGCCCTGGCCAGCAGCGCTGCACTGGGGAGGCAGGGGGAGCGGCCTGGGCGTCTGGTCCAGCGCGCGCGTGCGGTTCCCCGAGGGGCAGCGCCGAGCGACCATGGCTGCTTCGGTGGTTGGTGCCTGAACAACGGGGAGGCGAGCGAGGAAGGAGCACCAGTGCGCGAAGGGCCGCCTGCCGTTGTGCTCTGCGCGGGAGACGAGGCATGGAGTGGGGAAGGAGGGCTTGCCGGCCGCTTGCCGGAAATGAGGTAGTGGTGCGCTGGAGCGCGAGTGCGGCAGCAAGGAGCGGAGCAGCGCCAGCGACCGCGGACGTTGGAGCGCTGCTGGGCAGCGCATGGCCATTATCTGCCTAGTATAGGCGCAGAGTATGGGAAGTGTACGACATTTGTGTGGGTAGTGTGTGGCCAATGGTTTGACCATGGCATGACTTGCATCTAGCTAGCTTGTATGGGTGATATAAGCAATGGTAAACGCACGTTTCGGACGGAGCAGGGCACAACGCGGAGGGGAGCGGACGCGAGCGACGCGGCACGACGCACGCACGGATGCAGCCGACCGAAGCGAGGCACCGCACGCGGCGTGCGCGCGGACGGACAGCCGGCGTCGCAACGGTGGTGATGAAGAGGGCGAGGCCGACGACGAGGGCGCGCTGTCCCGTAGGGCCGCTCCAGGGGCGGGTCGAAGTCGAGCCCCCGAGCGCTACCGGAGAGACGGCGCGACGCCGCGGCAGGGAAGACAAAGATGGTCCCGCCCGGACAGCGAAACCAGTAGCAGCGTGGTAGCATAATAGTAGTACCACACCACGGTGGGAGCCAACTGTAGTGGTATTCTCACTGGGGGCTTGCGAGGCGACAGATGCCACAAGGGCTTAGTGTGAGGGTAAGACTGCTGCTGATAGGACCGGGAGCGGGTATGCGAGTAGCACGCGGTGGTTTACCCAGCTTCGGAGCTCTCCGGAGAGATAATACTCCTAATGCTGCATGTCTGAGTGTATGTGGCATATCTTAGTACAGAGTGCTCCTAGAGCTGTATCATTTGTCAGTGCCATAGGCATCTGACTTTGTCTATGCGGATGGCCGGATGAACATGCGTGCTCTAGTGGCCGAATGGCACTTAGCCGTGGGTGTGTGCATGAGCATGTGTGTGCCAATGGGAGTCCATCCCCTGATGGATGGATGGAGCTAGCATTTATAGTGGTAGGCATGGGTGGTGATAGCGTTGGTTGTAAGCTACCTTGGGTAGCTTACAAACCAAGCTATGTAGTGGCATGGCCTAGGCATGGTGCATGTCATGCTTGTCCCCTGGGGTACTTTATAAATAGTGCCATGGGACAAGTCACACTATACATGATGGCTGAGGTAACACGTGAATAGTGCTCGGGTACATCCGTCTTGTCAGTGTCTCGTCGCTATCGAATTCGGGCTGCGATCGGGCCCGGCTGGTTAAGCGTGATCGGCGGCCGGCGGCCGGCAGGCGAAGCGATCGGACGGAGAGTCGCGAAGCCGTCGGGCAGTCGGACTGAGGGGCTTTGCTAGCCCCGATTTCTTGAAATATCGTCTTGCCATCTTCGGGGTATCCGTGTCCAATTACTCCGACACCCACACTATCACCATATTTCTTGGCTTCCGTGCGACACCTATCTCTAGTGATCCAGCAGCGCGTATCACTTCTCCCTCCTCATCTCTCTCAAAGTGCCGCGGGCTGGCGTTTTTGCCGTATTGAGGTCGATTAAGTCATCACATGTTAGCGACATGCCAAGAGCATTCTAAAAAAATTCCTTTAACGTTCCGTTTTCAAAAAGAAAAAAATCCTTTCACGTACGAATTTGACTGTATGCTTTGAGCAACTTGCATGTCCTATACTGCTCCTGTTTGGATACTCTAACTTAGCTAGAGGTTATACTAACTCATGAGTAACCCTGAACTAACTATAGCCAAAGAGGTGTTTGGGTGATAGGGTTAGGTTGGCAATAAATGCACTTGATGGAGAGAGGAAAGTGATTTTTCAGTGGTCCCAATGAGAATTATCTCCAGTTAGCACCTCTTGGGTGGGATAGTTTTTTTTGGTGGGTTCGGTGCAACTTGCTCCAATTTAAACCCTCCTGCTTGGATACTTTAGGGCTATTTGAGCCCCAACTAGCTCAAACTAACTCTAACCCATGGATCCAAACAGGGCATAAGGCCAGCCTCGACGCGGAGCAGTCGCGTGCACCGGGAAGCGGTGCTCTCTCGGCCGTCGCGCCGCTTCAAAGACAGCGCCAGTGAGATGTCACCTCCGCCCTGACCGGCATTAATGCGGCACTGACGCTCTAGGGCGACACTGACCGTTTCATGCAGGAAGCACGCGCTGGCAAGGGAGTATAGGTTTTGAACCGTTTCAGGTGTAGTACTAGTAGTTTGCAAAACTACTCAATTAATGCACTCAGTTTCCTAAGAAATTGTGGTAAAAAGCGTTACTCCACAGCCCGCTTCCCTTCTCCTTCCTCTTCCACCGCCCGCGCACGTCCGCCGGAAGCGACCGGTCAACGCTTATATAGGAGTGCTAGCACAAAAAGATGCATTCATGACCACTAAAATTTCCAGATTAAAGCGCCGCTCCGGCGGGAGTATGGCGTATGTTGTTACCTTCGGCCGGGCCATGGCTACCGGTCGACGGCGACCCGAGAAGAGGTGACGGGAGGGTAATGAATGCAGCTACTGTTCGGCTTCGCCGTCCGGCTTAAATAAATGCGCAGGATCACGTGTACCCGCGGGTCCAGAAATTGTAACATACATGTCTGCTTAAGTGGGCGTAACGTAACTGGTGTGTGTGTGAGATTCTGAGAGACAGAGTGCATGTGTGCGACTCTACTCTTCGTACATGTACTCAACCTTTTGCATAGGGATATAAGTATAATTGTATTTACATTAGCTAGTGATTTACATGGCCATGTTAATGTGGTTGTGTCAAAAAATGTCACTTCCTGCTCGTGATTTGCGTTATATAATTACAAGCAAGATGCTCGTGCATTGCACAGAACATCAATATGCATTTTTTTACAGAACACTTGTTGTGATTTACCCATGCAGGAGTACTCCCATGTGTAATAACTAATGATTTCAAGAATTTTATCGGAAAACTTGTATCTTGAGAATGTCATCGAAAAAATGAAATATGAGAGATAAGGTGAGGAGGAGTGGAGCGTGGTGGTGACTGGTGGTTGGAATGGGCGGAGACACGGGGATGGACGGTGCCGGCAGGCGGCAGCGGCTACCATGCTAGATTGTTCCAGAGATTTTCTTTTTCAATTGCTCAGCAATGAGGTTGTGGGAGATAAGGATGTGGAGAGAGGTGCGGGTATCTTTTGTAAAATTATCATAGTTTGCTTTCTATCCATCAGATATAGATCAGATGGTCTATATTACAAGATGGCAGGCACACCATCATTGCCAACTCGGTTTTTTCATAAGCGTACAGGTGATAAGTTTGCTAACTACTAAAGTAAAGTGGAATTTTTCCATGATATACAAGTAAATTAATGTGATTGTTTATCGTATGGGTAAGGTTGGATGAAGGTTGGTAGGAACAAATGCTCCGCCTAGAGCATGTGTGTGTGAGATGGAGTCTTAGTGTGTGTGTGTGTGTTTGTGTGTGTGTGTGTGGGTGTGTGGGTGTGAGAGAGAGAGAGAGAGATGGAGTCTTAGTGTGTGTGTGTGTGATGGAGTCTTAAGTGTGTGTGTGTGTTTGTGTGTGTGTGGGTGGGTGGGTGCGTGCGTGCGTGTGTGCGTGTGTGTGTGGGTGTGTGTGTGTGGGTGTGGGTGTGTGTGTGTCGCGGGGTCCTCGGTGCGGATGTAATTTAAGTGTGCATGGCTTCATCATAGACAGGTGATGTGTTTGGCAGAGGCCACCAACGATGGGGTGCGAGAGAAAAAATTCCCGTAGAGAGGGAAGAGAAGGTGTGTGTGCGTGAGAGGAGTCGACATCGAGAGAACGTGTTTGTTCGAGAGACACCGAGGAAGACTACTATATATCGATGGTGCATGTAGGCGGGAATTAAACGAAGGGATGGTCTTATTAGTTTCGGGGATATAGGGGAAGAGTGAGTGAGGGAGTCCTGGATTAGGGTGTCTCCGGACATCCGGACTATATCCTTTGGCCAGACTGTTGGACTATGAAGATACAAGATTGAAGACTTCATCCCGTGTCCGGATGGGACTCTCCTTGGCGTGGAACGCAAATTGGCAGTACGGATATGTAGATCTCCTCCCTTGTAACCGACTCTGTGTAACCCTAGCCCCCTCCAGTGTCTATACAAACCGGAGGGTTTAGTTCGTAGGACAACAACAATCATACCATAGGCTAGCTTCTAGGGTTTAGCCTCTATGATCTCGTGGTCGATCAACTCTTGTAATACTCATATCATCAAGATCAATCAAGCAGGAAGTAGGGTATTACCTCCATCGAGAGAGCCCGAACCTGGGTAAACATTGTGTCCCACGCCTACTGTTACCATCCGCCTTAGACGCACAGTTCGGGACCCCCTACCCGAGATCTGCCGGTTTTGACACCGACATTGGTGCTTTCATTGAGAGTTCCACTGTATCGTGACCGTAAGGCTTGATGGCTCCTTCGATCATCGGTAATGATGCGGTCCAGGGTGAGGTTTTCCTTCCCAGACAGATCTTCGTATTCGGCGGCTTCACACTGCGGGCCAACTCGCTTGGCCATCTGGAGCAGATTGAGAGCTACGCCCCTGGCCACTAGGTCAGGTTCGGAAACTTGAACTACACTGCCGACATCCGCGGAGACTTGATCTTCGACGGATTCAAGCCCATCCCAGGTGCACCACACGATCACGAAGAGCATGATTTAGCTTTGCCGTCGGACAGTGTTCTGGAGATCACGCCTGCAGCTACTCCGGCCCTCGATACGGAGCAAATTGCGCCATCGGAGGACGGATGGATAGACCCCGCCATGGAGGCCGCACTCTCAGCAACGATGGAGTGGGATACTGACTTCACCCCACACGAGAGTCGTGTTGCTGAACCACTAGATTCATCTCCGGCCACGGACTCCGAGCCGCCTGCGTCCGTGCCTATCGAATCCGATTGGGCGCTGATCATGGAGTTTACCTCCGCGAATATCTTTCAGCACTCGCCTTTCGGCGATGTGCTTAATTCATTAAGGTATCTCTCCTTGTCAGGAGAACCTTGGCCGAACTATGTCCGGCTAGAATGGGATGCGGACGACGAAGAAATTCACTCCCCACCCACCACCCACTTAGTAGCCACTGTCGACGATTTAACCGACATGCTCGATTTCGACTCCGAGGACATCGAAGGCATGGACGACGATGCAGGAGAAGAACAGGAACCATCGCCCACGAGGCCTTGGACAGCCACTTCATCACATGACATATACATGGTGGATACACCCAAAGAAAACAATGACGAGGAACGGAAGGATGCAGCGAAGAACAGCTCCATCGAGAAGCAAACAAAGCGTCGGCGTAGGCGCCGCTCCCAATCCTGCCTCGGTAAAAATAGCGATAACAGTGAAAGAGAAAACAACACTCCAGTCGACTCCAGAGGAAACGACGACCACATCGATCCAGCGGAAGAGCAGGATGAACCAGCAAACGGCGAACATAGTACGGATCCGCTGTCCGAACACGGCGACGCCGAG
This sequence comes from Aegilops longissima, assembly GCA_021605205.1. NCBI lineage: Eukaryota > Viridiplantae > Streptophyta > Magnoliopsida > Poales > Poaceae > Aegilops > Aegilops longissima. Next base: position 292,120,214 of record CM038678.1, read on the forward strand.
GATAAAGCTCATCAACCTCCCTCCAAAGAGGAAAATAGTCCGGACGAAGATGCACACATCATCCCGGATAGGCACTTGGAACAAGAGAACCTTCACAGAAGGCTTATTGCCACCGTGAAGAGTCTGAAGAAGCAGAAGCAAAGGCTTAAGGCCGCACAAAATACGCTCAACATCAGATGGAACAAAGTGCTTGACAATGAAGAAAAGTATGGTGGAAGTTACCACACAAAGAGCTATCCAAAGTGCAAGCTACTGCCTGAATTCGACGATGAGGCCTTAGCGCCCACACAGCCAAAAAATAAAACGACCAACCGGTCGGATCAACCACCTTGTGGCCGCGATAGAGCGGCCAACAAGGCCGCACATAAGTCAGTACACGCTTCATATGATGACTTGCATCGAAGGACCGGCATGACCAGATCCATCTACGGATCTAGGAAGCGCGCTCCGGCACAAAATCAAAACCGAATATTTCAACCGGCCGAACGCCATGATAAATCCAAATACAGGGGTGCCGCACACCCCCTATGTTTCACCGATGAGGTGCTGGACCACGAATTTCCGGAAGGATTCAAACCAGTGAACATAGAGGCGTCACGACGGGACCCACGGACCACAGGGTGCGGATTGAGGACTTTATCCTCCATATCCATATGGCTCACGGAGACGATCTCCACGCCATCAAGTACTTACCCCTCAAGCTTAAAGGACCAGCTCGGCACTGGCTGAAAAGCCTCCCCGAAAACTCAATTGGAAGTTGAGAGGAGCTCGAGGATGCTTTTCGGGCCAATTTTCAAGGGACCTATGTCCGACCTCTGGATGCAGACGATTTAAGTCACATAATTCAACAGCCGGGAGTGTCAGCCCGAAAGCTTTGGAACAGGTTCCTCACTAAGAAGAACCAAATCATCGATTGCCCGGACGCCGAAGCCCTAGCAGCTTTCAAGCACAGCGTCAAGGGCGAATGGCTCGCCGAAACCTCGTCAAGAAAACCGAGAACAATGGCAGCCCCGACAAGCCTCATGACCCGCTTTTATGGGCAAAGATAGCTTGTTAGCCCGCAGATAGCACCAGCGACCCAAGCACATCGAAGTTAGGGATGGCAATGGAAAACCACGGCCTTGTAAAAGCAAGCGTCGAAATAAAGAGGACAGCCAGATAATCTGACAAACGCGCGGATTCAGGGGCTCTCGACCAGGTCAGTGGAAAAAGCCTTTCAAAAGCAGCAGAGATGGACCGTCCAGCCTAAAAAAGATTCTAGAAAAACTATGTCAGATTCATGGCACCCCCGACAAACCCGCAAATCACACCCACAGAGAATGTTGGGTCTTCAAGCAGGCCGGTAAGCTAAACGCTGAACACAAGGGGAGGGAGACACCAAGTGAAGACGAGGACGAGCCTCGCCAGCAAAGCACTGGGGGGCAGAAAAAATTCCCACCAGAGGTTAAAACAGTAAACATGATCCAGGTGATGAAGAGGAGAAGCAAACATGCACTCCGAGACACATGTGCCATAGAGCCTGTCACCCCTAAGTACAACCCTTGGTTGACCTGCCCGATCACCTTTGATCGCAAGGATCATCTGACAAGTATCCGGAATGAAGGATTGGCTGCCTTGGTATTAGGCCCAATAGTAAACAGATACCATCTCAGACGAGTCCTTATGGATGGCGGCAGTTGTCTTAATCTGATATATCAGGACACAGTCCGCAAAATGGGGATAGACCCGACAAAAATCAGCCACAGTAATACTACCCTCAAGGGAGTAATAACAGGCCCAGAGGCCCGCTGCACGGGCTCTCTATTATTATAGGTTGTATTCGGTTCTCCCGACAACTTCCGAAGCGAAAAGTTAAACTTCAACATCGCTCCATTCCGAAGTGGCTATCAAGCACTGCTTGGAAGAGCGGCGTTCACTCGTTTTAGCGCAGTAGCACACTACGCTTCTCTCATGCTTAAGATGCCCGGTGCACGTGGCACCATCACCATTAGCGGAAACATTGAACGTTCCCTACAAACGGAAGAATGTGTGACGGCTTTAACAGCCGAACACTAAATGGCACCTCCAACCAGAATAAAGGATCGGTCGTTAAGACCGCGGACACGGCTAGACGAGTTCGGCGAATTACTAGCTGTAACAACTTAGATAAACCCAAGATTGGTTCGATGGTTATACCCGCACAGCCGGCACCAGGGGCTTCCCGCGTATACTCAGGGCTAGTTCGGCTCAACTTGATGTATTTTGAATTTTAATGGTTTATTGATAATAACCAATTCTTTGCATGACAACTTTCACCTAAGTTCTCCTCTTTCACAGATGACACTCGTGCTACACCCTTCCCGGATACGGCACAACGGAGACACAGGCGCAGACGTGCAGCAAGGACCCGCTCAAAGGTTTCTTTTTAGATTAAGACCCTGCGTCAACCTTTCTTACTGTCTTTTGTTGTTCACATCCTCCAGATACTCAGTATAACCCAGAAGAATGCTGACGTTATTGGCATTTCGCCATGTCAGAATATTGCTCGTACCTGGACACTCGGGGTTCATTACTAAGGGCACTGTTCAGCCCGGCATATGTTATAAAGACTGAATACCATAGGGAGTGTTCGGCGTCACGAGTTTGGCCTTATATGCATCAGCTCCGAATCATGTCTTTGGTCAAATGTTGGGTTTGCCTGGCTCCCGTGTTTTTCTACCTTATGTTCCTCTCTATCGGCTAAGGTGGCACTGGGAGAACTACTGCGATTGTTCCCTGGTTCATCCGGATGAGCACCTCAGTAGAGAAAGCCGAAAACTAATTGTCATGATAAAGCGCGAGATTGGTCAACCACTCGATGACTTAGCGGAATCTTTGGAATTCCCCCGCATTAACAAAGGGCCGTTTCCCGGTCATGTACGTACGCGCCCCGTATTCGGACGAGCGCAGAGATACCAGGGGCTATATAGTAGCCCCACTGTCAAACTCCTACGGCTAAGTGAAAGTGTTAAAGCAATATAATCCGATTGCCTAGTTCGCTACACTATCGCCTCCTTAATGGACCAAGACATTGGATCAAGTGTGAATACGCGTTTTTTGCGAACACCCCCGCATTATATGCATGGGGGCTGAAGCCGACAACTGCAAACTTTCAGGTTATATAAATATATACATAAACGGACGCACAGGAGACATCATAATACTTTCAGGCACAAGTATAAACACAGCCTTCACAATTCAATAAAACATTGTTTTTACAATGGGAATACATGTCACTAGAACATAATATTCTTCGAGCACTGAGCCTCTATTGAACGAGCGCCTTCAAGGACCTCTTCAAAGTAGTGCTCGGCAGCTACTCGGCCCACGGCCGAACTCTGGGTTGCAATAGCGGTGGCCTCCATATCCGCCCAGTATGTCTTAACACGGGCAAGTGCCATCCGTGCACCCTCTTTGCATGCCAACCTCTTCGTAGCTTCAATACGTGGCACAGCACCAAGGAACTGTTGCACTAAAGCAGAATAACTATTTGGCCTCGGCCCTTCCGGCCATAGATGTCCACAACAGATCTCATTGCAAGCCCGGACAACCTATGGAGCTCGGCCCACTCAGCCATTCACTCATTCAACAGCAGCAGACACACTGGAACATGGAACTGTGACCAGAACAACCTTTCCACTTCACGATCTTTTTGATCCTTGAAGTATGCGGCCGCATCAGCAACACTGGCTGCCAAATCCACGTATGCGTTTGCCGAACTCCATGGTTGATCAAGAGGGCATACTTCGGATCTCTGAACTTCGTCCGCAACAAAAGGGCTTCCCAGCCGCGATAGCTCCAGCTTGACGCAACTCCTCCTTCGTCGTTCTTATTTTAGAGCGGTACTCCTTGGCTTCCACCATGGCCTTCTCCAGGTCCGTCGCCTTCGCTCGGCTTTCCTTTTCAAGAGGCTGGTAACGGTCGGCGGCATCCTTCAACTCAACGGCCATCTTGGCTATTTTTTTCTTGCTTTTGTCAATGGGCGGCCTGTTCGGCTTTCAGCTCTTCGACTGCCTTTAGAGCGACCGCATCACTATTCCTGGCTTGTTCCCTGGCTCGGGCAAGTTCCGCCTGAAGGGTCTCCACGGCGGCAGCTCCATCTGTAGTCACAACATATTAAAGATACTAGCATCATTCTCCTCTTACTATGTATTGTTCACCGGAGAAATCACATTCCATGTGCCTCATCGAGCCGCTTGTTGACAAGCACGATGTCGGCATCTTCCACATCAAGTTCCCGCTTCAGCTCGGCAAACTCACTAGTCCAGCTAATCACCGGACCTTCAGCGACCTGTACATGAAGGCGGCCTGTTTATTCCCTGGGACTATGATCCTCTGTTTGCCGCCGTTCTCGACAGCAAGCAGAGTCTCAGGGGTTACTATCTGCATAGGGCACACCTAACGTGTGCGGTACTATCCAAAAATGTACTATTCACATACCTCAAAGCCTTTCAGCAGGCTCATAAAAGCTTCATGCAGCCCGCTTTCAGTGGATGAAATCCTCTCGACCACCGTACCCATCACTGTACGATGCGCTTCTGAGATAGCCGCTTGCTCCAGAAAATCCTTCAGTATGTTCGACCGCACACCGGACGGTTCCAGACTCTTTCTGTTGCTCTCTTCGGGAGCCGAATGCCGAGGACTTCGGACAGCCAAAGGATCACCCTCTGGCGTCGGCGGGTCAGGAGAAATCCTCTCAGACGACCCCTCGGGGTCGCCTGCCTCATGAGGCGGGGAGGCATGGGGAGGTGTTTCGCTCTCCATCATCTCCGGAAGAAGATCCCCCAAAGACGAACTCTGTCGAGAACGGCTACGATCCGAACTACAAGATATATACTTCGGTTATTGTTCTCAGAAGTAAAGCAGAACATTTTTATTATTAAATGCTTTTTTCTTACTTACAGCTCGGTGGAGGGCCGACCCCCTTGCGGGCACTGTGCGGCAAGGGTGCTTTCCAAGGCAGGATCCTCTGGCGAAGATTTCTTCCCCCGTTTGGAAACCTTTGTTTCCGGGTCTTCAGAGGTGGTCCTCTTCCTTCCTTGGGGAGAGAGAAATTCAGATCCTTCTCCCCGGTTATCCTCCTTCGCGGAGGCGCTAATTCCCCTGGATTGGATGAGTTATGAGTGAGGCCTGCTTTCAGCCTCTTTATCCCTCCCCTTTGTCTTCCCCGAGGCGCTGATAAGGTGCTTGGCTCGGCATTCGACCGATCTTGGATCTGCTGAGCCTTCGGGAAGGGGGGCCGAACACCTGATCTTATTCGCCTTTGTTACCCAGTCCTGGTTAAAGAGCTAGTTTTCAGAATAATGTTGTGGTAAATAAAAAGATAGCATATTCGGCCAGGGGATTACTTACTTGGGTATTTGGACGATTGCAGCTCAGACCCGCATCCTCGGTGGTGTCCGGACACCTTATTTGTGGTCCGAAGAACAATTTGTACATCACTTCGAGCGTCATGCCGAGGAAGTGCTGAATAGTTCCCGGTCCTTCTGGGTTGAATCCCCACATTCAGAGGGGTCGACGTTTGCAAGGCGGGACTCGATGAACTAGCATGACTTGCATTACCGTGACCAGGCTGACGTCTCTCTTGAGGAGATCTCGGATGCGACTCTGCAATATCGGCACATCATTTACTGGTCCCCAGTCCAGCCCCCTGTTGATCCATGACGTCGGTTGTGGTGGGGGGCCCGAGCGAAAGGCAGGGGCGGCCACCCAATTGGTACCCCGGGGAGCTGTGATATAAAACCACTCTCGTTGCCACAAGCTGGACACCTCCGGGAAGGAACCCTCCAGCCAGGGAACATCAGCACTTTTGCTTATTATGGCACCTCCGCATTCTGCGTGTCGCCCCTCAATCATCTTCAGCTTCACATTGAAAGTCTTGAGCCACAGGCCAAAGTGTGGGGTAACGCGGAGGAAGGCCTCACACACAACGATGAACGACAAGATGTGAAGAATGGAGTCCGGGGCCAGGTCGTGAAAATCCAGCCCATGATAGAACATGAGCCCCCTGACAAAGGTATCCAGAGCGAGGCCTAGCCCTCGGAGGAACTGATTGATGAATACAACGCTCTTGCCGGGTTCGGGAGTGGGAATGACCTGCCCTCGAGCGGGCAACCTGTGCGAGATTTCGCCGGTCAAATACCTTGCCTCTCTTAGCTTCGATGTCTTCCTCTGGATGAGGAAGGCATCCTAACTATGAAGGTTGGATTAGCACATGGTTGAAGGTCCGAGGCGCCTGACCTGAGCCTTGGGAGTTGGAACTCGAGGTGGAGGGGAAGGATTCGATGGAGTGCGAGAGGGAAAAAGGACGGGCCTTGGTATCTTTATAAAGAGGGTGAATATCAAGCGTCCTCCTCGTGTCCGTTTGGGACTTGCCTAAAATCGAGGAGTCATACCAACGGGCACGATTGGGTTACCCATGTCCGTATTGATGAGAATCCCGTAATAAGGGGAACATGATCTCTGCTCCGATAAGACGTGCCAATGAAATCGCCTCGCGAAATGTGCGATGGCAGGATAATTGAGAAAAACGGTTTGAGTAATGGTCAAGCCATGGTGTGATGTCACGTTATGAAAGGTCTTCAGTAGATCAGATTTGTGGAAATATTATTCTCTCTACGGTGGTATCTGGAACTTATTTTGCAGAGCCGGACACTATCCTCGTGTTCAAGATCTTCTATGGTGTATTCGGAGGAAGAACCCGCTTTGCAATGTCGAAGACAAATATGTGCGCCAGACTCATCGTCATTGAAGCTTGGTTCAGGGGCTACTGAGGGAATCCTTGATTAGGGGGTCTCTGGACAGCCGGACTATATCCTTTGGCCGAACTGTTGGACTATGAAGATACAAGATTGAAGACTTCGTCCCGTGTCCGGATGGGACTCTCCTTGGCGTGGAAGGCAATACAGATATGTAGATATCCTCCCCTGTAACCGACTCTGTGTAACCCTAGCCCTCTCCAGTGTCTATATAAACTGGAGGGTTTAGTCCGTAGGACAACAACAATCATACCATAGGCTAGCTTCTAGGGTTTAGCCTCTACGATCTCGTGCTAGATCAACTCTTGTAATACTCATATCATCAAGATCAATCAAGCAGGAAGTAGGGTATTACCTCCATCGAGAGGGCCCGAACCTGGGTAAACATTGTGTCCCCCGCCTCCTGTTACCATCCGCCTTAGACACACAGTTCGGGACCCCTACCCGAGATCCGCCGGTTTTGACACCGACAGTGAGAGGGGGGGTAGCTAGAAGGAGATTGTTAAGTGTGAGTGTGTGTTTTACCCATCCAGGCGGAAGTTATGTGCACACAAAAAGAGAACGATTCGATGTGGCGTTAGGGTTAAGGGTAATTAACTACGTATGAAGACATAGAGACCTTGAACGAGCATGTGTGAGAGGTATATATGTATATGTGGGATGTGTGTGTGTGTGCGCACGCATGATCGAGATAAAAGAAAGAAGACATAAGTCATAAGATCAACGACATGGGAGAGACGGATCGGTATGACAATATGCAAGGAAGAAGGCCCGACAATTGAGCATGTGTTTTTGTCTTTAAGAGATAGTGGCGTGGGCTGGAGCATGCATATATGGCGAGCAGAGGGAGTGAGGCACAACAATTGTGCAAAAGAGATCAACCTATAAATGAAAGAAGGTTGATGGACAAACAGATAAATAGAAAGATAAAGTTGCTAGCTAGTGTGCATTAGAGATACGAGTTGAGTGGATCAGAAGGCTGAGTTATGTGTGTGGGTGTGAGAGATATGAAGATAGGGTGCATGTGACTCACATACAAACTAATATCAGAGAGAAATGAGATCCTGAGAGACGGAGTTTTGTGTCTGCGAGAGAGAAAGATATTTCACAACGAGAGAGATAAATAGAGAGACATATGAGGGAAAACAAGATATCTCTAGGGAGAGAGAGTGTGTGTGAGCGACATACAAGAGAACAGTGGAGAAATATGAGACCCTGGGAGACAGAGTTTGTGCTTGTGTGTGAGAAAGAGATATTTAAGCGGAAGAGTCGTAGGTTATCATACCTAAGGAGCGAAAGACATCTCTGTATGAGGGGTGTGCGAGTGGCACACAGGGGAATAGTAGAGAGAAATGAGACCCCGGGAGACAAAGCTTTGTGTTTGTGTGAGAGAAAGAGATTCCACATGGAGAATCATAGTTAGAGACACATAGCAGGGAGCGAGATATACTTAGAGAGAGAGATAGAGTGATGAAGGTCGACGGAGAGAGTACCGTTAGTGTGTTATGAAGATAAAAGATCATTGTCGACATACAGGTAGCACGAGAGATACCCGAGAGATGATGAACGCGTATAGGTCTAGAGACATAGTCCTATATAAGCATGACTGATAGTTATATGAGATGTATCTGGATTAAATGGGATTCAAATATTAAACTGGAGATCACGACATAGATAATATCATAACACAAATTGGTGTATCAAACATGCATATTCATTTGAATTTGGGGAGACGTGTAATGTTATATAATTTATCAATATTGGTGATCCATAGATTCTTTAATTAGAAACAATGCATGGTTTATATGCAATTAATGTCTAAACGGGATTACACTATATGTTGCGTGTGTGAAACACATTATATATGTTTGAGAAGTAAAAAAACCCGCATGAAACACAAATTAATTGGAGACAATTAGCGAAGAATGCATACATTGGATTTCAACATATAGTGGTTTCAAGTTTTTGAAAATCCAAATTGATGGATACAACCTTATGAATCTGAGATCATGCCATTTGTAAACCATATTTATGCATAAAGGGTGTTGTGGTTTTGAAAGTATATATAAAAAAATGATGTATATAGAATTTTATTCCAATCGAAAATGGATCCCACCAGAAAAAAACATAATACAAATGGGATTCGAATTGAGTTGGCACGGTAAACGTGCACTCTGAAAAATTTGAACGAAGCGGGGAAAGTCGCAGTAACCGCCCGAAACCAAAATCTGCAAGATGGAAATTACTACTGCCTATCCCTGCCACGCAAAGCCTATCTGCTCGATTTCTATAGGTTTCGATAGGGGTAGGTTTGTAATTTCACTCAAATGTGACATAACTGCCTCTCACCCTGATTCATACACGGTGGGCGCCAAAACACACTGTGTCCTCGGCCGAAATTGACTTCCTCCCCGATTCATACACGGTTGGCGCCAAAAACAAACTCTCATCGGCAAATATTCGGTGTATGCGAGATAACCGTCCTATCCCCAACCGACTAATATTGCTGTGATGTAGGAAATTTAAAACGGGGGCTAAGTTTGTAAATTTCCTCGCATTTGAGACAAGCGCACCCTGAAGACATGGTTCCCCCTTCCTCTCTACCTCCATTTCCCCATTCGTACTCCGTGGGCGTTAAAACACCCTCTCCACCCGAGCCTCCTCCGTCCGCCACCCCGTCCACCGCTGTCCTCCTCCACCATGTCGGAGCTGACACCCCGATGCCGCCGTCCATTACAAGAGATCAACCTCTCTCATCCACGGCTTCGGACCGGGATCCTTGCATCCCGTCCTCTCGCTTCATCCCCAACGTCATCCACCTTGTCGGCGCCGCTCCTACGACCGACTCGTCCACCGCACCCTGCCGCCACCGTCTACCCTCCTAGATCTGCTTCCATGCCGCCGACAGCCATCGCTACCGCAGCACCATCAAATTATCAGCAGATGCATACACGGCGCCGCACCAGAGGCGGTACTCTTTCGTATCTGCTCAACTTATTTATCGCAACAAGAAAATAGATCGCCACTGCTTTACTCTGATTTCTTGTCCATCACTTACTTGCTAGTTGAAAGCAAACATTGGTTGCGAAGTTGCCTTTGTCTGGTTTTCCCCTTTTATATTCCATACTAGTTAAATCACAGTAGACTAAATTTCAAAATTGGGCCAGTCGATTTTTCAAAGCTCGCCGGAGTTCGCCGGTGCGAGCGAAGGGGCTCGGTGGGGCGGTGGTTGTGGGGGCGGTGGTGGGGCCTCACCCAACAGAAGAAAACTTGACGCTGGTGTGGGGTGGGGGTGGCGGAGGACCACAGGTGGTGGGGGCGGTGGTCCGCCCAGTGCCCGTCTTGAGGTGTTCTCAGTATGGGAACAATCGAGAGCGAGGAAGAAGAAGGGTTAGGAGGCGTGGATCTTCATCCAACACTTTGAAATGGTCGTGACCCAAATGACAAAACTCACGCGACTTGCATGCAGACATGCCTTTATATTCAGTACCATCATCGTACCTGCTTAGCACTGCTCCTGAATCCACCAAGCTAAATAACGTGCCACTCATAATTCCAAACTTGTTGCTCAAGTACAAATCTGATATGATGCTGATATTACTAAAACAGATAACATTTAATTGGTCAGCTAATGTTCCTACTTTACTTTCAAAAAGCATGTGCACCACATATAGAGAGACAGCAGGGAGTTGCTTTCTTAATGCGCTCTGGTTCATCATGTGTGGGCACTACGCAACGAACATTTTATTATCCAAAATCTTCTTGCTCTTCTTTAGCATGTTCCTCTTCCGTTCTTCTTTAATAAGTACTCTGTCCGTTCCTACATACAAGTCTTTGTATAGATTACACCATGGACTACATATGGAGCAAAATGAGTGAATCTACACTCTAAAATGTATCTGGATACATCTTTATGTGATCCATAGTGGAAATCATTACCAAGACTTGTATTTTGGAATGGAGGGAGTATGATAGTAGTACAGTATGTTCCTTGTAGTGAAGATGAGAAGGGTCATTTGCAGTGTAGAGGTCTATAAGGTCGGTTGTGATGGACACTTTGAACTCTCCGGGCCTCTTTGATTCGTAGGATTTTGTAAACATGGGAATAGGACTTGTAGTGGCCTGCCCACTTTTGAATCCTATAAGAATAGAAAGGAAATGCGGGGAGCTGTGTCGCCTTTGAAAGTTACACTGATATTAACAGTACCGCACCATCAGTTGAAGAGAGCTGGTATCCGAAGCCTTTCTAGCCGTACCGGCAATACTAGCACATATATTCCAGCAAGTTCCACTTTGCTGATTTTAATCTGATGCTTACGGTTTTCCCATTATATCTACACTATGATCTGTGTAGCTGCTTTGTGTCGCACTAGCAGCAGTCCACTCTTGAAGCTAAACACTGAAGTGACTTACAAAATTGGCACCAAGGCATTGAGTGCCATTCTGGATGCAATGAAACTCATACGCTCCCCACCTGTTCATTCTTGTTCAGAATATGATCCTAATGACTATTCTAACCTCGAGGAGTCAAAGGCAGATGGTCTGTCCTGTTCACCCATCAAGGTGCCTTTTCTAATTTGGCAAGGTTTTATTGATTGCGTGTATCTTGCATATGTTGTCTTGCATTTGTTCTACTTTGTTGCACTGCCATCTTCTTAGTTTACTCATCATATATGTCGAGATGCCATGCCCATCCATTATCAATACATATTGCATCTGTCATCATACCATGTTTTTTCACTCAAATGTTTTTCTTGTGCATCAAACATTAAAAAGGAAGAGGGTGATTGCCGAACCTGAAGGAGCACCAGCAAAGTCCTTGAAAAATGTGGTTGTGCCAGAGAAATCAGACACCACCCCACTTGTATTGGCTGTACAACCAGTGACACAAAACGTAGGACCGACTCCAGCAGACTGTACCCATACTTCACTGGCCACACCACTAGCCCCACCACACAGGACCTGCACTCCAGCAAAAGGTATGCCGATTTTAGTTGCCATAGCACCAGCCGTACCACAGAAAAATCCCACTCCAGGAAAAAGTACAGCAAGTCCACCGGCCGAAGACCTATCCAAACTGTAGAGACGGCCAAATCCTGGAGATTGGAACCCCATTCCAGTTATTCCTAGTTTAAAAGACAATGCTTTCAATGTTGTTAGGGACTACGTGCATATATTCCCATCATGGGAAGATTATAGTGAAGACAAACACCATTTTCAAATCTTCCTGTCCCACTTACGTGTAAGTGCTATTATTCATAGTGATTATTTTCCTGTTTTCTGCTGATTGAACACATCAACGATTTAAATTACATTGTTGTACGTAGGCGTGGGTCAATCTGGATAGTCATGACGAGCAAAGCTTGCTTTCGCTTTTCAAGGAAGCATTGCAGCAGTATTGGTGTTACCTGAGGAAATCACACTTTGATGGCAAGTCTATAAACAAATTTGTGGTGAAGTCTCCTGTGCTAAATTTAGAAAACATTGAATGGAAAAAACTTGTTATGCACTGGTCTCGTTCCGAGGATGATGTACTGTCTATGATACTACATGACAATTTGAACTTCTACTTTTCCGCATGTGCCTTACGGATCTTTTTTGCAGGAAATCTGCTCGAAAAGGAATTCCGGTTTGAAAAGAACGACACGATATCGCAAATATGTTGCCCGCTACTTTGCTCTTGTTAGTACCTGTTGTCTTGTATCATTGTACTTGCATACATACCTGGTTCATTATGTGACAGCAGTATGCATCAAAGCTTGCTTATCAATTGTTCGCTCCAAATTATCTGATCTGTATGAATGGTTACATTAGTGTAGAATATATCCAATGCCAATGAAATTTTTTAGCTCTGCATTGTTCTTGTAAGTACCAGCTGTCCTTTATCAGTGTACTTATATTGACAGATAGTTGTTCATGTACCATCACTCTGCAGCTTATTTTACTTTGCCCTCCATTTTCTACACATAAGATCTATATTTACTCTTACCATAAGGTTGGATAACACCGATGGTACTGAAGAAGTTTAGCTCTGCATTGCTCTTGGCTGTACCTTTTGCCTGTATCGCTGTACTTACATTTATAGCTACTTGGTTATGTAGCATCACTCTTCATATTATCTTAAATATTGTCCATTTTTTCTTATATTGTCACATCTATATTTACTCTTAACAAAATGTAGAATAAAGGCAATGCTTATGAAGAAGATTCTGTGGTAAACTTCTTGAATTGCCCCCCATCGGCATGGACAAGGGCTTTATAGAGCCTGCCTTCACCAATAATGTAAGTTTGTCCTTCTCAAGCCTTCAAACTTTGTTGTGTATGTTTGGTTAGGCATGACTGCAACAACTATTTATTTTTGGTGTTTGCATCAAATTGCATGTTTAAAGTTTATTATGTACTTCATAAACAAAAGTTTGTCCTTCTCAATTTAAGTTTTCAGTTGTACAACCATGTTCCTTCTTCATACCATGTAAATTAAACTATACAGAGCAAGTGATCTTATTTTTCCAATCTGAAATGGGATAAATTGACAGCACACTAACCATTGATACATATGAGTTCTTGATCTGTAATTCAATGGTGTCGTGAAGCTGCCAACTCCTTCACAATGTCATTTCCTGCCATGTCTTGACCTGAACAATACCATATTGTGTAAATGCTATTTTAAACTGTGTCACTTTATTCGTCGGTAAGAAATGTGATGAATTGTCAGCACTGATACTTATATGTGCAAAACTTGACATTTGTCTGCTTGTTTATCTTTCAGAGTGAGGAGGATATAAGCGTCAAACAAGTGCAGTCTCATCAGCTTGCGCTGCAGCTCCCGAGCAGGGCTAACCTTTCTTGAACTCTATTGAAGTGTTGTCGGTTTTGTGTATTATTTTGTCGGCGTGTTTAATTGCACTGGGGGCGATCTTTGATTTTCAGTGTATGTAACATGTTGTCTGCTTGTGCTTTATTATCATAGTGGCGAACTTTGATGCCCAGTGGATGTCATATGCCGTAATTTCCTGATTGTATAGTCTAGGTTTTTTTTCTTATTCACAATGCTGCAGTTACTTTACTGCATATATATCCTGTCTTCGCAGTAAACCGGCCAAACCGTAAAATTACGGTACATAATCGGGCCGTCATGCAAATCACTATGTATGATCCGCATCATGGGCCCCGTCATCCTGGTCCGTTAACAGGCCTAAATGTAAACTGGCCCACTAGTAGATTCGGGCCTTTAATAGGCCGAGTAAACCGCCGGCCCTATTTTCCCAAGAAAACTCAATGGGCTTTTAGGAGGCTAAAAAGTAGGTTGGGCCTGGAAAGTGCCGAACAGCTCACGGGCCGGCAGCAGGCCGAAATAGACCCCAGCACATGATTGTGCCAATCAAATCATGGGCTTATAATAGGCCAAAATTTTCTCGGTCCTTGTTTGGCCCAATCAGATTATCGTTTCTGAGAAGGCCGGATGCAAACGGGGCCATAGTTAGGCCCAACTATATGACGGGCTTTTAACAGGCCGAAATATATATAGGGCCAAAATGTTAAACGGGCCTTTAACAGGCCGAAACTAATATCAGGCTGAATTACTAAATGGGCCTTTATCAAGTGGGCCCCAAAGCATAGCGTCCAGTTGACGGGCTGAATCTGATATGGGCCATAATTTAGCCCAAAGCCTCTCAAAGGGTCGGACCTGATCTGGGCCGTAATTTGGCCCAGAACGTGGTAGGCTTTTAACGGGCCGGATCTCATATGGAACTTTATTAGGCCCAGAACGTGGCAGACGTTTAATGGACCAGATCAAATATGGCCCAACATTTGGCCCAAAGCATGGCAGGCTGTTAATGGGCCGGCCTACTAGTGTCATCAAAATATTTTGGGCCTTCAGCTGGCCCGGCCCATTGCTACCTCTTGAGCACTGCGTTGATTTTCCCTTGAAGAGGACAGGGTGATGCTGTAAAGTAGCGTAATTATTTCCCTCAGTTTTTGAAAACCAAGGTATCAATCAAGTAGGAGACCATGCTCGAGTCACACGCACCTACACAAAAAAATAAGAACCTCGTAACCAACGCGATAAAGGGGTTGTCAATCCCTTCACGGTCACTTACGAGACTGAGATCTGATACAGATGATAAGATAATATTTTTGGTATTTTTATGGTAAAGAGTAAAAGTAAAGAAAGCAAAATAAATGGCGCCAGAAATAGCTTGTTGTTGGGAGATTAATATGATGGAAAATAGACCCGAGGGCCATAGGTTTCACTAGTGGCTTCTCTCAAGATAGCATAAGTATTACGATGGGTAAACAAATTACTATCGAGCAATTGATAGAATTGAGCATAGTTATGAGAATATCTAGGTATGATCTTGTATATATGCATCACGTATGTGACAAGTAGACCGACTCCTGCCTGCATCTACTACTATAACTCCACACATCGACTGGTATCCAGCATGCATCTAGAGTATTAAGTTCATAAGAACGGAGTAACACTTTAAGCAAGATGACATGATTTAGAGGGATAAACTCGTGCAATATGATATAAATCCCATATTTTTATCCTCGATGGCAACAATACAATACGTGTCATTTCCCCTACTGTCACTGGGATCGAGCACCGCAAGATTGAACCCAAAGCTAAGCACTTCTCCCATTGCAAGAAAGATCAATCTAGTAGGCCAAACCAAACTGATAATTCGAAGAGACTTGCAAAGATAACCAATCATCCATAAAAGAATTAAGAGGAGATTCAAATATTGTTCATAGATAATATTGATCATAAACCCACAATTCATCGGATCTCGACAAACAGACCGCAAAAAGAAGAGTTATACCAAATAGATCTCCAAGAGAATCGAGGACAACTTTCTATTGAGATCCAAAGAGAGAGAAGAAGCCATCTAGCTAATAACTATGGACCCGAAGGTCTGAGGTAAACTACTCACACATCATCGGAGAGGCTATGGTGTTGATGTAGAAGCCCTCCGTGATTGATGCCCCCTCCGGTGGAGCGCCGGAAAAGGCCCCAAGATGGGATCTCATGGGTACAGAAGGTTGCGGCGGTGGAAATAGGGTTTTGGCTCCTCTGCTGATAGTTTGGGGGTACGTAGGTATATATAGGAGGAAGACGTAGGTCGGTGGAGCTACGAGGGGCCCACGAGGGTGGAGGGCGCGCCCCCTGCCTCGTGGCCTCCTCGTTCGTTTCTTGATGTCCACTCCAATTCCTCTGGATCACGTTTGTTCCGAAAATCATGATCACGAAGGTTTCATTCCGTTTGGACTCCGTTTGATATTCCTTTTCTGCGAAACACCGAAATAGGCAAAAAAATAGCAATTTGGGCTCGGCCTCCGGCTAATAGGTTAGTCCCAAAAATAATATAGAAGTGTATAATTAAGCACATTAAACATCCAAAACAGAATATAATATAGCATGGAACAATAAAAAAATTATAGATACGTGGGAGACGTATCAAGCATCCCCAAGCTTAATTCCTGCTCGTCCTCGAGTAGGTAAATGATAAAAATATAATTTTTGATGTGGAATGCTACTTAGCATAATTTTCAATGTAGTTCCCTTATTTGTGGTATGAATATTCAGATCCGAAAGATTCAAGATAAAAGTTTAATATTGACATAAAAGTAATAATACTTCAAGCATACTAACTAAGCAATTATGTCTTCTCAAAATAACATGGCCAAAGAAAGTTCATCCCTACCAAATCATATAGTTTGGTCATGCTCTATTTTCGTCACACAAGAATGCTCTCATCATGCACAACCCCGATGACCAGCCAAGCAATTGTTTCATACTTTAGTAATCTCAAACTTTTTTCAATTTTCACGCAATATATGAGCGTGAGCCATGGATATAGCACTATGGGTGGAATAGAATATGATGATGGGGGTTATGTGGAGAAAAAAAAAGAAAGTCTCACATTGACGCGGCTAATCAACGAGCTAGGGTGATGCCCATCGATTGATGTCAATGCAAGGAGTAGGGATTGCCATGCAACGGATGCACTAGAGCTATAAATGCATGAAAGCTCAACAAAAGAAACTAAGTTGGTGTGCATCCAACTTGCTTGCTCACGAAGACGTAGGGCATTTGAGGAAGCCCATTGTTGGAATATACAAGCCAAGTTCTATAATGAAAAATTCCCACTAGTATATGAAAGTGACAAAACAAGAGACTCTCTATCATAAAAATCATGGTGCTACTTTGAAGCACAAGTGTGGAAAAAAAAGGATAGTAGCATTGTCCCTTCTTTATTTTTATTTTATTTTTTTCTTTCTTTTTTTGGGCCTTTCCTTTTTTTTATTTGGCCTTTTTCTTTCTTTGGGACAATGCTCCATGAATGATGATCATCACACTTCTATTTATTCACAACTCAATGATTACAACTCGATACTAGAACAAAGTATGACTCTATGAATGCCTCCGGCGGTGTACCGGGATGGGCAATGAATCAAGAGTGACATGTATGAATAATATCCATGGTGGCTTTGCCACAAATACGATGTCAACTACATGATCATGCAAGGCAATATGACAATGATGAAACGTGTCATGATGAACGGAACGGTGGAAAGTTGCATGGAAATATATCTTGGAATGGCTATGGAAATGCCATAATAGGTAGGTATGATGGCTGTTTTGAGGAAGATATAAGGAGGTTTATGTGTGATAGAGCGTATCGAATCATGGGGTTTGGATGCACCAGCGAAGTTTGCACCAACTCTCAAGGTGAGAAAGGGCAATGCACGGTACCGA
The DNA here is from genome assembly GCA_021605205.1 of Aegilops longissima. NCBI lineage: Eukaryota > Viridiplantae > Streptophyta > Magnoliopsida > Poales > Poaceae > Aegilops > Aegilops longissima. Next base: position 292,137,755 of record CM038678.1, read on the forward strand.
AGAAGCTAGAAATGGTGGAAGGGTGAGAGGGCGTATAATTCGTGGACTCAAGATTAGTCATAAAGGAATCACATAATTATTGCAAAAATCTACAAGTCATCAAAAACCAAGCATTACGCGCATGCTCCTAGGGGGCTATATTGGTAGGAAAAGACCATCGCTCATCCCCGACCGCCACTCATAAGGAGGACAATCAAAGAACACCTCATGTTTCAAATTTGTTACACAATGTTTAACATACATGCATGCTACGGTACTTGCAAACTTCAACACAAGTATTTCTCAAATTCACAACTACTCAACTAGCACAACTTTAATATCACTACCTCCATATCTCAAAACAATCATCAAGCATCAAACTTCTCTTAGTATTCAACGCACTTATAAGGAAGTTTTTACTTATCTTGGAGGCCTATCATATTTGGAATAATTTCTCAATTTAAGAAAATTACCATGCTGTTTTGTAGGACTCTCAAAATGATATAAGTGAAGCATGAGAGAAAAATAGTTTCTATAAAACAAAACCACCACCGTGCTCTAAAAGATATAAATGAAGCACTAGAGCAAAAACTATATAGCACATAGAGTATTCTAATAAATTCCGAATCATGTGAGTCTCTCTCAAAAGTGTATTCAGCGAGGATGATTGTGGTAAACTAAAAAGCAAAGACTCAAATCATACAAGACGCTCCAAGCAAAACACATATCATGCGGTGAATAAAAATATAGCTCCAAGTAAAGTTACCGATGGACGAAGACGAAAGAGGGGATTCCTTCCGGGGCGTCCCCAAGCTTTGGCTTTTTGGTGTCCTTAGATTACCTTGGGGTGCCATGGTCATCCCCAAGCTTAGGCTCTTGCCATTCCTTGTTCCATAATCCATCAAATCTTTACCCAAAACTTGAAAACTTCACAACACAAAACTCAACAGAAAATCTCGTGAGCTCCGTTAGCGAAAGAAAAGAAAACACCACTTCAAGTTACTATATTGAACTCATTCTTTATTTATATAGGTGTTAAACTTACTGTATTCCAACTTCTCTATGGTTTATAAACTATTTTAATAGCCATAGATTCATCAAAATAAGCAAACAACACACGAAAAACAGAATCTGTCAAAAACAGAACAATCTGTATTTATCTGTAACTAACGCAAACTTCTGGAACACAAAAACATCTACCAAAATAGGACGACCTAGATAATTTGTTTATTGATCTACTTCAATTGGAATCAGTATTTTATCTGGTTCTGGTGATTTTTAACAATTGTTTTCATGAACAGAAAGTTTCTGGAATTTTCAGCAAAATCAAATAACTATCATCCAAGAAGATCCAATAGGTTTAACTTGGCACAAACACTAATTAAAACACAAAAACAAATCTAACCAGAGGCTAGATCAAAGATTTATTCCTAAACAGAACCAAAAGCATAAAACTAAAATAAAATTGGGTTGCCTCCCAACAAGCGCTATCGTGTAACGCCCTTAGCTAGGCATTGGGATTTTGATGATGCTCACATAAAGGATAGTAACTGAAACACAAAGAGAGCATCATAAAACATGTGAAAATAACATCTAAGTCTAACATACTTCCTATGCATAAGCGTCTTATAGGAAAATGAATTATCAAGGCAAGCAAAAACTAGCATATGCAAGGAAGCGGAAAGAAACAATAGCAATCTCAACATAACGAGAGGTAATTTAGCAACATGAAAATTTCTACAACCATATTTTCCTCTATCATAATAATTACATGTAGGATCATAAGCAAATTCAACTAGCATCCCCAAGCTTAGGGTTTTGTATATTATTAGCACAATTGACATCAAGAGAATTTATAGTAAAATCATTGCAATCATGCTTTTTATTCAAGGAGCTATCGTGAATCTCTTCATAAAATTCTTCATCACAATATTCAGGTTCACGGATTTCAAGCAAAACTTCATAAAGATAATCTCGTGCACAAAACTCACTAGCAATTGGTTCATCATAATTGGATCTCTTAAAAAGATTAGCAAGCAGATAAGGATCCATAGATCTTAGCAAGCAAAGATGCAAGCAGAAAGAAGGCACATGGTAACACAAGATCGAACGGAAGAAGGGCAAAGAAATGGCAAAGGTGAAGTGGGGAAGAGGAAAACAAGAGGAAAATGGCAAATAATGTAACGCGAGGGATAAGAGTTTGTGATGGGTACTTGGTATGTCTTTACTTGTGCGTAGACTCCCCGGCAACGGCGCCAGAAATGGCTCGTTGGCGGGAGTCAAATCTTGATTTGACTTCACGTAAGCCTCCCCGGAAACGGCGCCAGAAATCCTTCTTGCTACCTCTTGAGCACTGCGTTGGTTTTCCCTTGAAGAGGAAAGGGTGATGTAGTAAAGTAGCGTAAGTATTTCCCTCAGTTTTTGAGAACCAAGGTATCAATCCACTAGGAGACCACGCGCGAGTCCCACGCACCTACACAAACAAATAAGAACCTCGCAACCAACGCGATAAAGGGGTTGCCAATCCCTTCACGGCCACTTACGAGAGTGAGATCTGACAGATATGATAAGATAATATTTTTGGTATTTTTATGATAAAGAGTAAAAAGTAAAAGAAACGTCAATAGAAATAGCTTGTTGACGGGAGATTAATATGATGGAAAATAGACACAGGGGCCATAGGTTTCACTAGTGGCTTGTCTCAAGAGCATAAGTATTAGGTTGGGTAACGAATTACTGTCGAGCAATTGATAGAATTGAGCATAGTTATGAGAATATTTAGGTATGATCATGTATATAGGCATCACTTCCGCGACAAGTAGACCGAAACGATTCTGCATCTACTACTATTACTCCACACATTGACCGCTATCCAGCATGTATCTAGAGTATTAAGTTTATAAGAACAGAGTAATGCTTTAAGTAAGATGACATGATGTAGAGGGATAAACTCATGCAATATGATACAAACCCCATCTTTTTATCCTCGATGGCAACAATACAATACGTGCCTTGCTGCCCCTGCTGTCACTTGGAAAGGACACCGCAAGATTGAACCCAAAGCTAAGCACTTCTCCCATTGCAAGAAAGATCAATCTAGTAGGCCAAACCAAACTGATAATTCGAAGTGACTTGCAAAGATAACCAATCATACATAAAAGAATTCAGAGGAGATTCAAATATTGTTCATAGATAATCTTGATCATAAACCCACAATTCATCGGATCTCGACAAACACACCGCAAAAGAAGATTACATCGAATAGATCTCCAGGAAGATTGTCGGTGTTCTGGGAACGGGGGTCCCCAGGCTTGACTGCCTGCGGCCCATGGTGTGGCTGCGTTGCAGGCCTGTACGACCCATCTTCATCACTGAGACATTCGAGACCCTCGCGAGGCAGACGACGCAAGACCTCCTCAGGAGCGGCCTCACCAGGCTGCCTCTAGAGGAGCGGAGAAATCAAGGCGGGGCAAACCTCGTGAGGCTCTCGTGACATGAGCCATGACGATCAAGATCAGGCGGGTGCCAGGCGGGCGCCAGTGCATGCAGCATCCTTGTTTCCTCTTTGGTCCTAAGGAGGCAAGCGCATGCGCGGAGTACACAGGCATCAAGCAAAGGTTTCCATATCAGTGCAACGAGACCAAGACCAGTAGGAAGGCAGGACGGAGGTCACCGTGGAGCCCAAGACGGCGTCACCACCAGAGCCTTTTGTAGGCGAAGACCACTTTTGTCAGGATATGTACTAGCTGCCCCCTTTCAAATTGGCCGTTGTTGGCTTCCTTCCCGCTCAATATTTGGGAAGAGGACGAGGTCCTATATAAGTAGAGCTAGCCACCACAGTCGGGGGGAGATGGGATCCTTAGCCAATCCTTAGCCACACACTAAGCATAATAACACATCAACCTCAGGAGGCTGTTCTTCCCTTTGTACTGTTCATCATCAGCCCTAGAGGCAATCCATCCACCACCACACTGGAGTAGGGTATTACACCATAACGGTGGCCCAAACCAGTATAAATCTTGTGTCTTTGTGTTGTGAGTTCGTCGAGTTCATCCGCGAGATCTTAGCGAGCTAGGGCGTAGATCGGTAGGGAGGAAATCTCCGCGCGCACCCCAGAGTTCGAACCTTAAGGGTTTTGCCGGAACCCGAGATCCGACATTTGGCGCACCAGGTAGGGGTTCGCCAGAGTTTCCTTTCCGTCGTTTTTCGTCCAGTTGCTCTGTCGTCTCCATGGCGGATGCTCGCCGTGCTCGTGTTGAGCGCCGGGCTTCCCTAGCCACCCGCGTCGCACAGACGGCTCCCGTCGGTGGGCCACCTCATCGCTCTCCGTCTCTTGCCGCCAACGCCGCCACCGGCCCAGCGGGGAACGAGCAGCAAGCGTCCTTGCTGCACCCCTCGGTGCGGCGGGATAGCCGCACCACCACTCCATCGCTGACTGCGGCCGGCTACTCGTCCCACGCTCGTCGCGCTCCCACGGACGCGCGGGCTGCGCTCCTCATGGCGCACTTGCTTCTGCGCTACCGCCCGGTCGACGACCTCTACGAGGACTTGCTCAACCGCATCGCCGAGCCCGTCTGCCCCACAGGGGGCTCCCCTGCGCCATCCCTCTCTCCGCCTCACCATGCACCAGCTACAGGCGACGTAGCTCACGGAACACCTCCACCACCTCTGCCCCAAGACGGCGCACTGGCAACACGGCGCGCGGCCCCACGACCCAACCCGCCGCGTCCCGTGCCCGCGCATGAAGAAAGAAGTTGTAAAGAAGTCCCTCCGCCGCAAGAGAACGCTTCGCCGCTCCTCGCACCGCCGCGCCAGGATCGTCCGTCGCGGCATGGCCAAGCTCCACCTCCAAGACGGGTCCCGGCGACCACGGCCGGCTGCCGCGCATTCACCCCCGAGCTGCGTAGCATCGCCTGGCCGGGCAAGTTCAAGCCAGATCTGCCTCCTTGCTACTATGGCACCCCCGACCACACGGAGTTCCTGCAGCTCTACGAGCTGAGCATCGAGGCGGCCAACAGCGACGAGAAAGTCATGGCGAACTGGTTCCCTATGGCACTCAAAGACGGCGCCCGTTCGTGGCTCCTGAACCTACCTCCCAGCTCGATCTCCTCCTGGGATAAGATGCGCGACTACTTCGTCGCCAACGTCCAGGGCACTCGTGACCGCCGGCCAGCTGCGGGTGACCTGCTCCACGTCAAGCAACAACCAGGAGAGACCCTACAGAAGTTCATCAAGCGCTCCAACAACATTCGCCTCAAGATCCCCAAGGTGACGAACGAGGCCATCATCTCCGCGTTCTCTAATGGCGTTCGCGACGTCAAGATGAAGGATGAGCTCGCTATCCACGAGGAGCTGTGCACATCTCAGGAGTTGTTCAACCTAGCGACCAAGTGCGCAAGAGCTGAGGAGGGGCGCCTCTCCCTTCTCGAGCTGCCAGCTGCGGACCTGGAGGAGGAGAAATCCAAGGCCAAGGACGTGAAGCGCAAGGGAGCAGCCGTTCTCGCAGCAGAGCCGGAAACCAAGCGAGGCAGAGACCAGACCGAGTCGTCCAAGAGCAGCCGACCATTCTGCGCCTTCCACAACCTGAATACCCACAACACCAACTATTGCCAAGAGCTCAGAGCCATTCGTGAAGGACACTTCGGTCGACGCCCCGAGCGCGGCGACCGGGGCTACGGCCGAGGAGGAGGACGTGGTGACGGGCGCTGGGACGACCGTGGCCCGCGCCAGGAGTGGAAAGACAGGCCTCGTGAGGACCGCTGGCAGGATCATCCTCGCGAGGGCGCCTGGAGGGACCAGCCTCGTGAGAATCGTCCTCAGGGAAACGTCGGTCTTCCCTCGTTGCCGCCACCACCGAGAAGGAATGACAACCACCATCAGGACGAGGGGGCTGGGGGCTTCCAGGAGCCGCACGCTATCGCCTGCATCTTGGGCGGAGCCCAGGCCCCAGCCTCGCAGCGCATCTTCAAACAGTTTTCTCGTGAAGTGAATGCAGTTCTCCCCAAGCTTGAGGCCATGCGCCCGCTCAGGTGGTCCCAGTGCGCCATCACCTTCAACTCGGCAGACCAGCTCAAGTGCGCGGCCACCGTTGGCGCTCTCCCGATGCTTTCTTCACCAGTCATCAGCAACATGCAAGTTACCAAGACCCTCGTCGACAGTGGCGCAGGGCTCAACGTCCTGTCCGTCGACACGTTCGACAACCTCCAAGTGCCATATGACCAGCTTCAGCCTACCAAGCCTTTCTCAGGAGTGACTGACGGCTCCACCACAACGCTAGGCAGGTCCGCCTCCATGTCACCTTCGGGGAACGCAAGAACTACCGCACCGATCTCATCGACTTCGACGTCGCGCACATATGTCTGCCATACAACGCCATCCTTGGGTATCCAGCCCTGGCCAAGTTCATGGAGGTAACACACCACGGCTACAACGTCCTCAAGATGCCGGGAAGCGGTGGAATCATCACAGTCCCATGCGAAGAAAGAGACGCGGTGTACTCCCTCGAGCATGCCTTTCAAGCTGCAGCAATCGACGACCCCGACAGCAAGGGCGAGGGTCCTCAAGAGGCAATCCCTAAGAAGAAGAAGTAACTGCGCCGTCCCGGACCTCAGGAGGGTGGCGTCACGGCTGGAACCTCGTCAGGATCAGCGCCCGCTACAGGGGCGCCTCCCTCCATCGCATAGGAAGGCGCGCCCAGCGCCCTCCTCGGGCAGGGCTCGGGGGCTCTCTTCTGGAGGGCCTCAGACCCTGCCAACATCACGAGGGAGGCGCTCGGGCACCAGTAGGAGGCATGCTTCATGGCACGTTTCCCTCAGGAGAACACAGGGCAAGGAGCGCCCACCGCTCAGGAGTTCATCACCAAGGCAACTGAGGAACTGCAAGGTGCAAGGGCCATGCGTGGCGACCGCCGCTCACGAGGCGCAGCTCCCCATCCAGGCGAGGATGCCAGGCTGCGTGTCTGCATTGACGTCCCAGGGCTCAACAGGGCCACTTCTCAGGAGCTTTTCTGTCCTTCGCGTGTGGGCCGCTGCTAGGGTCCACCACACATCTACGTTCGCATGCCTTTTGTCTTGCCGAGCGTGTCGTTCATCTATCAACGCAACCTGTGGCGCACCCTGGAGACTCAGGAGGCCAAGCACCGCGGCGTCCTGGCGGAGATGGAGACGGTCCTCAAGGAACCACCTGAGCCCCCAGAGCCTCCTGAGGCTCAGGGCCCCGGTGGCTCGTGAGGAGCACTCCCTTCGTCGCGTTCCTTCAGTTGCCCCGACATCTCTTCATCAACAGAACAAGGTGACATTTTCCAAGTTCATTTAGTTGGGAGCGCCCCTCGGGCTGCATCATTCCCAGGCCGCGTGGGTTTTCCCTGTGGCATGTACCCCTTTTTCTTATGTCTTTAGCTTACCTTGTTGGGGGCGCCCCCCGGGCTCCATCATCCCCAAGCCGCTCGGGCCTGACCCAGTGGCATGTATCTTTCTGCATTTACCCAAGCTGATCTGCCTTTCACGCGTAATCTACCTGTGGTTATCACCTGCTCGATTGACACCTGCCATGGGTCCACCCCTCTCTCTTGCAATTCGCTTGCGTGTTAAAAGGGGGGTTCCTGAGCATCGCGACTCAGGAGCTCTTACTGTTTCTCCATCCCTCACCCCCTGGCCTTGACCACAGCATTGCGACCTGGCATACCAGCGGAGGCTGAGCTCGCTCGAGGGCTGGGACCTGAGGATGTAGAGCACTTGTACCTAACCGTATCGCAGGAACATACATCTATCAAAGACCCAAGATCAGGCGCAGCCCGCCTTGAGGTACTGCCTCGTGAGTCCCGCGCTGGCTCATGAGTGCCCATATACACCTCGTCTAGCATTGCCGTGCAAGCCACGTGTCAGGGCGGGGCTGTACATGCCCCGGGGGCTCTCCTTAGAGGGAGCCCCCTCCCACGCACAAGTGGAAGCACCATGCTCCACGCTGGCTGTCGACACTGCCGAGGAGCGGCTATGCCCATGCACAAGCGGAAGCACTACGCTCTGCGCTGGTGATAAACAACTGAGGGCGGCTTCACGGTCGTACCAACCTCAGGGAGCCCCAGAGCTCAGTGTCTGACCTCACTGCAATGCCTCCCCTGGGGAGAGCCGCGCGAGGGGGCTGGGCACGGGGGCTGCGCTCGGGTCACGCCAAAGCGTACGCCACCCAACCAGGTCTCCCGGGCCTGGGGGCTGCGCTCGGGTCACGCCCAAGCGCACGCCGCCCAAACTGATCTCCCGGACCTGGTCGTCGCGCGCCCCTCCCGAGCCGAGCCTCGGCGAAGACAAAGGTATGGAGATTGTTTGCACGTCAAGGGGGACTCCTGAGCATCGCGACTCAGGAGCCTAACTGGTCACGTAGCCCCTCACTCATTGGTCCGTCCTGGTCCCCGGTCGGGCCAACGACGGTTGAGGTATGTGCGGGGCCGGGCTCTGCCGACGTAGAACATTAATCTATCCTCGCTTACTCTCCCTATAAGTTGTTTGCACGTCAAGGGGGATTCCTGAGCATGGCGACTCAGGAGCCTAACTGGTCATGTAGCCCCTCACTCCTTGGTCTGTCCTGGTCTCCGGTCGGCCCAACGGCGGTTGAGGTATTAGCGGGGCCGGACTCTGCCGACGCAGAACACAAAGCAGATAGGAAGAAAATCGCAAAATCTCGAAGCAAATATTACAAAACATATTGTTCTCACAATATCAAATGCAAGTTTTAACGCCTCCACGAGGCCCGATGAATGATTGCAGGAATAAAACAGGAAAGGAGCTGCAGGTCATCCCTGAACACCATCGATGCCCGAGGGCGGCACTCCTCCCTTGGTGGTGTCGCCCCCGGTCAAGGGCGCGGAAGCAAAGCCGCGGAACTTCTTCAGCAGGGCCTCCACTTGACCTTGCACGGCTGCGGTGGCAGCTGTGCAGTGTTCTCCAGCCACAGGCTCCAGCAGCTAATCAAGACGAGCGCTGGGGTCGCGAAGGTGCAGGTGTAAGTGCATCTAGTGCCCCTTAGTGATTTTGGTGTATTGAAGACTTATAGGTTGAGGGACTAATGTGTTTATGAGTGTACACAGGTCTATAAGTCTATGAGGAGTTTGATATTTACAGAGAAAGTCGACCGCTAAAAATGAAGTTCTTGATCGAAGACTTTGGTATACGAAGACTTTGAAAGTGAAGAAATTGGTGTGACCTTGAAGACTTGGTATTCATTTGAGGAACATGAAGCGTGAAGACTTTTGTTTTCGTAGTTTCGTTTTCTCTTTCTTGAGTCATAGGAAACACCGTCTTTGTTAAAGGGGTCGAGGAAATACTAAGGAAAAATTTCCATGTGATGCTCAACTCAAAATCCTACACCTACCAATCCCTTGAGTGAAGCCTTTGGAAATCTCATACAGATTCAGTCAATTTCTTCAATGACAGAGACAAAGTTATTACGGTCTCACGAGAATTTATTCGATTGAGGAGTTAGGAATTCGCCGGTGCAAATTGCCTACAGTGAGGAACATGATAGCCGGAGGAATTTGAGAGTCAAATTTCCGACCGTTCTTGTCTTCTGCGCCATGACTGTCCCAAAATATCTTATCCACATAACGGTCATATAATTGAAGGGCATTTATGTCTTATCATGTCGGGCTGCTCCTAGGCTATAAATAGCCGCCCCTACAACCACTAGCTGGTTGGCTGCTCGAGAAAACCGACACTTGTCATTTGAGAGCAACCCATCCTCCGAGGATTTTGGCGAAAATCATCAGTGAGAAAACCCAAAACCAAACATTTACAAACCCAAAGTTATTGAGCATCATGAAGAGATTGATCCTGCGTGGATCCGACACTTGTTACCTTTGAAGACTGTGCTTCTTCAGACGGTTAGGCGTCATGGTCTAGAACATCAAGAGGAATTGTGGATCGCCGAGTGGCCGAGTCTGTGAAGGTTTGGAAGTCGCTGAAGACTTACCATGAGTGATTGGGACGAGTGCATGTGACCTTAGTTCAAGGAGAATCTTGTGAGGACTAGGTGTCTGAGCTGCGTGCTTTCGATTGGGTGTCGGGACTGTGTGTCCTCGAGTTTAAATACTCAGCCGCTCCAACCAGGCGTACAAGCCGAGACAGCAGTTGGAACTGTTCTACCAAATCATTGTCTTCACCAACCTTACTTGTTCTATTTCCTCAACTCATTCATTTCCTCATTACTGTGTTGATTGTTTCATCATATTTGTGTTTGAAGACTTTGACTGAAGACCTTCTCAATTTCCTCAGTTCAATTTTTTCAGTTTGTTTGTCTTCATCTTGTGTTATCCTGATTACGCTTTCTGTACTCTATGATTGTCTTCATTTCATCATGATGACCATGCCTATATTCTGTTATGCTTACTTCTGAGTAATTATTCCGCTGCAAGTAGTTCTTCGCTAAGGAATTTCCTCACCGGCAAATTCCTCAGTGAAGAATTCATAAAAATCGCCTATTCACCCCCCTCTAGTCGATATAACGCACTTTCAATTGGTATCAGAGCGATGTACTCCCTTGTTCTGTGTGATTTTGGTTTAACCACCTGGAGTTTTAGTTATGTCGACCGCAGGTATGAAGTGACATACCCTATCTTTGATGGTCATTATTATCCCAAGTGGAAGGCCATGATGAGGAAGCGCCTCGTGGCAATGAACAGCGAGCTGTGGACGATCACTGAGATTGGTCTTACTGATCTATGCAAGAAGGCGGACGCTGATGACATTCGCAAGTACACTCGACTTGACATCATGGCGAAGGACATCATCTGTTCCTGCCTATCCAGAGATGAATTCAAGCGCATTATGCATCTTTGCAATGCGAAGCTTATCTGGGACCGAATCTCTGACGTCTATGAAGGTCATCGAACCCGTCATGATCCTTGGTTTGAGGACTTCTAGGAATCTCTCAAAACGATGACTTTCTAACCAGATCCATCATCTTCTGCACCATGCCTCATGGCAAACGGTGCCAAGGTAATCGAATGTTCCTCATCTGAGTTTAGTGATGATGAATCTAATGATGATGAATCTGATAATGATATTGAACCTAGCTATACCAAACTAGTCTGCATTTCCACTAAACAACAAACGGCCTTGGAAAAGGTTCAAAACATGCTAGACAAAAGTAATAATATGTTGGGTGAAGAAATGGATCGTACTAAAGCCCTGACTGAAAATCTTCAGAGACTTTAGTCTAGGTTTGACAGCCTTCAAGGTCATCATAACACTCTCTTGTCTGATCATGAGAAGCTTTCTTATGAATTTCTTCAAAGAAAGCAAGATCTTGAGAAGCTAAGAGTAAGTTATGAAGATCTTCAGAAGGAGCGCGGTTCATTACTTACTCAGCAAATCAGCGCTTCTTAGGAAGAATTTGTTCCTCCATGCTTAAAGTGCATTGAACGTGAATCTGCTAATTCTTCACCTGAATGTTCAAATGCTTCAATTGTTACAAATTCTTCTCCTGCCTCTGCTATCACTAATTCCTCATCGAGGACATTGCTAGTATCCTTGACGATGCAGGGCTGAAGGAATTGTACATGATGAGCATGTACAAAAGCCTCAAAGGGCATCAGACTCTTTGTGATGTGCTTAAAAGCAGATCCTCAACGAAACCCTAGGAAAGAGGTATTGCCTTTGAGAGGAAACTCAATCTGATGGAACATATTGGAAGCTGAGCGGTACCCCAAGACCTCATGGGTTCTGCAAAGGGACCTCCAGTTGATCCATCTAACTTATCTGGCTTTACATGTGAATCTCCTCATTCATCTGATGAGTCATTTGACTCCAACTATAAACTGTTCAAAAATCATAATGGTGAAGTATTTGCTAGATATATTGGCACTAACTGTAGGAATGGTTCACCTATGAAGAAAATCTAGGTTCCCAAAAGGTGCCTTGAAAGTCTTCAGGTGAATGTCCTCATGACACCACCTGTGAAGAATAGGAACCCCAGATCCAAGTCCTCATATGGACCAAATTCCTCACATGGATCAAATTCATCAAAAGGATCAAAGTCCTCATATGATTATCATCGTGCTAACAACTCTGTTTCGCAGGGTAGAGCTAAGGGCTATGAATATGTGCATTATTCTTCAAACCATTATGTTCATAAGTCCTCGAAGAATTTCTCTTCTTATTCATATGCTTACCCTAACCCCTCGTATGTGAAACGAAATGGATTGGCTTCTATGCCACCATTCTCATATGGAGCTCGTAGAGTGATGAACTCTTTGCCACCCCTTCAGATGTGGGTGGTGAAGAAAAAGAACTAATATCTTCTACAGGGTCAGGTCTCCAGACGTGTTTTAACGTCTGAAAATTTTCTTGGGGCACGACAAAATTGCTGAAAGGACGAGCTAATCATGAAGAAATGAACTTTCATTTCACACGTCCTCATACTGCTATATCTGTTTTACTGCTTGATGAAATTCATCTGATGAAATTGATATCATATTCTTCACTCATGAAGTATATGAGTTCGTAAGTTGCACTAATTCATCTGCAGGATGATCTTCCCAAAGCCACTGAATGGGTCCTCGATAGTGGATGTACAAATCACATGACTTGTGACAAGAATCTATTGATGGATGCTCCCTAATGACCATCGCACCTGAAGTGTATCATCTTTGCTGACAAAGGCAAAAGTCAGGTATTGGGTCTAGGTAAGGTTGTGATCTCTAAGGACATACACATGGACAAAATCATGCTTGTTGAGTCCTTAGGATACAACCTCATGTCAGTCTCAATGCTTTGTGATCTTGATATCGTTGTTGTCTTTGGCAAGTATAGTTGTGTTGTGATTATGGAAGCTGACCATTCCAAAGTCTTCGAAGGCTTTAGGAGAGGAGACTTGTATATTGTTGACTTCTCTACAGGACCACAACCAGCCGTGTGTCTACTTGCAAAAGCTTCAGAAGGCTGGCTATGGCATCGACGACTTGGTCACGCAGGCATGAGGAATTTGCACACGCTTGCAAAGAAGAAGCATGTCATTGGCATTCAGAATGTCAAATTCCTCAGGGATCACTTGTGTGGAGCCTGTGAAGCTGGAAAAATGACCAAGGCCAAGCATCCAGCGAAGACTATCGTGATCAGTACTCGTCCATTCGAATTGCTTCACATGGACCTCTTTGGTCCTAATCATTACTCAACTGCCACTAATGATGCATCTCTGTATGGCTTTGTTGTTGATGATTACTCTCGTTACACATGGGTACACATTGTTACTTACAAACATGAAGTGCAGGAAGTCTTCAAACGATTTTCCTCGAGGGCTTCAACCAACTTTGGTGTGAAGATCAAGCACATCAGGAGTGACAATGGAACTGAGTTCAAGAATTCCGGTCTTAATGACTATCTTGATGAACTTGGTATTACTCATGAGTTATCTGCTCCTTATACTCCTCAGCAAAATGGCGTCGTGGAGCGCAAGAACAGAAATCTTGTTGAGATGGCTCGCATTATGCTTGATGAATACAAAACGCCTTGTCGTTTTTGGATTGATGCAATTCATACCACGTGCCACATCATCAACAGAGTATATCTTCACAAATTCTTCAAGAAGACTGCCTATGAACTCCTCAATGACAAGAAACCCAATGTGAGTTATTTCAAAGTCTTCGGTGCTAAATGTTGGATTAGAGATCCTCATCACAATGCTAAATTTGCACCGAAAGCACATGAAGGTTTTATGCTTGGTTACGGAAAGGACTCGCACACCTACAGCGTCTTCAACAACGCTCTTCATAAGGTTGTTGAAACTGTAGATGTGCGGTTCGATGAAACTAATGGCTCGCAAAGAGAGCACCTACCTTCTGTGATAGATGAACCAGCACCTGAGGATTCTATCAAGTTCAAGGCGACTGAGGATGTCATTCCTACTGTAGAATCTGCTGAAGAATTCATTCCAGAACGTGAAGAACATCGAGCTGATGCACCTGAACATAATGTTGAAGAAAATGGTGCTGACAACCAGCTCATCCTCGATGACAACCAGCTCATCCTCGCGTTGAAAAACAAGTGCAAGTTGAAAAGATCATCGATGACATTGAAGCACCAGGTCCTCTCACACGCTCAAAAGCTTCACATTTATCTAACTTTTGTGGGCACTATGCTTTTGTCTCTATCACAGAGCCCACTAAGGTAGATGAAGCATTTCTGGAGCCTGACTGGATTCAGGCCATGCAAGAAGAATTACATCAGTTCAAGCTCAACAATGTCTAGGAACTGGTCAAACGTCCAGATCCTCGCAAGCATAATATCATTGGCACAACGTGGAACTACCGCAACAAGCAAGATGAAAATGGCCTTGTGGTGAGGAATAAGGCACGACTTGTAGCTCAAGGCTACACACAGGTTGAAGGAATTGATTTCGATGAAACTTCTGCACCCGTTGCTAGACTTGGGGCTATTCGCATATTACTTGCTTATGCTAACCATCATGATATCACTTTATATCAAATGGATGTGAAAAGTGCATTCCTCAATGGTAAGCTTGAGGAAGAAGTATATGTTGCTCAACCCCAGGTTTTGAAGATCCAAAGAATCGACAAAGTCTTGAGACTCAACAAGGCCCTCTATGGCCTCAAGCAGGCCCTCGGGCGTGGTATGATACTTTGAAGGAATTCTTCGTGAAGAATGGTTTCACACCGGTTCACTCAACCCTACTCTCTTTACTAAATCTTATGATGGTGAACTGTTTGTGTGCCAAATATCGTTGATGATATTATCTTTGGCTGTCTTGACCAACGTTATAGTGATGAATTTTCCTATATGATGAGTGAAGAATATCAAATGTCTATGATGGGAGAGCTGAAATTCTTCTTAGGTCTTCAAATTAAATCAACAGCGCAATGGCATATTCATATCTCGGAGAAATACCTCAAAGATGTTACGAGGAAATTCGGCATGCAAGATTGCAAAGCGTCAAAATTCCTATGCCCACAAATGGCCATCTATGCATCGATGAAAATGGTATTGACTTGATCACAAGGTATACCGCTCCATGATTGGTTCTTTATTGTACTTATGTGCATCTAGGCCAGATATAATGCTTAGTGTTTGCATGTGTGCCCGATTTCAAGCTACACGAAGGAATCACACCATAAGGCTGTGAAGCATATTCTTGATATCTAGCTCACACACCAACACTAGGATTATGGTACCCCAAGGGCTCTACTTTTGATCTCATTGGATATTCGACTCGACTATCTTTGGTGATCGTGTGGACCGCAAGTCAACATCTGGTACTTGTCATTTCCTCGGACGATATTTGGTGCATTGGTCCTCGAAGAAAGCGAACTGCGTATCCTTTGTCTCTGCGGAAGCTGAGTACATTGCTGCTGGTTCTTGCTGTGCTCAATTCTTTGTGGATGAAGCAAACTCTCAAGGACTACGGCATCAACGTGAAGAATGTGCCTCTCTACTGTGACAATGAGAGTGCCATCAAGATTGCTCACAACCCAGTTCAGCACTCGAAGACGAAGCACATTCAGATTCGTCATCATTTTCTTCACGATCATGCGTTGAAGGGCGACATCTTTATTGATCATGTGAAGAATGAAGAACAGCTAGCCGATATCTTCACAAAGCCCTTGGATGAGAAGAGATTTAGCAAGTTGCCGTGTGAGCTAAATATCTTAGAATCTTCGAATGTTCTTTGAAAGGACACTCATCCTAACACTTACATAAAATTGATGACTTAGATGTGCAACACATGAAGAAAGCGTTTTCTTCAATCAATGAAGAACAACACTCTAAGTGTGAAGAAATTAATGAAGAATTTGATTCTCAAAACCATATGACAATTGTACGCGGTGTCTGAAATCATCATTCTTATACGGTGGGACATGCCACCACCAAAGTTGAAAATCTTCAATTAGAGTTTTTCCTCAGTTTTCCAAATTCTTCAACTTTGCAAAACTTCACTTTTTCCGTCGTTTTTCTTCATTGGCTATATATATATGTGTGTGTCTATATATATATATATATATATATATATATATATATATATATATATATATATATATATATATATATATATATATATATATATATATATGGGTTTATGTCCTCTGACATTCACTTATGGCTATTTCTTCAAGTTGCATTTTACGCTAAGTGCATGTGATCGGACCCTTCCCCTCTATGCTATACTCAACCCAATCTATTCACAAATTCTTCATATGCGTTCTATTTGAAACTCGTTCAAAATCCTCACTGTGTCCTTGTCAGCTGAAGAAATTGCGAACGGAACTTTAAAACTAATCTTATCCAAATTTTCAGCTTTGCCGCTCAAACCGTTCCGCTTCCTACGATAGACTTATCTATTCACCCACGATCTAACACGATCTCCACTTTTCAGTACGTGGGTGACACATGTCAAGCGAATGAGAAGGGTCAGGGGCACGTTCATCCTAAATCTTCGGGCGAACAGTTTTTCACTACGATTATAAATACCCCCTCTCCCCTTCCTCACTTCCTTTACTCCGCTCGACCGCTCTCTCTCTCTCTCGCTCGATCTTCTCAAACCCTAGCACCGCCGCTACTCCATCGTCGCCAGTGAGGAAGAGCTTCACTGCCTCGACCTCGTCGCCGTCGTACACGCGCCGACCGCGAAAATCTTCACTCCGCCGCCGCCGTAGCTGTCTTCCTCCGCCGAGTTAGGGCGTGGAAGATCTAAACCGACGAGCTTCAAATCTACACTTCTCAGTTCGTCGTGTTCTTCATCCAGGGTAATTAAAAGTTACTATTACTGCCCTCCTTGATTCAAATTTTCTCTACAAAATCTTCAAAGGTATTTATTCTTCAAATCCCAAAACACCTCACTAGTCATCTGTCTTGATTCGTTTCTCTAAGCATCATTTTTCTTCAAGATTCCTCAATTGTGTGGATCCTCGATCTATACAACTCTGGAACCTAAGACAAAGAACGCTTAGTGAAATTCTTCAAGGCTCATCTAGTCAAATTCCTCAAACTTGTTCTTTTTGAAAAACCTTCTGAGAACGCATATGACCTCCCCAAATTCCTCGCAACCATACTCTGTTCACAGGTACTCATGTCCGCTGCTGAATCACTAGGTTCTCATGAACTTAACTCATTTGCAGCGTTCCTCGAAGAAAAGTTGCATACTTCTTGAGAGAATTCGATTGTTCAAATTCCTCAAGCTGAAGAATATGGCGGCGGTAAGAAGCCACGAGAAAGGAGGAAAGAGGCTGAGGTCATGACTGCTTTTGAAATACACGAGGACATCTATCTTGACTATTGCACACTGATGAGGCCCAGTTCGGAAGGAGAACAAAAATCAGCGCAAAGTGCGCATCTGAGAGGATTGAAAGGAGATGGGCAAGAGAATGGAGGGAGTACAGGTATGTGACTCCAAGTATATGAAGAAATTCGCACTTAATCCTCCATGCCCAAGAGCTCCATTGGCACCTGGCCAAGAAGCTGACCCCACCAGTATCAAGCGTGGTGAGGATTTTCTTGAAGAATGGGCCAAGCGCCAAGCCAAGTTGGCGAGACAAGCCAAAGAAGAAGTGAGGAAATTCAATGAAGAATATGCTACTGCTGCTGCCACTGAGGCCTCTGTCAAGCCTAGAAAATCAATGGCAAAGAAGCCCGCGCACAAGCCAAGTGCTTCAACAATTGTGCCCTCATGGCCAAGTTCCTCAGCAATGCCCTCACGGCCAGAATCTTCAAAGCCCTCACGGCCAGTTCCTCATGCTGCTCCTGCTCCTCCCAAATCTTCAGCTCCTCCTCAAAAGTCCTCAGCAGCTCCTCCAAAGTCCTCAGCACCTGTGCATCTGGCCACGTGCCAAAGGACTGCAGGCATCTCTATTGCCTCTGGTGTCTCAAATGAGTTCCTCGGCTGCACCAAATTCTTCATCAGCCCCCTGCTGCTGAAGACAAAGGCAACGGCTGGGCGAGGTCCTCGGCCAAGTCCAAAGAAGAAACAGGTTGCCTTCCAAGTGCCATCGGCGATGAAGGCGATGATGATGAACTTGCGAAATCATCGAGACAGGCAAGAAAGGGCGCTAGAGCCGAGGCACACTTGTGCCTTGCTTTTGGATCAAGGCGATCCTCGATTACATTGATCTCGCACAAGGACCCGGACACCCTATACCCGATTTTCATTTGACTCTGGCCAAAGTCACATGTTGACCCATTTCATCCTTGAAGAGAAATGGAAATTTGAGAAGGCTAGGCAGATCAAGAAGGCTCAGTTCAGGAAAGAGAATTTCCTGAGGAAAAACGTTGTCAAAATGACAAATGATGAACTCCTCAAGATCGATCTGAAATCAAAGCCCTCGTGATGACTTCGATGCTTATTATGCTGATTAGCAAGGAGCCAAAGTCAGATTTGTCAACCTGACTAAGAAGTTCACCAATGTTGCAGCTCCAACGCAACAAGAAGTTCCTCAGGCTGGAGCCTCTGCTCAGCCTCTTGAAGAAAATGCCGGCACGGCGATGATTTTCAACCTCTTTGAAGAAAATGCTAGTTCGAGGGCTGATGACTCCATTCCGGCCGCTGAAGAAATTGCGGGGCATCCACTAGTGGTGCGCTGAAGAAAGCGAAGAAGTCGAGCAAGCTGCAGCGATTGCGCCGAGAAATTCAAACATATTCCTCGGCTCCTCCCCGCCTACACCAACTCCTATCCTTCCATCGCATCAGATGTGAAGAAGACCAAGGCTGCAGAGCGAGCTGCAGTGAAAAAAAGGAAAGCATCATCTGCTTCAGAATCTTCAGCTCCAAAGAAGATGAAGCCTATGACCAGTTCGTTTGAAAATCCGATTGATGCTGTTCCGATTTCCAGCATGCCATCAAAGGACCTTGTTCCTTTTGGTGAAGAATATGTGATCCCTAGCGGATCTGATGAAGAAAATCATTCTGCTGCTTCGTTAGAGCAGATTGATGAATAAATTGAAGTGGATGCGATCCCTTCACCACCTGTTGTTTCCTCGCCAATGCCTCAGTCATAGCTGAAGAGGCTGGCGTTGAAGAAATTGAAGATGAAGACGTGGATATTGGATGCACTACGCCTGTGATGAATGATGACTTTTGGGAAAGTCAGCATCCCAATTCCCAAGTCTTCACCCCAATACAACAAATACCTCAGTCCCCTGCACCAACCGTTCAACTGGGCTCTGAAGAAACTCACCCCACCTCATCTGTGCATGAAGAAATTGAAGCCACTAGTGCTGAAGAAGCTGCTGCTGCTGATCCTTTGAACATGCAGATGACAAATGAAGAGGAACCAGAAAATCCTCAGCCTGAAGAACCTGAGATTGCGATTCCTGAGGTAGTGATGCAACTCACTAACACTCCTCTGCCAAAACCAAAGGATCCATTCTCGCGCAAGCAAAAGTTCAAGGCTGAAGACTTCTTTAGCGAGCATGTTTTCTTCACTGATTACAACCCTTATGATTCTGCTCGCATAAGGAAGAGGCGTTTCTGGACTGCTAGTCAAGCCAACTTTTATTCCTCTGTGCTATTCGACAAAGACAAAGTCTTCGATCATGCCCACATTCCTCACGTGACATGGAATCTCCGCGGGCTTGAGCCAGTCCTCGGCGTTCTTCACGATTTGGATTGCTGAATTTCTGTCTTGACATCTGTGATCGGAATGAAGAACTCATTCTTTAATTCTATCGACGCTCACATCACAAGAAATTCGAAGATGTGAACTCATGGGTGCTGGATGGATGTCGAAAATACTCACTACAAGGCACCAACAATCTGAATTGCTTCGTGCCCTCCCACTCGATCCTCCCTTGATGGTGCTCGTTGCGTCTACAATGAACTGAGCTTACAAATCATTATATGCAAGTCTGATGAAACCTTTGAAGCAGTGGCAGGCCCTCGAACCAAATTCCTCGTCAAGGAATTATCAGATGTGCCTCGGTGTCTATCGCATTCTGATGAAGACAATGAGTCCTATCAAAGGCCACGACTCAAATGATGAAGAAGTCGTTGGCATCATGAAGAATATGCTTTTCAATATCATTCATGGTGTTCCCGTAAACTTCCATGATTTCTTCATGAGGACTCTGGCGAATATTGCTATGTCACCATTTGAGCTGAAGCCTTATGCACCATGGATTATGAGGTTCATCAGGACAAGGTCTTCACTCAATTACAAGGATGATACTCTGAACCACTGCAGCTACTTGCCTCCAATTGAAGTCCTCAAATGGACATTTTCCTCAACTGATGACAAAGGCAAGGCAACTGCTGTGATAGATGAAGGCATTCGTCCATTGGATGGTTAATTTCGCAAGGCTGCATCCTACTCCACCAATGATCTCTCTGCCACACATGACTCTGCCGCCAACAACTCTGCCAAGCAAAATCCTCAAGCCACAGCACCCAGGGTGATGACTGATCGTGAGTTACTCCTCAGTATTCATTAGAAAGTTGATCGCAATCATAAATGGGTCAAGTGTCAGTTTGGTTCAAATCTTCACAACATGACCTCAACACACAATGGAGTGAAGAAAAACCAATACTACCTCCATGAAACCTTCAACCGTACCTGGGCTGTTCTATCTCATGTCTACAGCGCAGAAGATCTGAAGAAAATGGGTCTGAAGGAAGAATTTGACTGGTCTGCACCTCCTCCGAAGAAATACAAGAAGGTCAAGGTTCCTTCCTTGGTGGCCAGCTCCTATTCTTCATCGTGCGACACTGATGAAAATGAAGACTTGGACAACACTGCGGCAGGCCCTACTACGACAACGGACCCCGACAACGCTGGCGCTCCTCCATCAACTTGATATTCTTCAGGGGCGTTAGTCCTCAGTTTCGATCCTTTTGGTCATTCGATGACAAAGGGGGAGAAATTTGAGTTAGTCTACAAGCGGGTCTATTATATGAGCGTTTTTCTGCTAAGTTACAACTCTCGCTCTTCTGAAACTTTTATTGGATCGAGTTGTAATCTTAAACCCGATGGTGCTCTGATACTTTTGATGTGTTCCTCTGCATGCTTATTCTTCGTCATATGTTAATACACGCATGCGGAATTACATCAGTCACCATATTTCATCATGCATTTCAAATTCTTCATATTATATGTCAAATGTATGTATGAATTACAAGATATAGGGGGAGATCTCCATGATTCAACTCTTCAAAGGTGCATTGCCTCAAAAGCAAATTCCTCACTATGCACATCTTCAGGGGGAGTTCTTCTATATCTTGCAATCAAATTCCTCAAAATCAGTATTTACACTTCATATGTTTATCCCGGTTGAAAACTTAACCTATATTGTCATCAATCACCAAAAAGGGGGAGATTGTAAGTGCATCTACTGCCCCTTAGTGATTTTGGTGTATTAAAGACTTATAGGTTAAGGGACTAATGTGTTTATGAGTGTACACAGGTCTAAAAGTCTATGAGGAGTTTGATATTTACAGAGAAAGTCGACCCCTAAAAATGAAGTTCTTCGTCTGAAGACTTTGGTATTCTGAAGACTTTGAAAGTGAAGAAATTGGTGTGACCTTGAAGACTTGGTATTTATTTGAGGAACATGAAGCGTGAAGACTTTTGTTTTCATAGTTTCGTTTTCTCTTTCTTGAGTCATAGGAAACACCGTACTCTTAAAGGGGGTCGAGGAAATACTAAGGAAAAATTTCCATGTGATGCTAAACTCAAAATCCTACACCTACCAATCCCTTCGAGTGAAGCCTTTGGAAATCTCATACAGTTCAGTCAATTTCTTCAATGATGAGACGAAGTTCTTACGGTCTTTGAGAATTTGTTTCGATTGAGGAGTTAGGAATTCGCCGGTCTGAATTGCCTACGATGAGGAACATGATAGCCGTGAGGAATTTGAGAGTCAAATTTCCGACCGTTGCTGTGCTACGCGCCAGCTGTCCCAAAATATCTTATCCACATAATGGTCATATCATTGAAGGGCATTTATGTCTTATCATGTCAGGCTGCTCCCTAGGATATAAATAGCCGCCCCCTACAACCACTAGCTGGTTGGCTGCTCCGAGAGAAACTAACACTTGTCATTTGAGAGCAACCCATCCTCCGAGGACTTTGAGCGAAAATCATCGAGTGAGGAAAACCCAAAACCAAACACCTACAAACCGAAAGTGATTGAGCATCATTGAAGAGATTGATCCTACGTGGATTCGACACTTGTTACCTTTCAAGACTGTACTTCTTCCAGACGGTTAGGCGTCATGGTCTAGAGTATCCAAGAGGAATTGTGGATCGCCGAGTGACCGAGTCTGCGAAGGTTTGGAAGTCGCCTGAAGACTTACCACGAGTGATTGGACGAGGTCTATTGACCTTAGTTCAAGGAGAATACGGTGAGGACTGGGTGTCCTGAGCTGCGTGCTCAGCGACTAGGTGTCCGGGACTGTGTGTCCTCGAGTTTAAATACTCAGCCGCTCCAACCAGACGTGCAACTGAGACAGCAGTTGGAATTGGTCTACCAAATCATTGTCTTCACCAACCTTACTGGTTCTATTTCCTCAACTCATTCATTTCCTCATTACTGTGTTGAGTGTTTCATCATATTTATGTTTGAAGAGTTTGACTGAAGACATTCTCAATTTCCTCAGTTCAATTTCTTCAGTCTGTTTGTCTTCATCTTGTGTTATCCTGATTACACTTTCTGTACTCTGTGATTGTCTTCATTTCATCATGATGATCATGCATGTATTCTGTTATGCTTACTTCTGAGTACTTAGTCCACTGCAAGTAGTTCTTCGCTAAGGAATTTCCTCACCGGCAAATTCCTCAGTGAAGAATTCATAAAAATTGCCTATTCACCCCCCCTCTAGTCGATATAACGCACTTTCAGCAGGTTGCTGAAGACGCGAGTCAACGCAGCTGAAGAAAGAACACGAGCCTCCGCCTCTTATAACATCCCAAATTTTCAATTTGGAATGTTATACATAGATCATTCATGCATATCATATTTTATTGCATATTCGTTTCGCGATCCTCGAAATTCTAAGCAACTCAAGGACCCTCGGAGAGAGTTGGGGATTTCACTGTTTTCATATTTGAATTTTATCAAATATCGAAACGAGGATCAATTTGTTTTATTATTTTCTCTCTAAAATATTTCATATATATATATATATATATATATATATATATATATATATATATATATATATATATATATATATATATATATATATATATATATATATATATATATGAGAGGGATAATGTGACTTCCCAAAAACAATGAAATATTGGAGGAAAATATTAAAAACAAATAAATATTTTATTTGGGATTTTATTGCCATTTTATTTTCATAGGAAAAATACGTGTTTTTCAAAATTCCATTTTAGACCCAAATAAATGTTCACCTTGTCCGGTAGATTTTTATAGGACGGGGAAAGTTTATTTCAGGATTTTTGGCGTCCGTTTCGTATTTATTTTTGGCGTTTTTCTGCGCAGAATTTATTTATTTTTTATTTAGTTTTTCCGCCGGACCGAACTGGGCCGAGGCCCAGTTGGCCAGCCGCGCTAGCTCGCCCCTTGCCTCGACCGACTCCGACCGGAGTCCTGCCGGCGCACGCCGCCGCCGAGTCCGGGGAGGACTCCTCCTCCCCCGGCCCCTTGCCCAAGCCGCCGCCTCGCCCGGCCCTTTAAAGGCCGAGCCGGCCCCCGCCTCGACCCCCACACCAACACCGCCGCCAGCCCGCCGCCCGAGCCGCAGTGTCGCCCCTCCACCGCAGCTCGCCGCCGCGCACTGACCCGCCTGGCCACGGACAAATAACGTTCGTTCTGTAGCCTGCTCACGCTTTTTCTTTTCTTGGGTTTTCGCGATTATTCTCGATCGTGATTTCTGATCCGATTGTCGTTTTAGTTTAACTTTTTGCTCATTTGTCGGAATTAGGCGATTCAAGCGCCTAGATCTTTGTCTCGAAGCCCTCTTTCCGTTTAACCAACTTGAACAAGATTTTGGTACTGTAAAATTTTACTGAAGTCCAGATTAGTAAACAAATCTTGTTTCTTTTGCAGTTTGAGTTTCGTTGCTCCGTTTGATTTGATTCTTTTTGCAAACCGGAGTTCTTTAGTTAAACTTTCTGGTTAGATATTCCTATTTGAGTTTTACCCGTGCATCTTTACTTGATTTCTTATGTATGCTATTGTTTGTTTGCAATAGAATTCCTGGAGTGCGAAGCGTGCTACTACGAGTCTCTAGGTTTTTGCGGATCATCAGCAAGGCAAGTAACGCATTGATCATACTCTTTTCATGCCCAGTTTTTATGCATTAGCTCCAATCCTCAAACACTACATGATTAGGATGTGATTAACTCGTGGGTATTGGGTAGTAGTTGATAAGGTAGAACCAATTGCCCTGTTATTATCAAACCCTCGGGAGTTACATCTACCTATTGCTTATATTGCTATGCTATGCTCATAGATGTGGTTTGGGTGAGTGAATCCATGAAAGATGTGAGGTTGTTAATTAAAGGTTCAACTTAAGGTGGAAACTTTAATACACATCTGGGTGGATTGCTTGTCGGGCACCTGGAGAATCCAGTGTTGTCCTACGATATCCCGGAGTACCCGTGTGATAATCCTAAGGCCCACCACCCAGGCTCAAAGGGAACCGAGATATTTCATGCTAGAAACTTCCGTGTGCATCCACAAGCTATTATGGGCTCTAGCATAGTTGAGTAGATTGCATGATCTCTTCCAGTGGTAGGCTAGCAGATGTAGAGGGATGTAGGTTGGTACTGTCTAGCCGGGGTTAGAGTTAATGCTTCTGAAAGACTGTGTCTCGATCATCCGTTTCTCAAACACCATGTAGTGCGAGAAATCCAACGGAGGCAATCGTGTCTTGTGGGGAAAAGTTAGCAAACCTCTACAGAGTGTACAATCTAATCATGGTTAGCCGTGTCCCCGGTTATGGACATCTTGAGTATCTAGTACTTGGATTATCATATGTATCTCATCACTCTAATTTAATATTGATGGGTTGATAATTACTTTTTAATTGGGATTGAGTTGGAGGAACCTTCTCAATGATGTTTCAACTACCATGATAGTTAAAATAAAACTTATTCCTTTGTTGTACGGAAAAATTGGCTTTCCGCAAAACTATAACCATAGAGCCTTTCCACCAGCCAAATATGCATGTAGTGATAGCATTATTCTGTTCTTGCTCTACTGTGTTAGATTGCCGGCATATTCCATGTGCTGACCCGTTCTCGGGCTGCAACGTATTATGTTGCAGACTTTTCAGACGAGGAATAAGGTTCGTTAGGTCGTTGCCATGCAGCTTGGCTATGCCGTTGGAGTTGATGGACTCACTTTATCTTCCAAGCCTTCCGCTGTTATCGTATTAGATGGCCTTAAGCCATATTTATTGTAATAAGTTCTCTTTGAGACATTCTATGTAATAAGTGTGTCATTGCTAATCTGTTATAAATTCTTTGAGTACTGTATGTGTCAGCATTACCGATCCAGGGATGACACTGAAGCACAGAGACTTGACCGTTTGAGGTCGGGTTGCTACAAGATGGTATCAGAGCACACGCTGAGTGTTGGACACGACCACTAAGATAAGCCATAGGTCACTCTTCTCTACTCATTTCTGACTCCTCTCCATTTTCTACTCTTAGGATGGCGGATTCGAGGAACAAGCTTGCCCAACCGGATGAAGACACCCCCTTTGGACGACACTTGAAGGAAGTCACTAGGTACTTGAACATTGGAATACCAAGCTTCACCGGGACCTACAACGCCACTTTACCAGAAGAGGAACGCTGGATGATTCGAGTTCAAGTTCCAGGAAGGACGTTCGCGCCAATCACTTAGCCCATAGAGTTTTCCTTTGATACACCAACCTAGAGTCTAGGCAAGAGCATGGCAGCCCACATTGCCATGGGACGTATTGGAGAAGTCTACAACAAGGATCTCAAGGACACTATCTACCAGATATGTGGGCGCCGAGATGAGCAATGGGAGATGATCAGCACCAAGAAGGACAGATCCATTGCAGCTTTCATCCAGGAGTTAAACCAGCACATTCGACGCCAGGAGAATCAGATGTGCGCAGACATGATAGATTTGAAGAAGGTGAAGACAAGGATCACCGATCTGGAAGAAGAACTCAAGTCTACACACGATGGATATGAGGAGGAAATTGCAACACTATTGGAGACGAATGATGACCTGATAAAGAAGATCAGAGTATTCATGGGAGACCCCGCGCCAGGAGGAGAGGACGACGATTCCACTTGCCCGGAGAACTACATCATCATCGACGACACCGACTCCGACCCCAGTGAAGATGACTTTGAAGACGAAGCTGGAGCAGACATCATGGAGTCGTCCACCGATCAAAATTTCTAGATGACCACCAAATGATTAGTAGTATTTCCCCCATGTATATAGTAGTAGTTTGAGCACTTTTAACGATAGTTTGTATGCCCTTTCTTGATTGATTGAGTGATATGATTGTGTTTGTCTCATGTGCATATGGGTAGTGCTTTCTCACTAGACCCCTTTTCTATTCTAATCTCTCCCCTCTAAACCCATCAGATGCCTCCAAGACGTGACACCGGATTTGTCTTCCCACCGGAGATAACCCAGTTGATCCAGCAGCAGAATGCCTTGATGCAGATATTAGTCCAGAACCAACGCAACAACAACAACAACAACAACAACAACAACAACAACAACAACAACAACCCGCCTCCAGTTGACAAGTTAGCTCTCTTTCTGAGGTTGCAGCCGCCGGTGTTTTGCAGTAGCACCGAGCCTATAGTTGCTGATGATTGGCTACGCTGTATTGGAAGGGGGTTGATCACCGTAGGTTGCACAGATGCTGAGAAGGTGCGCTTTGCCGCACATCAATTGGATGGACCAGCAGCCTCATGGTGGGAGAATTATACGGCCACTTTCCCCATAGCAAACGTCACTTGGGATTAGTTTCAGCAAGCTTTCCGCACAGCCCATATCTCAACTGGAGCTATGAGCATGAAGAAGCGTGAATTTCGCAACTTACGCCAGGGGAACCGAACTGTAGCTCAGTATGTGGATGAGTTTAGCAAGTTATCTCGCTATGCCCCTGATGATGTGGCCACAGATGCCGTGAAGCAGCAGAAATTTATGGAAGGGCTGAATGATGTGATGAGCATGCAGTTGATGGTGGCAACATTCAACAACTACCAGGAGTTGGTAGATAAGGCTCTTATGATTGAAGGGAAGCAGTAGCAGATTGAGAGCCGTAAGAGGAAGTATGGACAAAGAAGATACAACTCAGGAGCTCAGCAGAAGCCTCATCTAACCCCGAACTCAGGAGGACTTGTTCATCACCATGGAGGTCATAACCACAACGGAGGAAGTTCGCATAACCACAATGGTCCCAAGAATGGGACTGGGAATGGAAGAAGCAACAATCAGAACCGCTCCAATCCAGCCACAGCCGCCAAGAGAGACCTAAGTCACATTACTTGCTTCAAGTGCGGGAAGACTGGACACTATGCCACGGAATGCCCTGAAGCGAAGAATGGAAATGGTAATGGGAGCGCTGGGAAGAAGCGGAATCCATTCAACAAAGGACAAGTGAACAACATTAACGTGGAGGAGGTTGAAGAGCAGCCAGACGCAGTTATCGGTAAGTTTTTGGTTATGTCTTTTACCGCCCTTGTTCTTTTTGATACTGGTGCATCACATTCATACAAATCAAGGGGATTCGTGGGTAAGTTTAAACTACCAACCCCAGCCCTTAGGATAACTCTATTAGTAAGTTCACCTGGAGCAGAGTATATGGCTAGCCGATGGTGCGACCGGATACCCTTAACCATTGGTAGCCATGTTTTCCCGTCAGACCTAATAATTTTGGAGTCACAAGGATTGGATGTGGTATTAGGCATGGACTGTATGTCCAAGTATGGAGGAAGCATTAACTGTGCTAGTAAGTCTATTTATCTCACCACCCCGGAGGGAAAAGGATCAAGTATGTATCCAAATATACGACAAGGAGAACTCAAGTAAATTCCCTCTCAGGAGTTGTTCAAGAAGAAGTGCCTGTTGTAAAGGATTACCCAGATGTATTTCCAGAGGAATTACCACTCATGCTGCCAGATCGGGACATCGAGTTTTTTATATAACTGTTGCCAGGCACCGGGCCTATATTGAAGAGACCATACCAGATGCCTGAAAATGATCTGGAGGAGATTAAGAAGCAGATCAAGGGGTTATTGGAGAAAGGTTACATCCGACGAAGTTCATCACTGTGGGGAGCCCCAGTGCTCTTGGTTGAGAAGAAGGATGGATCATTGAGGATGGTTGTTGATTATAGGGCGTTGAATTTGGTGACGATTAAGAACAAATACCCTTTGCCGATGATCAATGATTTGTTTGACCAGTTGCAAGGAGCTAAAGTGTTTTTGAAGATCGATCTACGATCAGGATATCACCAGCTGAAAATTCGAGAGAAGGATATACCAAAGACAACATTCACCACAAGGTACGGGTTGTATGAGTATACGGTCATGTCATTTGGACTGACTAACGCCTCTGCCTATTTCATGAGCATGATGAACAAGGTGTTCATGGAATATTTGGATAAGTTTGTTGTGGTGTTCATTGATGATATAATGGTATACTCGAAGAATGAAGAGGAGCACAAGGAGCATTTGCGTTTAGTTCTCGAGAAACTCAGGGAACATCAGTTGTATGCCAAGTTCAGCAAATGTGAGTTTTGGTTGAAGGAAGTTGGATTCCTTGGACATGTTATATCGGAGAAGGTATAGCGAGAGACCCCACCAAGGTTCGATCGATCCTTTGAATGGTTGGGACCCACTTGATTAGCGAGATCCATGATTTTCATGGACTCGCGAGGATACTATCGGAGATTCATTGAGAATTTTTCCAAGATTGCGAAGCCAATGACGGAGTTATTGAAGAAGGATACCTTATTTAAATGGATGGAAGAATGTGAGGCGAGTTTTCAGGAGTTCAAGAAACGTCTGACTACAGCCCCAGTGCTGATTCTGCCGGATATACGCAAGGATTTCCAAGTGTATTGCGACGCCTCTCACTTAGGAGTTGGAAGTGTGCTTATGCAGGACGGAAGAGTTGTTTCATATGCCTCATGACAACTAAAACTGCATGAATTGAATTATGCCACGCATGATTTGGAGTTAGCAGCTGTAGTGCATGCGCTCAATACTTGGAGACATTACCTTACTGGAAACCGTTGTGATGTGTACACTGATCATAAGAGTTTGAAGTACATTTTCACACAGAAGGAGCTGAACCTTAGGAAGAGGAGATGGTTGGAGCTTATAAATGATTATGACACGAAGCTTCACTATCATCCAGGCAAGGCCAATGTCGTAGCAGACGCTTTGAGCCGAAAGAGTTATGCTAACACCCTCGTAAGCACAGGATTGCCAAAGGAGTTAGCAGAGGATCTCAGGGAACTTCGATTGGAGATTGTTCCTAGAGGTTTTGTTGCAACAATGGAAGTCCAGTCTACATTGTTAGGAAAGATTCTAGAAGCTCAGAAGGATGACAAAGAGATTGCCGAGATAAAAGAGAGAATGAGCAAAGGAAAGGCCAAAGGTTTTTGTGAGGATGAGCACGACACCTTATGGTTTGAGGACCGTGTTTATGTGCCCAATAACACAGAGATCAGGAAGTTAATACTTCGGGAGGCTCATGACTCACCATACTCGATACACCCCGGAAACACCAAGATGTATTTGGATTTGAAGGAACGTTTCTGGTGGACTGGTATGAAGAAGGATATTGCCGAGTATGTAGCCATATGTGATGTATGTCAGAGAGTGAAGGCGGAACATCAAAAGCCAACGGGATTGTTACAGCCTATGCCGATACCCGAATGGAAGTGGGATCAGCTTGGCATGGATTTCATCACCGGATTGCCCAGGACCAAATCAGGATATGATTCTATATGGGTAGTAGTTGATCGCTTGACCAGAGTGGCTCACTGTCACACCCTGATTTTCATGCAACAACACTTAAGCTAATAAATCATGCTAAAATGTGGTTTGACAAAAACTTTTGAGTGTTTTGTCTTTGCTTTGATTGAATGTTTGACTGCTGTTTGCAAGTGCTCTAAAAATCAAATAAATCCGCCAACTCTTATACTCCTTCTCCTTGATCCAAAACCTTCTCCCAATGATCATACCATGTGTATAGAACAATATAGTATTTTCTTACAAAAATAATTTGGCCAAATAGTATATTCAAAAATTAGTTTTCCAAAAACCCCTGAATTGAGGTTTGCACTGCAAGTACTAAATTAAGGGCAGTAAAAATCTTTCCAAAAATATATTTGACTCCTATTAGATATAGGAAACCTAGAAACCACAAAAATATAATTTTAAAAGTTATTTTCCTATTTTATTTAAAGGCTTTTTCTTTAGGCCAGAAATGGTCTTTAATAGGTTAAAATTATTGTAAAGCTTCAAAAATATTTGAGAAAAATCAGGGAAGCTCAGTGGACATATATGGTCCATATATATGAGTTTCAAGGTCATGTTCAAAATATTGGTCAAACCCCTCAAAAACCCTTTCTGGATATTTCAAGCTTTTGAAATATTTACAAAGGAAATATTTCTCAAAAATTCCAAGAATATTCTAGCATGTGACATATGACATGTTTGATAATCTTGCCCAGTATCATGTCATGAAGAACAGTATAACCCCATTAAACCCTCTCAAAACCACTTCTGTCCTTTTTCAAGTTTGAACAACTTTGCACTGTCAAATATGTCCAAATGCTCTCAAACTTGGTGCACATGCTCAAATGGTGTAATAATGCATCTAGACCAAGTGGCACAAGTTGGAGAGCAAGTTGACTTGATCAAAGAGCCCCAAAACACTTCCTGTCAAGAACCAATTTTGAACAACTCTACATTGGCAACTTTCTCATTTTGACCCCAACTTTTGTGGACATGTTCAGAACCTCAAATTATGACACTACACCAAGTGGTGCATCAAGGAGAATAGCTTTGCATGACTAAATCTTGAAAAGTCCACTTCTATTGATTTCTAGGGTTTACAAAAGTAGCATTGGCAACTTTGCCCAAATGAACTCAATCTTGGTGGAACCTCTTATTTTCTCATGCCATTTGATCCTGTCAAGCCTCATGACAAGGGAAGTCCATTTGCTTGCCCAAACCTACATCAAACACCTTCTAGAAGAAACTTAAAATGCATGCTTTGGCCATTTCCACTAATCTCCATGAGCTGAACTTCTTCCCACAACCTCTCCTAGTCCCCCTCTACCCGTGGTGTGCTTCCCTGCCTGAGAGGCAATGATGAAGGGGGGCATGGATCCACTTTCCTTCTCTGGACAGCAGCATTTCCACTCTCTCTCCACCCCTCCTCTCCTCTACTGGCTCCCCAAGGCATCCAATGCCCTCGCCACATTGTTTACTCCCCCTTGCAGCCATTAGACACAAGTGGACGCGCGAGTGCGCGCATAAAAGCCGCAGATGCCGGCCAAAAACGCGCTCTAGAGCGCCTGGCAGGGCGTTCGACCGTTGACACCGCGTCCCCCGACCACCTCGAGCCCCCCCCCTTGCGCCAGTCGAGGTGCCTCGATGTCTGCAACACGCCACTGCGCTGGCCCCCTCGTTTCCCCCTCTGTCTTCCCCATGTCGCGCGTGCCGAGAGCCGCCCGAGCCCGCCAATGTCGTGCGAGCTCGTGGCTCCACCCGGAGCTCGCCCCGCTCTCTCTCCCTCTCTCTCTCTCTCTCTCTCTCTCTCTCTCTCTCTCTCTCTCTCTCTCTCTCTGGCGCCCTCTCCGCCCCCCAGGCGCCCTTGACAGCCCGGGCCTCCTCCGTGGCCATCACAGCCATTTCATGGCGCCCAGAGGCTCGTCCACGGTGAGCCATGGCCTCGCTATATAAGGCCGCCCGAGGCCTCTCTCTGGAGCCCCTTCGCCCTCTCTCCCTCCCATACGTCGCCCTGACCCGTCCATTCCTCTCCCCGTGCCCTCCATCCACCACAATGGTCGGAGAGTCGCCATCGGGCTCCGCCTAAATTCGAGCTAACCCAAGCTCTCTTTCACCTCCTAGCCACTCCAACGCCCTCATACCTCCACCGCAAGGCCTTCCATCACCTCCGTTCTCCCCCGGGAGGGCCAGGCGCTCACAGCCAGAGATGGCCGACGGCCTCCTCCGCCACCATCCAAACCGTCGCCACTACATCCCTCTTCGGCGTGCGTGAAGCACCTAGACGGGTGCGGTGCAGCCTCCTGAGCATGCTGGTGGGTGGAGTGTCGCCGGAGATGCTCTGTAGCCCCGGCAATCACCGGAGGGAGCCGCTCCTCCCCGCGGTCGGAGCGCGCACGGGAGGTTGAACGCGATCTGCTACTGGGGCCCGCACGTCAGCGACCCTGCAGGCGGGCCCGTCCATTTAAGTGGAAACGGCTTCGGCCGGATCCGCCTCCCCTGCGTGAAGGCGCACCCACGCGAAGCCGCCTTCGACATCACCACCTCTTCCCGGGCAGCCGAGCCGCTGGGCCGGCCCACGGTCTATCTGTCGCCCCGTGCGCAGGATAAGGTTAAAGCGTTATTTCCTTTTTCTTTTTCCTGTCAACTTCAAAAATCCATAAATAATTCAACAGAGCTCCAAATTTGATGATTCAAATTTGTAATAGTTCATAAATTCATGATCTATCACATGGTGTTGTTTGCAAATTTTTCCAGGAAACTTTTCTTCACACAAATCCAATAAAACCCCATTTTCCAATTCTGTGATGAACTTTAGAAAATCACACAAAGCTCAAAAGTGAACCAAATGCCATGATTCAAGATCCTAGATACTTCTAAGTACATAACTTAGTTTTTCAACATTTTTCCTAATACATTCTGTGCCACACAAGATAATGAGCCATTTCTTCATATTTGTCAACTTTGCAAATTCACAGGAAAATCATTTCAACTCCAAATCCAGTGAAACCAATTCCTAGATACTTCTAAAATCATCCTTTGTTCAATGGGTGCCTTTGCTCATTTAAAAAAAAATATGTTTCTGTACACTTCTTGCAAATCCATAAACCCCTTGATTCCATCATATCAAAATGTTTAGAAATATCCACTGACCAAATTCCAATGAAACCACTCTGGTTAATTTTCATATAACCAGAGATGTCCTAGAAAAGTCAAATCAATATTTTTAGAGCACTTTTATTCTCTGCCTTGTGTGTTGCTTATTATGGTTGCTTTCGACGATAGTTGACGAAGTAGACGAAATGCTTGGAGTTGGACCAGAGATATTTGAAGACCTCGAAGACTTTGTTAAAACAGGAAGCGGCCCTTTGACCATGTCTATGAAAACCTTTTTATGCATGTCATATAGCACCATATTGTTGTTGCAACGGAACCATGATAAGGTGGTAACCACTTTGATGGGTTGCCTTTGTTACTTCCTCGTTGATACTTGCATTGTGCATGACCCTACCTCCCTATGAGGGTTATGCCGGTGGGAGTAGATAGGATGCTAAAGTAGTTGCTACGCAAAAAGGGACGGGAATATGCATGTTGATGGAGACAAAGTATTTTCAAAGGACTTTTTGGAAACCCCGTCGGGTGCCACTTATGCCCGAGGGAGATAATGAGATGGGTAACCGCTTGATGACGAAGTGGTGTACCGAGGAAAGTGTGTGTGTTGCTTTAAAAACGGATTGGTTTATGTTGCGATCGTTATTCCAACCTTACATGCGCAACCACTCTACCCTTATATGGGAAAGGGATTTATTGATTACCTAGGATGATACCATCTTGGAGCCCACATTACTAGCTAGGGACGGGGGAGAGTTGGTGCTCTCTCTCGGGACGGGGTCGTGTCAGGTAGGGCGGCCAAGAACATTTTTATGGGGCACTGGACACACCGTTGGTATCCCGTGGCAGTGGTATGTGATGAATATGGGAGCGAGGCTCCACAATTTTAAGTTGTGAAATGTTGGGCACGGGGGTTACTATCAATCGAGTGGACTTTATGTTAGTGTTGTCTCGGGAAAGATAGTGATCGGGTGCTTACCCGGGGTACTTGAGGTACCCCGGGTCATGAATGACACGAAAGTTCCCCGGATCTTGTGGGTAAAGTGTGCAACCTCTGCAGAGTGTAAAAATACTCAAATTGTCGTGTCCACGGTCAAGGACAGTTGGGTAACCGCTCTTGGGCTACGTCCACTTGTTTTCAACCAGTGTGTGTGTGTGGGAAAAACTACTTGGGTCAACTTAAAGGACTTGACATGGTTGAGTTGGGTTGATGCCCACTCTATTTATGTTGATATCTGAAACCTGTCCTCATGGTTACTTGAATTCTCCTGATGCATGTCTTACAAGTTGTTGAACATTTCATGGCACTCAAAACTAGCTTTCTGCAAAAATTTACCTATATCATGCATTGTTGTATCTTGAACCAAAACATGGATTGCTTGCGAGTACATTCAAAGTACTCATTGGCTTGGCACTGGTTATTTTATTGGCCAGGCATGAAAGACAAGATATATTGAAGAGTTCATTGGTGACGATAGTGCGAGCTAGGACGCTTCCCAGTCAGAATGCATGTAGGGTTAAGGCAGATGGCATGGGTCCAAGTTGTTATTGAAGATTTCCGCTGCGATGATACACTCAAGACTTGACCATAATGGTCCTACTTGTGTAAAAAGGTATGTATGGATGTAAGACTCTTGTTATTCAGCTTCTGTGTGTTCCGTGAGCATTGATCTCTGGGATCACTGGACACGTGCATTCGGTGATCTCGACTTATGAGTCGGGGTCCCCACAGAGCTGGTATCAGAGCCATCCTGACTGTAGGAAGCCTTAGTTAGCACTGTCGTTAGTTAGGGTGAAACTATTTCCAAAACTATTACTAGTTTTCAAAATTATCTATACTTCTCTTCCCCTTCAAAACTTTTGCAAATGGTCGCTAGTACCTTTAAGCCCCTGACCACTGGATTCCTTGTAATCGTCATAAATAACCTAGCAAGAGTACACCTTGCCAAACACTCACCCACCTCTT
This sequence comes from Aegilops longissima, assembly GCA_021605205.1. Taxonomy (NCBI): domain Eukaryota; kingdom Viridiplantae; phylum Streptophyta; class Magnoliopsida; order Poales; family Poaceae; genus Aegilops; species Aegilops longissima. Next base: position 292,172,746 of record CM038678.1, read on the forward strand.
CTGAACACAAGATTGGCGACACCACATCAAGACGATGCCAACAGAAGATACGTCTTTGAGGAATGAGGACATGAAGACCTAGAGGATGGTGATACCTTTGAATTTGCCCCAGGATAATGCAACCTTGGCCTACGATGATCAGGGCATAGGATATGCAAGATAATGATATACATCGCTAATAGAGCAGCCCTGTCCTTACCGTTGTTGTATTGGCAACCACCGGTGGATGAGGACCTCGCCATTAGGTCCGCCTCACTATAGTGAGCAGGAAAACGCTTCCCTTCATCCCCCGCTCTTGGTGTCGATGGTTTCATCAACATAACCGACATGTTGGACCTCTACTATACTTTGTTAATGTCATTGCATAAAGGATTACCTACTTGGTACCATCGATGCCTTAGAAGACAAAAAGGGATCGTCATGATTAAGGAGACAACAGAAGACCGAGTCAATGCCTGCTATGAGAAACCCTTCACCCCACCACTTCAACAGGCGAGAAGTTGTTGAAGAATCTTCAGGCCCAACCCGGATTGTTTCATCGAACAACTACAAGAGACGTAGCAACACCTGAGGGAAACCAAGAAGACTGCACGAGGCACGAAGCAAAGCACGACTACTGAATCCGAGAACCCCTAGGCTAGGATGATTCGTGTACCCCCTATGCACAGTCGAGTCCGTATGATGGTTCGAATAGAACCATGATTGTGTGTTGCTTGTTTTATTTGTCCTGTTATGATATAGGTCGCACTTTTGCCAAGGCAACAAGTACGCGACTATATCACCTTCCTTACGTTATTTCTTTTGTTTGGCCCTTTTTGAACCTGTTTGTCTGCACTTGCACTATAGAACCCGCTTTAGGCACTCCCCTCCTCTATGCTACTTCTCCCTCTCATCTCTCTCATCAACTGAAGGCTAGCAAGACAAGATGCACCATGAATTCCACCTCGGCAGCCAACTAGCAATGGAGACTTTTGCTACAACTTCCACGACCGAGTGCTACCCCGTAGAGTTATGTTTAACCCTCCAGACTGGAAACCCGTTGCTAGACCCCTTGAGACTTCATAAGACACCCCAACTCGAATCCTTAACCATGTACTTAACCCACAGAATTGCAAGAAAACAAGTTAAGCTACATAACTCCTTGCTTATCACTGGGTTCATTATGGAACTAATGGGCATAGTGAACGAGCACATTATCATCCTAAGATAGCACCAGAATTGACGATGCCATAGGAAAGACCAAATTGAGGATATAGGAATAAGGTACAAATGATTTGATGAGTTTATATCAGAGACCTTGAGGAATCTTGAGAGACTCTTTGGTGGATTATAAGGCTTTCATGTTGGTAGATGAACTTGGTGGGATCAGTCAATAGAGTAGCATGACTCTCATTACCCCTGAGTAAATTGGATTTAGTAGGACAATTATGATCGCAAGCTAAGATTCTTGGAAATATAAGGATTTGACCCAGGGATATTGATAGGAGATATTTGTTACGATAATGACTTGGGGTAGACATATAGGAATTCTCGTTGGACATGAGATTTGGATTTAAATAGGTTATCCGAGTTGAGTATAGATGCTGAGTAAGTCTACATGGTTCGGAGTAAATTGGATTTAGATTAAAGGTCTCAATCATGATACCATGTTCTCGGTGGGTGGTAAACTAGGAGATTGGATAAAGTGTTGGAGTTGATTTAGCGATCTATATATGCCTAACCTCGGAGTTTACTTGACCATGATTATGGAAATTGGTGGAGTGACTATAGTAGGCGTAGCCCTTTCAAGCATTTCGGGATTGTATGACATAAGAAGATCATATGGAACACCATATACATTGGATTTGTAGAATTAATAGATGGTGTAATAATTGTTGGTAGATAATGGGATGTTAGAGTTGATTCATACGAAGGAAACAAGATCTTGGAGTGGCATACGACGTGTTTCCTTCGGGGTAGAAATGCCTTAGACCTTGGAAGAGTAGGCTGAGCACTTGGATTGTCATGTTCAAGCTTAGTAGCTTGTATGTTCTACCCATGGATTTTTGTTGGTAGACATACATATGAGTTTGGGGATTGTAGACATATATGATCCTGTTAAACCTCCTCTTGAAAGTCCTGAGAATAATAATAGCATGAGTGATGATTGGAGCTGACCTACTAGAGTTGAAGCTTTCGGTGGTATAAGGTTATTTGTTTAAAGGACTAGATAGAACAATTGGCCTCTCAGAAATCGTGCTCAAGGATAGGATGATAAACGTTCACACGCAACCTAGAATCCTTTAAACCCTAAAACCCTACCAAGGCACAACATGGTCGGATCATGACCACGAGCTTTGGCTCTAGGTCAAGAAGACCTTGGCAAACACTCAACCGTGACCACCACCAATGCCCCAGCCTACTTTACGTACCTCGTGAACAAGTCATCACGGAGTACTTGGACAATTTTGGTGCCTTCATTATATGATGACATACTTTTCTACCCGAAGACAAAAGAAGAGCCATTCAGTTGGTTAAGGAACATCTGAAGACCGCCACGTCAAGGGGGAAGAACTAAACCAACCTCCATCATGAAGAAGTAAACTCCTGCGTCGAAGACCATGTGTACCAACGGATCACTCCTCTTAGAAGAACCAAGCATTTCCATGTCAAGCAGAAGCTCACTCCAAGATTTAACAACCCCCTCCGAGATCGCCACAAGATGAAGAGAAGACAGTTACCAGATGGAGTTACTACCTGAGTTACCCACTGTGCGTAATGTTTCCACATGACACAACTCTGGAAGTGTTTTCGACTTCCTAGCTAGCCCGATCACTAACAAGGACATCGATCACCGAGGCATCGACCTCCAGCCCAATATGACCTACGCGAGAGATCCCAATTGCAATCTGGATCAAGCAGGACGACAAACACGAAGCCACGCCATCGAGTACTTCAAGGTTCAATGGAGCACCAAACGGAAGCAGAAGCAGTATGAGGACGTGAAGACTACCCCAAATCCAAGTTTACGTATTCCTTCCCGCGCCTAGTCTGGGAATCTCGGGGACGAGATTCTTGTAAGGGGGGTAGGTCTGTCACACCCTGATTTTCATGCCACAACACTTAAGCTAATAAATCATGGTAAAATGTGGTTTGACAAAAACTTTTGAGTGTTTTGTCTTTGCTTTGCTTGAATGTTTGACTGTTTTTTGCAAGTGCTCTAAAAATCAAATAAATCCCCCAACTCTTATACTCCTTCTCCTTGATCCAAAACCTTTTCCCAATGATCTTACCATGTGTATAGAAAAATATAGTATTTTCTTACAAAAATAATTTGGCAAAATAGTATTTTCAATAATTAGTTTTCCAAAAACCCCTGAATTGAGGTTTGTACTGCAAGTACTTAATTAAGGGCAGTAAAAATCTTTCCAAAAATATATTTGACTCCTATTAGATATAGGACACCTAGAAACCACAAAAATATAATTTTAAAAGTTATTTTACTATTTTATTTAAAGGCTTTTTCTTTAGGCCAGAAATGGTCTTTAAAAGGTTAAAATTATTTTAAAGCTTCAAAAATATTTGAAAAAAATCAGGGAAGCTCAGTGGACATATATTGTCCATATATGTGAGTTTCAAGACATGGTCATTTTCAAAATATTGGTCAAACCCCTGAAAAACTCTTTCTGGATATTTCAAGCTTTTGAAATATTTAGAAAGGAAATATTCCCCAAAAATTCCAAGAAAATTCTAGCATGTTACATATGATATTATTGATGATCTTGCTAAGTCTCATGTTATGGAGAACAGTATAACCCCATTAAACCCTCTCAAAACCACTTCTGTCCTTTTTCAAGTTTGAACAACTTTGCACTGTCAAATATGTCCAAATGCTCTCAAACTTGGTGCACATGCTCAAATGGTGTAATAATGCATCTAGACCAAGTGGCACAAGTTGGAGAACAAGTTGACTTGATCAAAGAGCCCCAAAACACTTCCTGTCAAGAACCAAATTTGAACAACTCTACATTGGAAACTTTCTCATTTTGACCCCAACTTTTGTGGACATGTTCAGAACCTCAAATTATGACACTACACCAAGTGGTGCATCAAGGAGAATAGCTTTGCATGACTAAATCTTGAAAAGTCCACTTCTGTTGATTTCTAGGGTTTACAAAAGTTGCATTGGCAACTTTGCCCAAATGAACTCAATTTGGCGGAACCTCTTATTTTCTCATGCCATTTGACCCTGTCAAGCCTCATGAAAAGGGAAGTCCATTTGCTTGCCCAAACCTACATCAAACACCTTCTGGCAGAAACTTAAAATGCATGCTTTGGCCATTTCCACTAATCTCCATAAGCTGAACTTCTTCCGACAAGCTCTCCTAGTCCCCCTCTACCCGTGGTGTGCTTCCATGCCCGAGAGGCATGGATCCACTTTCCTTCTCTGGACAGCAGCATTTTCACTCTCTCTCCACCCCTCCTCTCCTCTACTGGCTCCCCAATGCATCCAATGCCCTTGCCACATTGTTTACTCCCCTGCAGCCATTAGACACAAGTGGACGCGCGAGTGCGCGCGGAAAAGCCGTGGATGGCAGCCAAAAACGCGCTCTGGAGCGCCTGGCAGGGCGTTCGACCGTTGACACCGCGTCCTCCGACCACCTAGAGCCTCCCCCTTGCGCCAGTCGAGGTGCCTCGACGTCCGCAACACGCCACTGCACTGGCCTCCTCCTTTCCCCCTCTGTCTTCCCCATGCCGCGCGTGCCCAGAGTCGACCCAGCCCGCCAATTTCGTGCGAGCTCCTAGCTCCACCCGGAGCTCGCCCCGCTCTCTCTCTCTCTCTCTCTCTCTCTCTCTCTCTCTCTCTCTCTCTCTCTCTCTCTCTCTCTCTCTCTCTCTCTCTCTCTCTCTCTCTCTCTCGGCTCCCTACTACGCCCCCACGAGCGCCACAGACAGCCCCGGGCCTCCTCCTGTGGCCATCCTGGCCATTTCTGCGGGCGCCCGTAGGCTACGTCCACGGTGAGCCATGGCCTCGCCATATAAGGCCGCCCGCGGCCTGTCTCTGGAGCCCCTTCGCCCTCTCTCCCTCCCGTACGTGGCCCAGACCCGTCCATTCCTCTCCCCGTGCCCTCCATCCACCACAATCTTCGCAGCGTGGCCGTCGGGCTCCGCCTAAATTCGAGCTAACCCAAGCTCTCTTTCAGCCCCTAGCCACTCCAACGCCCTCATACCTCCACCGCAAGGCCTTCCATCGCCCCCGTTCGCCCTTGGGAAGGCCAGGCGCTCACGGCCAGAGATGGCCGACGGCCTCCTCCGCCACCATCCAAACCGTCGCCACTACATCCCTCCTCGGCGTGCGTGAAGCACCTAGACGGGTGCGGCGTAGCCTCCTGAGCATGCTGGTGGGCGGAGTGTCACCGGCGATGCTCTGTAGCCCCGACAATCACCAGCGGGAGCCGCTCCTCCCCGCGGCCGGAGCAAGCGCGGGACGTTAAAGGCGATCTACCGGTGGGGCCCGCACGTCAGCGACCCGGCAGGCGGGCCCGTCCGCTTAAGTGGAAACGGCTTCGGCCGGATCCGCCTCCCCTGCGCGAAGGCGCACCCACGTGAAGCCGCCTTCGATATCACCACCTCTGCCTGCGCAGCCAAGCCGCTGGGCCAGCCCACGGTCTATCTGTCGCCCCGTGCGCAGGACAAGGTTAAAGCCTTATTTCCTTTTTCTTTTTCCTGTCAACTTCAAAAATCCATAAATAATTCAACAGAGCTCCAAATTCGATGATTCAAATTTGTAATAGTTCATAAATTCATGATCTATCACATGGTGTTGTTTGCACATTTTTTCAGGAAACTTTTCTTCAGACAAATCCAATAAAACCCCATTTTCCAATTCTGTGATGAACTTTAGAAAATCACATAGAGCTCAAAAGTGAACCAAATGCCATGATTCAAGATCCTAGATACTTTTAAGTTCATAACTTAGTTTTCCAACATTTTTCCCAATACTTTCTGTGCCATTGTCGGATTTCGGGTTCCGGCAGACCCTTGAGATTTGAACACTGGGGTGCACGCGGAATCTCGCCTTCTACCTACCTGTACCCCGCCGCCTTGCTAGGATCTAAACTACGAAAGGAACAGCACAAGAGACACAGGGTTTATACTAGTTCGGGCCACCATTGTGGTGTAATACCCTACTCTAGTTTTTGGTGTGGTGGATTGCCTCTTGGGCTGGTGGTGATGAACAATACAAGGAAGAACAGCCTCGCGAGGGTCTATTCTTGGCCGGTGCGATGAACTGCTAGGGGGAGTTCAGTCGCCTCTCTCTATCTCTCTCGTTTGTTCTCTTGCTATCTTTGTGAATGCCTGATCTTGGATCTCTCATCCCCGCCTTCTTACTATGGTGGCTAGCTCTACTTATAGGCGGAGGCCGTGGGCCTCTTCCCAAATATTGAGCGGGAAGGGCGCCAACAATTGGCCATTTTGAAGGGGAACATATGGTACACTTATCCTGACTAAAGTTGGTCCTCGCCTGTCAAAGGCTCGGGTGGTGACGCCGGCTTGGGCTCCACAATGACTTCCTTCCTGCCGTTGGACTGGTCTTGGTCTTGTAGCACCGAAATGGACGCCTTTGCTTGATGCTCTCGCCTGCGCTTGCTCCCTTTGCACCAAAGAGGAAAGGAGAACACTGCACGGGCTGGCACCCGCCTGGCACCCTCGGTCGTCATGGCGTGCGTCATGGGCACCTCGTGAGGTACCTCGCCTTGATATCTCCGCCACATCACGAGCAAGCCTGATGAGGCCGTCCCTGAGGAAGCTCCATGTCATCCGCCCCGCGAGGCTTGGCCCCTCACGAGGGTCTTGAGTTCGTGTTTATGAAGATGGGCCGTGATGGGCCCCCCTTTGAGCCACGCCGCAGGCAGGCAAGTCTGGGGACCCCTGTTCCCAGAACACCGACAGTAGCCCCCGGGCCCAAGGCGCGCCCGGACTTGGCCGAGCAGAGAGGCAAAGGGGTAAGTGCGAAGCGCCGCGGGCCCTAACAGCCTGCGGCCTTGGGCGCCGCGTGGCGGTTGATTGGACATGGGCGTCTCCACTTCCCCACGACGCCTCTGCAACTGCACGAATTGACAAGTCCCTGCATGCAAAGTGGGTCATGATTACCTGCGATCGTGGAGGTCGGCGGTTGGCCTCCTCTGGCTTTAAGTACGGAACGATGAGCGCTCCTCTGGTCCTCTTCTGCCTGCTTCTTCCTCTTCCCAGTTCTTGCTCTGTCTTGTTGCAATGGCTCCGATCCGCCGGTTCTCCGCGGCAGAGAAGGGAAAGGCTCCTCGAGAGGGTCCTGACCCGCTCCCGCCGAAGAAACGGCTAACCCTTTGCCAACGGGACGAAGGTGCCCGCCAGGTGGTGCCGAGGCCCTGGTGCGAGCGGCCACCACCGGGGTTCCCGCTTCCCTTGTACGCCCAGATCAAAGGCTCTGAAGAGGTTGATGCCGAACGCCACGGGCGACGCCGCCGTCGGCGCCGGCGGGTCACGAAGGTGTGCCTCGTTCCTCCTGGAGTCCACGCCAAGGGTTCCTCACGGGAGTTCGTACTCCATGCCGCCATGCCTTCTCGGTCTTGGATTCGCCTTCCTCCCTTCTTCGCCTCCGCGATTCCGCGGGGAGGACCCCTGGAGCTCTGGTTGCAGCACGCCGGCTGTGGCACCCTCGCAACCGGGGCAGAGGTTGAGGTCGTTGCCCCGGGCGAGGTCTTCATGACTCGAGGCTGGGGTGAGATCGCCCGAGTCTGCAGGACAAGGGGCGATCTCGCGATCCACCTGGAGTACGACGGTGCTTCGGTCATGCTCTTCAAGGTCTTCGATGCGGAAGGGCGCCGGCTGGAGTGCTACCCCGGGAGAGGTGTTCGAGGCCCTGCAGTTGCGAAGGCCAGGCCCGCTGGCTGCTCTCTCGGCAGCTCCTCAGGCGGTGGAGGCGTCGGAGGATCCAGCGACTCTGCCGAGCTCTTCGCGACTCCGGAGACGAGCGACGACAGCTACGAGCCCCCGAGCCTGCGCCGCTCTCGGAGCAGGGCGGGCTTGGCAGGCCGTCGCCGCCCCTGATCTGGATGGGGTTGGCGCCGGTGCCCGACGGCCCGCTGTTGAAGATGGCGTCTTTTGCAGGAGCGCGTGTAGTTAGCGTTCTTTAGGATCTACTCCCTGCGAGGAATCAAAAGCGCGCCCCGTGGGGGCTTGTAAGGTGCCTGTGGCCTTGTTTGTTAATATGATCCTTGTTGTGAATCAGCGCGAGTTGCTCATCCCGCCTTAGCTCAGTTCTCCCTTTCGAACCTCGCGAGGGCTTGATGCTCTGCGCCGACAGGTCCCAGTCCCAAGGCAAGTGAGGGAGTCCTGGACTAGGGGGTGTCCGGATAGCCGAACTATCACCGTTGGCCGGACTCCTGGACTATGAAGATACAAGCCTGAAGACTTCGTCCCGTGTCTGGATGGGACTTTCCTTGGCGTGGAAGGCAAGCTTGGCGATACGGATATGTAGATCTCCTACCATTGTAACCGACTCTGTGTAACTCTAACCCTATTCGGTGTCTATATAAACCAAAGGGTTTTAGTCCGTAGGACGAACAACAATCATACCATAGGCTAGCTTCTAGGGTTTAGCCTCTCTGATCTCGTGGTAGATCTACTCTTGTACTACCCATATCATCAATATTAATCAAGCATGAATAGGGTATTACCTCCATCGAGAGGGCCCGAACCTGGTAAAAACATCATGTCCCTTGTCTCCTGTTACCATCCGCCTAGACGCACTGATTCGGGACCCCCTACCGAGATCCGCGGTTTGACACCGACATTGGTGCTTTCATTGAGAGTTCCTCGTGTCGTCATCTTTAGGCCCGATGGCTCCTTCAATCATCAACAATGACGCGTCCAGGTTGAGACTTTTCTCCTGGACATATCTTCAGATTCGGCGGCTTTGCATCTGCGGGCAATTAAGCAGCCATCCGGAGCAGATCGAAAGCTACGCCCCGCCATCGGTCAGATTTGGAAGCTTGAATTATCGGCCGATGTCCGCAGAGACTTGATCTTCGACGGATTCGAGCCACGGCCGAGCGTGCCACCTTGTCTCGATGGGTACAATCTAGCTCTGCTACCGATAACAAAGGTGCCACAGGAGGTCCGCACGGTCCGCTCCGACCCTTAATCCGGGCGGTTTAGCGATCGAGGGCGGTTGGTTGGACACCGCCTCGGGGCTGAAATCTCTATGGCGATTGAGCGAACTCCATCCCTGTCCTTTGCAAAGCTCGTGACTCCGGTGCGGACTCCTCTCCGGACTCGAACCTCCGCGCCCGCTAATCGAATCCGATTGGGCGCCGGTCATGGAGTTCATCGCCGCGGACATCTTTCAAGACTCGCCCTTTGGCGACATCCTGAATTCACTAAAGTCTCTCTCTATATCTCGAGAGCCCTGGCGGACTACGGACGGGAAGGTTGGGATGCGGACGACGAAGAAATTCAACGCCCACCCACCACCCACTTTGTAGCCACCGTCGATGATTTAACCGACATGCTCGACTTGACTCCGAAGACATCGGCGGTATGGGCGGCGATGCTGGAGAGCGACCAAGAACCAGCGCCACAGGCAATCTGGAAGGCCACCTAGTCATACGACATATACATGGTGGACATCCCAAAAGATGGGAACGGCGATGGAACAACGGAGGATGACCCTCCAAGAAGCAGCCCGCCCGGCGTCGTGGCGCCGCTCTAAATCCCGCCACAGCAAAAACGGTGATTCCGGCACGGGAGACAATAATACCCCGGACAGTGCTGAAGATGACCCCCTCCAGCAGGACTCAGCGCAGGAGGAGGGAGAAGCAAGTCCGCACGATAGTGCGGCAGAAAGAGAGGTAGAGGACGATAATTATGCGCCCCCCTCCGAAGATGAGGCAAGCCTCGACGACGATGAATTTGTCGTACCTGAGGATCCCGCCGAACAGGAGCGTTTCAAACGCAGGCTTATGGCCACGACAAGCAGCCTCAAGAAAAAGCAGCAGCAGCTTAGAGCTGACCAAGACTTGCTAGCTGATAGATGGACTGAAGTCCTTGCAGCCGAAGAGTATGAACTCGAACGCCCCTCCAAGAGATACCCAAAACGCAGGCTGCTGCCCCAATTAGAGGAAGCAGCACCCAAACCTACATCACCAGCGCATGATGCGACCGACCGGCCACCCCGTGGCCGCGACAGAGAGGCCTCTAGACCCTCCATTCAAGCCGCACCCCGGCGCCGCTCAACCAAGGCACGGGGAAATGCGCCAGACCTGCGAAACATATTGGAGGACAAGGCAAGACAAACAAGATCGATCTACGGATCGCGTGGGCGCCCCACGACACGTGATGATAACCGTCACGCCGGATATAGCAACTCCGGCCGGGCCGAACACAGTAGACAAAGCTCATTTGAGCTGCGTCGTGATATAGCCCAATACAGAGGTGCCGCATACCCACTATGCTTCACAGACGAAGTGATGGATCATCAAATCCTCGAGGGTTTCAAACCTGTAAACATCGAATCATACGATGGCCCAACAGATCCTGCGGTTTGGATCGAGGACTACCTCCTCAATATCCACATGGCCTGCGGTGATAATCTACACGCCATCAAATACCTCCCACTCAAGCTTAAAGGACCTGCTTGGCATTGGCTTAACAACTTGCCAGCAGAATCTATTGGTTGTTGGGAGGACCTGGAAGCCGCATTCCTTGATAACTTCCAGGGCACATATGTGCGACCACCAGACGCCGATGACCTCAGCCACATAATTCAGCAGCCAGAAGAATTGGCCGGACAATTCTGGACACGGTTCCTAACCAAGAAAAATCAAATCGTTGACTGTCCGGATGCAGAGGCCCTTGCAGCCTTCAAACATAACATCCGCGACGAGTGGCTTGCCCGGCACCTAGGACAGGAAAAGCCGAAATCCATGGCAGCCCTCACAACGCATGACCCACTTTTGCGCGGGAGAGGACAGCTGGCTAGCTCGAAGCAACAACTTGGCCAAACACCCTGATAGTTCGGACACCAAGGACAGCAATGTCAGGTCGCGTCGCAACAAGCATAAACGCCGCATTAACGGTGATAATGCTGAAGATACGACAGTAAATGCCGGATTCAGAGGCTCTAAACCCGGTCAGTGGAAGAAGCCATTCAAAAGAAATACCCAGGGCCCGTCCAACTTGGACCGAATACTCGATCGCTTGTGCCAGATACATGGCACCCCCGAAAAACCAGCCAACCACACCAACAGGGATTGTTGGGTGTTCAAGCAAGCAGGCAAGCTAAGCGCCGAAAACAACGACAAGGGGCTGCATAGCGATGACGAGGAAGAGCCCCGGCCGCCGAACAATAGTGGACTGAAGGGCTTTCCCACACAAGTGCGGACGGTGAACATGATATACGCAAACCACATACCAAAAAGGGAGCGGAACCGTGCACTAAGGGACGTATACGCGATGGAGCCATTCGCCCCGAAGTTCAACCCATGGCCTTCCTGCCCGATCACCTTCGATCGAAGGGACCACCCCACTAGCATCCGTCACGGCGGATTCGCCGCATTGGTTCTTGACCCAATCATCGACGGATTTCACCTCACTAGAGTCCTGATGGACGGCGGTAGCAGCCTAAACCTGCTTTGTCAGGATACAGTGCGCAAAATGGGCATAGACCCCTCAAGGATTAAACCCACAAAGACGACCTTTAAAGGCGTAATACCAGGTGTACAGGCCAATTGTACAGGCTCAGTTACACTCGAAGTGGTCTTCGGATCCCCGGATAACTTCCGAAGCGAAGAGTTAATCTTCGACATAGTCCCGTTCCGCAGCGTCTATCACGCACTGCTTGGACGAACCGCATTCGCAAAGTTCAATGCGGTGCCGCACTACGCATACCTCAAGCTCAAGATGCCAGGCCCTCGACGAGTAATCACGGTCAATGGAAACACCGAACGCTCTCTCCGAACGGAAGAGCACACGGCGGCCCTCGCGGCGGAGGCACAAAGCAGCCTGTCACAGCAATTCTCGAGTCCGGCTATTAAACGTCTGGCCACCGTCAAAGCGCGCGGAGTAACCTACAACAAGACCGCTCGCACGATCCGAGCATCGCAGAGTAATCCGCCCCAACCCCAGCCCTCGCGGGCTGCGAAGCCAAGATTACGCTTACATAACTACGCCTGGAGATACCATGGGCATAAGGGAGGGCACGACCACGGCACGCCTGCACGCGGCTCAACCGCACTGGGGCTCCGATTGTGTCATTCTTTTCTTTTCTTCTTTTTCTTACTTTCAGGACTCCGTTTTCCGAAGTCCTGTCCGGCACTAAATTGCCGAACTCACGATGCAACAGCCAGGAAGCGTAGTTACGCCGAGTGTCGGTGGTCTCTACTACGATCATTATACATGTTTTACATACCATCCATAGCTTACCCTCGAGGGGGACATGTTAAATAGTCCCATCCCTTGCTTATCGCACTATTTGTATTGTTCTGCTTCATTGCAGTACCTTTTTGAATAAACAATACATAGCTTTTGCCTATTATTGCACTCCTTTCTTTATCTATATATATGTTCATTTCATGACATGTTGCACCCGTACACTTTGGTACGGCCAATACACCAGGGGCTTAAGTACCCCAAAAGTATGGTGTGATAAGTCCAAACACTTCCACAAGTGCGGTACCCCGAACTTATAGCATTATATGCATCGGCTCCGAATCATGTCTTGGGTCAATAGTTGGGTTTGCCCGGCTCCCATGTTTTGGTACCTTATGTTCCGTTATATCGGCTAAGGTAGCGCTGGGAGAACCACTGTAATTGTGCCCCGGTTGAGCTGGGTTGAACACCTCAGTGGAGAAAGCTAAAACTGACCGTCATGATAGGGCGAGAGCCGGTCGCTCTTCGAGAGGTTTTTTCGGGTCCCTAAAGACTTATGCCGCTTAGAGCGAGGAGTCGGCATTGTCCGGCCAAGGCGTGGATAGCGCCCCGAAATCGGTCTTCCGAATACTAGGGGCTTCGCCGAAATTTAAAATTATAGAATTCTATGGCTAAGTGAGAGTGTTCAAGCACTATAAGTCTGGTTGCCTTGTTCTTTGCGTTGAGCGCCTCCCTCGACGGACCCAAGAATGGGAACAAGAGCGCTCAAGTTTATCCCGAACACACCAGCACTCATGGCATTGGGGCTGAAGCCAACGACTTGCCATCTCTCAAATTTGATAAACGGCCGCACAGAAGGTAATATTTTAAATTAACAAGCGTTGCTTAGCGCATATGAACAAGATTTCAGCGTACAAGATAACAAATGCGAGTCTATTCAAAAATTACATCTTTGGAGCACTCATCCGCTATACGGCGGGAACCCTTCAGGATGCCCTCCTAATACATTTCGGGCTTGCGATGCTCCTTGCCCTTCAGTGGCCCGTCCATCACAAGCTTCTCCGCATCCAGCTTGCCCCAGTGCACTTTAGCACGGGCAAGGGCCCGACGGGCACCTTCAATGCAGAGCGGAGAGCTTGATGACTTCAATCCATGGACAAAGCGCCCACCAGCCCCGTGACTAGCCGAAGTAGCTCCCGTGCATGGCTTCCAATGGCCACACCAACTATGAGGCCCTTCATGGCCTGTTCGGCGACCTTGGAGCTCGACCAGCTGCTTCAGCTGGTCACTCGAGGCACACGGACGTTCGGCCTCGGCATACCGAGACGAGAACACCTTCTCCGTCGAGCTCCCCTCCTTGGCGCGGTAGAACGTGGCAGCATCAGACACACTACGGGGCAGATCTGCGAATGCTCCTGGAGAGCTCCGAATCTGGGTAAGTAATAGGTAATTCACTTTCACATGCTTGCTTTGCTTAAAGAATGCCTTACCCGCCGCTATCTTCTTTGATGATTCAATTTCTTGGAGGGCTTTTTGGGCTTCGGCCTTAGCGGCTTTGGCACTCTCAAGAGCCGAGGTGAGCTCGGACTCTCAAGTCTTCGAGTCACGCTCCAAACTCTCGTGTTTTTCCACGAGAGCCTGGAGCTCTCGCCGCACCTCCGCCACCCGCTCCTCCTGCTTCTCTCGCTCGGTGCGCTCATGGCCGCTTTGCTTCGCCGCGGACACCGCTTCCTTCAGGTCGCCACCTGTTCGTGGCCCCTACAATACCCACGTTACTCTGTCATTTTGCAACCAAATCCTTTCTATAAAGTATTTCTTTAATAAGGTATTACTTACCTTCCTTGTCCTCGAGCTGCTTCTTGGCAAGGCCGAGCTCGTTCTCGGACCGCTCGAGGCTCGCTTCAATGCATTGACCTCCGTAGTTAGTCTTGGCAGAGGTCAAGAGCAGCCTGCATTCCCATATTGACATACTTATGTTAGACTCCTGCGTATATCTTTTAGATCCTTAATCCGCTTTTCTTTTCGAACACCGAACTAAGCATCGAGGGGCTACTGTCTATGCGGTAATATTTTTACATATTCTAAACTTACCTCAAAGCCTCGTTAGAAGGCTGGTACAGCTTTAGTCAGCCTGCTCTTGGCAGATGAACTTTCGGATCACCACACTCATAATAAAGGCGATGCTCCTCGTCGATGGAGGCGCCTTTAAGCGCCTCCAGCAAGCTATCCGGTCCCTCCGGATGGACGGAGGTCACAGGCGTCGTAGTCTTACCCTTCTTACGAAGGGGCCGCTTGCCGGACTGCGGAACCACTGAAGGTTTGATGACGGAGTCCGCACAGGGCGGACTTAGAGCCCCTGGGGTTCGCCCCTTTGCGCCCGAGTCCGGGAGGTTGCTTTCTGGCGCCTCGGGACCACCTCCTCTGGCTGGGCCCCTTTGGGACTCCACCGCGGTGTCGTCGGCGACACGAGGAGAGGAGGCGGTCGGAAGTGAAGTACTATTCACATCCGGCGAGCCCAGGGAGCCTTCGACGGGCGGCAAGCCTGATCCTTGGGTGGGCTACATGGTCATATTCGGTGTTAAAAGACACTATCGACAAATAAAAGTCATGAACTATTCAGAGTCCGGACACTTACGATCTCGCCGAGGCTTGGCCCTTGGTGGCCACTCCTCCCGTCGCTGTCGGCGTTGGTGGAGAAGTCCGGAGGAAGGGTCCTTCCTTTCTTGGACCATCCGGCCTCCCCGGTCGGGCGGCCTTCCTTTTCTCTCCTTCACTCCCCCCGCTGGGGGAGAGGCTTCCTTTTCCTCCTCCTCTTCCTCAGGGGAGGATTCCGACTCAGGGTCATCGAGCGATGAGTCCAACAGCACCTGGCGCCGGGAGCTCCTTTGAGTTCCCGTGGACTTCTTCTCGGCCTTCTTCTCCGGCACCACGTGAGGTGCCGGAGCCAGCAGCCCTGTCAATCAGGCGCCCACTGGTCTTCGGCAAAGGGGCGGACAGTTAATCTGTCCGGACGTCTTGATCGATCTGTCAAAGGTTTGGGAGTTTTAGATCCCGCATAGAGTCAAACTATGAAAAAAGAGTCCCATAAAGGGTAAAATAACTTACCTCGCTGGCTTGACGCTGCGAGCAGAATCCGCGATCTTCGGTAGCGGATGTGGGAGCCTCGGCGCCCTTGAACAGCACCTTCCAAGCATCTTCGTACGTAGTGTCGAAGAGCCTTTTCAGAGTTTGGTGCTGTGCCGGATCGAATTCCCACAATTTGAAGGCCCGTTGTTGGCATTGGAGAATCCGGCGGATGAGCATCACCTAGATTACGTTGACAAGCCTGAGATTCTTGTCCACCAGGTTTCGGACGCAGGTTTGGAGTCCAGACAGCTCATCCGAATTCCCCCATGTCAGGCCCGTCTCTTTCCATGATGTGAGCCGTGTGGGGAAGCCAGATTGGAATTCGGGGGCCGCCGCCCATTGAGAGTCGCACGGCTCGGTGATGTAGAACCACCCCGATTTCCACCCCTTTATGGTCTCCACAAAGGAGCCCTCGAGCCATAGGACTTTGGCCATCTTGCCAACCATGGCGCCTACGCACTCCGCTTGGCGGCCGCCCACTACCTTCGGCTTGACATTGAAGATCTTAAGCCATAAGCGAAGTGGGGCTGGATGCAGAGGAAGGCCTCGCACACGACGATAAACGCCGAGATGTTGAGGATGAAGTTGGGCCAGATCGTGGAAGTCGAGCCGTAGTAGAACATGAGCCCCGGACAAATGGGTGAAGTGGAAAACCTAGTCCGCGGAGGAAGTGGGTGAGAAACACCACCCTCTCATGGGGCCTGGTGGTTGGAATGAGCTGCCCCTCGTCGGGTAGCCGATGCGCGATGTTGCTGGACAAGTATCCGGCCTTCCGCAGCTTTTTGATGTGCCCCTCCGTGACGGAGGAGGCCATCCACCTGCCTCCCGCTCCGGATATAGTTGGAGAAGGTTGAGGTGGGATGTGCGGACTTGGGCTCTGGAGCTCGAGTGCGCGGAAAATGGATGAGCAAAGGAGGAAGAAGGCGTAGGTGAAAAGGTGGATCCTTCTCCCCTTATATGGACAGATGAAGCTATTCGTCCCCCGCCAGCCTGGTAAAACTCGCTTATCTCCCAAGCGCCGTAATCAATGGCGCAGATGGGTTACCCACGTCCGTATTGATGAGAATCCCGGAATAAGGGGGGCACGATCGCCGCTTTGATAAGGCGTGCCAAGGAAACCGCCTCGCTAAACGCGCTGAGGTGAAACAATACGATTCGTATAAAGGCCTGGCCGTGGTGTGATGTCACGCCGCGGAATACGTCAGCAGATCTGTGCAAAAGTTATTCTCTCTACGGTTGTATGTGGAACTTGTTTTGGAGAGCCGGACACTATCCTTGTGTTCAAAATCTTCTATGAAGTATTCGGAAGAGGAACCCGCCTTGCAATGCCGAAGACAATATGCTTGCGCTGGACTTGTCGTCATTGAAGCCTGGTTCAGGGAGCTCTTGAGGAGTCTGGACTGGGGGTGTCCGGATAGCGAACTATCACCGTTGGCGGACTCGGACTATGAAGATACAAGATTGAAGACTTAGTCCCATGTCGGATGGGACTTTCCTTGGTGTGGAAGGCAAGCTTGGCGATACGGATATGTAGATCTCCTACCATTGTAACCGACTCTGTGTAACCCTAACCCTATTCGGTGTCTATATAAACCAAAGGGTTTTAGTTCGTAGGACGAACAACAATCATACCATAGGCTAGCTTCTAGGGTTTAGCCCCTCTGATCTCGTGGTAGATCTACTCTTGTACTACCCATATCATCAATATTAATCAAGCTGGAGTAGGGTATTACCTCCATCGAGAGGGCCCGAACCTGGTTAAAAACATCGTGTCCCTTGTCTCCTGTTACCATCCGCCTAGACGCACAGTTCGGGACCCCCTACCCGAGATCCGCCGGTTTTGACACCGACAGCAAGCTTCAGCTGTCGCTGGTATGCTAGGTCGCGATGCCGTGGTCAAGGCCAGGAGGTGAGCGGCCTGGGGTCCGGTAAGAGCCCCTGAGTCGTGATGCTCAGGAGGTCCCCCTTGGCGCCCAAGCAGCCATCGTTTGGTCAGAAAGGAGAGCGACGTTGCTAACTCGGGATTGCATTTGGTGAGGGGACGGTGCCGTGTTAGTTAATGCTTCCGGAGGGTGACTTATCTCGAGAATCAGGAGTCGCTTCCTGGTTGCGTTGCCGGGTCCTTGCATCGGTAGGCGAGGGATCGCTTGGCGAGGTCCTCACGTGTCCCTCCCCTCTCGCCTTTGCTCCCGTTTCTGCTCTACATCCTCGGGTCCCGGCCCCCGAGCGAGTCTTAGCCGTCGCTGGTGTGCCAGGTCGCGATGCCGTGGGCAAGGCCAGAGGGTGAGGGCTGGAGGGCCAGTAGGAGCCCTGAGTCGCGATGCTCAGGCACCCCCCCCTTTAACGTGCAAGCGGTTCGCGCGGGTGAGAGTGAAGGAGACACCGTGGGGGCCTTGCCTGACGCTGCTCCTTGAAGAGATCCTGTGGGCTCCCAACAGAAAGAACGAAATTCCACCGTTACGACCGCCAGTCAGCCGTTGGTCGCCCCGGAAGGGTGACGAGGCACTGAAGGCTTGACGAGGTAGCGCTATGCAGGGCTGCCGCGGCCAGAGCTCAGCCATTCAGGTTTGTCGGCGTTGCGGGGATGGACCCACGCGCAAGCGCCGTGCCGTTAGGGAGCACCTCCATCAGTTGGTGTCAGTCGAGCGGGCAACTAGGTCAAGCATGTTAATCTCGAAGGAGCAAGTCCATTTAGATAAGCGCAAAGAAGACGAACATCGCTCGGTCGGACCCGAGCGACTTGGGGATGATGCAGCCCGAGGGGCGCCCCCAATAAGGTAAGCTAGGAACAGGAAGTAAAAGGGATACACGCTGGAGGGACGGATCCACGCGGCCTGGGAATAATGCAGCCCTGGGGGGGGGGGGCGCTCCCAGCTGGAAATGAAACTTGAACGATGTCACCTGGTAGCGTTGAAGACGAAAGGTTGTTGGTGCGGCAAACTCGGTGGGCTGTGGGAGCTGATCCTCACGAGCCCCCAGGCCCAGGGGCCTCGGGAGGCTCCGGAGGCCCTGGTGGCTCCTCGTGGACCATCTCCATCTCCGCCAGGGCTGCGGAGCGCCTGGCCTCTTGAGCCTCCAGGATGTCCTTCATGAGGCGCTGGTACGTGGCGGCTGCGTTCGGCAGGCCGTAAGGCATGCGAACGTAGCTGTGGGTGAACCTCCGCAGCGCCCCATGCGAGAGGGCCAGAGGAGCTCCTGAGAGGCGACTCGGTTGAGCCCTGGTATGTCGATGCAGACGCGCAACCCACCATCCTCGCCTGGATGGGGAGCCAAGGCAGGTAAGCGGCGGCTGCCTCTCATGACTCTTAACTCTTGCAGCTCCTGAACGATCTTGCTGACGAACTCCTGAGGGTTTGGCCCTCCTTGCTTTGCTCCTTCTTAAGGGAAACGTGCTTCGAAACACGCCTCCAAGTGGTGCCCAAGCGCCTCCCTCGTGACCCTAGCAAGGTCGGTGGCCCTCCAGGGGGAGCCCCGAGCCCCTGCTGAGGAGGCGCCCGAGGCGCTTTCCTATCACGATAGAAGGAGGTTCCCCTTGAGTAGGCGCGGACCTGGGGCCTGCCTCTGAGGGGTCGGGCGGACGATGTCTTCTTCTTCTTGGGAGGCGGTCTCGGGAGGCCTCCACCTTCCGCGATCCGGGTCCTCCGGTGATGCGGCTGAAAGGCTCGCTCCGAGGAGCACTGCTGCGTCTTTCTCTTGAGGGCACCGTGATGACTCCGCCACTTCGGCATCTTGAGGACGTTGTAGCCGTGGTGGGTTACGACCATGAACAGCCAGCGCTGGGTACCCGAGGATGGCGTTGTATGGCGGCGAATGTGGCGGCGTCGAAGTCGATGAGCTCGGTCACGGTAGTTGTCGCGTCGCCGAAGGTGACAGGAGGCGAACCTGCCCGATCCGGACCGTGGAGCCGTGGGTGACCCAGAGAAAGGCTTGGTCGGCTGGAGCTGATTGTAAGGCACTTGAAGATTGTTGAACGTGTCCACGGACAGGACGTTGAGCCCTGCCCCACCATCAATGAGGGTCTTGGTGACTAGCACGTTGCTGGTGATTGGGGAACAGTGCATCGGGAGGACTCCGGCTGTGGCCGCACAATTGGGCTGATCCGCTAAGCTGAACGTGATGGTGCACGCCGACCCCCTGAGGGGGCGTGTGGCTTCGAGCTTGGGGAGGACTGCATTCACTTCACGGGCGAACTGCTTGAAGATGCGTTGAGAGGCTGGGGCTTGAGTTCCGCCCAGGATGCAGGCGATTGCGCACGGCTCCTGGAAGCCCCCAGCCCCCTCGTCCTGATGATGGTCTTCATTTCTCCGTGGCTGCGGTGGCAGAGGAGGGAGGCCTGCGTTGCCTTGCGGGCGATCCTCGCGAGGCTGATCCCTCCAGCCTCCCTCACGAGGCGGGTCTTGCCAGCGATCCTTGGCGTGGGCCGCGGTCTTCCCAGCGTCCTGCATTCCTTCCTCCTCCTCGGCCGTAGCCCCGGTCGCTGTGGTCGGGACATCGACCGATCCTCCCTTCTCACACGGCTCGGAGTTCTTGACATTCGCTGGTGTTGTGGGTGTGGAGGTCGTGGTACACGCACTACCGGCTGCCCTTGGAGGAGTCGGGCTGATCCCTGCCCCGCTTGGTGTCCGGTTCTGCCGCGAGCACGGTAGCCCCCTTGCGCTTCACGTCCTTGCCTTGGGTTTCTTCTCTTCTGGGTCTGCGGCAGGCAGCTTGAGGAGGGAGAGATTCCCTTTCTCGGCCCTGGCGCACTTGGTCGCCAAGTTGAACAGCTCCAAGGAAGTGCACAGATCTTCATGCATCGCCAGCTCCTCCTTCATCTTGACGTCGCGCACACCGTCGGAGAAGGCGGAGATGATGGCCTCCTCGGTCACCTTGGGAATCTTGAGGCGTGCGTTGTTGAAGCGCTGGATGTACTTCTGCAGGGGGTTGCTGCTTGATGCGACACATGTCGCTCACGGCGGGTGGCCGGTCGCGAGTTCCTTGGAAGTTGGCGATGAAGCGGGTACGCATCTTGTCCGAGGAGGAGATCGTGCACAGGGCCAGGTTCGAGGAGCCAGTGCGGGCCCGTCTCGGCGCCATGGGAAACCAGTTCGCCATGACCTTCTCGTCTCCGTTGGCGGCTTGATGCCCAGCTCAGAAGCTGGGGAACTCTTGAGGTCGGCCGTACCGTCCCTAGCGAGGAGGCAGGTCCGGCTTGAACTTGCTGGCCACGCGACGCTGCGCCGCAGCTCGGGGTGAAAACACGGCAGCTGCTATGGCCAAGGGAGGCCTTGGATGATGAAGAGCTTGGTCTTGAGGGTCCCAATGCGCTGCAGCTGGGAGCAGCGCGGGGTCTTGACGTGCCGGAGCAAGAGCTTGGTCGCGACGAGCTAGAGCGGGGAGCACTTGGGCAGCTTCTTGCGGGTGAGGACCTCGACAGCTCGCTGCTCTTGCATACTGGCGCCGGACGGAGCGGGTTCCGCCGGAACCCGCGCCTTAGGGGCAGGCGCCTTCTTGAGGGGGGAGGCGGCGGCGCCCGAGCTCGTCGCCAGCGCAGGATGGGGTTGGTGCAGCCAGACGGGCGGGGGAGCCTGCGGCGCGGACGAGCTTCGGTGACGCGGTCGAGCCACTCTTCGTAGACCGTCGGCAGGCGGTAGCGCAGGAGCTTCGTTGCTGCGATGGCGCAGCTCGAGCCTCCATGGGCACTGTGAACGCGCGAGACGAAGAACCAGCCTGTGGCGGCGAGGGGTAGCAGATGCGGCCGTCTTGCCTCACGGAGGATCTTTGGGATGATGCTTGCTGCTCATTCCCGCCGGGCGGTGGCGGCGGCGACGGCAAAGCGACGGGAACAACGAGGCGCCCGCCGATGGGAGCCGTCTGGGCGACGCGGGAAGCGAGAGCGGCTCGGCGCTCGGCACGGGCCCGACGAGCGTCGGACATGGATCACGGTGGTCGACGGAGAACAGGGCGACGGAAGAGCGAATCGCGGCGCACCTACCAGCGCGCCAAATGTCGGATTTCGGTTCGGCAGACCCTTGAGGTTGAAACTTTGGGGTGCACGCGGAATCTCGCCTTCTACCTACCTGTACCCAGCCGCCTCGCTAGGATATAAACTACGAAAGGAACAACACAAGAGACACAGGGTTTATACTTGTTCGGGCCACCATTGTGGTGTAATACCCTACTCTAGTTTGTGGTGTGGTGGATTGCCTCTTGGGCTGGTGGCGATGAACAATACAAGGAAGAACAGCCTCGCGATGGTTTGTTCTTGGCCGGTGCGATGAACTGCTAGGGGGAGTTCAGTCGCCTCTCTCTATCTCTCTCGTTTGTTCTTTTGCTATCTTTCTGAATGCCTGATCTTGGATCTCTCATCCCCGCCTTCTTACTATGGTGGCTAGCTCTACTTATAGGCGGAGGCCCTGGGCCTCTTCCCAAATATTGAGCGGGAAGGGTGCCAACAATTGGCCATTTTGAAGGGGAACATATGGTACACTTATCCTGACTAAAGTTGGTCCTCGCCTGTCAAAGGCTCGGGTGGTGACGCCGGCTTGGGCTCCACAATGACTTCCTTTCAGCCGTTGGACTTGTCTTGGTCTTGTTGCAACGAAATGGACGCCTTTGCTTGATGCTCTCGCCTGCGCTTGCTCCCTTTGCAACAAAGAGGAAAGGAGGACATCTGCTGGCTGGCGCCCGCCTGGCGCCCTTGGTCGTCATGGCTTGCGTCATGGGCACCTCGTGAGGTACCCCGCCTTGATCTCTCCGCCACCTCGCGAGCCAGCCTGATGAGGCCGTGCCTGAGGAGGCTCCATGTCGTCCGCCCCGCGAGGCTTGGCCCCTCGCGAGGGTCTTGAGTTCGTGTTGATGAACATGGGCCGTGATGGGCCCCCCTTTGAGCCACGCCGCAGGCCGCAGGCAGGCAAGTCTGGGGACCCCCGTTCCCAGAACGCCGACAGCCACACAAGATAATGAGCCATTTCTTCATATTTGTCAACTTTGCAAATTCATAGGAAAATCGTTTCAACTCCAAATCCAGTGAAACCAATTCCTAGATGCTTCTAAAATCATCCTTTGTTAAATGGGTGCCTTTGCTCATTTTTCAAAAATATGTTTCTGTAGACTTCTTGCAAATCCATAAACCCCTTAATTCCATCATATCAAAATGTTTATAAATATCCACTGACCAAATTCCAATGAAACCACTCTGGTTAATTTTCATATAACCAGAGATGTCCTAGAAAAGTCAAATCAATATTTTTACAGCACTTTTATTTTCTACCTTATGTGTTGCGTATTATGGTTGCTTTCGACGATAGTTGACGAAGTAGACGAAATGCTTGGAGTTGGACCAGAGATATTTGAAGACCTCGAAGACTTTGTTAAAACAGGCAAGCAGCCCTTTGACCATGTCTATGAAACCCTTTTTATGCATGTCATATAGCACCATATTGTTGTTGCAACGGAACCATGATGAGGTGGTAACCACTTTGATGGGTTGCCTCTGTTACTTCCTCGTTGATACTTGCATTGTGCATGATCCTACCTCCCAATGAGGGTTATGCCGGTGGGAGTAGATAGGATGCTAAAGTAGTTGCTACGCAAAAAGGGACGGGAATATGCATTGTGATGGAGACAAAGTATTTTTAAAGGACCTTTTGAAAACCCCGTCGGGTGCCACTTATGCCCGAGGGAGATAATGAGATGAGTAACCGCTTGATGACGAAGTGGTGTACCAAGGCAAGTGTGTGTGTTGCTTTCAAAAACGGATTGGTTTAAGTTGCGACCGTTATTCCAACCTTACATGCGCCACCACTCTACCCTTATATGGGAAAGGGCATTATTGATTACCTAGGCCGATACTAGCTTGGAGCCTGCATTACTACTGACGGGGGAGAGTTGGTGCTCTCTCTCTGTCGGGGTTCTGGGAATGGGGGTACCCAGACTTGCCTGCCTGCGGCCTGCGGCGTGGCTCAAGGGGTGGCCCAGTATGGCCCATCTTCATCAACACAAGCTCAAGACCCTCGCGAGGGGCCAAGCCTCGCGGGGCGGACGACAGGAACCTTCCTCAGGCACGGCCTCCTCAGGCTGGCTCGCGAGTAGGTGGAGAGATCAAGGCGGGGTACCTCACAAGGTGCCCATGACGCAAGCCATGAAGACCGAGGGCGCCAGGCGGGCGTAGCCCGCGCAATGTCCTCATTTCCCCTTTGGTGCAAAGGAGGCAAGCGCAGGCCAAGGCAGCAGGCAAAGGCAACCATTTCGGTGCAACAAGACCAAGACCAGCAGAACGGCAGGAAGGAGGTCATCGTGGAGCCCAAGCCGGCGTCACCGTCACAGTCTTTGGCAGGCGAGGACCGACTTTAGTCAGGATAAGTGTACTAGATGTTCCCCTTCAAAATGGCCAATTGTTGGCGCCCTTCCCACTCAATATTTGGGGAGAGGCCCAGGGCTTCCCACTATAAATAGGACTAGCCACCACCGAGGCAAGGAGGGGCCTAGATAGAAAGGACGGAGGGAGAATGATAGAGAGAGAGATCGAGACCAGAGATAGAGGATAGACACCTGATAGAAAGAGAGGCGACTGAACTCCCATAGAAGTTCATCGTACCAGCCAAGAACAGACCCTCGCGAGGCTGTTCTTCCTTGTATTGTTCATCATCAGCCCCAGAGGCAATCCACCACACCACACGCTGGAGTAGGGTATTACACCACAATGGTGGCCTGAACCAGTATAAACCTCGTGTCCCTTGTGTTGTTCTTTGTATAGTTTAGATCCTTGCGAGGCGACGAGGCATAGGTAGGTTGAAGGTGCGATCTCCGCGTGCACCCTAGAGTTCAAACCTAGAGGGTCTGCCGGAACCCGAACTCCGACATTTGGTGCACCGGAATCCGCCTTCCGCCGCCCTGCTCTTCGCTGCCCCTCGCATCCATGTCAGACGCTCGTCGGGCCCGCGCCGAGCACCGGGCCGCTCTCGCTGCTCGCGTCGGCCAGACGGCTCTCGTCGGCGGACACCCCCGCCGTTCCCCGTCGCCTGCCGTCAACGCCGCCACCGGCCCGGCGGGAAACGAGCAGCAGGCGTCGTCTCTGCATCCTTCAGAGCGGCGGGAAGGCCGCACCGCCACCCCGTCGCTGGCTCCTGCCGGTTCTTCGTCCCACGCCCGTCGCGCTCCTGCGGACGCGCACGCCTCGTTGCTCCTGGCACGGGAACTTCTGCATTACCATCCCGTCGACGACCTCTACAACGAGTGGCTCGCCCGCATCACCGAGCTCGCCAGCGCTGTTGGGGGCTCCCCTGCGCCATCCCTCTCGCTGCATCGCGCCCCGTCTTGCACGGGCGATGAAGCTCCGGGGGCGCCTCAGCCGCCTCCCCCTCAAGAAGGCACCTTGGCCCCAAGGCGCATCGCCCCTGGGCGGAACCCACTCCGTCCGGCACCAGCGCAACAAGAGAAGAGCTGCCAAGAGATCCCTCGTCCCCAAGAAGCTGCCCGAGTGCTCCCCGCACCGGCCCGTCACGACCGCGCTCCTGCTCCAGCGCGTCAAGACCCCGCGCTGCTCCTGGCGGCAGCACACGGAGACCTCCAAGATCAAGCCCTCCGTCACCAAAGGCCTCCCGTGGCCACTGCAGGCTATCGTGCCTTCACCACCGAGCTACGCAGCGTGGCCTGGCCGGGCAAGTTCAAGCCATACCTGCCCCCATGCTACGATGGAATGGCTGAACCTACAGAGTTCATTGAGCTCTTTGAGCTGGGCATCGAAGCCGCCAACGGAGACGAGAAGGTCATGGCGAACTGGTTTCCGATGGCGCTCAAGGACGGTGCCCGCACCTGGCTCCTGAACCTGGCTCCTGGCAAGATTTCCTCCTGGAACGAGATGCGCACCTGATTCATCGCCAACTTCCAAGGCACCCGCGATCGGCCCCCGGCCATGAGTGACTTGCGCCGCATCAAGCAGCAGTCAGGGGAGATCCTGCAAAAGTTCATCCAACGCTTCAACAACGCTCGCCTTAAGATCCCCACGGTGTCTGAGGAGGTCATCATCTCAGCCTTCTCCGACGGCGTGCGTGACGTCAAGATGAAGGAAGAGCTCGCGATCCATGAAGACCTGTGCACATCCCTAGAG
This sequence comes from Aegilops longissima, assembly GCA_021605205.1. Taxonomy (NCBI): domain Eukaryota; kingdom Viridiplantae; phylum Streptophyta; class Magnoliopsida; order Poales; family Poaceae; genus Aegilops; species Aegilops longissima. The sequence continues at coordinate 292,198,352 of CM038678.1, forward strand.
CTGTTCAACTTGGCGACCAAGTGCGCCAGGGCTGAGGAAGGACGCCTTTCCCTTCTCGAGCTGCCGGCTGCCGACCCAGAAGAGAAGAAGCCCAAGGTCAAGGACGTGAAGCGCAAGGGGGCTGCCGTGCTTGCAGCAGAGTCGGACACCAAGCGAGGAAGGGATCAGCCAGAGTCATCAAGGGGGCCGCACTAGCGGACTTCGTAGCCTAATGGGCAGAGGCGCCGGGCCTCAAGGCTGATGAGGATCGATCCCTCTCCCTGGGAAGCGAGGCGTTGGACGGTTGGGTCCTGTACTTCGATGGGGCGTTCTCCCGACACGGCACGGGGGCTGGTGCAGTGCTCATATCTCCCACTCAAGACAAGCTCTACTACACCGTGCAACTCTGTTTCCGGCACGGAGAAAAGGTCTGCAACAACATAGCAGAATACGAAGGCCTGATAGCAGGCCTGAAAGCCGTAGTCGCCCTGGGGGTGAAGCGCCATACCATCAAGGGTGATTCACAACTTCTCGTCAACTTCTCCAACAAAGTATACGAGCCGAGGGATGAGCACATGGAATCCTACCTCGCGGAGGTCCGCAGGATGGAGAAGCGATTACGGGGGCCGGAGTTGCAGCATGTGCCTCGCGGCACCAATCAAGAGGCTCATGACGCCAAAGCGGGCATCAGCGACTACCTCAGGAACTGGCATCTTGAGGCGGCTCTTCAAGCCCTCGGCGATGCCATCATTATCAAGCAGTGCGAGGCTCGGGAAGAGCTCCCCAGCCACACGCCTCGGGAGCCACAGTGCGCGGCCTGCCTCGAGAGGCGCGTGCCTCACAGCACTTTGGAGCCTCGGGAGGGTGCTGGATCACAGAGCTCAAGAGTTACCTGACGCAAGGGACCTTGCCGGAAAAGGAGGAGGAAGTGGAGCGTGTGGCGCGGTAGGCCACAGCGTACTGCATCAGGGATGGAGAGCTCTACCGGAGATGACCGAATGATGTGTCCCTACGTTGCATTCCCAGGGAGCAAGGGAGGGAGCTACTGGCAAACATAGACGGCGGAGACTGTGGGCATCATTCGTCATCACTGACCCTCGTTGGCAAGGTGTTCTGCAGCGGGTTCTATTGGCCCACGGCGCTCAATGATGCCGTGGAACTAGTGAAAGCTTGCGAGGCCTACCAATTCCATGCCAAGCAGATCCATCAGCCGGCGGGAGCCTGAAAACTATACCCCTCTTATGGCCATTCGCAGTCTGGGGGCTGGATACCCTGGGCCCGTTCCCTTGGGCGCCGGGAGGCTATCGTTACCTCTACGTTGCCGTCGACAAGTTCACCAAGTGGGCTGAAGTGGAAGCCGTCCGCACTATACCCGCAGGTTCCGCGGTCAAGTTCATCAAGGGCATCGTGAGCCGGTTCGGGGTGCCAAACCGCATCATCACCGACAACGGTTCGCAGTTCACTAGCAACCTCTTCAAAACATACTGTGCTAATCTTGGGACGCAGGTTTGCTACGCTTCGGTACCTCACCTGCGGAGCAATGGTCAGGCCGAGCGGGCCAACGCAGAGGTCCTGAGGGGCCTCAAAACCAGGACCTTCAAGAAGAAGCTGGAAGCCTGCGGCAGGGGCTGGTATGATGAGCTTCAGTCTGTGCTATGGTCCATCCGCACGACCGCGACCAAGCCGACTGGCGAGACCCCGTTCTTCCTGGTTTATGGAGCTGAGGCGGTCCTCCCTCAAGAGGTCAGACGTCGTTCCGCACGGGTCCTGGCTTTCGACGAGGCGCAGCAGGACGCCATGCGGGGGACAAACCTCGTGCTGGAGGAGGAGCATCGTCGAGAAGCGGCGCTACGAGCAGCAAGGTACCAACAAACACTGCGGCGATACCACTGCCGCAACATTCGCCCCAGGACTCTTGAGGTAGGGGACCTCGTGCTCAGACGGGTTCTCTCCAGGGAGGGACTGCATAAGCTCTCTCCCATGTGGAAGGGCCCGTTCAAGGTTGTTCATGTTTCCAGGCCCGGCTCCGCGCGCTTGGAGACTCAGGAGGGGGTGCCCGTCCAGAAAGCGTGGAACATCCAACATCTCCGAAGGTTTTACCCATCAAAAGGCCCGGTGCCTGTGAAGAAGGGGAATGCCTGTGAAGTTGTTGCGTTTTGGAAAAGGCCCGGTGCCTGTGAAGAAGGCGAATGCCTGTGAAGTTGTTGTGTTTTGGAAAAGGCCCGGTGCCTGTGAAGAAGGCGAATGCCTGTGAAGTTGTCGCGTTTTGGAAAAGGCCCGGTGCCTGTGAAGAAGGCAAATGCATGTGAAGTTGTTGCGTTTTGGAAAAGGCACGATGCCTGTAAAGAAGGTGAATGCCTGTGAAGTTGTCGCGTTTTGGAAAAGCCCCGGTGCCTGTGAAGAAGGCGAAAACCTGTGAAGTTGTCGCATTTTGGAAAAGGCCCGGTGCCTGTGAAGAAGGCGAATGCCTGTGAAGTTGTCGCGTTTTGGAAAAGGCCCGGTGCCTGTGAAGAAGGCGAATGCCTGTGAAGTTGTTGCGCTTCGAATCGGCCCGGTGCCTGTGAAGAAGGAGAATGCCTGTGAAGCTGCTGCGATTGGGAAAAGGCTCGGTGCCTATGAAGCTCGCCGCCCGTGACACTCTCACATAATAATAAGTGGGGATGTACTGCATACAGAGTCTCAGTGCGCCCTCGGGCCTCGGGGCTCCATACCCGATGGCAGCACTTAGCTCCGAGCTGGTGAGAAGACGTCGAAGACTAGATTAGGTACCGGATGCGGCTTCTTTCATTTGCTTTCTGCAGTTGGCTTGTTCATTCCCATTTGAAGTTTTATCAAAGTTGTTGCCGTCTTTGGCTTGTGACTCTCTGCCTTTTTCGCTACCCTGCCTCGATTTCTTTCGCGCGAGTCTCGCGAGGGAGCGGCGCGAGCTCCCTCGCGAGCGTTTTCTACCCCTATCGTCTGAGGCTTCCCAAGCAGGGTCCGCTACGGGAGCACCCCTCCCAGTCCGTGCCCCACGGGCACCGTGACACGAACACAGGACTTGGGTCGGTCGCCTCCGCAACTGAGGCCGGAAGCTACCTCTCCTGACTAACCTTTTTAGAACATGAAGCGTTCACCTCAGCCTCGGCCTCGGGAAGCGAAGACCACGATAGGTCCCCCCGAGCTAAGTAATTTCTACACGCAGGCGTGTGGCACAAAGGCATAATGCAGGAATAGCAGAAACAGTACGACCATTAACAGCAGCAGTCCAAGCACACCCACACGGGGCCCTACACTACTGTCTTTTTGCGCAAGAAGTGGGGAAGGACAAAATAGGGGCGACTCGCTTGGCACCAACTTGCAGCGAAGGCTTGTACCGCCTCCTTAGCTCAGGCGGACTCCCTCTCGCGCTTCACCGGGGCGCGACGGCGGGCAGACCCGCTACCTCCCTGCAGGCGGGCGCAACGGCACGGGGTCTGGTCGCGACCACCGCTGGAGGGGCTGCTGTCCGAAGGAGAGCCGCCGAAGCTCGACGAGCCCCGAGCGCCGCCGACCATGGGCGCGCTGCTATCTTCATCCCGATCGTCGCCAGGGTTGGGCCCACGGCCGTGGTCGTCGTCCTCGGAGCAGCACCCGACATGGCGACCGTCTTCCCCGAACACCCTCACGTAGAGGGTGGCATCGCCATCGAACTTGAAGTGCAGGGTGCACCGCCGGCTTAGATCACGCGCGCGGGCAAACGTTTGCCAGCCGCGGGTCAGGGCCACGCTTCCGGCGGCGGAGACCTCCAGTGAAGCCCGGGAGGCCCGGCTGCAGCAACCGTCCGCCTGGAGCCAGAGGCTGCCCGGGGCGCCGGCCGGAAGTTCACCTAAAAAGAAGCGGGGAAGTTGGAGCCAGGTGCTGGTCGGCTCCACCGACCACATGACAAACTCCGGCAGCGCCTCTGCCAAGTGGAAGCGCGGCCTGGGAGGTCGCGTAGTCGTAGCGCGCCCCCCATCAACGGCCTGGCGCCCATCGCCACGCAGGAGATCGCCTCCACGGCCGCGGGAAGCCGCTGTGGGAGCCACAGGGTGCTTGCGGGTACGGCCTCGACCGCGCTTGGCCGGGGGAGAGTCAGGCTCCACCTGGTGGGCCTTTCCCTTCTCCGTGGCCGAGAACCTCTTCGACGGAGCCATGGAGAAGAGGGAGAAGCAAGAAGAGATGGGCTGGAAGAGCTCACATCGTTCCGTACTTATAGCCGGAGGAGGCCAATCATCGGCCTCCACGATCGCAGGTAATCATGACCCGTTTCTGCATGCAGGGACTTGTCAAGCCATGCGGTTGCCGAGGCGTCGTGGGGAAGCAGGGACGCCCACGTCCAATCAACCGCCACACGGCGCCCAAGGCCGCAGGCTGTTGGGCCCGTGGCGCTTCGCACTTGCCCCTTCGCATCTCTGCTAAGCCAAGTCCAGGCACGCCTTGGGCCCGGGGGCTACTGTCGGCGTTCTGGGAACGGGGGTACCCAGACTTGCCTGCCTGCGGCGTGGCTCAAGGGGTGGCTTAGTACGGCCCATCTTCATCATCACAAGCTCAAGACCCTCGCAGGGGGCCAAGCCTCGCGGGGCGGATGACAGGAAGCTTCCTCAGGCACGGCCTCCTCAGGCTGGCTCGCGAGGAGGCGGAGAGATCAAGGCGGGGTACCTCACGAGGTGCCCATGACGCAAGCCATGACAACCGAGGCTGCCAGGCGGGTGCCAGCCCGCGTAGTGTCCTCATTTCCCCTTTGGTGCAAAGGAGGCAAGCGCAGGCCAAGGCAGCAGGCAAAGGCAACCATTTCGGTGCAACAAGACCAAGACCAGTAGAACGGCAGGAAGGAGGTCATCATGGAGCCCAAGCCGGCGGCACCGTCAGAGTCTTTGGCAGGCGAGGACCGACTTTAGTCAGGATAAGTGTACTAGATGTTCCCCTTCAAAATGGCCAATTGTTGGCGCCTTTCCCGCTCAATATTTGGGGAGAGGCCCAGGGCTTCCCACTATAAATAGGACTAGCCACCACCGAGGCAAGGAGGGGCCCGGATAGAAAGGACGGAGGGAGAAGGATAGAGAGAGAGATCGAGACCAGAGCTAGAGGATAGAAACCTGATAGAAAGAGAGGCGACTGAACTCCACTAGCAGTTCATCGCACCAGCCAAGAACAGACCCTCGCGAGGCTGTTCTTCCTTGTATTGTTCATCATCAGCCCCAGAGGCAATCCACCACACCACACACTGGAGTAGGGTATTACACCACAATGGTGGCCTGAACCAGTATAAACCTCGTATCCATTGTGTTGTTCTTTGTGTAGTTTAGATCCTTGCGAGGCGACGCGGCGTAGGTAGGTTAAGGTGCGATCTCCGCGTGCACCCCAGAGTTCGAACCTAGAGGGTCTACCGGAACCCGAAATCCAACACTCTCGGGATGGGGTCGTGCTAGGTAGGGCGGCCAAGAACATTTTTATGGGGCACCGGACACACCGTTTGTACCCCGTGCCAGTGGTATGTGATGAATATGGGAGCAAGGCCCCACAATTTTAAGTTGTGCAATGTTGGGCATGGGGGTTACTACCAATCGAGTGGACTCTATGTTAGTGTCGTCTAGGGAAAGATAGTGATCGGGTGCTTACCCCGGGTACTTGAGGTACCGCGGGTCGTGGATGACACGGAAGTTCCCCGGATCTTGTGGGTAAAGTGTGCAACCTCTGCAGAGTGTAAAACTATTCGAATCGCCGTGTCCATGGTGAAGTACAGTTGGGTAACCACTCTTGGGCTATGTCCACTTGTTTTCAATCAGTGTGTGTGTGGGAAAAACTACTTGGGTCAAGTCAAAGAACTTGACATGATTGAGTTGGGTTGGTGCCCACTCTATTTATGTTGATATCTGAAACCTGTCCTCATGGTTACTTCAATTCTCCTGATGGATGTCTTACAAGTTGTTGAACATGTCATGGCACTTAAAACTAGCTTTCTGCAAAAATTTACCTATATCATGCATTGTTGTATCTTGAACCAAAACATGGGTTGCTTGCGAGTACATTCAAAATACTCATTGGCTTGCCACTGGTTATTTTATTGGCCAGGCATGAAAGACAAGATATGTTGAAGAGTTCGTTGGTGATGATCGTGCGAGCTAGGACGCTTCCCAGTCAGAATGCCTGTAGGGTTAAGGCAGATGGCATGGGTCCAAGTTGTTATTGAAGATTTCCGCTGCGATGATACAGTCAAGACTTGACCATAATGGTCCTACTTGTGTAAAACGGTATGTATGGATGTAAGACTCTTGTTATTCAGCTTCTGTGTGTTCAGTGAGCACTGATCTCTGGGATCACTTTACACGTGTGATGTCTACTACACAACCTTCTTCTTGTAGACGTTGTTGGGCCTCCAAGTTGTGGCGACCGATTCTCCGGGTAAAAATTCCCGGAAAATTGGCCCTTGTGCTCACCAGCCCCAGGATAACTGTTAGCTGATAAGGCACCAACTTGATACAGAAATTCCAAGCAAAATACAATATATGTAGTACAAGACCATTCTGGCCTGTGAGTACAACGAATGGTTTCTAGTGGCTGATGGCGGAAGCGGGTTGAAAACCATCATCGCCTATGGGACTCCATTTTCCACAGGAACAGCTGACCAGGTTAACTCCTATCTTCGCGAGGCTGCTATCGCCGTTGCTTAGGTTCTGGGACTGTCGCCACGGTCGCTTCTCTCCGCGCAAGAAAAATCTGGCCAAGACAATAGCCAGGGACAAGCCAGTGAGTACTTTGAATGTACTCGCAAACATTATGAACACAGGCATAATTTAACAATGATGTACTAAAAATATTTCAAGCTCATGACGTCAGTCACAAAAGATAGATAAAACTCAGATGCGTGCAAGCATGTTATTTATGAATATGCAATAACATAGTAGTTTTAAAATTCTGAAATAAATAACAAGAGTAGTATTAAAATTATGAAATAAATAACAAGCGTGCCACAGTCGGGTGTCTTAGCGACACCACATAAAGGGCTTTAAAAGAAATGCCACAGTCGGGCGTCTTAGCGACACCACATAAAGGGCTTTAAAAGAAATGCCACAGTCGGGCGTCTTAGCGACACCACATAAAGGGCTTTAAAAGAAATGCCACAGTAGGGCGTCTTAGCGACACCACATAAAGGGCTTTAAAAGAAATGCCACAGTCGGGCGTCTTAGCGACACCACATAAAGGGCTTTAAAAGAAATGCCACAGTCGGGCGTCTTAGCGACACCACATAAAGGGCTTAAAAAGAAATGCCACAGTCGGGCGTCTGAGCGACACCACATACAGGGCTTTTAAAAGTAAATACAGTAAATATCCAGGAGGTAGAACCATCCCAGGGATATTCGATAATGCCAATAATATCACGGGTTAGTCAACAATAATAATAATAATCATAATTATCACAAGTCACAAGTTGTGATTTCCAGTTCTGGTTTAACAGTTTCACCTCCGAAGACCGACTCTAAGACCGACACTTGACCCATCCCAGACTGTAATCCTTAACCATGGACACGACTATTCGAATAGGTTTAATCTCTGCAGAGGGTGTACTGTTTACCCACGAGTAACAGATTACTTTAGTCCATCGGGACTAATTCCGTCTACGATCTTTTTGTTGAAAACACACCTAACTTGCACACACCAGCTTAACTCACCTATGTCAGGAATCACCCACGACACCTGTCAAGCAAAACTCTAAGTGAGGAGGCTACAACCTCGACGTAACATGGGATCACAAAATTTATACCGCGCAAACTGGGGAGCTACCCCCTTTCGGCTACAACCGGATGCCTCTAGTATCTTCCACCATGGCCTCTCTGTACGGTGTGTGCTAGGAAAGGTTTGACAACTTACTGAACCGTACCCTACTTGTTGTAGAGACGAGTGGTAGTACGAAGCAAGTATGGGGGTTACTGGCACAAGACTCGATCTACAGTCGACTCAGGAGGTTGCAAGATTTCCTGCAAGATTATTATAGTAATGTAAATACCTCTAACTACAGATGGAAACACCACGCGACATACCCCCTCATGCCATACCGGGGACAAACGTCTCAACGGAGGACTAGGGACAAGACCTTGTCTACCCAAGACCGAGGCCTTCCCGCCTCTCCTTCCGGTAGGCATGAAAGGCATATGACGGTGATTTCTATCACAATCATATCAACTCCATTTGCATGAAATTCATTAACATGCACTCATGAGTAGGAACACATCCTCACATAAAATGACGTATGCTCGTGTCGGGGTGGTGTTGTCACCGTGCTATGCAACACACACAAAATTTCACGGGGTTCGAATGCTTGCCTTGTGTCATGGGAAGCAAGGGTGCATTCAACACATCTTGAAATCTTCAAAAATCCTATTTAAAGGAATATATATGAATTATTACATAAAATCAAAACAGCACAAAAAGTTTTTTTTGAAATTTTTTCAAATAAATCTTAAAATAAACTAGACAATATTTGAGAGAGATAGGAAAAAGAATTAATTTATTTGGAGCTGTATTTAAAAAGATACAGCCGGTCAAAGTCTGGTCAAAACACGATATTAAAATAAAAGCAAAAGAAAAGCGTTTCGATTAGATACGTACACGCCGAAGGCGTAAACTGGAAATGCGCTTCCACTTAACCCACGTGGACTGGGCGGGGGTCACTGACAGTGGGTCCAGGGGGCCCACTGGTCAGGTTTGACCATTCTCCCTTCCCTCTTCTTCCTCTGGCGAGCAGGCGGGTGCTCGGCGATCGTCGCCGGCACTAGGCGGCTCCTCGCGGGCCCCCGAGGGTGGGGATGGATCCGCAAGGCTGGGGCAGTTCTTCCGGTGGTCGAGGGAGTGATGGGGATGGAGGGAGTCATCGGCGACGAGCTCTGCAGCGGAGGAAGGTTCTGGTGGCGTAGTGGTTTTGGGGCGGCGGTGGTTCCCGATCCAAACTGAGCAGGGGGAGGCGTTCACGGGAGGAAAGTAGAGCCCTTGGTGAAGAGAATGGAGAAGGGGAGGCTCTGATGACGCCGGAATGGCCAGGGTGGTGGCGGCGGCTGCGGTTGCCGGAGATGGGGAAGGAGGTTTCCCCGGGTCGATTGGCTGCCAATGGGGTCCTAGGGAGGGGGTTTGAGATTGCCCTGCATGCGGAGACGAGCTCGGGGCTCCTGAAATAGGCGTTCGGGGTCGGTTCCGCGGCGGCCCGGGGATAAGGTCGCCGGTGACCGCCATTCTGTAGCTTAGGGTGTCGTGGCGGCGATGAGCTCTAGTGGACATGGCTGCGGATGAGCTCGTGCTATTCCATCGGGCAGGTGGCGAGTGCTGGAGGTTTGGGCTGTGCTGTCCATGGCGGTGGCGGTTGCGGCCGCGGGCGTGCCGCCAAGCGGCTTGCTGGCAACACTGCAGAGGCGGCCGGGGTTCTTGGCGCGACGTAGCGAGAGGCCAAGTGAGTGGCGCGGCTCTATGGAGTGGTGGCAAGCCAGGGGCGCGACAGCGTCGGCTCGAGGCGCTGCACGTGCAATACTGCGCTCTCTGCTCGCGCCAGAGCACGCACGCGAACGTGCTCGATTTAAATGCTATGGCATGCTACGGGGCTTGGGTGAGGCTGGCACTTAGCAGATCTAGGTTAGGATCGTCTAGGTGCTTAGTAGACACGCTAGATTGCCCAGAGGTGCAAGGTCACAGTGCACAACAAGAATCATGTCAAAGCAGATCATGCCCATGAGGTGTTTGACAAAATGCCAATGGTACTTAGGCATTTCTTGGAGTGGTCAAAACTCGGATCGGTGTCTCCATGGATGTGAGAGAGGGTGGTGAAGTTAGTTTGCCAAAAGGAGAAACTTGGTAGTGCAAGTTTTGCAAAACTACAATTCTGGACAGAAAGAAAAAGGCATCCCTACATGGACCAAAAGTGTTCCAAAGAGTGCATGCTCCTGGACTTAGGGGTTTGGCAGGGAGAACTACAAGCAGGAAAAGGAATTATGGATAAGGAAGCAAGTTAGGAGATGATTGCAGTACAAATCACCAAATGGCACCAGAATGAAGATGAGGATGATTCACTCAATTTTCCAAAGAACAACACTAGGTTTTTGCATAAAGTTGGATGGCATGCTACCACCGACATCCCATAATTTTGAGTGGAGGCTCTGGGAAATATTTAATTAGGCTATAGTGCAAAAGTGTCCCTTGGACCAGATTTGAAAAACAGGTGTAAAGCTCAAAATATGCAATGAAATAATTATATTAATGCACACAAGTGATTTAGAGACATCACATGACATCTCCAAATTTTGGTTGAAATTTTAAGTAAATCTATCAAATGGTTGTAGTTCAAAAAGAGCTCCAAAATTTTAAAACCATCATTTTAATGAATAAAGCTCAGGGTGAAATAATTTAATAAATAATCCTACTGATTAAGAGAATGCTATACAGAGAGCATAGAAGTCCAATATGTTTTGGAAAGCTCCACATGGAAAAGACACCTTAATATTAAAAGAAGAGTTCTGAAATCAACAGAAATAAAAATTTTAAAACTCCTAGCAAAATTTTAATATTTAAAACTTAGTTAAAATTTTGGGGTGTTACAACTACTAACCCCCTTAAGAAAAATCTCGTCCTCGAGATTGCTAAGGGTTGTAAACAAAATACTTTTACTTGCTCAAAAGATTATTTTACTCAAGCGGTAAAAGTGGCTACAGTGAGAGGGCAATAAGTGGTGAGTAACTACAGTGTGGGATACTAGCGCTGCGTGGAAAAATCTACGTTTAGGAGCAAAATGAGAGATTTCTACACCGTATATAGATTTTGAATAAATTCTAAATCTTAAAATATGCTGGTCGCACCCGAGAGCACTGTGCTCTCTCTGGCTGACTGGTGGACCCGGGCCTACGGTCAGCCTCTTCTTCTTCCTCCGGTTCTCTCTCCTTCCTCTCCCCCGCGCGCTTTCCCGCGCTTTCTCCACCGGCGACGCCTAGCGCATAGGGCACCCAGGCTGTACCGCGATAGTGCGCGCCGTGCTAGCTGCCAGTGCAGCGTGCACTCACCTTGCGGGCCAGTGCGCTGTCGGCACTGCTCGCGGATTCGCCTCCGAACACCGGCGGTCTGGCGACGATCGGCGCTGGTGGACCTTGCCCACCGTACACCGAGCTCGAGCTATAAAATGACCGCGGCGTTCTCCTCTACTTCCTCACACCTGGCCTCGTTCCTCTTTCTCCTTCCTTCTCCTCTGTTTCCGTTGGCGGAGCTCGGCGAGGCTCTAATGGCGGGGTGGTGCCGGACTGATACGTGATCTGCTTGTGCGGAGGGCTGGCAGCGGTCTTTGGGGCTCTCGGTGCTCTGCGCTGGCGATCCTGGATGATCGTCGTGATGCCGCTGCTCGGTTGCTGGCTCTCCGCGGTGGCGGTGACCACGATGAGTAGGTGGGGTGTGCCGGGTGATAACTGTTGTTCGGAGGTGCTTAATCAGATGCGACATAGTTTTGCAAAAAAAAAATTGCAAGCGATGTATGTGTCCGTGTAATCGTGGTGGTGAGTCTGCTGTCGTGGTGCTGCTTGAAATAAATAATCTATGCCGTGAGAAAATACACGATGCGGCAACTCAGGGAAAAGAAATCTCACTCCAGGATTTCTCGTGAGAGAAAACAGTAATACACTAGAGTCAAACCGTGACAGAGCTGCTTACATTAATGATTTACTCGCCGCGAAACTCGGGGTACTAAGCATAAGTTACAACACATAAATAAAAGTTGCGGTAATAAAACAGCGGTGCATCTAAATTGAAAGCAGTAGCTGGGCGGGGTCCGAGAAAGCGTTTCGATCTTGGGATACACTCTTCTTCTATCGGAGAAAGTGGATTGACCGATCGATGAATGTGTCTCTCTGGTCGGGCCTCGGTGATCTGCGGTGGCGATCTCGAGGGTTTAAATCTCGAGGCTTTGTAGATAACCCATCGCGTTGGGTTAAATGCTCTTGGCGATGACGTATTGGACGAGGTTGGCCAAGACTGGTCTCTCTCAAAATGTCCACAGGAAAGATGTTACTCCCGGTGTCTTGCGGCTCGGAAAATAATAATACCCTCGATTCGCGGGCATAGGGTACCTTGAATCGAAGCAGCAAGCGCTTCACACGCAGCAGCTTCTCTGACCATATCTGCGGGTTGGCATAGATTTCCCCACGAAGGAGACTTCATTGGACCTTGGTTTGGGTTTCTGAGGAGGGATGTGCACGGCTGCCCAATATCTTGAGGTGGAAGGGTGATTCTCGATTTGAACAGCTCGTACTAGGGTGGCTGGGTAGCGCCCATGGTACTGCGGGTAAAATCCCACAATATCTTGACAAAACTACCTGGGGTAGCATCTGGAGTCCTTAGATAAATACTAGGGCTCGGCATGGCAAGAAATGGTTGTGAGGATGGTGCACAAGGTGAGGGGTGCTTGGCAAGGTCACTCGGTGGCCCTTTTTATAGCACCGTGGTTGGGTCATTTATCGTGGTAAAAAGTAAAGAATTGACCGGCTCAGCTCGGGGTCAACCACAGGTACACACATCTTACTAAAGTGACGTATCACTGTGGGTGTTGTCGGGGCGGTTTTTGGTGGCTGCGCCAAGGATAGAGAAATCACACTTCATGCTAATACATCTATGCAAGACTACTATATAAAACAGATGCACGATGCCAGGCTGCGTTAATCTAAGGGATCACAGGATTACAAAGCGAGGATACACGGGACTCGCCACTACTCGAGTGACTTAGTCTGCCGTTTACATCAAGCGGGCGTTCCTTGTGGATGTCGAGGCTTCTCCACGGTTCTCACCGTCGAATTATTTGGAGAGGGCTGAGGGGCTGCGAGCTCGGGGTAGTGATGATGACCATCGCGGGATTGTTGACCACAACCCGTTGGAGTGTGCTCCGGGAGGCGACGAAGCACTTACGGGGTCATCAAAGCACCTTGGCTAACGGTGGGGCTGACCTCGTGGTCTCGATCGGGTGTCCAAACAGCACGACCGGGTTGTCGGCGTTGGGCTCGATCTCTTCTCTCATTGGGGCTCGATTTAACCAGCTCTCCACGAGCTGCGATCAGATCAATGGTGATTTGATCGAATAGATCCTCAGCGCACCTACATAGCGCACTAGGTGCAGCAATGCAGGTCCGTCTCGTGATCACCGTTGGCTACTTGGGGTGGTCTACCATACCCTTCACGCTGGGGTAGTAGTGGAGCAATGACGAGTTAACTCGAGGCGACAAGTGCACGAGATGAACTATAGCCTCTCGAGCAGCTAGTTGGATGGCTTGTGGCTCAAAGGAAGTTGTCCTTCCGGTGAACCTGTACGGGCGCTCAGTTGCTAGACCCCTACCGTAGATATGTACAGTGGCCCAGAATTGACGGCTCTCACCACTTATGGGTCCTTGGTACATGACATATTCGGGTGGCTCTTCTAACGCATAGGCACGACGGGTGAGGTTTGCGAGTATGGTCACAAAACCTCCAAGGTTGGTTGCCGTAGTCTCATGGTGCACTACGGGACCAGGCATTGTGGCTCGGTTTTGGCGTAGCGGCTGTGCTGGTTGAGGCGAGCGTGCCCTTTCTATAGAAAAAGGGGACGGAATCTTCCTTAGCACGCTTGCAAATGAGACACCTTGGGTGCTGGTCACTAGTGCGTCGTAGATGGGCTAGGTTGATAGGTTGGGCACCGACTGCCAAAAGCGTCGGGTCACTGTGTGGCTATCTTGCACGGGAAGCTTGGCTGGGTCTTGGTTATGGCTTGGTGTGTTGTTAGCCTAAGTTTACTGACCTGGCTAAGATAGGATTAGCCAATGGTCAGCCTGGCTCTAATACCAAGTCTGTGGCGACCGATTCTCTGGGTAAAAGTTCCCGGAAAATTGGCCCTTGTGCTCACCAGCCCTAGGATAACTGTTAGCTGATAATGCACCAACTTGATACAGAAATTCCAAGCAAAATACAATATATGTAGTACAAGGCCATTCTGGCCTGTGAGTACAACGAATTGTTTCTAGTGGCTGATGGCGGAAGCGGGTTGAAAACCATCATCGCCTATGGGACTCCATTTTCCACAGGAACAGCTGACCAGGTTAACTCCTATCTTCGCGAGGGTGCTATCGCCGTTGCTTAGGTTCTGGGACTGTCGCCACGGTCACTTCTCTCCGTGCAAGAAAAAATTGGCCAAGACAATAGCCAGGGACAAGCCAGTGAGTACTTTGAATGTACTTGCAAACATTATGAACACAGGCATAATTTAACAATGATGTGCTGAAAATATTTCAAGCTCATGATGTCAGTCACAAAATATAGATAAAACTCAGATGCGTGCAAGCATGTTATTTATGAATATGCAATAACATAGTAGTTATAAAATTCTGAAATAAATAACAAGAGTAGTATTAAAATTATGAAATAAATAACAAGCATGCCACAGGCGGGTGTCTTAGCGACACCACATAAAGGGCTTTAAAAGAAATGCCACAGTCGGGCGTCTTAGCGACACCACATAAAGGGCTTTAAAAGAAATGCCACAGTCGGGCGTCTTAGCGACACCACATAAAGGGCTTTAAAAGAAATGCCACAGTCGGGAGTCTTAGCCACACCATATAAAGGGCTTAAAAAGAAATGCCACAGTCGGGCGTCTGAGCGACACCACATACAGGGCTTTTAAAAGTAAATACAGTAAATATCCAGGAGGTAGAACCATCCCAGGGATATTCGATAATGCCAATAATATCACGGGTTAGTCAACGATAATAATAATAATCATAATTATCACAAGTCACGAGTTGTGATTTCCAGTTCTGGTTTAACAGTTTCACCTCCGAAGACCGACTCTAAAACCGACACTTGACCCATCCTAGACTGTAATCCTTAACCATGGACACGGCTATTCGAATAGGTTTAATCTCTGCAGAGGGTGTACTCTTTACCCACGAGTAACGGATTCCTTTAGTCCATCGGAACTAATTCCGTCTACGGTCTTTTTGTTGAAAACACAACTAACTTGCACACACCAGCTTAACTCACCTGTGTCAGGAATCACCCACGACACCTGTCAAGCAAAACTCTAAGTGGGGAGGCTACAACCTCGACGTAACATGGGATCACAAAATTTATACCGCGCGCAAACAGGGGAGCTACCCCCTTTCGGCTACAACGGAAACACCCATGCTCCCGGACCCGGTGGCATGACTACCGGATGCCTCCAGTATCTTCCACCATGGCCTCTCTGTATGGTGTGTGCTAGGAAAGGGTTGACAACTTACTGAACCGTACCCTACTTGTTGTAGAGACGAGTGGTAGTACGAAGCAAGTATGGGGGTTGCTGGCACAAGACTCGATCTACGGTCGACTCAGGAGCTTGCAAGATTTCCTACAAGATTAGTATAGTAATGTAAATACCTCAAACTACAGATGGAAACACCACGCAACATACCCCCTCATGCCATATCGGGCACAACCGTCTCGACGGAGGACTAGGGACAAGACCGTGCCTACCCAAGACCGAGGCCTTCCCGCCTCTCCTTCCGGTAGGCATGAAAGGCATATGACGGTGATTTCTATCACTATCATATCAATTCCATTTGCATGAAATTCATTAACATGCACTCATGAGTAGGAACACATCCTCACATAAAATGACGTATGCTCGTGTCAGGGTGGTGTTGTCACCGTGCTATGCAACACACACAAAATTTCACCAGGGTTCAGAATGCTTTCCTTCAGGTCATGGGAAGGCAGGGTGCATTCCAACACATCTTGAAATCTTCAAAAATCCTATTTAAAGGAATATATATGAATTATTACATAAAATCAAAACAGCACAAAAAGTTGTTTTGAAAATTTTCAAATAAATCTTAAAATAAACTAGACAATATTTGAGAGAGATAGGAAAAAGAATTAATTTATTTGGATCTGTATTTAAAAAGATACAACCGGTCAAAATCTGGTCAAAAACCTGATATTAAAAATAAAACATAAAAGAAAACGTTTCGATTAGATACGTACACGTCGAAGGCGTAAACTGAAATGCGCTTCCACTTAACCCCGTGGATGGGCGGGGTCACCAGCAGTGGGTCCAGGGGCCCTTGGTCAGGTTTGACCGTTCTCCTTCCCTCTTCTTCCTCTGGCGAGCAGGCGGGTGCTCGGCGATAAATCGCGGCGCTAGGCGACTCCTCACGGGCCCCGAGGGTGGGGATGGATCCGCAAGGCTGGGGCGGTTCTTCCGGTGGTCGAGGGAGTGATTGGGATGGAGGAGTCGTCGGCGACGAGCTCTGGGCGGAGGAAGGTTCGGTGGCGTAGTGGTTTTAGGGGGGCGGTGGTTCCCGATCCAAACCGAAAGTGGGGAGGCGTTCACGGGAGGAAGGTAGAGCTCTTGGTGAAGAGAACGGAGAAGGGGAGGCTCTGATGACGCCGGAATGGCCAGGGTGGTGGCGGCGGCTGCGGTTGCCGGAGATGGGGAAGGAGGTTTCCCCGGGTCGATTGGCTGCCAATGGGGTCCTAGGGAGGGGGTTTGAGATTGCCCTGAGTGCACAGACGAGCTCGGGGCTCCTTAAATAGGCGTTCGGGGTCGGTTCCGCGGCGGCCGGGGGATAAGGTCGCCGGTGACCGCCATTCTGTAGCTTAGGGTGTCGTGGCGGCGACGAGCTCTAGTGGACATGGCTGCGGATGAGCTCGTGCTGTTCCAGGGGGCAGGTGGCGAGTGCTGAAGGTTTGGGCGGTGCTGCCCATGGCGGTGGCGGTTGCTGCCGCGGGCGTGCCGCCAAGCGGCTTGCTGGCAACGCTGCAGAGGCGGTCGGGGTTCTTGGCGCGACGTAGCGAGAGGCCAAGTGAGTGGTGCGGCTCTGCGGAGTGGTGGCAAGCCAGGGGCGCGACGCGTCGGCTCGGGCGCGGCACGTGCAATACTTGTCCTCTGCTCGCGCCCAGAGCACGCACGCAGGCGTGCTCGGATTTAAATGCCATGGCATGCTACAGGGCTTGGGTGAGGCTGGCACTTAGCAGATCTAGGTTAGGATCGTCTAGGTGCTTAGTAGACACGCTAGATTGCCCAGAGGTGCAAGGTCACAGTGCACAACAAGAATCATGTCAAAGCAGATCATGCCCATGAGGTGTTTGACAAAATGCCAATGGTACTTAGGCATTTCTTGGAGTGGTCAAAAACTCCAGATCAGTGTCTCCATGGATGTGAGAGAGGGTGGTGAAGTTAGTTTGCCAAAAGGAGAAACTTGGTAGTGCAAGTTTTGCAAAACTACAATTCTGGACAGAAAGAAAAAGGTATCCCTACATGGACCAAAAGTGTTCCAAAGAGTGCATGCTCCTGGACTTAGGGGTTTGGCAGGGAGGGCTACAAGCAGGAAAAGGAATTATGGATAAGGAAGCAAGTTAGGAGATGGTTGCGGTACAAATCACCAAATGGCACCAGAATGAAGATGAGGATGATTCACTCAATTTTTCCAAAGAACAACACTAGGTTTTTGCATAAAGTTGGATGGCATCCTACCACTGACATCCCATAATTTTGGTGGAGGCTCTAGGGAAATATTTAATTAGGCTATAGTGCAAAAGTGTCCACTGGACCAGATTTGAAAAACAGGTGTAAAGCTCAAAATATGCAATGAAATAATTATATTAATGCACACAAGTGATTTAGAGACATCACATGACATCTCCAAATTTTGGTTGAAATTTTAAGTAAATCTATCAAATGGTTGTAGTTCAAAAAGAGCTCCAAAATTTTAAAACCATCATTTTAATGAATAAAGCTCAGGGTGAAATAATTTAATAAATAATCCTACTGATTAAGAGAATGCTATACAGAGAGCATAGAAGTCCAATATGTTTTGGAAAGCTCCACATGGAAAAGACACCTTAATATTAAAAGAAGAGTTCTGAAATCAACAGAAATAAAAAAATTTAAAACTCCTGGCAAAATTTTAATATTTAAAACTTAGTTAAAATTTTGGGGTGTTACACAAGTGCAGAGGTTTGTAGGACAGTAGCAAATTTCCCTCAAGTGGATGACCTAAGGTTTACCAATCCGTGGGAGGCGTAGGATGAAGATGGTCTCTCTCAAGCAACCCTGCAACCAAATAACAAAGAGTCTCTTGTGTCCCCAACACACCCAATACAATGGTAAATTGTATAGGTGCACTAGTTCAAGTAAGAGATGGTGATACAAGTGCAATATGGATGGTAGATATAGGTTTTTGTAAACTGAAAATATAAAAACAGCAAGGTAACAAGTGGTAAAGGTGAGCGTAAACGGTATTACAATGATAGGAAACAAGGACTAGGGTTCATACTTTCACTAGTGCAAGTTATCTCAACAATAATAACATAATTGGATCACATAGCTATCGCTCAACATGCAACAAAGAGTCACTCCAAAGTCACTAATAGTGGAGAACAAACGAAGAGATTATGTAGGGTACGAAACAACCTCAAATTTATTCTTTCCAATGAATCCGTTAGGCTATTCCTATAAGTGTCAAAAACAGCCCTAGAGTTCGTACTAGAATAACACCTTAAGACACAAATCAACCAAAACCCTAATGTCACCTAGATACTCCAATGTCACCTCAAGTATCCTTGGGTATGATTATACGATATGCATCACACAATCTCAATTCATCTATTCAAACCAACACATAGAACCTCAAAGAGTGCCCAAAGTTTCTACCGGAGAATCACGACAAAAACATGTGCCAACCCCTATGCATAGGTTCATGGACGGAACCTGCAAGTTGATCACCAAAACATACATCAAGTGAATCACGTGATAGTCACCACAGATACGCACGGCAAGACATACATCAAGTGTTCTCAAATCTTTAAAGACTCAATCCGATAAGATAACTTCAAAGGGAAAACTCAATCCATTACAAGAGAGTAGAGGGGGAGAAGAAACATAAGATCCAACTATAATAGCAAAGCTCGCGATACATCAAGATCATGCCAAATCAAGAACACGAGAGAGAGAGAGAGAGAGAGAGAGAGATCAAACACATAGCTCTTGGTACATACCCTCAGCCCGAGGGTGAACTACTCCCTCCTCGTCATGGAGAGCGCCGGGATGATGAAGATGGCCACGGTGAGGGATCTCCTCCGGGCAGGTGCTTGGAACAGGGTCCCAATTGGTTTTTGGTGGCTACAGAGGCTTGCGGCGGCCGAACTCCCGATATAATCTCTGTTCTGGAAGTTTTAGGGTACGTGAGTATATATGGGTACAGAAAGTACGTTGGTGGAGCTTCGGGGGCCCCACGAGGCAGGGGGGCGCGCCCCCCACCCTCGTGAGCACCTCCCTTCTCTCCTGACGTGGGGTCCATGTCTATCCTGTAGCTTTCCTTCCAAAAATAACTTCTCCAGTTGATTTCTTTCCGTTTCGAATCAAATCGATATTCCTTTTCTTCAAAACCTTTGAAATAGGCATAAAACAAAGAATCTGGGCTGGGCCTCCGGTTAATAGGTTAGTCCCAAAGTAATATAAAAGTGGATAATAAAGCCCAATATTTCCCAAAACAGTAGATAATATAGCATGGAGCAATCAAAAATTATAGATACGTTGGAGACGTATCAACGTGCATTCGGTGATCTCGACTTATGAGTCGGGGTCCCCACACTCACTTTATCCCAGTGAAAACCACCTATACAAGTGCGAAGTTGGCCAAGATATACATGACCAAGATCGTATGTCTGCATGGAGTTCCAAGGACCATTGTATCAGATAGAGGTACATAGTTTACCTCAAAGTTTCGGCATCAGCTGCACCAGACTTTGGGTACAAGGCTAGAATTCAGTACATCATTCCATCCGTAGAGAGATGGACAGACCGAGAGAGTCAATCAGATTCTGGAGGACATGTTGAGAGCTTGTGCATTGGATTATGGATCTAGTTGGGATGACAATTTACCCTACGTGGAGTTCTCATACAACAATAGCTACCAGGCCAGTTTGAAGATGGCACCGTTCGAAGCCCTGTATGGAAGGAGATGTCGAACACTGTTGATGTGGGATGAAGTTGGAGACCGCCAGTTGTTTAGACCGGATTTGATTAAGGAGTCTGAAGAGAAGGTTAAGATGATCCGAGATAGACTAAAGGTAGCTCACTCCAGGCAGAAGAGTTATGCAGATTCGAAACGCAAGGAAGTAACCTATGAAATTGGGGAAACATCATATCTGAATGTCACCTCTACGAGGAGTGAAATGTTTTGGAGTTAAGGGAAAGTTAGCCCCGAGATTTGTAGGACCATACCGAATTTCGGAACGTATGGGAGAGGTTGCCTACAAGTTGGAGTTACCTGAAGGACTGTCAGGAGTTCATGATCTGTTTCATGTTTCACAGTTGAAGAAGTGTCATGCTGAGATGGCCGATATACCACTAAGAGATACAGTGCCCTTGGAAGCGATTCAGTTGGACAGCTTTCTGACCTATGAGGAGAAGCCAGTCAGGATTCTTGAATTTGCCAGCCGAGTCACCCGCAGCAAGGTTATCAAGTTTTGCAAAGTTCAGTGGAGCCACCATACCAAGGATGAAGCCACCTGGGAACGAGAGGATGATCTTCGCAAAGACCACCCACACCTATTTTCTAGCCAACCCGAATCTCGAGGACGAGATTCATCTTAAGGGGGGTAGGTTTGTAACATCCCAAATTTTCAATTTGGAATGTTATACATAGATCATTCATGCATATCATAATTTATTGCATATTCGTTTTGCGATCCTAGAAATTCTAAGCAACTCAAGGACCCTCAGAGAGAGTTCGGGATTTCACTGTTTTCATATTTGAATTTAATCAAATATCGAAACGAGGATCAATTTGTTTTATTATTTTTCTCTCCGAAAATATTTCTTGTAAAAAATATATATGAGAGGGGATAATATGACTTCCCCAAAAACAATGAAATATTGGAGGAAAATATTAAAAACAAATAAATATTTTATTTGGGATTTTATTGCCATTTTATTTGCATAGAAAAATACGCATTTTTCAAAATTGCATTTTAGACCCAAATAAATGTTCACCTTGTCCGGTAGATTTTTAGAGGACGGGAAAAAAATTATTTTGGGATTTTTGGCGTCCGTTTAGTATTTATTTTCGGTATTTTTCTGCACGGAATTTATTAAAAAAGTTTTACAGGACGAAGCTGGGCGAGGCCCGATTGGCCCGCGCCAGACCCGCCTCGCCCCGACCGACTCTGACCGGAGTTCGGCCGACGCACGCCGACGTCACCGAGTCCGGGGAGGACTCCTCCTCCCCCGGCCCCTTGCCCAAGCGGCCGCCTCGCTCGGCCCTTTGAAGGCTGAGCCGGTCCCCTCGACCCCACACCACCACCGCAGCTAGCCCGCCGCCCGCTTGCCACAGCCGCAGCCCGAGCCGCAAGAGCCCCGCCGCCGCTCGCTGCCGCCGCTCTGCCCCGCCGCCGCCGCTGCTCCACCAGCGCCGCCGCCGACTTTGCCAGAGCCGCCGCTGTTTTTTTTCTCTCGTCGGTTTATTCGGTAAACCCTAGATCTAGATCTGGTTTTTTTTAAATCCGGTTTATTCTTTTAGAACGGTTTTCCCGTTGGTTTATTTATTTAGCGAACGCCTGTTCACCCGTTATCCGCAGACAGCGAACGTTCGTTCGTTAGGCTGTTCGTCAATTTTTCTTTTTCTCAGATTTTTCACGATTATTCTCGATCGTGATTTCTGATCCGATTGTTGTTTTAGTTCAACTTTTCGCTCGTTTGTCGGAATCAGGCGATTCAAGCGCCTAGATCTTCGTCTCGAAGCCCTCTTTATGTTTAACCAACTTGAAGAAGATTTTGGTACTATAAAATTTGACTTTAGTCCAGATTAGTAAATGAATCTTGTTTCTTTCACAGTTTGAGTTTCGTTGCTCCGTTTGATTTGATTCTTTTTGCAAACCGGAGTTCTTAAGTTGAACTTTCTGGTTAGATTTTCTTACTTGAGTTTTACGAGTGCATATTTCCTTGATTTATTATGTATGCTATTGTTTGTTTGCGATAGAATTCCCGGAGTTCGAAGCATGCTCCTACGAGTCTCTAGGTTTTGCGGATCATCAGCAAGGCAAGTAACACATTGATCATACTCTTTTCATACCCAGTTTTTATGCATTAGCTCCAATCCTGAAACACTGCATGATTAGGATGTGATTAACTTGTGGGTATTGGGAACTAGTTGATGAGGTAGAACCTATTGCCCTGTTATTATCAAACCCTTGGGAGTTACTTCTACGTATTGCTTATATTGCTATGCTATGCTCGTAGACGTTGTTTGGGTGAGTGAATCCATGACAAATGTGAGGTTGTTAATTAAAGGTTCAACTTAAGGGGGCAACTTTAATACACATCTGGGTGGATTGCTTGTCGGGCACCTGGAGAATCCAGTGTTGTCCTAGGATATCCCGGAGTACCTGTGTGATAATCCTAAGGTCCGCCACCCAGGCTCAAAGGGAACTGAGATATTTCATGCTAGAAACTTCCGTGTGCAGCCACAAGCTATTATGGGCTCTATCATAGTTGAGTAAGTTGCATGATCTCTTCCAGTGGTAGGCTAGCAGATGTAGAGGGATGTAGGTTGATCTTGTCTACCGGGGTTAGAGTTAATGCTTACAAAGCGTGTCTCGGTCATCCGTTTCTCAAACACCATGTAGTGCGAGAAATCCAACGGAGGCGATCGAGTCTTGTGGGGAAAAGTGCGCAAACCTATGTAGAGTGTACAATCTAATCATGGTTAGGCATGTCCCCGGTTATGGACATCTTGAGTTTCTAGTACTTGGATTATCATATGTATCTCATCACTCTAATTTAATATTGATGGGTTGATAATTACTTCTTAATTCGGATTGAGTTGGAGGAACCTTCTCAATGATGTTTCAACTACCATGATAGTTAAAATAATACTTATTCCTTTGTTGTAGGAAAAAATTGGCTTTCCGCAAAACTATAACCATAGAGCCTTTCCACCAGCCAAATATGCATGTAGTGATAGCATTATTCTGTTCTTGCTCTACTGTGTTAGTTTGCCAGCATATTCCATGTGCTGACCCGTTCTCGGGCTGCAACGTATTATGTTGCAGACTTTTCAGACGAGGAGTAAGGTTCGTTAGGTCGTTGCCGTGCAGCTCAGCTATGTCGTTGGAGTTGATGGACTCACTTTATCTTCCAAGCCTTCCACTGTTATCGTATTAGATGGCCTTAAGCCATATTTATTGTAATAAGTTCTCTTTGAGACATTCGATGTAATAAGTGTGTGATTTCTACTCTATTATAAATCCTTCGAGTACTGTGTGTGTCAGCATTACCGATCCAGGAATGACACTGAAGCACAGAGACTTGACCATTTGAGGTCGGGTCGCTAGACCTCTGCCATGGGACCGACGCCCTCCACAACTTCCTCGAGCGCCTTCACCAAGAAGGGAAGCAACTAATCAGGGCCGTCCTCATCGGTGGCCAGCAGCCTCTCCAGGCCGTTCTTATAGAGCGTCTTCAGTGCCGCGCGAGACCTCTCCTCCAGATCAGCGAAGGTCGCGCAGTCCTCAGCCAGGACCTTCACCTTGACGTCAAGATCGGCCTCCTTCGCCTTCACCTCCCGCTCCAGACCCTCCAGCCGGCTGCGCTCAGCAGCCTGCGTCTTCTCCAGCTCCTCCAACTCGGCATCACGGTTCTTGATGGCGTCCTCCCAGTCCCTCATCTCCTCCTCCTTCACCTGGCGGTCGCGTGCTTCTTCCATGTGTTGGTCGCGTAGATGCTTCAGCTCGTCCTCCAGCTCTTGGCAGTGGCCGCGGGCGGCCTCGGCGTCCTTCAGTGCCACGTCGTGATCAACTGCGGCTTTGACAGTGCTCTGCTTCTCCTTCTCGGAGGACGCCACGGCCTGGCTCAGCGTCGTTCGGACCGCCGACTCAAAATGAAGCCAGCCGGAGGCCAGTTCCAGGCGTCCAGTTACCAGGCGCAGGTCCACGCCCAGAAGATCTTCCCACAGCGGTGCCATCTCTGAAAGAACGTTATCCAAGGCGGTGGAGGAAGCAAAAGAGCCTGGGAGTAGTGGCGCGGCAGAAGGAGGAATTGGCTTCATCGCCAAAGCCTGGGAGATCAAGGGCTCCTGAGCCATTTGGACCTCATCAGTCGAGCCAGGTGTCGGCACTTCCGGAGCCAGCGGGGCCACGGGGGCTGACTCCTCCGGACGATGCTCCCCTTGGCCTCACGAGGGTGACCGGGCTGGGGAAGTGTGAGTGCTGCTGTCTCCTTTCTCCGAGGGGAGCGCGACCGCTGCATCCTCCTTCCTTCTCTTCGCCGCAGGGGTCGGCCTGATCAACCAAGGCTTAATGTTAGGAAATAGCGAGTGCGAGAAGGAACAAGACGAAACTCGAATACTTACTGATCCTCCGCAGCGTATTCCACCCTCCGCTTGGGAAGCTTGAAGCCTGAAAGCCTCGAAGCCTGAGGTGTGGGCGTGCGGACTCCGGGAGCAGAAGACGGCGCAGCAGAAGGGCCGGAGGCAGCTCCAGGCAGCGTCAAGACGGAGGTAGTATCCCGAGGAATCAGTGATGACCTGCTCCTTGTCGGGATGAGGGGCAGTTCTCCCTCCTCCTGGCGGGCATCGACCTCAGCAACGTGAGGAAGGGCGCGGAGGATTTAAGCTTTGCTCAAGGGGGAGTTTTCCCCCATCTCCTCGAGGGTCGCCTCCGAGCCCTCCTCCTCTTCTTTCCCCCCACGGGACTCGTCAGAAGATAGCTCCACTGGCTTCGGCACCGCGGGGGCTTTGGAGAGCGTAGGCGGCACTAGCCCGTGCGTGTCAAAGGTTGGCCTGGAGGCCACGAGCGGCTCCCAGTCCTTACGATGGAACAAGGGAGTGAAGGCGCTCGGCGGGTACTGCTGGTTGTCCCCAACCAGGAGGCGCAGGACCGCAGCCAGTTCATCGTCAGGCAGAGCCCCCAGCCTCAGGCGGGTCTTGTCTCCTTCGTCTCCAAGCTTCCACAAGGGGCGCGCACGCGCCTGGAGCAGAGCGACACGCAACATCAGGAATTCCCTCAGGAGTATGGCCCCTGTGACCTTCGCCGCCTTCGCGTTGCCCGGCTTCAGGTCGGTCTGCATCTGCGCCAACACCGACGACGCCCGCTCGTCAGCGAGCTCTGCGCAAGGCCACCCCTTGTTAAGCTGGGGCGCCTCCGTCGGCAGTGCCAAGCGCGGGTGGTCGCGCTTGGCATCCATCATGACCCATTTGGCCCGGATGCTATCGGCTCTCTTCCCGGTGTTCGAGATCGAGTGGGCCTTGCCGGATGCGCCGAAATTGGTGCACCCGGAGACGTGTCCATCGCTGACGCGAAGGAAGAAGAGGTGGCGCAGAAGAGCCATGGACGGCATCACGCCCAGATACGCCTCACAGTAGTAGGCGAAGATGGACAGGAGGATGCTAGAGTTGGGATGGAGATGCAATGCCTGTAGCCCGTAGTGGTCGAGGACCTCATAAAAGAAATCAGAGAAGGAAGGAACCAACCCGGCGGTGATGCTGCTCGAGAAGAAGGGGAAGAAGGTGCTCCCCTCAGGCTCCGACGTGTCGGAGGCAAGCCGGAGCTCCGTCTTCCCCCATTCATTGCTCTCCCCCGCCGTCAACAAGCACGTGGAGGCGAGACTCTTCTCTTTGACGTTGGGCGCCTCAAGAGGTGGCTCGTGCCAAGTCGGCGCCGAGGAGGATTTGACCTTGTGCAGCGCCATTAGTCGCAAATGCAGAGCAAGATTGGAGCAGATCTGGAGGTATCGACAGCAAGGAGAGAGAAAGGGGATCTGAGGCAAGGCGAAGGGGAATAGTGAAGGCAAGCGCTGTCTGTGCCAGCCTTTTGTCAAGTCAAGCACTTGCCGAGGCTGCGTGGGGAAGCGGAGACGCCCACGTCCAATCAACCGCCACGCGTCGACCAAGGCTGCAGGCTTTTGGGGCCCGCGGTGCTACGCGCTTGACATTTGGCTTCGCCTCGAAGCCAAGCCCGAGCACGCCTTGGGCCCGGGGCTCTGTCGGCGTTACGGGGCAGGGGTCCCTGTGCTTGCTCGCTTGCGGCCTGGCGTGGTTGCGCTGCAGCTGTCTGCCCATATTCATCAGCGAGACATTCGAGACCCTCGCGAGGGGCCAAGCCTTGCGAGGCGGACGATGCAAGACCTCCTCAGGAGCGGCCTCACCAGGCTGCCTCGCGAGGAGCGGAAAATCAAGGCGGTGCAAACCTCGCGAGGCTATCGTGACATGAGCCATGACGATCAAGATCAGGCGGGCGCCAGACGGGCACCAGAGCGCGCAGCGTCCTTGTTTCCTCTTTGGAGCTAAGGAGGCAAGCGCAGGCGCGGAGAACTGAGGCATCAAGCAAAGGTTTCCATATCAGTGCAACGAGACCAAGACCAGCAGGACGGCAAGACGGAGGTCACCGTGGAGCCCAAGACGGCGTCACCACCAGAGCCTTTCATAGGCGAAGACCACTTTCGTCAGGATAAGCTGTACTAGTTGTCCCCTTTCAAATTGGCCGTTGTTGGCTTCCTTCCCACTCAATATTTCGGAAGAGGACCAGGGCCTATATAAGTAGAGCTAGCCACCACAGTAGGGGGGAGATGGGATCCTCAGTCAATCCTTAGCCACACACTGAGCACAAGAACACCTCAACCTCAGGAGGCTGTTCTTCCCTTTGTACTGTTCATCATCAGCCCTAGAGGCAATCCATCCACCACCACACTAGAGTAGGGTATTACACCACAACGGTGGCCCGAACCAGTATAAATCTTGTGTCTTTGTGTTGTGAGTTCGTCGAGTTCATCCGCGAGATCTTAGCGGGCTAGGGCGTAGATCGGTAGGGAGGAAGCTCCGCGCGCACCCCAGAGTTTGAACCTTAAGTGTTTTGCCGGAACCCGAGATCCGACAAAGATCGAGGAGAACTTTGTATTGAGATCCAAAGAGAGATAAGAAACCATCTAGCTAATAACTATGGACCCGAAGGTATGAGATAAACTACTCACACATCATCGGAGAAGCTATGGTGTTGATGTAGAAGCCCTCCGTGATCAATGCCCCCTCCGGCGGAGCGCCGGAAAAGGCCCTAAGATGGGATCTCACTGGTACAGAGAGTTGCGGCGGTGGGAATAGGGTTTTGGCTCCGTATATGGTGTTTCCAGGGTATATGGGTATATATAGGAGGAAGAAGTACGTCGGTGGAGCAGCAAGGGGCCCACGAGGGTGGAGGGCGCGCCCAGGAAGGTAGGCGCCCCCCTGCCTCATGCCCTCCTTGTTGATTGCTTTACGTAGACTCCAAGTCCTCCAGATCACGTTTGCTCTGAAAATCACGTTCCCGAAGGTTTCATTCCGTTTGGACACCGTTTGATATCCTTTTCCTTCGAAACACTAAAATAAGCAAAAAACATCAATCTGGGTTGGGCCTCCGGTTAATAGGTTAGTCCCAAATATAATATAAAAGTGTATAATAAAGCCCATTAAACATCGAAAACAGAATATAATATAGCATGGAACAATAAAAAATTATAGATACATTGAAGACGTATCAGTCCATGCCCACGAACGCCCAGGACATGGCCTAGGGTGCGAATTTGGCCCCTGGCATCGCCTAAGCCGCGGCCGTGTTCGCCGTCCATGGTGAGCCGTGACCTCGCCATATAAGGCCACCCCTGACCTCCCTCTGGATCCCCTTTGTTCTCTCTCTCTCTCTCTCTCTCTCTCTCTCTCTCCTGCACCCCCTGGACCGACCCACTCCCCTTCCCGTGCCCTCCATAGCCCTCCATGGCCGGAGAACGCCGGCGGCCCCTGGCTAAATTTGGGCTATCCCGAGCCTCTCTTCCCTCCCTAGCCACTCCAGTGCCCCCATACCACCACCTCGAGGCCCTCCATCACTGTTGTTCATCCCCGGGAATGCCGCACTTGTGGCCAAAGATGGCCGACGGCCTCCTCCGCGACCGTCCAAGCCGTCGCCGCTACGACCCTCCTAGGCATGCATAAAGCACCCAGGTGGATGCGGCGCGGCCTCCTGAGCTCATCCATAGCCATAAAGTCGCCAGATGTGCCCCGTAGTGCCAACAGTCATCGTTGGGGCTCTTTGCTCCCTCGGCTAGGCGAGCGTGCGGGAGGAAGACAATGATGAAGGCCCTGCAGGCGGGCCCGCTCGTCAGTGGCCCAGCCACCGGGCCACGCTGGCAAGTGGAGGCGGGTTCACCCTCTTCTGCGTCCCTACAGCGAAGGCGTACTCCGCCTGGGCGCCTTCGACGTCGCCCTATTGTCCGCGTGGCCAAGACGCTAGGCCGGCCCAGTGCGCTGTGGTGCTAAACTGTGCCCTATGCACACATTAGGTATAAACCAAATATTCTTCTTTTTCTTTTCCAGTTCACTTCTAAAATTCATAGTTAATTCATTTCATGTCCAAATTTTATGATTCAAATTTCCATAGACTCCATAAATCTAGATCTATTTAATGAGCCATAGTGAACATTTTTACTGTGCTTGGTATTCACTGGATACATTAAATAGGTCATTTAACCACATAAGTCCACTTCAAAAATCCATAGGATATTCATTTGGACTCCAAATCCAGTGAAACCAATTTCTATATGTTTCTAAAATCACGAATAATTTAATGGGTACTTTTACTCATTTATATAAAAATACATTCTATTGACAACTTGCAGAACCATTAAATCCATTGATTCCATCATATTGAAATGTTCAGAAATATCCACTGATCCAATCCCAATGAAACCACTCTCGTTATTTTTCATATAACCAGAGATGTCCTAGAAAAGTCAAATTCATATTTTTAGAGTACTTTTATTCTTTCCTTATTGTGTTGCTTATTGTGATTGCTTTCGATGTTAGTTGACGAAATAGACGAAGTACTCGGAGATGGACCAGAGGAGTTGAAGACTTTGCTGAACCAGGCAAGCAGCCCTTTGACCATGTCTATGAAGCCTTTTATGCATTTCATATAGCACTTTATTATTGTTGCATCAGAATTATGATGAGACGGTAACCACTTTGGTGGGTTGCCTCTGTTACTTCCTTGTTGATTGTTGCATTGTGCATGACACTACCTTCCTATGAGGGTTATGAAGGTGGGAGTAGATAGAACGCCGAAGTAGTGGCTACGCAAATGGGTCGGGTATATGCATGGTGATGAAAACAAAGTATTTTCAAAAAGACTTTTCGAAAACACCTTCAGGTGCCACTTATGACCGAGGGAGATGTTTAGTTCAGTAACCACTTGATGATGAAGTGGTGTACCGAGGCAAGTGAGTGTTTTGTTTTCGAAAATGGATTGGTTTAAGTTGCGACCGTTACTACAACCTTACATGTACAACCGCTCTACCCCTTATGGGATGGGGCATTATTCATTACCTAGGCCGATACTAGCATGGTGCCCACATTACTATGATGGGGGTGACATGAGATCACTCTCGGGATGGGGTCGTGCTTGGATAGGCGGCCATGACTGTTTTCACAGGGCACTGGACACACCTTTGGTCCCTGTGTGTATGTGTGATAATGAAAGGGCAGAGTCCCAAGATCTTGATGCTTATACACAAAGTCGGTGTACCAACGAGTGGACCCTATGTTAGTGTCGCGTAGGGAAAGATAGTGATCGGGTGCTTCCCCCGAGTACTTGAGGTACTGCAGGATCGTGGATGACACGAAAGCTTCCCGGATCTTTTGGGTAAAGTGTGCAACCTATGCAGAGTGTAAAACTATTCGAATAGTCATGTCCACAGTCAAGGACAGTTGGGTAACCGCTCTTGGGCTACGTCCAAATGTTTACGAAACCTGGTGTGTGTGTGTGTGTGTGTATGGAAGAGTACTTGGGTCAAGTCAAAAGACTTGACATGGTTATTAAGCTAGAGTTGATCCAAACTCTGTTTATGTTGATATATGTAACCTGTCCTCATGATTACTTAAATTCTTATGATGCATGCTTTACAAATTTTTGAACATGACATAGCACTCAAAAGTAGCTTTCTGCAAAAATTTTACCTATATGATGCATTGTTGTACCTTGATCCAAAACATGGGTTGCTTGCGAGTACATTCAAAGTACTCATTGCTTGCCACTAGTTATTTAATTGGCCAGGCGTGGAAGAGCAGGTGTTCGAAGAAGAGTTCTTTGGATGCTTTCCCAGTCAGAATGCCTGTAGGGTTAAGGCATATGGCATGGGTTCTACTTATCAACGAAGATTTCCGCTACTTGAGTTTTATCTGGTGTTCAGCCCTTAAGGCTTTATCTTGTAAGACTTGACCATAAAGGTCCTATTTTTGTAAAACGGTATGTATGGATGTAAGACTCTTGTTATTCAGCTTCTGTGTGTTTAGTGAGCATTGATCTCTAGGATCACTGTACACGTGCAGTCGGTGATCATGACTTATGAGTTGGGGTCCCCAAAATGACACCCGTCCGAAGGCGTGTCACGTGGGCAGCCAAGAAGGTGGTTGAGTGGTGCGGCAGGCTTGTTGGGCTTCATCCTGAGCATGACACCTAGCAGTGCATTTAATGCACTTTGTCTTAACTGCCAGCGTTAGTTATGATAGCACTGTTGGCTATCTAATCAGTGTATATTGACGGATTTGCCATTGTGGTAACCCCTTAGCCTATAAAAGGAGGGCCATGGCGACCTAGAATAGGATTCGAACCCTTGTACACTCTTACGAGCATAGCTGCTCCCCGAGGGAATCTTGCCGGGCTTGAGCGATGTGTGTTCATCATGGTCCTCCATCTAATCCACCAAAGCAGGAGTAGGGTTTTACGCTTCGCATCGGCCCGAACCTATGTAAAAACCACTTGCGTCACCATTGTCGTGCTTCCGTACGATCTCCGCTCTTTGTGCAAGGTGCCCTTCCGCCTTGCCGAACCTCAAGGGACCGATGGCCCCATAGGTGATCATGTTCTGCCACGACATCTTTGGCGCGCCAGGTAGGTGGTGGCGCTTGTGCGAACCCGAGGTCATAAACAGCCCATCAATCTTCATCATCTTCTTCATCGCCGGCTTCATCATCCATAGCGCCCAATAAAAAATCCGGTGCAACAGCTCACCCTTCCACCTCAAAGGCCCCCTCGCATGCAGCCACCAATACCGTGGGGGCTGCGGTGGCAGTGGGGGACACAGACGCTGCGGGGAACGTGACCGGCGCGGGCGGCGCCATCACCATTCCCCTTGCGGTCGAAGTAGGTGCAGGAGGAGTTGGAGGAGGACATCATCAGCAACACCCTAGCGGCCATGCTCCATAAGATGCAGGTGGGGAGCATATTTGATATCTGCCTCTCCACCGCACTCAAAGACACAGCCGAAGCGATGGCGCATGCTCTGGCCTGAATCGCAACCCCCTAGCTACCCTTGCTGCGGGCGCGGCTACAGGGCACAGGCCTTCCCCAGGGCAAGATAACCAAGACGAAGCGCCAAACGGGGTCGTCAACCCCCAGGCACACCCTTCTCGTCGCCATGCTGCCATGGCGACTGGCTCGTGGCGATGAGAACATGATGCTGCTACTACTGGTACCATCAGAAGTTGGGCGACGTCACAATCTACATCGCCATCCATGCCTAGCACTACTTCGTAAGCAATGTCGCGAGCCCAGCTCCTGTTGAGATTCCCTCTAGCGGCCAATCAAATGGATGAGTTGAGAGTCCTCATTCAAAGTTTGATTGGTTTCGCTGAGGCAAGGGGATCGCAACAGGCAGGCCCACTACGACATCCGCAGGCAGCAACAATGGACCGAGTCGCTGGCCGTGCTGAAAGGGCCACTCCTACGATGCATTCTCCTCCATGGAAGCTAGCACAGAGCCTGCAACCAGAGTCGGCGACCAAGAACCCAACGAGGTGTCAGTGGCTTCATATGATCCTCGAGCCTGTCAAGATCAACGGCAGGTCTTGGAAGACAAGCAGAGGGAAGAGCACGCATCACCATTGAAGGGCGCCGTGAAACCCACCGCGAGTATAAAAGACGCAATGGCCCCAACTTCGATGAACCCGCGCCCAGCAAAGGCAAATACCTGCCTTTCGAAGTTGGGTGCCCTGCCTTCACTCGCGAGCTGCGGCAAGTCAGTTGGCCATCTGCCCATATGTTTAAGCTAGAGATACCAGAAAAATATGATGGGAGACTATACCCAGCAGAGTTCTTGAGCATCTACACCATCAGCGTTCAAGCTGCTGGAGGAAGAGACGAAAAGGTATTCGCCAACTACTTCCCTTTGGCACTCAAGCTGAACGTGAGCTTGTGGCTGATGCACTTGCCGAAGAACACCATCCTTCACGGGAGGCCATCAAGAACCATGGGGGCCTAGAGATTTGCAGCTCCTTCCACAGAAGGAAGGGGAGTGTCGGATTTCGGGTTCCGGTAGACCCTTGAGGTTCGAACACTGGGGTGCGCACGAAGATCTCTCCCCTACCAGCTCACGTCTCGAAGTCTCGCAAAGATCTAGGCAAGAAAGATGAGCACACAGAGGACACGAGATTTATACTGGTTCAGGCCACCATTGCGGTGTAATACCCTACTCCAGTGTGTGGTGTGGTGGATTGCTTCAGGGGCTGATGATGGAAAGTACAAAGGGAGAACAGCCTCGCGAGGGGCTGTTCTTGAGCCGGTGCGATGAACTGCTTGGGTGAGTTCAGTCGCTTCTCCCTCTCTCTCTGGTCGATCTCCAAATATCTACCTTGTGGTGGCTAGTCCTGTTTATAGAGCGAGGCCCTGGGCCTCTCCCCAAATAATGAGCGGGAAGGGCACCAACAATTGGCCATTCTGAAGGGGAACATCTGGTACACTTATCCTGACTAAAGTTGGTCTTCGGCTGCCAAAGGCTCTGACGGTGACGCCGCCCTAGGCTCCACGATGACCTCCATCCTGCCATTCTGCTGGTCTTGGTCTTGTTGCACTGAAACGGCAACCTTTCCCCGATG
Source organism: Aegilops longissima (assembly GCA_021605205.1). NCBI lineage: Eukaryota > Viridiplantae > Streptophyta > Magnoliopsida > Poales > Poaceae > Aegilops > Aegilops longissima. The sequence goes on from CM038678.1 coordinate 292,231,243, forward strand.
CCTTGGCCTGTGCTTTCCCCCTTAGCACAAAAAGGGAAACAAGGACACTCCACAGACAGGCGCCCGCCTGGCACCCGCCCGGCTCCGATCGTCATGGCTTGCGTCACGGGCCCGTCGGGAGGTGCCCTACCTTGATCTCGCCGCCTCCTCGCGAGCCCGCCTGAGGAGGCTCCTCCTGACTAAGCTCCCTATTGTCTTCCCCGCGAGGCTTGGCCCCTCGCGAGGGTCTTGAGCTTGAGCTGATGAAGCTGGGCTGCATTGGGCCCCCACTTGAGCTGCGCCGCAGTCGGCAGGCAGGCAAGTCTGCGGACCCCCGTTCCCAGAACGCCGACAGTAGCCCCTGGGCCGAAGGTGCGCCCGGACCTGGCTTAGCAGAGAAGCGAAGGGGCAAGTGCGAAGTGCCGCGGGCCCCAATAGCCTGCGGCCTTGAGCACCGCGTGGTGGTTGATTGGATGTGGGCGTCTCCGCTTCCCCAGGATGCGAACGTGCACGATGTGTTTCATGTGTCACAGCTTCGCAAGTGCTTCAAGACTCCTGAGCGCACTATCAACTTCGAAGAAATTGATCTCCAAGAAGATCTCTCTTATCGTGAGCACCCCGTTGCTATTCTTGAAGAAATCGAGCGCAAGACTCGCAACAAGTCAATCAAATTCCTGAAAGTAAAGTGGTCACACCATTCCGACCGAGAAGCCACCTGGGAGCGCGAGGATCACCTCCGTTCTGAATATCCGGAGTTCTTTCAGTCCTAGATCTCGGGACGAGATCCTCTTGTAGTGGTGGAGTGTTGTAACGCCCCGGATGTAACTTTCCATATTTGTAACTCCAACTCTTGCCATTTTCGGCATTGTGATATGATATTCCCTCCGTGGTTGGGTTTTTTTCTTCTTTTTGCATTTTGTCCATGTTACGCATTTCATATCATGTCATCATGTGCATCTCATTTGCATACGTGTTCGTCTCATGATTCCGAGCATTTTTCCCGTTGTCCGTTTTGCAATCCGGCACTCCTATGTCCCCCGGCGTCCCCTTTTACATTTTCCGTGAGCGGGTACTAAACTTTCTCGGAATGGACCGAGGTTTGTCAAGTGGCCTTGGTATACCACCGGTAGACCACCGGTCAAGTTTCGGGTCATTTGGAGCTCGTTTGGTACTCCAACGGTTAACCGCACCCTCGCAAAGGCCTCTTTTAAGTTGCAGCCCAACACCCCTTCAAAACAGCCCAATAACCCATCTAAGTCACTTCCATGTCCATCGCCGTTCAATCACGATCATGTGGGCGAAAACCGCACCACATTTGGACTCTCCTAGCTCCCTCTATGCCTATATATACACCCCCATTCCAAATTCGCGGATCCTCTCCCCCCTAACCCTAGCAAATCCCAGATCCGCCGCTTGTTGGGCGTGAACCGGAGCGGGCGGACAACGTCCGCCGCCGCCCGCGCCTCTCGAGCGCCACGTGTGCCCCGGTCCCCGATTCGCGCCCGCAGCGCGCGGCCCAGCCGGGCCCAAAGGGCCCTCCCGCCCAAGTCGACGCCCGCAGCCGCGCCCGCCGCCCGCTCCCGACCGGCCGACCGCGCCGCCCAGCGCCGCGGCTGGGCCCGCCGCCGCATGGTCGCCGCGCCGATCGCCGCGCCCGACCGGCCGCCGCCCGTCGCCGCCCGTCGCCGCCGGCGCGCCCGCCCGCCGCCCGCCGCCGTCGCCTCCTCCTCCGGCTGGCCCGCCCGCCTCGTCCCGTCTCCGGCGAGCCGCCGCCGCCGGCCTCGATCCGCGCGCCCACCGGATCTGAGATCCAAGGCGGTTGACTTCTTCTCCCCCCCGAATTCATCTAAGTCATTTTCGGTGATTATTTGTTGCATTTTCGTTGTGCCATAACTTTGCACCCGTAGCTCCGTTTCGTGCGTGTAATATGTCAAAATGTTCGCCTCGAAGAGTAGATCATTTCATCGCATTGCATCATTTTCATTGGCGCTCATATTGATGCCCGAAATGCTGTTAGAAGAGGGCTATGTGATGTTAGTTTCTGTTTTCTTAACAGAACATGCACTTTTGTCATTTTTGCCATGATTGATGTGTGCATCCTATGATCTTGAGTCCTACATGTGTTTTGTAATATGCCATGCCATCTTTCCAGGGGTGTATGCCATGTATTTTTGTGATCTCTGTGGTGACTATCACAAGCATGCAAAATAGGCTTCATGATGTTGCTGATTTCACCCCCCGTTTTGCTGATATTTTTTATGCCATGTTAACTTGATGCTACCGAGAGATCCATGCATATTTTGAGATACTTCAGTAAGGATGTTTTGAACATATGGTTGTGCTCTATCCGTCCAGGCCCTTGTTTGCAATTATGGAGTGCCATAGCTTGAGTCAATCGAGCTCTACTTTTGCTATAAAATGTTTCCAGGCAGATTGTTTACATGTTATTCAATTTTGCCAAGGTTGTTGTAGTTGATCCGTGTATGCTATGAAGTTGTTCTTGCCATGTATATCTTCTATGCCATGTCTTCTTGATGTATGTATGCTTAGTTTATCATGTAATGCTCTGTAGTGAGTGCTTTGAGCTCTTAAACATGCCTACTGGTTATCTGTTTTTGTCATGCCCTGTTGTTGAATCATAAGCTAAACTTGCTATATTGACATGGGTGTTACTATATTTTTCGATCCTTTTGGCTCATGGTCAGTAAGGGACTTTTGTTCTATGCTTTGAGTAGATTCATGCCATGCCTTGTTTTGCTATTATAAGTTCCTGTAGCATGTAGTTTGCTTGCTCGAACATTGCTTCCGATCTGTTCTGCCATGTTGATAATTTCACCAAGTCTGTGAAGCTGATATGTTTTGCATTTTTGCCATGCTTGTTTGGACCTGTTATGTTGTGATTTAGCCATAGCTCAGTGTTCATCTTATGTCAAGCATCTTGAGTAGATCACTGCCATATGTCTTTCTGGTACGTTTGGGTGCAGTAGCTTAATTTCTTGTTGCTTGCTAAATGGTATCATGATGTTAATGGCAGATTTGTGCCATTTTTTTTCGCTTGTCATTTGCAAACCGTGCATCCGATTCCGGTGATCTTTATATCAATTTCAATCGAAATCATCTCATCTTTCCAGCGGCATACTTGGTTTGCCAAGTTGATGCCTGGTTCATCATTTTCCTTCCGGCGCGATACGCATTGCATATCACATCTCGCATATCATGTCATGTTTTGCATCATGTTGCTTGTGCATTGCACCGTGATTTATTGTGGTTCCTTTGTTTGTGTTCTTGCTTTGGGTAGAGCCGGGAGACGAGTTCGTGAACGAGGAACCTGTTGAGAATGCTTACGAGGATCAAGCTTTCGACAACTCTGAGAAATTTGCAGGCAAGATGACCATACCCTCGAAATCACTTCTATCTTTGCTATGCTAGATGCTCGCTCTTTTGCTATGCCTATGCTACGATGCCTATCACGTGCTTATCATGCCACCCATATTGCCATGTCAGCCCCTAACCATCCTTTCCTAGCAAACCGTTGATTGGCTATGTTACCGCTTTGCTCAGCCCCTCTTATAGCGTTGCTAGTTGCAGGTGAAGTTGAAGTTTATTCCTTTTTGGAACATGGAGATGTTGTTCCTTGTTGGAACATGTTTACTTGTTGGGGATATCACAATATATCTGTTATAATTAATGCATCTATATACTTGGTAAAGGGTGGAAGACTCGGCCTTATGCCCGGTGTTTTGTTCCTCTTGCCGCCTAGTTTCCGTCATACCGGTGTTATGTTCCTTGATTTCGCGTTCCTTACGGTTGGGTGATTTATGGGACCCCTTGACAGTTCGCTTTGAATAAGACTCCTCCAGAAGGACCAACTTTGGTTTTACCATTTGCCACCTAAGCCTTTTTCCCGGGTTTCGCGAGCCGAGGGTCATCTTTATTTTAACCCCGGACCAGTGCTCCTTGAGTGCTGGCCCGAACTGAGCTACTTGGGGCCACCACGGGAAACTTCGATGCTTGGTTTTACTCGTAGCTAGTCTCATCCGGATGTGCCACGAGAACGAGATATGTGCAGCTCCTATCGGGATTTGTCGGCACAATCGGGCGGCTTTGCTGGTCTTGTTTTATTGTGTCGAAATGTCTTGTAGTCCGGGATTCGAGATTGATCGGGTCATCCGGTAGAAGGAATATCCTTCATTGATCGTGAGAGCTTATAATGGGCTAAGTTGGGACACCCTGCAGGTATTATCTTTCAAAGCCGTGCCCATGGTTATGAGGCAGATGGGAATTTGTTAATGTCCGGTTGTAGAAAACCCGAAGTTGACCTTAATTAAAATACACAACAACGCGTGTGTAACCGTGATGGTCTCTTCTCGACGGAGTCCGGAAGTGAACACGGTGTTGGAGTAATGTTTGGCGTAAGTAGTTCAGGATCACTTCTTGATCGCTACTAGCTTCACGACCGTGTTTTGCATCTCTTCTCGCTCTCTTTGCGAATGTAGCCACCATATATGCTAGTCGCTTGCAGCAGCTCCACCTCAAAACTCTGTCCTTCCTATAAGCTTAAATAGTCTTGATCTCGGGTGTGAGATTGCTGAGTCCCGTGACTCACAGATTCTACCAAAACAGTTGCAGGTGCCGACGATGCGGTCAGGTGACGCAACCGAGCTCAAGTGGGAGTTCGATGAGGAACGTGGTCGTTACTATGTGTCTTTTCCGATGATCAGTAGTGGAGCCAGTTGGGACGATCGGGATCTGTGTAGCATTTGGGGTATCTTCTTTTATTTTGGTTCCGTAGTCGGACCTTGAGTGTAATCTGAATGATGGATGTTTATTTATGTATTGTGTGAAGTGGCATTGTAAGCCAACTATGTATCTCTTTCCCTTATGTATTACATGGGTTGTGTGAAGATTACCTCACTTGCGACATTGCTTTCAATGCGGTTATGCCTCTAAGTCGTGCTTCGACACGTGGGAGATATAGCCGCATCGAGGCGCGCTAAGTTGGTATCGAGCCTTCCCGACTTAGGAGCCCCCGCTTGATTGTTTCTTTGGCGTTGTTGAGTCTAGAACAAAAATGTTTTGAGTCTTAGGATTATATATATCGGAGAGTAGGATTCTTTTTACTCCCGGTCCTTAAATCGCTCTGGTGAGGTCTCTGACGAGAAGTTTTGACTCTCCTCTCCTCAAATTTCACTAAATTTTTTTAGGATCCGCTGGTATCTTGGAATCGTTCGATGGTTTTGTGACGAGAACATTGTTCTTGGTGCCTCCTGACATTTAGGGGTTGTGGCAGTGTCTCGGGGAGTTGAGCTCCGAGGAGTTGTCGTCACAATTTTATCGTTGCAGTTCTCGAATACCTGAGATTTGCCGACATCGAAATCTCTTTTGTGTAGTTGTTGGTGAGATAACCCCGATAACCCAGTACTGGGGCGAGCTCGGGAGTATTTCCATGACTTGCATAACGGATGCTTTTCGAAGGTCGAGGTACACGATTTCCGAAGGTTTCTTGGTTATGTGTTGACGGATGGATACAGCTGGATCTAGGTATTGTTAGTTTGGGTGATATATTTTGTGTCCCCTGTATCCCCAACACCAGATTGCATAACCAGAAAGGTTCGGGAGTTTATAGGTGGGATTCAAGTAGCTCCTAGCATTTCTTCCCGCAGATATTTGGTTTGCGATTGGGTAATCCTTACCACTTATTTGTTCCAGTCGTACCTTGTTTATTTTTTTCATCAACCTTAATCAAGTGGCTTCTCACCTTATGGACGTGTGATTAACTTTGGAATTCATTCGTTCATCATTGTTCGAATGTTTTTTTTGTGAAGACTATATGTTGCAATTTCTATCCGTTGATTCAACTTGACTATCTGTCTATCAAGTGCTAACGGATGTCACCCTCTTCAGGATGGCTCCGCCAACGCGTCAGAATCCGGAACGAAATGATGGGAATCAGTCGAACCCTCCACCTCCACCTCTGCCTCCGGAGGCCAGACAAGCTATCATGGCAGCCACCAATGCCAATGCTCAGATGATTTTGCAACTCTTGCAAGAGCGTACCCAAGGGCAAGGCAATCAAGGAAATCAAGTTCAAGGCAACAACCAGCCGCACTTTGCTACTCTCAGTCAATTCCTTGCTAATCAGCCGAAGTCTTTCAGTTTCTGTGTCGAGGCCACAGACGCCGACGATTGGCTTGTGGACATCTGCAAACATTTTGAATGTAGAAATGTCAGACCTGAGGACTTTGTCAAGTTTGCTTCGTTTCAACTCAAGGACCAAGCTGCTGAGTGGTACCAGCAATACAAAGATTCCAGAGGAGGTCGTGTCATTACCTGGGATGAGTTCCGCCGAGATTTTGAGCTCACCACATTCAAAAGTGTTGTTGAGAGCAAGCGTGAGGAGTTCCGCAATCTCAAGCAAGGCAACATGTCGTGTATCAATACAATATCCAGTTCGAAACTTCGCTCGCTTTGCTAAGCAAGACGTCCACGATGAAAAGAGTATGATCTATCATTTCAGAGGTGGTCTCAGAGAAGATCTGCAATTAGCTCTTGTGCTTTTGAGCGTAAAAGTATGATGAATTCTACAACATGGCACTGAAGCAAGAAGCTGCCCAGCTCAAATGTGAGGCTTCTAAGAAGAGAATAAGGGATGCAGTTCAGTCTTCTTCTTCCTCTCAAGTGGCAGCTAAGCAGCAGAAGTTCTACCTTCCTCCTCCTCCGTTCCGTCGGCCTTATCGTGAGAAGAACTCAGGTGGTCGTGGATCTTCCCACCCGCCCAACCCAGGCTATCGTAACAAGTCTAATTCTCAAGCTCCAAGGTCAAATGCTCCTTACCACCGTCCGCTCTCAGAGGTGACTTGCAACAAATGTCAGCAGAAAGGTCACTATGCGAACAAGTGCTTCAACCAAAGGCGCCTTCCGCCTCCTCCTCCTGTGAAATCTTCAAGCAATGCAGTGGTCAAGCATAATCCCAAGTCTGCAAAGGTGAATATGATGAATGCAGCTCAAGCGGAGGAATCTACTGATGTGATAATGGGTAATCCCTCAGTTAATGATATTCCTGCAAAAGTCTTATTTGATACTGGTGCATCGCATTCTTTCATGTCATATCCTTTTGCATCGAAGCACAATTTTGACACAGAGGAATTACCTAAAGCATTGCAAGTTATTTCTCCGGCTAAGCGTTTGAGCTCTAGCATGATGGTTCCAATGTCGGTATCAAGATGGGCGATTATAGATTTTGGCTAAACCAATTGTCCTTGGTGACTCGGATATTGATCTTATTCTTGGGATGGATGGCTTTCTCGGCACAAGGCTCAGCTTGATTGTGCTGCCGGGAAATTCAATTGACACACTCTTCTAATGATGTGATCATCTATGCCTTCGTGATGAAACCATTGGTTGTTTTCTCTCAATGAGAAGGGCGAATTGGATGCTATCTCTCGATTCCGATCGTTTGTGAGTATCAAGATGTCTTTCGGAAGAGCTTCCAGAATGCCTCCTCACCGCCGCTTGAATTCGTTATCGATCTTGAGCCCGCATCGAACCCGCTTGCAAGCGTCCATACAAGCTTGGACCTAATGAGCTAAAGGAATTGAAGAAGCAGCTCGATGAACAAGAGCGTCTGGTTTGATCGGATCGAGTTCATCTCCTTGGGGTTGTGGTGTTCTTTTGTCCAGAAGAAGGATGGCACGGACCGACTTTGCGTCGATTACCGTCCATTGAATAAGAAGACTATCAAGAACAAGTATCCACTTCCCAACATCAATGAGCTTTTCGAGCAACTCAAAGGTGCTAAAGTGTTCTCCAAGCTTGACCTTCGTATGGGTTATCATCAGATTCGCATTCGTGAACAAGATATTCCCAAGACAGCATTCAGAACAAGCTTTGGTTCTTATGAATATACTGTCATGTCTTTCGGCCTTGTCAATGCTCCTCCAACATTCTCTCGAATGATGAACTTCATTTTCAACCCCTACACCAATGAATTCGTCTTGGTCTATCTTGATGATATTTTGGTCTTCTCCAAGAATAAGAAGGATCATGCCAAACATTAGCGATTGGTGCTAGACAAGCTCAGAGAGTATCAATTCTATGCGAAGTTTTCCAAATGTGAATTTTGGCTTGATGAAGTGCTTTATCTTGGTCACATCATCTCCGCCAAGGGCATCTTTGTTAATCCCGAGAAGGTGTGCGCAATTGTGAATTGGGAACCTCCTCGAATGTCAAGCAACTCGCAGTTTTCTTGGTCTTGCAAGCTATTGCGAAGATTCGTTGAGAACTTCTCCAAGATTGCAAAGCCTCTTTCCAACCTCCTCCGTAAGCATGTGAAGTATGTCCGGTCTCCCGAGTGTGACGTTGCTTTCAATACTCTCAAAGAGAAACTCGTCATAGCTCCTGTCTTGACTCCTCCTGATGAATCCAAGCCATTCGAAGTTTTCTGTGATGCTTCTCTTCAAGGTCTCGATGCTGTGTTAATGCAAGAGAAGAGGGTTGTGGCCTATACCTCTCGTCAACTGAAGCCCAACGAAAATAACTACCCCACTCACGATCTTGAGTTGGCGGCAGTTGTCCATACATTGATAACATGGAGACATCTCTTGTTGGGAAGGAAAGTGGACATATTCACCGATCACAAGAGCCTCAAGTATATCTTCACTCAACCCAACCTCAACCTCAGGAAGACTCGATGGGTCGAAATGATTCAAGAGTACAACCCAAGTATTCAATATACTCCGGGCAAGGCCAATGTGATTGCAGATGCTTTGAGCAGGAAGGCTTACTGCAACAGTCTAATCCTCAAGCCCTTCCAGCCGGATCTCTGTGAAGCTTTCCGCAAGCTGAATCTTCAAGTTGTTCCTCAAGGCTTTCTTGCCAACCTCAAAGTCTCTCCTACTTTGGAAGATCAGATTCGTGAGGCTCAACTTCTGGATACCATGGTGAAAAAGGTGAAACGTGGTATCGACAAGGGCATTTCCAAGTACAAGTGCTTCCACGTTGATGACAAAGATACTCTTTTCTTCGAGGACCGGATTGTGGTTCCTAAGGGTGATCTACGTAAAGTCATTATGAACGAGGCACACAATTCGCTCCTATCCATTCATCCTGGAAGTACGAAGATGTACCATGACCTCAAGCAGTCATATTGGTGGACTCGAATGAAGCGAGAAATTGCTCAATTTGTGAATGAGTGTGATGTCTGCAGAAGAGTGAAAGAAGAACACCAAAGACCAGCTGGTCTCCTCCAACCTCTTGCTATTCCAGAATGGAAGTTTGATCATATCGAGATGGACTTCCTGACTGGTTTTCCAAAGTCCAAGCGTGGAAATGATGCTATCTTCGTTTTCATTGACAAGCTTACTAAAGTGGCTCATTTTCTTCCAATCAAAGAATCTATCACAGCAGCTCAGTTGGCAGAGCTATACACATCCAGGATTGTCTCCTTGCACGGCATTCCACAATTGATCTCTTCAGACCGTGGCAGCATCTTTACCTCCAAGTTTTGGGATTCCTTTCAGACGGCCATGGGCACCAACATTCGTTTCAGCACAGCTTTCCATCCTCAAACAAGTGGCCAAGTTGAGCGAGTCAATCAAATCCTTGAAGATATGCTCAGGGCTTGTGTCATTTCCTTCGGCATGAAGTGGGAAGATTGTCTTCCATATGCCGAGTTCTCCTACAACAACAGCTTCCAAGCGAGTTCGGGCAAGGCCCCATTCGAAATTCTCTATGGCAGAAAGTGCCGTACTCCTCTCAATTGGTCCGAGACAGGTGAACGCCAACTTCTTGGCAACGACTTGATCACGAAGTCAAGAAATGTGCAAAGTCATTCGTGAGAATCTCAAAGCCGCTAATCGCGCGGAAGAGCTATTATGATGACAAGCACCGTGATGTGGCTTTTGAAATCGGAGACCATGTCTACCTCCGCGTCTCTCAATGAAAGGCACTCGCCGCCCGGTATCAAAGGGAAGCTTGCCCCTAGATACGTGGGTCCTTTCAAGATCATTGGCAAAAGAGGCGATCTCGCCTATCAACTTGAGCTTCCGTCCAACTTCGCGAACGTGCACGATGTGTTTCATGGGTCACAGCTTCGCAAGTGCTTCAAGACTCCTGAGCGCACTATCAACTTCGAAGAAATTGATCTCCAAGAAGATCTCTCTTATCGTGAGCACCCCGTTGCTATTCTTGAAGAAACCGAGCGCAAGACTCGCAACAAGTCAATCAAATTCCTGAAAGTAAAGTGGTCACACCATTCGACCGAGAAGCCACACGGGCGCGAGGATCACCTCCGTTCTGAATATCCGGAGTTCTTTCAGTCCTAGATCTCGGGACGAGATCCTCTTATAGTGGTGGAGTGTTGTAACGCCCCGGATGTAACTTTCCATATTTGTAACTCCAACTCTTGCCATTTTCGGCATTGTGATATGATATTCCTTCCGTAGTTGGGTTCTTTTCTTCTTTTTGCATTTTGTCCATGTCATGCATTTCATATCATGTCATCATGTGCATCTCATTTGCATACGTGTTCGTCTCATGATTCCGAGCATTTTTCCCGTTGTCCGTTTTGCAATCCGGCACTCCTATGTCCCCCGGCGTCCCCTTTTACATTTTCCGTGAGCGGGTACTAAACTTTCTCGGAATGGACCGAGGTTTGTCAAGTGGCCTTGGTATACCACCGTAGACCACCGTCAAGTTTCGGGTCATTTGGAGCTCGTTTGGTACTCCAACGGTTAACCGCACACTCGCAAAGGCCTCTTTTAAGTTGCAGCCCAACACCCCTTCAAAACAGCCCAATAACCCATCTAAGTCACTTCCATGTCCATCGTTCGATCACGATCGTGTGGAAACCGCACCTCATTTGGACTCTCCTAGCTCCTCTATGCCTATATATACACCCCCCATTCCAAATTCGCGGATCCTCTCCCCTAACCCTAGCAAATCCCAGATCCGTCGCGCCGGGACGTGTCCGGAGCGGGCCGACAACGTCCGCCGCCGCCGCGCCTCTCGAGCGCGCCACGGGCCCCGGTCCCGATTCGCCCCGCCTCCCATGCCCGCCCCTTGGCCCAAAGGGCCCTCCCGCCCGAGCCGGCGCCTCAGAGCCGCGCCCGCCGCCCGCTCCCGACCGGCCCGACCCGCCGCCAGCGCCCGGCCGCCGCCTTGCTGGTCGCCGCGCCCGACCGGCCGCCGCCCGCCCGCCGCCCGGCCGCCGTCGCCTCCTCCTCCGCCGCGTCGCCTCCTCCTCCGGCCGGCCCGCCCCTGCCTCGTCCCGTCTCCGGCGAGCCGCCAGCCGCCCGGCCTCGATCCACGCCCACCGGATCTGAGATCCAAGGCGGTTGACTTCTTCTCTCCCCCCCAATTCATCCAAGTCATTTTTCTGTGATTATTTGTTGCATTTTCGTCGTGCCATAACTTTGCACCCGTAGCTCCGTTTCGTGCGTGTAATATGTCAAAATGTTCGCCTCAAAGAGTAGATCATTTCATCTCATTGCATCATTTTCATTTGAGCTCATCTTGATGCCCGAAATGCTGTTAGAAGGGGGCTATGTGATGTTAGTTTCTGTTTCTTAACAGAACATGCACTTTTGTCATTTTTGCCATGATTGATGTGTGCATCCTATGATCTTGAGTCCTACATGTGTTTTGTAATATGCCATGCCATCTTTCCAGGGGTGTATGCCATGTATTTTTGTGATCTCTGTGGTGACTAGCACAAGCATGCAAAATAGGCTTCATGATTTTAATGATTTCGGCCCCTGTTTTGCTGATATTATTTATGCCATGTTAACTTGATGCTACCGAGAGATCCATGCATATTTTGAGATACTTCAGTAAGGATGTTTTGAACATATGGTTATGCTCTATCCATCCAGGCCCTTGTTTGCAATTATGGAGTGCCATAGCTTGAGTCAATCGAGCTCTACTTTTGCTATAAAATGCTTCCTGGCAGATTGTTTACATGTTATTCAATTTTGCCAAGGTTGTTGTAGTTGATCCGTGTATGCTATGAAGTTGTTCTTGCCATGCATATCTTCTATGCCATGTCTTCTTGATGTATGTATGCTTAGTTTATCATGTAATGCTCTGTAGTGAGTGCTTTGAGCTCTTAAACATGCCTACTGGTTATCTGTTTTTGTCATGCCCTGTTGCTGAATCTGTTAACGAAACGTGCTATATTGACATGGGTGTTACTATATTTTCTGATCCTTTTTGGCTCATGGTCAGTAATGGACTTTTGTTCTATGCTTTGAGTTGATTCATGCCATGCCTTGTTTTGCTATTATAAGTTCCTGTAGCATTCAGTTTGCTTGCTCTGAACATTGCTTCCTGATGATGTTCCTGCCATGTTCAGTAATTTCACTAAGTCTGTGAAGCTGATATGTTTTGCATTTTTGCCATGCTTGTTTGGACCTGTTATGTTGTGATTTAGCAGTAGCTCAGTGTTCATCTTTTGTCAAGCATCTTGAGTAGATCACTGCCATATGTCTTTCTGGTACGTTTGGGTGCAGTAGCTTAATTTCTTGTTGCTTGCTAAATGGTATCATGCTGTTAATGGCAGATTTGTGCCATTTTTTTTTCGCTCGTCATTTGCAAACCGTGCATCCGATTCCGGTGATCTTTATATCGATTTCAATCGAAATCATCTCATCTTTCCAGCGGCATACTTGGTTTGCCAAGTTGATGCCTGGTTCATCATTTTCCTTCCGGAGCGCGCATACGCATTGCATATCACATCTCGCATATCATGTCATGTTTTGCATCATGTTGCTTGTGCATTGCACCGTGATTTATTGTGGTTCCTTTGTTTGTGTTCTTGCTTTGGGTAGAGCCGGAGACGAGTTCGTGAACGAGGAACCTGTTGAGAACGCTTACGAGGATCAAGCTTTCGACAACTCGAGAACTTTGCGCAAGATGACCATACCTCGAAATCACTTCTATCTTTGCTATGATAGATGCTCGCTCTTTTGCTATGCCTATGCTAATGCCTATCACTTGCTTATCATGTCACCCATATTGCCATGTCAGCCCTAACCATCCTTTCCTAGCAAACCGCTGATTGGCTATGTTACCGCTTTGCTCAACTCCTCTTATAGCGTTGCTAGTTGCAGGTGAAGTTGAAGTTTGTTCCTTGTTGAACATGGAGATGTTGTTCCTTGTTGGAACATGTTTACTTGTTGGGGATATCACAATATATCTGCTATAATTAATGCATCTATATACTTGGTAAAGGGTGGAAGACTCGGCCTTATGCGGTGTTTTGTTCCACTCTTGCCGCCCTAGTTTCCGTCATACCGGTGTTATGTTCCTTGATTTCGCGTTCTTTACGGTTGGGTGATTTATGGGACCCCTTGACAGTTCGCTTTGAATAAGACTCCTCCAAAGAAGGCCCAACTTTGGTTTTACCATTTACCACCTAAGCCTTTTTCCCCGGTTTTCGCGAGCCCGAGGGTCATCTTTATTTTAACCCCGGACCGGTGCTCCTTTGAGTGCTGGCCCGAACTGAGCTACTCATGGGGCCACCACGGTGAAACTCAAGGCTTGGTTTTACTCGTAGCTAGTCTCATCCGGATGTGCCACGAGAACGAGATATGTGCAGCTCCTATCGGGATTTGTCGGCACAATCGGGCGGCTTTTGCTGGTCTTGTTTTATTGCTGTCGAAATGTCTTGTAGTCCGGGATTCGAGATTGATCGGGTCTTCCCGGTAGAAGGAATATCCTTCGTTGACCGTGAGAGCTTATAATGGGCTAAGTTGGGACACCCTGCAGGTATTATCTTCAAAGCCGTGCCCGCGGTTATGAGGCAGATGGGAATTTGTTAATGTCCGTTGTAGAAAACCCGGTTGACCTTAATTAAAATACACAACAATCAAGGTGTAACCGTGATGGTCTCTTCTCGGCGGAGTCCGGGAAGTGAACACGGTGTTGGAGTAATGTTTGGCGTAAGTAGTTCAGGATCACTTCTTGATCGCTACTAGCTTCACGACCGCGTTTTGCTTCTCTTCTCGCTCTCTTTTGCGAATGTAGCCACCATATATGCTAGTCGCTTGCAGCAGCTCCACCTCAAAACTTTGTCCTTCCTATAAGCTTAAATAGTCTTGATCTCGCGGGTGTGAGATTGCTGAGTCCCCGTGACTCACAGATTCTACCAAGACAGTTGCAGTGTGCCGACGATGCGGGCAGGTGACGAACCGAGCTCAAGTGGGAGTTCGATGAGGAACGTGGTCGTTACTATGTGTCTTTTCCCGATGATCGAGAGTGGAGCCAGCTTGGGACGATCGGGATCATGTAGCATTTGGGGTATCTTCTTTTATTTTGGTTCCGTAGTCGGACCTTGAGTGTAATCTGAATGATGGATGTTTATTTATGTATTGTGTGAAGTGGCGAATGTAAGCCAACTATGTATCTCTTTCCCTTATGTATTACATGGGTTGTGTGAAGATTACCTCACTTGCGACATTGCTTTCTATGCGGTTATGCCTCTAAGTCGTGCTTCGACACGTGGGAGATATAGCCGCATCGAGGGCGTTACACCATCGCTCCGCCTCACGCTGATGGCACCAATCCACCGGTTATCTGCAGAGGAGAAGGGAAAGGCCCCCCGAGAGGGTCCTGACCCGCTTCCGCCGAAGAAGCGGTTAGTCCTCCGCCGCCGAGACGAGTGTGCACAACAAGAGCCATCGTGGCCCTGGTACGAGCGGTCACCGCCGGGGTTCCCGCTGCCCTTGTATGCTCGGATCGGGGGCCCTGAAGAAGAAGGCGCCGAGCGGCACCGCCGGTGCCGCCGCCACCGCCGGCGGGTTACGGCGATACGCGTCGTTCCTCCTGGAGTCCATGCCGAGGGCTCCTCTCGCGAGCTTGTGCTCCACGCCTCCATGGCTCCTCGGTCTTGGGTTCGCCTTCCTCCTTCCTTCGCCTTCGAGATCCTGCCGAGGGGACCCCTTGAGCTCTGCCTGCAGCACGCTGACTGCGGCACCCCCGCGACCGGAGCGGAGGTCGAGGTCGTCGCTCCGGGCGAGGTCTACATGACCCGTGGCTGGGGCGAGATCGCCCGGTCTGCCGGACGAGGGGCGCCCTCGTGATCCACCTAGAATACGATGGCGCCTCCTTGATGTTCTTCAAGGTCTTCGACGCGGATGGACGCCGGCTGGAATGCTGCCCTGAGAAAGGCAGCCGGGGCATCGCATTAGCGAGGACCTGGCACACCAATCGCTCCCCCAGCAACTCCTCCGGCGGCGGCGAAGGTGCTGGAGGACCCAGCAACTCCGCTGAGCTTCATGCGACCCCAGAGACGAGTGACGACAGCTATGAGCCCCCGAGCTCGCGTCGCGCTCGGAGCAGGGCAGGCTCGTCAGGTCATCGACGCCACTGATCTAGACGGGGCTGGCGCTGGTGCCTGACGGCCCACTGTCGATGATGGCGTCTCCCGTGGAGGCATGCATAGCTAGCGCTACTTAGGATTAGCACCTTTTGTTTCTTGCGAGGAACTGAAGTACCACCCCGCGAGGGCATGTAAGGCGCTGGCCACGTCTTTTGTGAATATTATGTCCTCACGACAAATTAACGCGAGATGCTTGTCCTGTCCCGGCTTGGCTCCCCCTTTCTTTCCTCACGAGGGCTTGGTGCTCTACGCTGACAGGTCCCGGTCCCCAGGTAGGCTTCAGCCGTCGCTGGTATGCCAGGTCGCGATGACGTGGTCAAGGCCAGGAGATGAGCGGCCCAAGGTCCAGTAAGAGCCCCTGAGTCGCGATGCTCATGAGGTCCCCTTTAGCGCTCAAGCAGCCTCCGCTGGGCAAGAAAGGCAAGCAGCGTTGCCGTGACATAGCTACAGTAGGCGAGGGTTAAACGCTGAGTCGGATCAGTTTTCGCGTGACTTATCTCGTAGGCTTGGGGTAGTTTCCGTTGAGGTGTCGGGCTTGCGCGACAAGAATCGAGGTGTTGCTGGGTTAGGCCTCGCGAGCTTTTCCCCTCCCCGCTTCCCTTAATGCTCTACGCCCTCGTGTCCCGGCCTCAAGCGAGCTCAGCCGCCATCGGTATGATAGGTCGCGATGCCGTGGGTCAAGGCCGGGGTGAGGGCTGAGAGCCAAGAAGAGCCCATGAGTCGCGATGTTCAGCGCCTTTTAACGTGCAAGCGGTCGTGTCAAGAGGAGGAGAAGAAGGCTCGCGGTGCCACCATCGTTACTCCTGGAGCGGGTCCTACATATCAACCACGTGGGGAAACAAGGTCTGCCGTCACGGTTGTTAGCTAACCATTGGTCGCTCCGAGGGAGTGATTGGGGCACTGAGAGCCTGGTGAGGTGGCGCCTCGCGGGGCTGCCGCGGCCAGAGCTCGGCTACTCAGATTTTTCGGCGTTGCAGGGACGGGCCCGTGCGCAAGTGCCGTGCCAGAGGGAGCGGTTCTAAAGGTAGATGTCAATTGAGCAGGCGGTTAAGTCGAGCAGGTTAAGCATGAAGGAGCTAATCCATTTAGATAGAAGCATGGAAGTAAGCTCCACTAGGTCTGGCCCGAGCAGCCTGGGGATAATGCAGCCCGATGGGCACCCCCAACAAAGCAGATGAAAAAAAACATTAAGCAAAACGGATACATGCCGCAGGGGCGGACCCACGCGACCTGGGAATGATGCGGCCCTGCGGGCGCTCCCAGCTGCAGATAAAACTTAAAAAGATGTCACCTGATACCATTGCAGAGCGAGTGTCGGAGTAGCTGACGACGCGTGGTGAAGAAGCCGCTCCTCATGAGCCTTCAGAGCCCAGAGCCTCGGGAGGCTCTGAGGGTCCGGGCGGCTCCTCGAGGTCCATCTCCATCTCCTCCAGGAAAGCGCGGTGCCTGGGCACCTGAGCTTCCAAGATGCTCCTCACCAGGCGCTGGTGGGCGACTGCCTTGTTCGGCAGGCCGAAGGGCATTCGAACGTAGCTATGAGGTGGGCCCTCACAATGCCCCACGCGTGAAGGCCAGAGGCGCTCCAAGACGCGGCTCGGTTGAGCCCCGGTACGTCGATGCAGACGCGCAGCCCACCATCCTCGCCGGGATGTGGGGTTGCGGCGGGTAGGTGGCGACTGCCACGCATGACTCTTGACTCCTGTAGCTCTTGAATGTTCCTAGTGATGAACTCCTGGTGGTTTTGCCTTCCCTGCCTTATACCTTCCTGAGGAGAACGTGCCTTGAAGCACGCCTCCAAGTGGTGGCCGAGCGCCTCCCTTGTGACCTTGGCGAGGTCGGTTGTCATGCCCAATATGCGACCCTATCCAAAAGGAACTCGACGGTCCCACCAAGGATAGACCCGCATATTGAAACGCTTTTGCAAGGTGGATATCATTACATCAACATTACATAATAGTGGGGATACATACATAAGGCACAAATGCCACAAGAATACATCAACATCATATACAAGGTCAACATCCGACTACGGATGAAACATAAACAGAAACTCAAACGACATCCCACCCTGCTAGCCCAGGCTGCCGACCTGGAACCTATCCCCTGATCGAAGAAGCAGATGAAGAACTCCAAAACAAGCAAGCATCGCTCTCACGTCATGATCATCGCAAACCTGTACCTGCAACTGGTGGTGTAGTAATCTGTGAGCCACGAGGACTCGGCAATCCCTTTACCATGGGTATCAAGACTAGCAAAGCTTACTGGGAAAGGAAGGGGTAAAGTGGTGAGGTTGCAGCAGCGACTAAGCATATATGGTGGCTAACATACGCAAATGAGAGCGAGAAGAGAAACAAAGGAACGGTCGCCAACTAGTAATGATCAAGAAGTGATCCTGAACTCCTACTTACGCCGACATAACCCGAAACCATGTTCTCCTCTCGATCAACCCGAAAAGAGACACTCACGTTACGCACACGGTTGGTGTATTTTAATTGAGATCAACTTCGGTTTTCTACAACCGGACATTAACAAATTCCCATCTGCCACATAACCATGGCACGGCTTTCGAAAGTTCAAACCCTGCAGGTGTCCCAACTTAGCCCATGATAAGCTCTCGCGATCAACGAAGGATATTCTTCTCCCGGAAGACCCGATCAGTCTCGGAATCCGGCTACAAGACATTTCGACAGAATAAAACAAGACCAGCAAGACCTCCCGGCGTGCCGACACCCTGGTAGTAGCCGCGCATATCTCGTCCCAGGCCACGACCGGATGAGCAATCCGTACAACTAAAACCAGCCCTCAAGTTTCCTTGAGGTGGCGCTGCAAAGCACTCTAGTTTGGACCAACACTTAGACAAGCATTGGCCCGGGGGGCTGAATAAAGATGACCATCGGGTTAATTACTCCCAAGGGAAATATAGGTGGTGGTGAGGCAAATGGTAAAACCAATGTTGGGCCTTGCTGGAAAAGTCTTATTCAAAGAGAACTGTCAAGGGGGTCCCACAAATCACCCGACCGCGTTAGGGACGCAAAAATCCGGGAACATAACACCGATATGACGGAAACTAGGGCGGCAAGAGTGGAACAAAACACCAGGCATAAGGTCGAGCCTTCCACCCTTTACCAAGTATATAGATGCATTAATTAAATAAGATATATTGTGATATCCCAACAAGTAAACATGTTCCAACAAGGAACAACATCTCCATGTTCCAACAAGGAACAACCTTCATCTTCACCTGCAACTAACAACGCTATAAGAGGGGCTGAGCAAAGCGGTAACATAGCCAAACAACGGTTTGCTAGGAAGGGTGAAAAAGGTTAGAGGCTGACATGGCAATTTGGGATGGCTTGATAAAAAAGTAATAGGTAGCGCAGCATAGCGATAGAACGAAGCAACTAGCATAGCAATGATAGTAGTGAGATCCAGGGTAGCGGTCATCTTGCCTGAAATCCCGCAAGGAAGAAGAACGAATCCATGAAGAAGATGAACGGATGAAGCCACGAAGACGAACCAAGCGTAGACGAACGAATCCTCACGATCGCAACGAAACGGGAACTATCGAGAAGAAGCACACAACATAGTAAACACACCACACATGAACAAGGCATGATGCACAACAAGCATGATGCATGACAAAGCTACATGAAGCTACTCATGGCGAGGGATGATGCAAACAAGAGCAACATATCAAAGCAAGTTTAAATGAGGCCGGAAACAACATATAACAATTCCGGTAAGTCCTCATATGCAAATTTCTAAATTGGTCCAGATCTGAATAAACCTTATGTTCAAGTTGTTAAACAGCAAGTTAAGATGCACCACGATGATCTACACGAAATTCTAGTCAAGTTACATATAAAGTTCATTAGATTCGGAGCTACGGCCTAGAAGATATGAGCAAAACAAGATAAACATGGCATTGATGCAAAATGCATACAAACATCAAGCAAACACCTCAAAACATGAATGCAACATGATAATATGCCACTACATGCAAAATCAAGCAAGTTTCCTCAAAACGGAGCAACGGTTCAACACATACACACTATACAAGTTATAGTAACAAACTGTCCAAAACAGCAACTAGGCATATTGCAAGCATCAAAACAACATGCTACAGGACCTCAACATAATAACAAAAGGCATGGGCATGATGTACAGGTAAAGCATTACAAAGCATGAACACTGAGCTATCTCCAGAAATCACTAGAACATGCTCAAAAACACATGGCAAGATTGCAAATAATAACAATTTCAGACTTTAGCAGAAATAACATCAGGTTGCAATGTTTAGAGCTATCAAACAACATGTTACAGGAACTTATCATGGCAAACAAAGGCATGGCATGAATCTACTCAAAGCATAGAACAAAAGTTCCTTACTGACCATAAGCCAAAAAGGATCAGAAAATATGATGGCACCCATGTAAACATGGCAAGTTATATTACAGATTTAAACATGGCAGGAACAACGACAAGTAGGCATGTTGGTGAGGTTGAACCACTCACCACAGAGCAATACATGGCATGTCCAGGCAACCAACAGTAAGAAGACATGGCATAGAATCTATACATGGCAAGAACAATATCATAGCATACACGGATCAACTACAACAACCTTGTAGAAAAAGTAGAGCTCGATTGACTCAAGCTATGGTACTCCATAATTGCAAGCAAGGGCATGGATGGATAGAGCAAGACATGCATAACAAAACATCCTTACTAAAGTATCTCAAAATATGCATGGATCTCTCTGTAGCATCAAGTTAACATGGCATCAAAATATCAGCAAAACAGGGCTGAAAACAACAACATCAGGAAGCCTACTTTGCATACTTGTGATAGTCACCACATTGATCACAAAAATACATGGCATACACCCCTGGAAAGATGGCATGGCATATTACAAAACACATGTAGGACTCAAGGTCATAGGATGCACACATCAATCATAGCAAAAATGACAAAAGTGCATGTTCTGTTAATAAACAGAAACTAACATCACATAGCACTCTTCTAACAGAATTTCGGGCATCAAGATGAGCTCAAATGAAAATGATGCAATGAGATGAAATGATCTACTCTTCGAGACGAACATGTTGACATATTACACGCATGAAACGGAGCAACGATGACAGAGTTATGGCATGATGAAAAATGCATAAAAATATCACAGATTCGGGACTTTGCAGTTTTTCGAAAAAAAAACAGGGTAAGCGCTAAATAGCTAAACTGCGACCGGGGCGGGATTTGATGGGCTCTCACCATTGGGCTCGGCCCAAGTCGAGGGAGAGCGCCGGCTGGGCCTGGAGGCCGACGCGCTGGGCCGGGGAGATGGGCCAGCAAGGGGGGCGCGCCCACGGGCGGCTGAGGCGTCGTCCTCCGTGTTCTCGCCCGAGCAGGAGGCCATGACGCTGGCGGGCGTGGCCCTCCGACGAGGGGAGGCCAGAGAGGGAGGCCGGAGAGGCGCTGAACTGGGACGGGACGGCGGGATCGACGGGTCCGGCGGCAGCTTGCCGGATCGGGCGCGTGGCAGCGGAGCTCGGGAGGCGCGGAGGAGGCGGCCCGGGCGCTGGTGGCGGCGGCGCCCGGCGGCGCGTGGCGACGGCCGGCGAGAGGCCTCGTGGCCGGGCGCGCCGGCCCGGAGGGCCTCGCTGGCTCGCGGGCTGGCGGCGGCCGGAGACGGCGGCGCCCACGTGGCAGCAGGTATTGGCATGGCGGCAGCGGCGGACGCGTCTCGGCGCGGGCGGACGCGCGTCGCAAGGGGCGCGAGGGGAAAATTAGGTTTCGGGGTGGAATGATCCGCGAATTTCGGGGAGGCACATATTTATAGGTAGAGGGAGCTAGGAGAGTCCAAATGAGGTGCGGTTTTGCCACGCGATCGTGATCGAACGATCGAGAGCATGGAGAGGAGTTAGGTGGGTTTTGGGCCACTTAGAAAGGGTGTTGGGCTGCAAGGAGAAAGAGGCTTTCTTGTCACCCGTTAACTGCTGAGTACCAAACGACCTCCAAATGATCCGAAACTTGACAGCGGTTCACCGGTGCTATACCAAGGCCGCTTGACAAACCTCGGTCCATTCCGAGACCGTTTAACATCCGCACACGAGAAGAGGTAAAAGGGGGCGCCGGGAGACATAGGAGTGCCGGATTGCAAAACGGACAACGGGGAAAATGCTCGGATGCATGAGACGAACACGTATGCAAATGCAATGCACATGATGACATGATAAAAAATGCAGATGATGACGTGTCAAAGTGCAACACGCAAACAGATGACATGGCAAAGACAGCGAATAACTGGCAGACACCTGGCGCATCGAATCCGGGGCATTACAACACTCCTCCACTAACAAGAGATCTCGTCCCGAGATCTTAGGACCGAGACGGAAGGAAAAAGGAATGAGGTGAAACAAGAACTCAAGAGAAGAAGCAAAGAATCGAGAGCACTCGAGAAAAAGAGAGGAACGACGAGAATGACGAGAATCGAAAACTCACGGAATCAGGTAGACTATGAGAGCACTCGTTCTAACCGGAGTGGTTAGAATGAGAAAATAAACGAATAAGACTGAAAGGACTTAGGCAGCCCTCCGGCTGAAAATGGAAGGATTAGAACATGAGCTTCAGAAGATGGAATGACACTTGACGAGATAAACAACACGATGCCTCCGGAAAAAATTGAAAGAGGATTGAATGAAAAGAATTTAGAATGATTGAATGGAGTTGTTGAGAAAATCGACAACGAAAGAAAAAGCTTGTTGTGGACTTATGGAAAACATCTCAAAATTATGAGGTGATAACCGACCACAAGCGAAAAGATTGAATAGCTGAGAAGAACGAAGAGATGCAAAACTCCACTTCAAAAGAATACGGAGAATTAATAGCACTTCGAGATGCAAGAAGAAAAGGTACTTGAATTCCACCAAAATATTGATGAAACTCTTGAAGAAAGAATTAAATCATGAAGATCCACCATGAAGAACTCCGGTAACAAAAGGATGACGAGATAAAATGAAGGAAGAAAGAATAAGATGAGCCTTGCGGTGATTCGGATGGAGGTTCCGACGAGATGTCCAAGGAAAATTTAAACTCCGGAAAAGAAAAGATGAAAAGACTTGGAACTAGAATTAATTCATCAACAACACACTCCGAAGAAAAAGATTGTTCACTTGGATGAAATAAGAATAAGATTTATTGTATGCTTATCCTTCATCAAATTAAATTGATGACAAACAATGGATTTTGCAAACTACTTATTCTTCTTGAAAAAGAATTGAGAAGTGACATAACGCAAACTTGAGAAGGTCTTCATGAATCACCGGTGGGATTGGAAAGAACGAATGAATTAAAATGATAACCAAGGAAAATGAGTCTTGAACGAACCACCGTAAGAATTCGAAATGACTGATGAAAAAGAAATAAACACCGGGAAGAATTAGAGAAGCACGGGGATACTTGAGGGAATCAAAATGCAAGAGAACAAAGAGATCGCGAACTGATAGAAGAATAACTTGAACGAAGCACCGGGATAAATAGAGAACGATAACTGGAATGATGAGGGCGAAGAATTCTTCTGGAACGATGGCCTCCGATGAAAAGAATTGGGAAAAGAACTTCTGGCATACTCCGGATGGGTAAGAAAAGAATCTCTGACAAACGGAATAATTCGAGAGGATAGCATGAAGCTAGAACCACGAATCTTCGGGAGAACGGGCAAGATTTAGAGGAAAACTCTTCTTCGATCTTCAAAGCTGAGAAAGACGACGAGAAACTCCACTGAAATTGTTTTCAAACCCCGGAATAATGAAAAGGAGGAAAGGTAGAACCCGAGATGAAAAGAATTTGAAAGCGATATTGGAGATGGCATCTGACTGATGAAATTCATTCTTACGTCAGACTTGAAAAGAATTTAGGATAACTCCGGTAATTAGAAGAGTCGTAAGATCCTCGAAAAGACCTGTGGGTTAGGGCCCACTAAAAGATAACACCGCTGAAAAGGATGTTGAATGATAGATGATGCACCGAAGAACTGAAATATTTGAATGAGGTGATAACCTCGAATTAATTCGAACACAGACGAATCTCCTGAGATGACTTGAGCACTACGGAAGGGTAAACTGGCGAGAGGCGAACGAGCAAAGGGAAATATTTGAGCCGAGGAAAGAATATGATCAACACCGAGAAACTTGACTTGAGTGCACCGGAAAAAGGAAGGGATGAAGAATGAAGAACGAGACGAGAATACACCGGTTGAAACAATTGAGGGAAGACTCCACACGAATGAAATTGATGGTCGGAAAAAACTCGAACTCCGGGAATAAGAGGGTGGGAGGGCGGAAAACAAAGGCAACTTGGAAGGGGAAACCGACGAATATCTTGAAGAGAAAAAACACCGATTGAAATCATTGAGGAAAGAAAAGAAAGACTTCACACAAGTAGGATGGATACTCAATAGCGGACTACGGTTCCGAGAGGAAGAAGGGAGGGTGGGTGGGAAAAACAAGGACAACTTCAGACAAGGAAAAAACAACGACGTCGGAGGAAGAACTGAGGATTGAACTTGGCAAAGATGAAGACGGCTCGAGTCAACTTGACGAGAAATGCACCGGACAAAAGAGGATGGACAACTCACGAAACTAACCACGTGATCCTAAAGAAAAATTTGAAGGGGAAGAGAAGTAATTCAAAACACCTACGTCAAGATTCCTGACCAGAGCGACGAAGGGGCAGAGGAGTAAAAAGAATTCCTACTCCGATATAACTAGACCAAAATAGTTTATTCTAGACTCAACAACGCCAAACTACACGATCAAACAAGGGGGCTCTTAGGGTCGGTCGAGGCTCGATACCAACTTGTCACGCCTAATATGCGACCCTATCCAAAAGGAACTCGACGGTCCCACCAAGGATAGACCAAGATATTGAAACACTTTTGCAAGGTGGATATCATTACATCAACATTACATAATAGTGGGGATACATACATAAGGCACAAATGCCACAAGAATACATCAACATCATATACAGGTCAACATCCGACTACGGATGAAACATAAACAGAAACTCAAACGACATCCACCCTGCTAGCCCAGGCTGCCGACCGAACCTATCCCCGATCAAGAAGCGATGAAGAACTCCAAAACAAGCAAGCATCGCTCTCACGCCATGATCATCGCAAACCTGTACCTGCAATCGGTGGTGTAGTAATCTGTGAGCCACGAGGACTCAGCAATCCCTTTACCATGGGTATCAAGACTAGCAAAGCTTAATGGGAAAGGAAGGGGTAAAGTGGTGAGGTTGCAGCAGCGACTAAGCATATATGGTGGCTAACATACGCAAATGAGAGCGAGAAGAGAAACAAAGAAACGGTCGCCAACTAGTAATGATCAAGAAGTGATCCTGAACTCCTACTTACGTCAAACATAACCCAGAAACCGTGTTCTCCTCTCGATCAACCCCGAAAAGAGACACTCACGGTTACGCACACGGTTGGTGTATTTTAATTGAGATCAACTTCGGTTTTCTACAACCGACATTAACAAATTCCCATCTGCCACATAACCGCTGGCACGGCTTTCGAAAGTTCAAACCCCAGGGGTGTCCCAACTTAGCCCATGATAAGCTCTCGCGATCAACTAAGGATATTCTTCTCCCCGGAAGACCCGATCAGTCTCGAATCCGGCTACAAGACATTTCGACAGATTTAAAACAAGACCAGCAAGACCTCCCGGCGTGCCGACACCCCGGTAGTAGCCACAGATCTCGCCCCTGTGCCACGACCGGATGAGCAGTCCGCATAACTAAAACCAGCCTCAAGTTTCTTTGAGGTGGCGCGCAAAGCACTCTAGTTTGGACCAACACTTAGACAAGCATTGGCCCGGGGGGCTGAATAAAGATGACCCTTGGGTTAATTACTCCCAAGGGAAATATAGGTGGTGGTGAGGCAAATGGTAAAACCAATGTTGGGCCTTGCTGGAAAAGTCTTATTCAAAGCGAACTGTCAAGGGGGTCCCATAAATCACCCGACCGCGTTAGGGACGCAAAAATCCGGGAACATAACACCGATATGATGGAAACTAGGGCGGCAAGAGTGGAACAAAACACCAGGCATAAGGCCGAGCCTTCCACCCTTTACCAAGTATATAGATGCATTAATTAAATAATATATATTGTGATATCCCAACAAGTAAACATGTTCCAACAAGGAACAACATCTCCATGTTCCAACAAGGAACAACCTTCATCTTCACCTGCAACTAACAACGCTATAAGAGGGGCTGAGCAAAGCGGTAACATAGCCAAACAACGGTTTGCTAGGAAGGGTGAAAAAGGTTAGAGGCTGACATGGCAATTTGGGATGGCTTGATAAACAAGTAATAGGTAGCGCAGCATAGCGATAGAACGAAGCAACTAGCATAGCAATGATAGTAGTGAGATCCAGTAGAAGGTCATCTTGCCTGAAATCCCGCAAGGAAGAAGAACGAATCCATGAAGAAGATGAACGGATGAAGCCACGAAGACGAACCAAGCGTAGACGAACGAATCCTCACGATCGCAACGAAACGGGAACTATCGAGAAGAAGCACACAACATAGTAAACACACCACACATGAACAAGGCATGATGCACAACAAGCATGATGCATGACAAAGCTACATGAAGCTACTCATGGCAAGGATGATGCAAACAAGAGCAACATATCAAAGCAAGTTTAAATGAGGCCGGAAACAACATATAACAATTCCGGTAAGTCCTCATATGCAAATTTCGAAATTGGTCCAGATCTGAATAAACCTTATGTTCAAGTTGTTAAACAGCAAGTTGAGATGCACCACGATGATCTACACGAAATTCTAGTCAAGTTACATATAAAGTTCATTAGATTCGGAGCTACGGCCTAGAAGATATGAGCAAAACAAGATAAACATGGCATTGATGCAAAATGCATACAAACATCAAGCAAACACCTCAAAACATGAATGCAACATGATTATATGCAACTACATGCAAAATCAAGCAAGTTTCATATAGAGCACACTCAAAACGGAGCAACGGTTCAACACATACACACTATACAAGTTATAGTAACAAACTGTCCAAAACAGCAACTAGGCATATTGCAAGCATCAAAACAACATGCTACAGGACCTCAACATAATAACAAAAGGCATGGGCATGATATACAGGTAAAGCATTACAAAACATGAACACTGAGCTATCTCCAGAAATTACTAGAACATGCTCAAAAACACATGGCAAGATTGCAAATAATAACAGTTTCAGACTTTAGCAGAAATAACATCAGGTTGCAATGTTTAGAGCTATCAAACAACATGTTACAGGAACTTATCATGGCAAACAAAGGCATGGCATGAATCTACTCAAAGCATAGAACAAAGTTCCTTACTGACCATAAGCCAAAAAGGATCAGAAAATATGATGGCACCCATGTAAACATGGCAAGTTATATTACAGATTTAAACATGGCAGGAACAACGATAAGTAGGCATGTTGGTGAGCTTGAACCACTCACCACAGAGCAATACATGGCATGTCCAGGCAACCAACAGTAAGAAGACATGGCATAGAATCTATACATGGCAAGAACAACATCATAGCATACACGGATCAACTACAACAACCTTGGCAAAATTGAATAACATGTAAACAATCTGCCAGGAAACATTTTATAGCAAAAGTAGAGCTCGATTGACTCAAGCTATGGTACTCCATAATTGCAAGCAAGGGCATGGATGGATATATCAAGACATGCATAACAAAACATCCTTACTGAAGTATCTCAAAATATGCATGGATCTCTCTGTAGCATCAAGTTAACATGGCATCAAAATATCAGCAAAACAGGGCTGAAAACAACAACATCAGGAAGCCTACTTTGCATACTTGTGCTAGTCACCACATTGATCACAAAAATACATGGCATACACCCCTGGAAAGATGGCATGGCATATTAGAAAACACATGTAGGACTCAAGGTCATAGGATGCACACATCAATCATAGCAAAAATTAGGGTTTCGGGGGTGGAATGATCCGCGAATTTCGGGGGAGGCACATATTTATAGGTAGAGGGAGCTAGGAGAGTCCAAATGAGGTGCGGTTTTCGGCCACGCGATCGTGATCGAACGACCGAGAGCATGGAGAGGAGTTAGGTGGGTTTTGGGCCACTTAGAAAGGGGTGTTGGGCTGCAAGGAGAAAGAGGCTTTTGCGGTTACCCGGTTAACCATTGGAGTACCAAACGACCTCCAAATGATCCGAAACTTGACAGGCGGTCTACCGGTGCTATACCAAGGCCGCTTGACAAACCTCGGTCCATTCCGAGACCTTTTAAAACCCGCACACGAGAAGAGGTAAAAGGGGGCGCCGGGAGACATAGGAGTGCCGGATTGCAAAACGGACAACGGGGAAAATGCTCGGATGCATGAGACGAACACGTATGCAAATGCAATGCACATGATGACATGATAAAAAATGCAGATGATGACATGGCAAAGTGCAACACGCAAACAGATGACATGGCAAAGACAGCGAATAACTGGCAGACACCTGGCGCATCGAATCCGGGGCGTTACATCGGTGGCCCTCCAGGAGAGAGCCCCCAAGCCCTGCCCGAGGAGGGCGTCAGGCGCGCCTTCCTATGCGGAAGAGGGTGGCACCCCTTGAACGGGCGCGGGTCCTGACGTGGCGCCTCCAAAGGAGCCTGCCTCGCGAGCGCTTGGGCCAGGTGAAGCCTTCTTCTTTTTAGGGCCGCCTCAGGGAGCCTACCACTCCTATGATCCGGGTCTTCGATTGCCGCGACCTGGAAGGCATGCTCAAGAGAGCACACTGCGTCCCTCTCCTCGCAAGGCACTGTGATGATTGCACCGCTTCCTGGCATCTTGAGGAGATTGTAGCCATGGTGAGTCACTGCCATGAACATGGCCAAGGCTGGATATCCGAGGATGGCATTGTACGTCAGGCGAATGTGGGCGACGTCGAAGTCAATGAGCTCGGTGCGGTAATTGTTGCGCTGCCCAAAAGTGACGGGAAGACGAACTTGCCCTATTGGAATAGTGGAACCATCAATGACTCCTGAGAAAGGCTTGGTTGGCTGAAGCTGATCGTATGGCACTTGGAGATTGTTTAACGTTTCAACGGACAGGACGTTGAGCTCATTTCCACCGTCGATGAGGGTCCTGGTGACTTGCACATTGCTGATGACTAGGGAACAAAGCATCGGGGGGACCCCGGCCGTTGCCGCACACTTGAGCTGATCCGCTGAGCTGAACGTGATAGCACACGCAGACCGCCTGAGAGGGCGCGTCGGCTCAAGCTTGTGGAGGACCGCATTCACCTCGCGAGCAAACTTCTTGAACATGCGCTGAGAGGCTGGGGCCTGAGCGCCGCCCAGGATGCAAGCGATTGCACGCGGCTCCTGGAAGCCCCCAGCCCCCTTGTCCTGGTGATGGTCTTCATTCCTCCTTGGCGGAGGTGGCAGAGGAGGGAGGCTTGCGTTGCCTTGAGGCTGGTCCTCGCGAGGCTGGTCCTGCCAGCGGTCCTCGCGAGGTCGGTCACGCCACCCTTGGCGAGGGCCTCGGTATTCCCATCGTCCTCCACCTCTTCCTCCTCCTCGACCATAGCCCCGGTCGCTGCGGTCGGGGCGTCAGCCGATACGCCCATCTCGCACGGCCCTGAGCTCCTGACATTCATTGATGTTGTGGATGTGGAGGTCGTGGTACACGCAGTACCGGCTGCCTTTAGATGACTCAGGCTGATCCCTGCCTCGCTTGGTGTTCGGCTCCGCTGCGAGCATAGCAGCCCCCTTGCACTTCACCTCCTTGACCTTGGGCTTCTTCTCTTTTGGGTCGGCAGCCGGGAGCTCGAGGAGGGAGAGGCACCCTTCCTCAGCCCTGGCGCACTTGGTAGCCAGGTTGATCAGCTCCAGCGATGTGCACACGTCTTCATGGATCGCTAGCTCCTCTTTCATCTTGATGTCGCGCACGCCATCGGAGAAGGCTGAGATGATGGCCTCCTCAGTCACCTTGGGGATCTTGAGGCGGGCGTTGTTGAAGCGCTGGATGTACTTCTGCAGGGTCTCTCCCGGCTGTTGCTTGATGCGGCGCAGGTCACTCATGGCCGGGGGCCAGTCGCGAGTCCCTTGGAAGTTGTCGATGAAGCGGTTGCGCATGTCGTCCCAAGAGGAGATCGTGCCTGGAGCCAGGTTCAGGAGCCAGGTACGAGCACCGTCCTTGAGCGCCATGGGAAACCAATTCGCCATGACCTTCTCGTCTCCGTTGGCGGCCTTGATGCCCAACTCGTAGAGCTGGAGGAACTCCGCGGGGTTTGCAGTGCCGTCGTAGCGCGGAGGCAGGTCTGGCTTGAACTTGCCGGGCCATGCGATGCTACGCAGCTCGGAGGTGAAGGCACGACAACCTGTAGTGGCCACCGGAGCTTTCTGCTGGTGCGCGGCTTGCTCCTGGAGATTCCCGCGCGCCGCCGCCTAGAGTAGCGCGGGGTCCTGACGTGGCGGTGCAGGGATGCGGTCATGGCGCACCGTGCTGGGAGCACGCGAGCACCTTCTTGGGGGCGAGGGATCTCTTGGCAGCTTCTTTCTTCTTGCGCAGGTGCGGGACGCGGCGGGTCTTGCCCTGGGACCGCGCGCCTGGGAGCCAGGGCGCCTTCTTGGGGCGGAGGTGGTGGAGGCACCTCCTGCTCCTCACCTCCTGCGTAGGATGGAGGGCGAGGCAGCGAGAGGGACAGCATGGGAGAGCCCCCTGTGGCGCTGACGAGCTCGGTGATGCGGGCGAGCCAGTCCTCGTAGAGGTCATCGACGTGGCGGTAGTACAGGAGCTCACGCGGTAGGAGCAGCGCGGCGTGCGCGTCCGTGGGGGCGCGACGGGCGTCGGACGACGAACCGGCTGGAGTCAGCGACGGGGTGGCGGTGCGCTATCGCGCCGCACCGAAGATGGGATGAGGCCTGCTGCTCGTTCCCCGGGCGGTGGCGGCGTTGGCAGCAAAGCGACGGGAACGATGGGGCGCCCACCGACGGCACCGCTCGGGCGACGCTGGTGGCGAGCAGCCCGACGCCGCGCGAGCTCGGCGAGCATCAACCATGGTCACGGCGGAAGATCACACGCGGCTAGTGGAAGAAAAGATTCCGGCGCACCCCTACCTGGCACGCCAAATGTCGGATTTCGGGTTCCGGCAGACCCTTGATGTTCAAACACTGGGGAGCGCACAAAGATCTCTCCCCTACCAGCTCACGTCTCGAAGTCCCGCAAAGATCTAGGCAAGAAAGATGAGGACACACAGGAGACGAGATTTATACTGGTTTCGTCCACCATTGCGGTGTAATACCCTACTCCAGTGTGTGGTGTGGTGGATTGCCTCAGGGGCTAATGATGGACAGTACAAAGGGAGAACAGCCTCGCGAGGGGCTGTTCTTGAGCTGGTGCGATGAACTGCTTGGTTGAGTTCAGTCGCTTCTCCCTCTCTCTCTGGTCGATCTGCCGATATCTACCTTGTGGTGGCTAGTCCTATTTATAGAGCGAGGCCCTGGGCCTCTCCCCAAATAATGAGCGGGAAGGGCACCAACAATTGGCCATTTTGAAGGGGAACATCTGGTACACTTATCCTGACTAAAGTTGGTCTTCGGCTGCCAAAGGCTCTGACGGTGACGCTGCCCTGGGCTCCATGATGACCGCCATCCTGCCGTTCTGCTGGTCTTGGTCTTGTTGCACCGAAAGGGCAACCTTTGCCCGATGCCTTGGCCTGTGCTTGCCCCCTTAGCACAGAAAGGGAAACAAGGACACTGCGCAGGCCGGCGCCCGCCTGGCACCCGCCTGGCCTCCGATCGTCATGGCTTGCATCACGGGCCCCTTGAGAGGTGCCCTGCCTTGATCTCTCCACCTCCTTGCGAGCCTGCCTGAGGAGGCTGCTCCTGAGGAAGCTCCCTGTTGTCCACCCCGCGAGGCTTGGCCCCTCGCGAGGGTCTTGAGCTTCAGCTGATAAAGCTGGACTGCATTGGGCCCCCACTTGAGCCGCGCCGCAGGCCACAGGCAGGCAAGTCTGGGGACCCCCGTTCCCAGAACGCCGATAGGGAGAGTTTGCGGGAGTACATGCAGATTCAGCCAGGCACACAAGAATATTCCAGACATCCACCCGGCAGCTATGGTTGTCGTGTTCCAGTCCAAAGTACGTAACCGTAGGATACGTTCTAAGATGGACATCCGGTTTCCCAAGTCTGTGAATGAGGTTTACACCTTGGCAGATAAGTGTGCCCGTACAGTGGAGGGGAGGCGGCTCCCCGGTGAAGAAGATGGCGTCGACATTGACTCAGAAGACGACAACGATGCCATCAACTAGAAGAAGAAGAACAAGAAACGCAACAAGAAGCACAAGGAGAAGGAGGTACTGGCTATCGAGGGATCTGCCACTCCAAGTACTGGCAAGAAGGCCAAGACTGAAGCCCCCAGAAGGGAAGTTGCCACATGCACTGACTGCCAAGAAGCTGCGGCGGCCGAGAAGGCTAGGAAGGCTGACGGGTCGTACGGAAGATTCACCGGACCATGGGCCATGATCTCCAAGAGTGTCATCAAGTTGAGCAACTCATCAAGAAGTAGAAAGCCGAGTACGAGAAGTGTGACAAGGAGAGAGACCAAGATGGCGTTGGCAGGAAAGGACGAGCCGGCCAAGGAGGCCAACCCGGCATGGTCCCTCAACATCAAGGGAAACCTTCTAAAGGAAACCTTCTAAAGGCCATGAGAAGAAGGAATGTGATGATGAAAGAGATGAAGGGGAAGAATAGGAAACCAGCGAGCAAGAGTTTCAGAAAGCCACTGAGGCCTTGTGCATTGACGAGGGTGCATCCTTGCACTCCTGTCACCGCTAGCTGAAATAGTGGGCACATGAGGTCAATGTTGTGGGGCCAGCGGCGGATTATTGGAAACCACTCAAATGGTCTCCATGCCCATCATATTTGATGAAGAGGATCAGCCTGACTGCACCACCACGGTAGGGTGCTTTCCATTGTTGGTTTCGCCAACAATCCGCAACCTCAAGGTCACAAAGATGTTGGTTGACAGCGGGCCGGGTTGAGTCTGATTTCTCCAAAAGTAATTAGCAAGCTGCAGATAGTAGATGAAGGGCTTAAGGATACTGGCACCTTTCAAGGGATCAACCCTAGTAGCAGTCGTCCAAAGGGGAAGATCACGCTGCCGGTGACATTTGGAGGAGAATTGAACTACCGGACTGAGAAGATTGTATTCGACGTGGTTGAGCTTCCGTTGTCGTACAATGGAATACTTGGATGAGCTGCCCTGGTGAAGTTCATGGCGGCATCCCACTATGCCTACAACACCTTGAAGATGACAGGACCAATGGGCATCATTTCTATCCCATCAGACAAGAAGGACGCAATTATACGCATGGATAAGATGTACCGGGATGCGATCGTTGCTGAGGCTATGGAAGCCGCAGTCCCCGCCAAGGAAGACAAGCAAGGGAGAAAAGCTAGCAAGGATGCCTGCAAGGAATCTGGGAAGCGCGCCTCTCCTGAGTGCCTGCAGCTGTTGATGACTTGCCAGAGAGTTCCACTAGCAAGAGATCCAAGGTTGTTGTGCCTACTATGAAGAAGGTCCCGACAGGGCTGGTTGGGGCTGATGGTATGTTCACTATCAGCTCCACCCTCGACGACAAATAGGAAGGTGCGCGTGTTGCCTTCCTGCGGCGAATGTCGATGTTTTTTGTTGGCAACCATCTGACATCCCCGGCGTTCCCAGGGAGGTAATCGAGCACCACCCTGATGTCGGCTCCCATGCCTGGCCCGTCAAGCAAAAGGTCAGGAAGCAAGCCTCGGAGCGGCAGCAGTTCATTGCCGAGGAGATCAAGAAACTTGAAGCACCTGGTTTGATCAGAGGAGTATTGCACCCAACATGGTTTTCAAACCAAGTGGTAGTAGGCAAGGAGAATGGGAAGTGGAGGCTTTGCAAGATTTCACAGATCTGAATAAAGCATGCACGAAGGACCCATTCCCGTTGCGGCGCATCGATCAAATAGTGGATTCCACTTCCAGATGTGATCTGCTTTCCTTTTGAATGCCTACTCCGGGTACCACTAGATATTCATGTCCAAGTAAGACGAAGAGAAGACTGTGTTCATAACCCAATATGGCACGTACTGCTTTGTACGGATGCCCTTTGGGTTAAACAGCGCTGGATACACCTTTGCAAGAGTAGTGCAAACAGGGTTTGTGTCTCAGCTGCAAAGGAATATTGAAGCTTACATGGATGACGTAGTGGTCAAGAATAGGGACAGATCAACACTCATTCGGGACTTGGAAGAAACGTTTGCAAACCTGCGCAAGATCAACTTGAAGCTTAACCCAGAGAAGTGTGTGTTTGGCGTTCCCTCCGGCAAGCTACTTGGCTTCTTTGTGTCTCACCGGGGGATAGAAGCCAATCCCGACAAGATCAGAACAGTCGAGCAGATTGAAGCACCCAAGACAGTCAAGGACATGAAGCGTTTGACTCGATGTGTTGCCGCGCTGAGTAGGTTCATCTCCAAGTATGCCGAGCGTGACCTGCCATTCTTCAAAATCTTAAAGAGGGCAGGACCCATGAAGTGGACTCCGGAGGCAGAAGCGGCGCTGCAGGACTTGAAAACTTACCTTTCCTCTGTTCCCACCTTGGTTGCTCCTAAACCACAAGAGTCTTTGCTGCTATATCCGGCGGTAACCAATCAAGTGGTTAGTGCAACACTAGTGGCATAGCGGGAAGTGGAAGAAGGAGCGGTTGCAGCTATTGTCCTCCCCAGAGAAGAAAGTAAACCGATCATGGCAGGATGGAGTGCAAATCCAGAGGAGGAAGAGCAGGGTAGTGAAGGCAATCCCGAGACCACGGCAAAGAAGAAGGTGGTGCAGCAACCATTCTACTTTGCAAGCTCCCGGTTGCAGGGGGCTAGATCAAGGTACTCTGGGGTGCAGAAACTAATCTTCGGCCTCGTCATGGCCTCGAGGAACTGCGCCACTACCTCCAAGCCGATGAGATCATAGTTGTCACCCGTTTCCCTCTACAACGCATATTGTGGAACCCTGAAGCCACCGACAGGATAGTTGAATGGGCACTGGAATTATCAAGCGTTGGACTGAAGTACGGAAGCACCTCAACCATTGAGAGCAAAGCACTGGCGGAGTTTATTGCAGAGTGGACACCTACCCCAGACATAGAGGCACTAGAAACAGTTAACCCTGGCAAGGAAACGCCCCAAGAATGGATCATGTACTTCGATGATGCTTTCTCACTGCAGGGTGCGGGGGCTGGCGTGCTCTTCACCGCACCCACCGGAGAGCACCTGAAGTATGTGGTCCAAATGCACTTTCCCTGGAAGGAGGATCCAAACAACACTGCTGAATATGAAGGACTCCTTCCCAGGCTCAGGATTGTGATAGAATTGGGAGTTAATAAGTTGATCATCCGTGGAGATTCGCAACTTGTGGTGAGACAAGTTAACAAGGATTACCAGAGCCAATTAATGGTAGCATACATTAAAGAGGTGAGGAAGTTGGAGGAGCACTTTGACGGGTTGCAAACGGAGCACGTACCATGTGCGGAAAACAACACTACTAATTACCTGTCGAAGTGTGTCGCACAAAAGCTTGTTGTGGAACCAGGGAGCTTTGTTGTCCATCTGACTCAACCATCGGTATCTCCATTAGCAATGGCCAGGAAAAGGGGGAAGTTGGACTTTGGCAAGCCTTCACCGGCAGAACCTTTATAGGTCCCTGGTAAGAGGGCTTCCAGGAAAACCTCCGCCTCGTCTGGTATGCCGCACTCTTCCGCAGGACGGCAGATCTTCGTGGTCGAGGCAAGAACTCCCACAAGTGAGGAGGTGTTGTTGGCCCTAGTTATCGAGCCACAAGATCTAACCTGGGCACAGCACATCCTCCACTACCTCCAAACTGGAGAACTTCCCAAAGAGCAAGAAGAAGCCGAAAGAGTAGCCCAGAGGGCCAGCATGTATCAATTTGTCGATGACACATTATACAGATGAAGGCACAATGCTGCAAAATTGAAATGCATTTGCCGAGTAGAGGGAAAGGAACTGTTGGAAGAGATAGACAAAGGCATGTGTGGCTCTCATATTGGATCAAGAGCCTCGATTGGAAAGGCTTTCTAGCAAGGTTTCTACTGGCCCACAGCCTTCCAAGATGCAACCGATCTAGTCACCAGATGTGAAGCCTGCTAGTTCCACTCCAAGAACATCCATCAACCTGCTCAAGCTATCCAGACGATCCCTTTATCATGGTCATTTTCTGTCTGGGGGCTCGACATCTTAGGCCCCTTCCCCCGTGCTACCGGGGGTTCTGAATTCTTGTATGTTGCAGTCGACAAGTTTACAAAGTGGCCAGAAGTGGAGCCCGTGAGAAAGGTGACCGCGCAATCAGCTATCAAGTTCTTGAAGGGATTGGTGTGCTGTTTCGGAGTACCCGCCAGAGTCATTACTGTCAACGGCATCCAATTCACTAGCCGTGCCTTCATGCAATACGTTCAAGCCCTCGGAAGCAAAGTCTCATCCGCCTCTGTTGCCCATCCTAGAAGGAACGGACAAGATGAGAGGGCGAACGCTGAAGTGATACAAGGACTACAGACAGAACATTTGATAGGCTACAAAAGTGTAGCAGACGATGGATCAACGAGCTGCCGGTGCTTCTTTGGTCCCTCCGTATGAGACCAAATCGAGCTACCAGCTAGACTCCCTTCTCCCTAGTCTATGGGGCAGAAGCACTGCTCCCCACGGAACTCATTTATGGGTCACCTAGAGTATTTGCCTATGATGAAGTAGTGCAAGAGCAGCAGTGGTGTGACGACGCCGTGCTCCTTGAGCAGAACTGACTCTGGGCTATTGTACGTGATGCACGATACCAGCAAGCCCTGTGTCGCTGTCACAGCCGCAGGGTCCATGCCCGGATCCTTGAGGAAGGAGACATTGTCCTTAGGCGTGTTCAGTCAGCAAAGGGTTCCAACAAGTTGATGCCAAAGTGGGAAGGCCCTTACCGGGTAGTATGAGTCAACTGACCTGGCGTAGTCCATCTAGAGACCGAAGATGGCATCAAAATGTAAAACTCATGGAATATTGAGCATCTTCGCAAGTTCTACCGTAAGGCGCGGCTGCCGGGCCTTGCCCCGGCATCCACCCGTTTGTACAAGCCTTGCCGATGTTTCGTGTAACCCTTTGTACAAAGCTAGGCGCAGACCCTGAGCGGCAGATAAATAAATAAAGCAATTGCGTCCAAAAAACAAACAAGCATGCATGATTAGCTTAGCATAAGCATTCCATGATGATTTAGATGAGGTCATATGCTGCTATGTTTTCCCCCTGCACTAACTATAGGACCCTTGCCGCGGATCCGATCCTGTGAAGGAGAGACGGAAAGCAAGCTTACATATAGATCCTCTATGAGCCAAACATATAAGTTTTCTTTTTATCCGTACATGTCTTTGTGAGAACAAAACTTGTTCACATAGAAACCTTGTCGCCTTCGAAGCATTTATGCTCCCGTCCTTTGACCCGAATGTTGCTTCGATCAGGAAGGTTGTAGTGGAATTTGATAAGAGAAACATTGACAAAGGGCTGGTTCCCTTCCATGCTCTTAAGCCCGAAAGGCCAGGCCCCGCGGCAATGAAGGAAGGCACCGGCAAGATAGCTTGCCGAGGAAACTCGTCTAGTTAAAAGTATAGAGGTTTCCAACCTCTATATGGATAGGATACATGCACAAGTACCGGGCAAGTCCTGTCTTTTTCATTAACAAGTACAGATATTACAGAGCACAAACATGGATAAAGAGGATTACATATTTGAGACTAAAGTTTGTCAAGAGCCTACATATTTTAGACTAAAAAAGATAAGTGCCCCGTAATCCCTTTCTTGTCCCTCTCCTCCTAGGAACTACTGTGGGAGGTGAAGAGGGCAAAAGGAGCACCTGTGCAGAAGCCTAGCCTGACCCCGTCAGGACCCGTGGGATGGAGCCTGACAAGATCAGGAGTGGCGTGGCCGTGAAAGCCGCAAGCGGATAGAGCGACCATGCGACGCCTTAGCTGCCACCTGGACCGTGGGGTGCGTCTGGTAGAAGGCACCAAGAGAGCCTCCCCCGACAGCCATCCGGAAGAGGCTGGTGATGATGGTGCATGTCGGTGTGAAAAATCAGCCGATCTCGGGTAGGGGGTCCCAAACTGTGTGTCTAAGGATTGAAGGTAACAGGAGACAAAGGGACACAATGTTTACCCAGGTTCGGGCCCTCTTAATGGAGGTAATACCCTACTTCCTACTTGATTGACTTTCATGAGTATAGGGGTTATAGGAGTCGATCTACCTCGAGATCGTGATGGCTAAACCCTAGCTGTCTAGCATATGTAAATTCTGATAGCCTCTACGGACTAAACCCTCCGGTTTATATAGACACTAGAGGGACCTAGGGTTGTACATAGTTGGTTTACAGAGAAAGGAAACTATACATCCATACGTCAATCTTGCCATCCACGCAAAGGAGAGTCCCATCCAGATACGGGCGAAGGCCTTCCATCTTGTATCTTCACGGCCCATCAGTCTAGCCCAGGCTACACAGCCCGGACACCTGAGGACCCCATAATCCAGGACTCCCTCAGTAGCCCCTGAACCAGTCTTTCGATGATGATGTCTTTGGTATGTGGATTGTCTTCAGCATTGCAAGGCGGGTTCCTCCTCCAAATACTCCAAAGCAGTCTTCTGAATAAGATAACTATATCCAGCTCTGTTTAACAGTTACAACCCTCAGCCACAATACTTAATCAAAATAAGGTATGTCCACTGACAGCTTTTTCGGCGAAACGTTACGTCTGGCCTATTAGTATTTCGAACCGTTTTTTGGCCTCTCATTTCGCGTTTTGAGGCGCAGCCTCCATTGGCACATCTTGTCAAAGCAGAGATTGTGTCCCCTTATTGC
Organism: Aegilops longissima; assembly: GCA_021605205.1. Classification (NCBI taxonomy): domain Eukaryota; kingdom Viridiplantae; phylum Streptophyta; class Magnoliopsida; order Poales; family Poaceae; genus Aegilops; species Aegilops longissima. The sequence goes on from CM038678.1 coordinate 292,269,579, forward strand.
GGGATTCTCATGAATACGTGTTTTGGGCGATCCAACCACGCCTTTCGCATGACCCCTTGGGAATAGGTGAGTTTTAAGGCTAGCGGCGCGGGCGCTTGATATTCACGGCCTATATAGGTGGATAGAGATCCCTTTTTTTCACCCCACGCCTTCTTCCTTCCTCAGCTTTCCCATCTTCGAGTTCTAGTGCCCAAGCTGCGATCTTCCCCACCGCCACCAACCTTTCCAACCATGTCCGGATCCGGTTCTCAAGGAAAATGGGTGGCCTCATCCGTGATGGAGAAGGATGTCAAGGAGCTCCGGGAGGCGGGGTACCTGACTACGGATGTCGCGCACAGGATCCCTGCCAAGAAGCAGGTCATCCCCACCAAGGAACCTGGCGAAAGGGTGGTATTGATCCCCCACTTTATCCGCGGACTAGGGTTTCCACTCCACCCCTTTGTCTGCGGCCTCATGGTTTACTATGGGCTAGATTTCCGCGATCTAGCCCCAAATTCCTTCCTCCACATCTCGGCATTCATCGTCGTGTGTGAGGCACTCCTCCGCATTCCCCCACACTTCAGCCTATGGCTCAAGGTCTTTAACTTGAAGCCGAAGGTGGTCGACGGTCAGTAGGCGGACTACATTGGTGCCATGGTGAGCAAGCTCCCCAACACTACTTGGCCCAAAGGGGCCTTTCTGGAGACTGTCAAGATACGGCAGCAGGAGTTGTTCTACATCACCGAACCTCGTGGCGCCAACTGGGTGGGCACTCCTGAGTTTAGATCTGGACCCCCAATGCGGCTCGCGTCATGGATAAACAAGGGTCTGGACTGGGGGTCGACTGACGAAGTGACGATGCTGCAAACACGCATCAAAAATATAATAGACAAGAACACCAGTCTCACTAACGTGATTCAGGAGATGCTTTTCCGCCGGACCCTTCCCTGCCAACGCTGGCCTCTCCACATGTGGGAGTTCAATCCGGAAGGGCCGCGTACCCTGTAGCAATTCTTCGGCACAACGACGAAGAGATCTAGAAGCTGCTCTTCAAGGCCAAGAAGTCATGGCCGCAGACGACCGATGACATTGGCCTCAACAGCGCGCATCCGGCTACCCCGATAAGTGCTTAGTTTCCGAACATAACTTAGTTCACATATCAAAGGGGGTATGCTGAGACTTCCATCCTTTAATCAGGGCTGGACAAAGAAGGCGGAGTGGATCAAGTGTCCGGCTCCGCTGCTCGAGAATCCAGCTGATCCTCTGCTAACGAGGATGCTGGTCCCGGTGCCGCACCAGGCGCCGGAGAAGAAGGCCAAGAAGAAGGGCAAGGAGGCCAAAGGTGGCCTCCGTAGTAAAGGGACTTCGAACGCCGTGTCCGGAGAGACCGAAGCTCCCTCCTCCCATGAGGGAGACGAAGACAAAGAGGAGAGGAGGCCAAAAGCGATTCTCCCTCGAGGGGGAGGAAGAAAAAGAGGGCGTCATCAATAGACACAGAGGCGGAAGCGTCCAAGAGGGAGAAGATATCCCTCCCGGACGGCTCAGATTCTGATGTCGAAGCCATCCCTGAGTGGCGCCCCAGGTCAAAGCCCCTGGCCGCATCGTAAGTATCCAGGGACACTTTACATATATCCGGTCTTTATGATTGTTATTTTAACACATGGTATGGTGTGCTTCAGCTCAGCCCATGATCTCCCCCAACTATCATCATCTTCAGGGTACTTGCTGGAGCCGGGGATGGTGGAGAGCGAAATGCCTCTGCGAGCCTCTTCGCCAACCGCCACGGACGACACCGAAGTGTTGTCCCAGAGGGCCTCCCCGGGCCACGGAGAGGTGCGGGAGGCCGCCAAGATGGCGCCAGAGGGTAATGCCTCAGCTGCCGAGAAAATGGAGGGCACAACCCCCATGGAGACTGATGACGGGGGCCCTGACCAGTTCGGCCCCCAGCGAACACCATTCCGGAGACCCATGTAGCTTCGAAATCGAGAGAGCAACCCCATTCAAAGGAGGGGGAGCGCCCATTCCGACGGCGATCTCCACTAGTCCGGAGGCGCGTACCCTGATGGGTACCCTGATGGGTACGGTGGTTGAGAATGTTCAGTCCGCCAAAAGCGGGCTAAATGAAGCCTTCACCAGCCTATTAAGAGGCTTTGAGGTATGTGATGTAATATTCTTAGCCGCTTTACATATGAAAAAATATGCCTGTGTATAGATAGTAGCCCTTGAGACTCTGTTCGGCTTTTGAAAAAGGCCGAACAGAGGAGCAAGTAATATTCGCAGGAGATAACGTACTTGTCTATTTTGATAGAGGCTTCACTGTTAGAGGCGACCGCCCAGGCCGCCGAAGTATCCGAACTCAAGCGGAAGTTGGAGCTGGCCGATGAGGATCTCGTCCGCATCAACAAGCGGTTTGATAAGGCGCAAGGTATGTTTTGAAAAAATTGCTCCCACACCTGAAGTTATATGCCAATGCATAGTTTTAAGCGCGTGTGTTGCCCAGATCATGATTACAGGTAGTGCGCCCGAGGTCGAGACCTTGAAGAGCGCCCTCGCCCAAGCCAAGGAGTAGGCACGGGTGATCCAAGCGGCCGCTGATAAAGCGGCTACGGATTTGAAGGCCGAGCAGGTCGCTCGCCGCCAATATGAGGAGCGGGTGACTGAGGTGGAGCAAGAGCACAAGGACGCCGCCGGCAAGTGTGAGGCTTTGGAGGAGAAAAATAAGGCCCATTTGGTCGATCTCTCCAAGAGGCCAAGGAAGTGCGGACCGAGTCCCGGGCGGCTCGCGTGGAGATCAAGCAGGCCGAGCAGATAGCGGCTGGTAAGCCCTTTCTTTTGTAGAGTAAATTTGGCATTTAGAAATATGCCTTGCTCACTCGACTATGGAGTTCTCCAGACGCATTTGCGGATCTGGCGAGGAGTGCTGCCGACGCCGCACAGTATTTCCGGGCCCAAGTGGGGAACACGACGGAGAAGCTCTTCTGGTGGCACTACCTAGCGCCAGAGCGGCCAGCGCTGCTGAACAACCAGATGATGCAGCTGGCGGAGCTGAAAAGGATGTCCGGTTTGGCCATGAAGGACATCATAGTCCGGCTGTGGCCAGCCAGACCCATTCCTAGCAGCTACTTCGGCCTAGTCAAGCAGCTCGGCGACACCCTGCCCCGAGTTGAAGCTGTGAAGCGCTCGGCGTGCATAGAGGGTGCGCGGATGGCATTTGCCTGTGTCAAGATGCACTGGGCGAAGATCAAGGTCTCCGTCGTGGCAGCCGAGGGCCCACCTGAAGGCAAGGACCACCGCAAACCAGAGTGATATTTCGAAGACGTCCTAGAGGGTGTCCGTTTAATAGAGGGTCAATGATCGAAGGATATCATGTTTGAATGAATGTATCAAGGCTGCCTAGACGTTGTGTTATGAACCGAAGCTTTGTAATATATTTGTGCCTTTATCTAAAATTATTTTCCTCTTGTTCGGCGGTTTTTATTTCTGAAAGTTGACCAGTCGTCGGCTTCAGCCCCCATGTAGGTACTACGGGGGTGTTCGGAATAGCACATGACCACACTTGACCCAATGTCTTGGTCCGTAAAGGAGGTGCCTGTGCAGCGAACTACGCAATCAGACTATGCGGCTTTATCACTCTCACTTAGCCATAGGAGTTTGACAATAGGACTATGAGCTAGCCCCTGGTGCGTGTCTGGGTATCCAAACTTGGATGCCGTAGGCGTTTGACTGCGTGGAGGCCAGTCCTTCGTACAATACAGAAAAAATTGCAAGAGATTTATTAAGTCACCGGGCTACTGGCGGGGTCCTGGGAACGTGTGAGGGAGTCCTGGATTAGGGGGTCCTCGGACAGCCAGACTATATACTTTAGCCGGACTGTTGGGCTATGAAGATACAATATTGAAGACTTCGTCCCGTGTCCAGATGGGACTCTCCTTGGCGTGGAAGGCAAGCTTGGCAATACGGATATGTAGATATCCTCCCTTGTAACCGACTGTAACCCCTAGCCCCTCCGTGTTTATATAAACCGAGGGTTTAGTCCGTAGGGCAACAACAATCATACCATAGGCTAGCTTCTAGGTTTAGCCTCTACGATCTCGTGGTAGATCAACTCTTGTAATACCTATATCATCAAGATCAATCAAGCAGGAAGTAGGGTATTACCTCCATCGAGAGGGCCCGAACTGTGGTAAACATCGTGTCCCCTGCCTCCTGTTACCATCCGCCTTAGACGCACAGTTCGGGACCCCCTACCCGAGATCCACCGGTTTTGACACCGACATTGGTGCTTTCATTGAGAGTTCCACTGTGCCGACGCCGTCACCACAAGGTTTGATGGCCCTTCGATCATCGGCAACGATGCGATCCAGGGTGAGGTTTTCCTTCCTAGACAAATCTTCGTGTTCGGCGGCTTCGTACGGCGGGCCAACTCGCTTGGCCATCTGGAGCAGATCGAGAGCTACGCCCCTGGCCATCAGGTCAGGTTTGGAAACTTGAACTATACTGCCGACATCTGGAGACTTGATCTTTGATGGATACGAGCCCATGTCAGGGGCGCCGCACAGCCACGACGAGCATGACTTAGCTCTGCCGTCAGACAGTGTTCGGGACATCACACCTACAACCACTCCGGCCCTCAATCCGGAGCAGATCATGCCGTCCGAGGACGGGTGGATAGACCCCGCCATGGAGGCCGCGCACTCAGCGGTGATAGAGAAAAACACTGACTTCACTTCCTATGAGACCCGTGTTGCTGGAAACTTGGATTCGTCCCCGACCACGGGCTCCGAACCGCCTGCGTCCGTGCCTATCAAATCTGATTGGGCACCGATCATGGAGTTTTCCTCCGCGGATATCTTTCAGCACTCACCACTGGGCGACGTGCTAAACTCATTGAGTTCTCTCTCCTTGTCAGGAGACCCTTGACCAAACTATGTCCGGCTAGAATGGGATGCGGACGACGAAGAAATTCGCTCCCCACCCACCACCCACTTAGTAGCCACTGTCGACGATTTAACCGAAATGCTCGTTTTCGACTCCAAAGACATCGACGGTATATACGACGATGCATGAGACTAACAGGAACCACCACCCACAAGGCGCTTGACTGCCACCTCATCATATGATATATACATGGTGGACACCCCCAAAGAAGGCGATGGCGATAAGACAGTGGAGGATAATCCCTCCAAGAAGCAATCCAAGCACCGATGTCAGCGGCGCCGCTCTAAGTCCCGCCAGAGCAAAAGCAGCGATACTGGCACAAGAGACAATAACGCTCCGGATAGTGCCGAATACGACGACAATCCCCTCCAGCCAGACCTCGAGTGGGAGGATGAACAAGCTATCCCTCCGGAACAGGCAGCAGACGGAGAATCAGAGGAGGACAATTACATGCCTCTCTCCGAAGACGAGGTGAGCCTCGGCGACAAAGAATTTATCATGCCTGAGGATCCCGTCGAGCGGGAGCGCTTCAAGCGCCGGCTTATAGCCACAACAAACAGCCTGAAGAAAAAGCAACAACAGCTTTGAGCTTATCAAGATCTGTTAGCAGATAGATGGACCGAAGTCCTGGCGGCGGAGGAATACGAACCCGAACGCCCAACCAAGAGTTACCCAAAGAGCAGGTTGCTACCCCAGCTCGAGGAGGAAGCATTGAAACCAATATTTCCAGCGTATGATGCGGCTGATCGGCCACCTCGTGGCCTAGACAGAGGGGCATATCAGGCCGAGGTCCAGCCCGCACCCCGCCGCCATTCAAACAAAAATACCAAGGCCCGGAACAACACGCAGGACCTGCGAAACACATTGGAAAACAAAGCAGGACATACAAGATCGATCTACGGATCACGGGGTCGCGCCCAAACTCATGACGATGATCGTCACGTTGGATACACTAAAATCAAATCCGGCCGTTCCAAATACAGCAGACAAGAATCGCATGAACTGCGTCGCAACATAGCCCGACACAGAGGTGCCGCACACCCCCTATGCTTCACTGATGAAGTAATAGATCACGAATTCCTAGAAGGGTTTAAACCCGTAAACATTGAATCATATGATGGTACTACAGACCCCGCGGTATGGATAGAAGACTTCTTCCTCCACATTCACATGGCCCGCAGGGATGATCTACACGCCATCCGCTAAAACTCAAAGGGCCGGCTCGGCATTGGCTGAATAGCTTGCCGGGAAACTCCATCCAAAGTTGGGAGAGCCTAGCAGATGCATTCCTGGACAATTTCCAGGGCACTTATGTGCGACCGCCGGATGCTGACGATTTAAGTCATATAACTCAGGAGCCAGGGGAATTGGCCAGGAAATTCTGGACCCGGTTCCTAACTAAGAAGAACCAAATTGTCGACTATCCGGATGCAAAGGCCTTAGCGGCATTTAAGCATAACATCCGTGATGAGTGGCTCGCCCGGAACCTCGGCCAAGAGAAGCCAAAATCAATGGCAGCCCTCACGACACTTATGACCCGCTTTTGCGCGCGCGAAGATAGCTGGTTGGCTCGTAGTAACAACACAACAAGAAAACCTGCCACATCAGAGGCCAGGGATAGCAACGGCAAACCACGAAGCAACAAACACAACCGCCACAAATATGGTGAAAACGCCGAAGATACGACAGTTAATGCCGGGTTTAGTGGCACCCCTGGACCGCATACTCGATCGCCAATGCCAAATTCATGGCACCCCTAGGACGCCATCCACCCATACCAACAGAGAATGGTGGGTCATCAAACAAGCTGGCAGGGCAGGTGCCAAAAACAGAGAAGGGGGGTCTCAAAGCGATGATGGGGACAAAGAGCCCAGATCACTAAACACAGGAGGGCAAAAGAAATTTCCCCCGCAAATCCAAACGGTGAACGTGGTAAACACCACCCAAATTCCCAACCCGGACCGGATACACACCCTTTGGGATTCCGACTTAACGGAACTAGTCATCCCACAATATAAACTAGGGCCGGTCACCTTCAACCGCACGGATCGTCCGGTTAATGCCAATCAGGGCAATCTAGCCGCACTAGTCCTCGACCCAATAATTGACGGGTTCCGCCTCACACGAGTTCTTATGGACGGAGGCAGTAGTCTAAACCTGCTTTACCAGGACACAGTGCGCAAGATGGGCATCGATCAATCGGTGATCAAACCCACTAAAGCCACTTTCAGAGGCATTATACCAGGTGTGGAAGCCAGCTGTACAGGCTCCATCGCCCTTGAGATAGTCTTCGGATCACCCGACAATTACCGTACCGAAGAGTTAATCTTCGAAATCATCCCCTTCCGTAGTGATTATGTCAAGACCCCGATTCTAAGTCACACCGATCTAGCCTGTAACACCTCATATCACTTTGCGGCCTCACGCATGGTATTCCCATGGGTGTCGCATTACCATGGCCCGAGACCGTTTGCGCCTTTTGGCTCACGTACATGATAGCGTTGCTAGCATCCATATGACAGAGAACCCAGGCCGACATGACTAGTCGTGAACCCAAAGTGGCACTAACTTACGGGGACAGGCATACATGAATCAACATCGAGCATGTCGGTCAGCAGCGTGCGAATCCGGGCTGTTACACTGGGCTAACAGGACTACGGGAACCCGGGCTGTAGCAGGCTAGGCAGGACTCCGGATGTCGCCGCGTGACATACGGCCCCGAATGATGTGTGCAGGGTTCCAAAGACACCAAACGGGCGCCCGGTACACCGTCCCACGTTCCTACCGCATCACAGCCCAACCCTCGGGTCAGCGCTGCCCACGGCCTCTAGCATACTACAAACACCAGAAACTACTTGCAACTCCTGGACAGAGGACAAGGGTGATCAAGAAGCCGAGGGGGTCCATTGGTTTCGGGCCCAATGCGTGGTAGTAACTGTTTCATGGATCACAAACACAGAACTCAGTTCCCCGAGGGGCTTCAATGAGACAACCCAACATGTACTCCTACATGGCCTCTCACCGCTACCTTTACCAAATCGTGTTCACACACTTAGCTCACACACAGTAAGACATATTTACACACCATTCCAATTCATTCCCGATGAATCAGACCTGACTCAACTCTAAGCAGTAGTAGGCATGACAAATAAGCATGAATGAGTAGGCACATCAGGGCTCAAACAACTCCTACTCATCCTAGTGGGTTTCATCTATTTACTGTAGCAATGACAAGTCATGCAGAGGAAAGGGGTTCAACTACTGCAACATGTAATAGTTGAATCGTTGTTGTCATAATGCAATAAAAGAGAGCAGGAGCGAGAGAGTGGGATTGTATCGGAATAAACAAGGGGGTGTTTTGCTTGCCTGGCACTTCTGAAGATAATATAGTTCTTCATGAGTGTCATCGATCTCATCGTCGAAACCACGTCTATCGAGAGGGGACAAAAACCAGCAACAGAGAAAGGAACACAATCAATGCAATGCCACAATATGATGCATGATCATAACATGGCAATATTTTGTGATTTGAGCTAATGCATCTAGCTATGATTTAAATGAAGTTGGTTTGAATACATGATTCAAATTCCAACTCCACATATGATTATTTAAATGCCCTTTATTTGTTTTGTCCAAAACAGAGGGCAAACATTGTTCAAACATGCACGAGAATGGTATAGATGGATTCCTTGAATTTTTCTAATAATTTTTCTTATATAAATTATTTCATTCTGAGTTATAGATTAATTTCTATGATTTTTAGTAGTTTTAGACATTTTCTGAAATTAATAAATCATTTTTTATTTTTTAAAAATTCCAGAAAACGCTTATTGCATCAGCATTACATATGGGTGACGTCAGCGGGTCAACAGACGGGGTCCAAGTCAAACCTGGCCAGTGGGGCCCACTGGTCAGTGACACACTGCTGATTGAGTCACTGACGTGTGGGGCCTGGTCAACAGCCACGTCAGCAAGTCAACGCTGACGCATGGGGCCACTGTGATTAGTTTAAGCTAAACAGACAAATAAACTGCGGTTAACTAAAATGTGGGGCCCATGTGTCAGTGACTGTGGGGCTTAATTAGTGGTCCATTAGTCCCTAATGACGTGTCCATGTCATCTAGAACGGCGGTTAGCCGCCGTCGCTAAACGGAACACGGGAGGGTTGCCCGTCCGGCCAATTCCGGCGACGAGAGCTCGCGCGGCTGGGTCCTGCGGACGCAGTGCGATGAGGTGCGTCGATCGGTGGTGGTGGGTGGTGCTAGGGCGGCCGGAAACGGCAATGGCGGCGAGTGAGGCGGCGCCGGAGCTCGGCTTCATGCGGGCGTGGCGCTAGAGCAAGCAGGCGAGCGTGTAGAGGGTCTAGACGGCCTCCTGGAGGCACCAGGAGAGCAATGCGGTGCAAGGGCGCGGGTGGTTCGAGCTCAGGCCACGGCGGCGACAAAGCCGGGCGGCGGTGGGTTTCGGTCATCGGCGAAGCGGCAGCTACGGCGTGCAAACGAGAGAACGGAGAGGGGGAGGAGGAGCAGAAGCTCAAAGCGGTTGCAGCAGGCGTCGAAGCGGACTTGGGGAACCTCGGGAAGCGGTGAATCGACGGCGACGATCTCTGGTGGCCGATGAGGGAAACGACAGCAGGGGCGGCGTTGCAGCGCGTCCGGGACCTCGTGGCTCGGTGAAGAGGAAGAGAGGGTCGAGGCGGAGCCTCTGAGCGCAACGACGAGGCGAGGCAGTGGATGTGGCCACGGCGGTGCTCGTCGGCGGCGACGGCTGCGCTCGGCGCGGGTGAGAGAGAGGGGCAGAGGGGAGAGGGGTCATGCGGAAGAGTGAGAGGAGTCAGGGGGTTGCGTGGCGTCGTCTAGGCGCACCGGGGAGGAGCCAGGCAGGCAGGGAGGGAGGAGGTGGCCGGCGCCGGGCGGGCATGCGCCTCCGTCCTCCTGGCAGGAGGAAGACGACAGGGGAGGAGCCCTTGGTGGGCTGGGCCGGCCAGCTACAGTGCTGGGCCGGTTGGTGGGCGACAGGTGAGGCCAGGTACGATTCCCTCTATCTCTTTCATTTCAGTTTTCTACTTTTCTGTAATCTTTGTGGCTTTTCTAAAAATACCTAGACCCTTTAAAAAATCACCAAACTGCACATGCCCACTGTATAGAATATACCCAACATGGAACATTTCAGTTTAGGATTACTTTGGCATTTAAAATATTTACTAGCATTTCAATGCCCAAATTCAAATAACATATGATTTAATCCAGTGACCTTTGGATGACCTAGAAATTTGCGCACCATTTTTGTCAGAGGTTCTAGACAAAGGCAAAGATGACGAACATTTTAGAAGGGCATTTTGGGTTCATTGAAAATGATTTTAGTAAACCCTAGTTGGTTTAAGGGGGGTGCTGGGGGTTCTGACGTCCCCATTTCAAGTTTCTGAGGAATTTAACCATGATGCAACACTAGATGCTAGCACTAAGCAGTACCAGAAGCTAGGGATGTGACAGATTATCAAGCACTGCTTGGACCAACTGCGTTCTCCCAATTCAATTGGTGCCACATTATGCCTACCGTAAGCTCAAAATGCCCGGTCCACGCAGCGTCATCACGGTTAATGGCACAGACGAACTTTACTTCGGCATCAACGAGTACACCGCTGCCTTAACAGCAGAAGCAACGAGTAGCACCTTGCAGCCAAACCTCGAGTCAACGGGCAGGCTCCCGGACACTGTCAAAGGCCTCCGAACTACTTCGCGGAAGGATATCCCGGCTTATCCAGAGCTCAATTAAACACTCTGGCGAAGGCAAGGACAGGCCGCACTCAACAGATCAACCGCTCTCCGGCACGTAAACATTTCTTACATTTCCTTCGCAGGTTCACCTTTGCGCCGACCAGGACGGGCGATATGGAGGCAGCTCGAACGCGCAAGGGAATCCTTAGACATTCCCCGCGATGACCATCCGACTATACTCCGGATCCGCATTATACGACTTCTTCCCTGGTCTCAAAGAGGTTCCAGATCATATTTACTTTTTATCACATTACTTGTACTTATACGCATCGACGTACTATTCAAATACAACATATGGATTCATATGACGCTTATCTGCTGATATTTCTTATTAAAATTCTCTTGTCAAGTGGCATCCGTACACCACGATATGCCTTCAAATATACCAGGGGCATCGTTTTACCCATAATACGGCAATAAAGTCCGAACACCTTCACGGAAGTTCGGCACCCTGAACCTATAGCATTATATGCATCAGCTCCGAGTCATGTCTTGGGTCAATAGTTGGGTTTGCCCGGCTCCCATGTTTTGGTACCTTATGTTCCGCTATATCAGCTAAGGTAGCACTGGGAGAACTACTGCGGTTGTGTCCCAGTTCTTCCGGACGAGCACCTCAGTAGAGAAAGCCAAAAACTGATTGTCTTGATACGGCGAGAGCTGGTCAGCTGTTTGAGTGGTTGTAAAATCTTTAAGGATTTCTCCCGCATAATGCCATAACAATGCAGCGTGTGATGGATCGGGTTTTCTTCCGATCAGGTGCTTATAGAGCCCCTCATGCAGTCTTCTGAACACCAGGGGCTGCGCCTACCTTCCTAAAGCTCCTATGGCTAAGTGAGAGTGATAAAGCCCTATAGTCTGATTGCCTGGTTCGTTGTGCTGAACACCTCCTTCGAAGGACACAAAACTGGGATAAAGAGTGATCAGGTCTATCCCGAACACCCCTGTACTTCTTACTTGGGGGAAGAAGCCGATGACTGGCCAACTCTCAGGATTAATATATAAAACGGCCGCGCAGGAGGATAAAATTTTATATAACAGGCAATAAATAATATAAATGACCTTGTTTAGACATTACAAAGGACAACATGATTTGCATTCAGGGAAATATAATGTCCTTGTTGCATAGCTCCGCTGCAAGGTAGGATCCTTTCAGACACTCTCATAATATAATTCGGCTTATGTGCTCCTTCCTCCGGGCGGTCCTTCGGTCATCAACTTTTCATCATCCATCTTCCCCCAGTGCACCTTTGCGTGGGCGAAGGCCATTCGTGCACCCTCTATACAGACAGACCGCTCGATGACATCAAGTCGAGGGCAGGCACTCACAAGCTACTTCACGAGCCCGAAGTAGCTGCTTGGAATCGGCTCAGCGGGCCATAGCCGGATAATCATATCCTTCATGGCCAGTTCCGCCGCCTTATGCAGTTCGATCAGCTGTTTCAGTTGATCGACAAAGGGCACCGGATAATTCGATGCCAAATATTGCGTCCAGAAGATCTTATCTGCAGTGTTCCTTTCTTCGGCTCGGTAGAATTGGGCGGCATCCGATATGCTGCGGGGCAGCTCGGCAAATACCCCTGAGAAATCCGAATTCAAAATTAGAAACATTATTTTCTCCTCAAATACTCGCTTTAAATGGAAAAAGCCTTACCCGCCGCGATCTTCCTCGCCTGTTGGAACCCCTGCAGGGCGCTTTGGGTTTCCCTCCGGGCTTCGCTCGTGGCCTGATGCGCCTTGGTGAGTTCGGATTCTTTCTCCGTTAAAATCTGCTCCAAGGTCTCGCATTTCTTCACGGCCTCTTGCAGCTCCTGCTCAGCTTTAATAACCCTGGCCTCGTGCTTCTCATGAAGAGCCTGCTCTGTGGTTAACTTTTTCTCGGCCTCGGCCACAGCCTTTTTAAGAGCCTCGACTTTGGTCATCATCCCTAGCGCAAATCATGAAACATATTTCATCATACTGAAAATTAATTCGCAATAAACGCGAACAAGACTTGCGCATACCTTGTTTATCTCCCAACTGCATTTTCAACTGGCCAAGTTCGTCTTTAGCCCGCTCCAGACTTTGATTCAGTCTGGAGATCTCCGCAGTATGAGAGGTAGCCGCCACTACAGACGCCTTCTTATAACAGAAGAGAAATATATGTCATTCAATGAGTCTTCCTGCGAACATAACTTTGATCCTCTGTCCAGTTCTTTCTTTCACCGAAAAGTGTATCAGGGGCTACTATCCATACCATGACACTCTTCGAAGACTCATAAAACATACCCTTTTGGGTGACTCGGCCGTGTGCGGAGGCCATCCTCTTCTTTCTTCCCCCCGCAGGGGATTCATCTTCCTCCTCTTCCTCGTCCTCTTAGGAGGCGGAATGGGCATCAGAGCCTTCGGATATTGTGTCCGAAGTGCCGCGGCGACGAAGGCCGCCCCGGGTCTTTTTGGCCTCCTTCTCGGCCGTCTTCTTCGGCACCTTGTAAGGCGCCAGGACCAGCATCTTCGACAGAAGTGGGACGGCCGGTTCTTCGGGCAGCGGGGCCGGACAATGGATCCGCTTCGCCTTCTTCGTCCAGCCCTAGGAGACTTGTGGAAAACACATTAGGTGCTTCCCTTGGGTTATGCGGATAAAAAGTACGATGACTTACCGAACTTGCAGGGCGGGACAGTTGGTACCCGCGGTCTTCGGCGGAGTGCGGCCATGATTTGCAGGACTTGAAAAGCACCTTCCAGATGTCCTTGTGCGAGGAGTCGAAAAGCTCTCGCAGGGTTTGGTGCTTGGCCGGATCGAATTCCCATAGATTGCAAGTCCGGTGTTGACAAGGCAGGATCCGTTGAACTAACATCACCTGGACCACATTGACAAGTTCAATGTTCTTGTCTCCCATATCTTTTACGCGCGTCTGGAGCATCGACAGTTCGTCGGACGAGGACCAGTTCAGGCCCTTCTTGACCCAGGATGTAAGTTGCATGGGGGGCACCAGATCGAAACTCGGGAGTAGCGGCCCATTCCGTGCCGCACGGCTCAGTGATATAAAACCACTGTTGTTTCCACTCCTTGACGGAATCGTTAAAGGTGCCTGTTGACCATATGACATTGGGCATCTTGCTCACCATAGCGCCCCCGCACTCAGCATGCTCGTTGCCCACTACCTTGGGCTTCACATTAAAAATCTTCAGCCATAAGCCGAAGTGTGGCGAGATGCGGAGAAAAGCCTCGCACACGACAATGAATGTCGAGATGTTGAGGAAGGAATTATGGGACAGATCGTGAAGATCGATCCCATAGTAATACATGATGCCGCGAACTAACCGGTGGAGGGGAAACCCTAGCCCGCGGACAAAGTGAGGAGGAATACAACCCTCTCGTGGGGTTCCGGAGTAGGGACGATCTGTCCCGCCGTCGGGAGATGGTGGCTGATTTTCTTGGCCAGATACCAGGCCTCCCGAAGCTTTTTGATATCCTTCTCCCGGACGGTAGAGGCCATCCATTTGCCTCCTGCTCCGGATCCGTACATTTTCGGAAGGCCTTTGTGGGCAGAGAAGATGAACGGTTGGGCACTCGAGCTCGGGTCGAGGGGAATGGATCGGGAAGAAGAAAGCGTGGGTGCTAATGGGGGACCTTATCCCCTTATGAAGGCAGCATGTATTCTGCGCCTCCCCACTTTCCTGGTAAAACCGCTTATTCCCCAAGCGACGTAATTGATGGCGCGGTCGGGTTACCCACACCCATATTGATGAGAATCCCGTGAAAAGAGGGACACGATCTCTGCTTCAACAACACGTGCCAACAAAACCGCCTCGCAACACGTGTAGTGGCAGGCTCGGAAAAACGGTTCATCATGACCAGATCATGGCAGAACGTCACATTGAAAAAAGCTGTCGGGATATTAGATTTGTGGAAATATTATTATTTCTACGGTGGTATGTGGAATTTGTTTTGCAGAACCGGACACTATCCTTATGTTCAAAATCTTCTATGGAATATTCGGAGGAGGAACCCGCCTTGCAATGCCGAAGACAATCTACGCGCCGGACTCATCGTCATTGAAGCCTGGTTCAGGTGCTACTGAGGGAGTCCTAGATTAGGGGGTCCTCGGACAGCCGGACTATATACTTTAGACGGACTGTTGGACTATGAAGATACAAGATTGAAGACTACGTCCCGTGTCCGGATGGGACTCTCCTTGGCGTGGAAGGCAAGCTTGGCAATACGGATATGTAGATCTCCTCCCTTGTAACCGACTCTGTGTAACCCTAGCCCCCTCCGATGTCCATATAAACCGGAGGGTTTAGTCCGTAGGACAACAACAATCATACCATAGGCTAGATTCTAGGGTTTAGCCTCTACGATCTCGTGGTAGATCAACTCTTGTAATACTCATATCATCAAGATCAATCAAGCAGGAAGTAGGGTATTACCTCCATCGAGAGGGCCCGAACCTGGGTAAACATCGTGTCCCCCGCCTCCTGTTACCATCCGCCTTAGACGCACAGTTCGGGACCCCCTGCCCGAGATCCGCCGGTTTTGACACTGACAACGGGGGTGCCCAGACTTGCCTGCCTGCGTCGCGCGAGCGCGGCTCTGTCAATGGCCTGGTACGGCCCAACTTCAGCAGCAACCACTCAAGACCCTCGCGAGGAGCCAAGCCTCGCGAGGCGGACAACATCAAGACCTCCCTGGGGGCAGTCTGACTAGGCTGGCTCCCTGGGAGCGGAGATATCTATGCAAAGGGCACCTCACGAGGATTGCATGATGTGAGCCATGATGACCAAGGCCAGGCGCGCGCCAGCGGGCGCAATGCACCAGTTTCCTCTTTGGTGCTAAAGAGGCAAGCACATGCAAGGAGTCCCGAGGCATCAGGCAAAGGTTTCCATATCGATGCAACAAGACCAAGACTGCCAGGACGGCAGGATGGAGGTCCTCACGGAGCCCATAGCAGCGTCACCACCAGAGCCTTTGGCAGGCGAAGACCACTTTTGTTAGGATAGCTTGTACTAGTTTCATTCAAAGTGAACTGCCAAGAGGGGCCCATAAACATATGCTACAGGACATATAATAGGTACCAAAGGGCATGTAAAGCATGTACATATAAAGTACTACAGAACATGAACACTGAGCTACTGCTAGAAACCACTAGAACATGCTCAAGACATCATGACAAGTATGCAAATGATAACAGGTTCACGGACTTTGCAGAAATCATCACAGCTGTTGGGCCCCTGGGGTCGCGGCTGTCTCCTTCTTCTTCTTCACCACCGATGTTGGCCTGACAGTACAAGGGAGAAGCATCAAGGAACAGCAGCAAGGACAGAAACAAAAGATCAAGGCAGAGCACTTACTGGTCCATGGCGGCATACTCCCTCACCCTCTTCTGAAGCACCAAGCCTGAAGGCTTCGTGACCCGGGGCACCGTCATGGGAGCGCCAGGGGCAGATGATGGTACGACGGTCGGATCCGAGGCAGCACCGGCAGGCGGTGAGGCGAAGGCCCACCTCGGGAGATCAGCTCTCATCTGCTCTTCTTCAAGATCCGGTCGGCGGCTTCTTCGGGGGGTGCCCCAGGACCTCGTGGTATCCCCCCCGGGGATCGGCGGCTCCCTCACCGGGTGCTCACCGGCCTCGTCATCATCGAGGAGGGTGCGGAGGAGATCTGCCACACGTGGAGGAGAAGTCTCCCCCAGCCCCCTCCCGGGTCACCTCCGAGTCCGACCCGTCCTCCTTGTTGGACTTGCCGGAGGACACCACCACCGGGGCCTCGCTGGGCGCCGGCGAAACGAGCCTGCGCTCATTGAAGACGGGCATGGCGGCGGCGAACTCCGCTCCGTCTGGGCGGCGGTACATCGGAAGATAGGTATCTGGCGGGTACCCCTGGTCCTCCCCGACCAGGAGATGGAGGGCCTTGACCATCTCCTCATCTAACAAGGCGTCCGGGCTCATACGGAGGTCGCTTCCCTCTTCCAAAAGCCTCCACAAGGGGCGCGAGCACGCCTGGAGTGGAGGCAAGCGCTGCGATAGGAACTCCTTGACGATCACAGCCCCCGTCAGTTTCTCCGCCTTTTGGTCGTCAGGCTTCAAGTCAGCAGCCATCTTCTCTAGCACCTGCTTCGCCCAGGGGTCGGCGAGGTCCATGCTGAGCCATCCCTCGTGAGGCGAAGGCATCCCCTTCGGCAGCGCCAGCCAAGGGTAGGAGCTCTTGGCATCCATGAGGACCCACTTGTTCCTGAAGCCCTCGACCTTCTTCCTGGCTCTTGAGATTGCATTGGTCCCGTTGGCCGTAACGAAATTGGCGCACCCCATGCACTGGCCCTCCTTATTCCGGATGTAGAAGAAGTGGCGAAGAAGTGCCACGATGACATCACCCCCACGAATGCCTCGCAATAAAAGGCAAAGATCGACGGTAGGAGGACGGAGTTGGGGTGAAGATGGAGGGCATGAAAATTGTAGTTGCTGAGGACGGCATAAAAGAAGTCGGAGAAAGGGGGACCAGCCCTGCGAAGACACTGTGCATGAAGAAAGGATAGAAGGTACTGCCTTAGGCCTCCGGCTTGGCGGAGCCTACCGGGAGCGCGATATCTTTCCCCTCGTTGCTGCCGCCCGCCGTCATTAGGAGCGTGGCAGCAAGGTTCTTCTCTGAGACCAAGGGCACGCTCAGGGCAGGCTCGTACCAGGAGGGCGAGTGCGCAGCCTTCGCCTTGTTGGGAGCCATTGGCTGCAGGCTCGGTGAGGAGATCAGGCAGATCTGGAGCCTCTTGGGGAGAGAACAGGAAAGGGTATCTGGAGCAAGACGACGGAAGGCAATGAAAGCCCTGTAGCATGCGCCAGCCTTTTCTCAGGCGAGTGCAGTTGCCAAGCCAGCATGGGGAAGTAGAGGCACCCACATCCCATCAATCGCCACGGTCAACTGAGGCCACAAGCGGTTGGGGCCCGCGGCGCTCCGCACTTGGCCTTTGGCTTCTCCTCGAAGCCAAGTTCGACTGCTCCTTGGGCCCCGGGGCTACTGTCGGGGTCCTGGAAACGAGGGTGCCCATACTTCCCTGCCTGCGGCCCGCGATCGCGGCTCCGTCAATGGGCCGGTACAGCCCAGCTTCAATAGCAACCACTCAAGACCCTCGCGAGGGGCCAAGCCTCGCGAGGCGGACGACGCCAAGACCTCCCTGGGGGCAGTTTCACTAGGCTGGCTCCCGAGGAGCGGAGATATCTAAGCAAAGGGCACCTCGCGAGGTTCGCGTGACGTGAGCCACCACAACCAAGGCCAGGCGAGCGCCAGCAGGCACAGTGCATCGGTTTCCTCTTTTGGTGCTAAGGAGGCAACCGCAGGCGAGGAGTCCTGAGGCATCAGCCAAAGGTTTCCATATTGGTGCAAAAAGACCAAGACCGCAAGGACGGAGGTCATCACGGAGCCCACAGCAGCGTCACCACCAGAGCTTTGGCAGGTGAAGACTACTTTTGTTAGGATAGCTTGTACTAGTTATCCCCCTTCAAACTTGGCCGTTGTGGGATCCCTTCCCGCCTAAACAATTGGGGAAGAGGATCAAGGCCACTATAAAATCGGACCTAGGCACCACCGTAGCTAGAGAGGGATCATTCAGATCATCCTCACACCCACTAGGTCATCGAGCCCAAGAACACCTCACCTCCTGAGGCTCTTCATCTACTGTACTAGTTCATCCTCAGCCCCTCGAGGCAATCCACCACACACTAGAGTAGGGTATTACACCGCGAGGTGGCCCAAACAAGTATAAACCCCTGTGTCCCTTGTTCTTTGGGTTCATCGAGCTAGCCCTTAGGATCATTGAGTGAGCGAGCTGGGGAGAGAGTGTTCTTCGTGCACACCCCAGAGTTCGAACCTCTCAAGGGTCTGTGGAACCCGTGATCCGACAACCGCTGACAAGCTCTCGCTGTGTCATGACAGTCATTTTTCGTCTTTCTCTACTGAGGTGTTTGGCCGGACGAACCATAAACACAATTGCAGTAGTTCTGCCTTTACTACCTTAGCGGAACAAGGGTAACGTAAGGTGGCATCCACAGGAGCCGGGCAACCCAACTATTGACCAAAGACACGATTCGGAGCCGATGCATATAAGGCAGTATTCGGGACGCCGAAGTATAGTATAAGAGTGTTCATACTTTTTTTGAAGAATATATGTGGCTGAATAGAGCTCCTGGCAATTTAGATCATGCTGAGGTGTATATGCCAACCTGACATGAAGAGGGAATGCAGATTATGAAATAAGCCAGTACCGAATAGGGTTGGGCAAAACTGTTTCCCTTATAGTCGGATGGATATGTCAAAGCGTGCTCTTACAGAGAATGCCATAAGTATCAAGGATATTTTACATGCCTAGAATTTGTTAACAAGGGAAAGTTGTATACAGGTCCTAAAAAAGAGAAGGTGGTCTTGAAGATCCTTTGGACACCCTGCCGCACGTTTGCGCCGCTTTTCACCTTGGTGTAGGATTCTTTGACAAGATCAACGATCATGTATATAGAAGGGGCTTGGGAAAGGGCCCTTGTACCACCGAAAAGTCATTTAGGTTTTAAAGAACCTGAAATAAGAAAGAAAAAGGAAAAAAGGAGAAGAAAAAGATGAATATCAAGGTTCGAATAGGGCTGAGCCTTATTGTGGGCCTTGTCCTTAGTGTACCTCCATCCTTGCCCAAGGTATTTTGAATGCGTAGTTATGCACACGCGGTACATACGCCGCGGGCGGAATTGCTAGTCCAGCTCGGGATGGACCGAACTATCGTTCTGAAGTGTAGACCGGACTCATTTGACAGTGTCCGGGGGCTTAATGGCCGATCAAGTGTTCTTCTTGAAAGGGCCACTATGTACCTCGGCTGCGAGGGCCGCGGTGTGCTCCTCGGTATGGAGGGAGCGCTCCATGTTTCCATTAACTGTGATGACGCCGCATGTCTAGGCATTTTGAGCTTTAAGTAAGCGTAATGCGGGACCGCATTGAAGCGAGCGAAGGCGGTTCGTCCGAGCAGTGCTTGATAACCACTGCGGAAGGGGACGATGTCAAAGATCAAGTGTTCGCTTCGGAAATTATTTGGTGAGCCGAAGTCTACTTCCAGTGTTCTTGAACCTGTGTAGCAGGCCTCACACCGGGTATTACTCCTTTAAAGGTTGTTTTAGTGGGCTTGATCCTTGATGGATCGATACCCATTTTACGGATGATGTCCTGATAAAGAAGGTTGAGAGTGTTGCCGACGTCCATGAGGACTCGCGTGAGATGGAATCCGTCGATGATTGGGTCGAGGACCAAGGTTGCCGAACCTCCATGATAGATACTGGTCGGATGGTTCCTGCGATCAAAGGTGATCGGACAGGCCGACCACGGGTTGAATTTTGGGGCGATTAGCTCTATGGCGTAGACGTCCCTTAGTGTGCGCTTGTGCTCCCTCTTGGGATATGAGTGACATAGATCATGTTCATTGTTTTCACCTCAGGGGGAATTTTCTTCTGTCCCCCTGTGGTGGGCGAGGCTCTTCATCGTCCTCGCTCGGCGGCCCTTTCCCCTTGTGTTTGCTATTTAACTTACTCGCATGTTTAAAGACCCAATGATTTCTATTGGAATGATTGGCAGGCTTGTCAGGGGTGCCATGAATTTAGCAAGGACGATCGAGTATTTTGTCCAAAATGGATGGACCTTCTTTGTTTCCTTTGAATGTCTTCTTCCGTTGACCGGATTTAGAGCCACTGAATCCGGCGTTGACAGCTATGTCTTTGGTATCTTCATTGTTGCTTCGATGCTTGTGTTTGTTGCGTCGTGGCCTACCGTTACCGTCTCTGGCTTTGGAGGCGCCAGGGTCGTTGGTACTGTTTCTTCTACGAGCTAACCAGCTGTCTTCTCCCACGCAAAAGCGGGTCATGAGTGTGGTAACAGCTGCCATGGACTTCGGGTTTTCTTGGCCGAGGTGTTGGGTGAGCCATTCGTCACGGACGCTATGTTTAAAGGCCGCAAGGGATTTGGCATCCGGACAATTGACGATTTGTTTCTTTTTAATTAGGAACCTAGTCCAGAGTTTTCGGGCTGACTCTTCGGGTTGCTAGACTATATGACTAAGGTCACTGGCGTCAGGAGGCCGGACATAGCTACCTTGGAAGTTGCCTCTAAAGGGATCTTCCAAATCTTCCCAGCTACCAATAGAGTACTCTGGTAGGCTGTTTCACCACTGTCGTGTTGGTCCTTTTAGCTTTAAAGGGAGATATTTGATGGCATGGAGATCATCACCGCGAGCCATATTGATATGGAGAAGGAAATCTTCAATCCATACCACGGGATCTATCGTGTCGTCGTATGATTCGATGTTTACGGGTTTAAACCCTTCCGGGAACTAGTGCTGCATTACCTCATTGGTAAAGCATAAGGGGTGTGCGGCGGCTATATATCAGGCAACGTCACGACGGAGTTCGGATGACATCCGTATGTGGTTTCCGGCATGGGTGAGGTTATGCCTATCGCGCCAGGCCCGATGGTTGTCTTCTCGCATTGGGGCACGCCCCCTTGATCCATAGATTGATCTGGCTTGGCCTGCTCTATTGTCCAGGTCCTGTTGTAGGTCATAGGTGTATCCTGTAGCCGCTGCCTCCTTACCTCTACGGCGAGTTGGTGCGGGTTGGTGTTCGGTGTAGGTGGCCGTTTTATCTCGCCCATGTCATCGACGGTCTGGTTCATCAGCGCGGTCATATCTCTACGGTATTGCTCAAGGGCCTCGTCGTCGAATTGTGGTAGTAGCCGACGTTTTGGATAACACTTTATTGGGTGCTCGAGGCCGTATTCCTCAGCAGCTAGGACCTAGGTCCACCTATCATTGGGTGTATCCTATTCGGCTTGGAGCTGTTGCTGCTTCTTTTTTAGGCTTCTCGCAGTGCCGACTAGTTGGCGCTTAAAGTGCTCCTGCTTGAGGGGTTCCTTTCGCACGATGAAATCTTCGTTGCCGAGGCTAACATCATCCTCGAAGATCGGTAGATAGTTACTATCTTCGGAATCCTCATCCCCAACCTTCTCGTCGGAGTTAACTTGCCCCTCTTCCCATTCGTCCTGTTCGGACGTAGGCTCAATGGGGTCTTCGGGGTCTTCGGCATTGTCTAGAGTGTTATCGTCTCCGGTGCTGGTATCACTTTCCTTTTCGCGATGTGATTTTGAGCGGCATCGCTGATGTCGACGTTTCAGTGGTGCATCCACGGGTTTATCCTCGATCGGATCCTTCCTGCCTTTGTCGTCGTCCTCTTTGGGTGTATCCACCATATACACATCATATGTGGAGGTAGACGTCTAGCGCCCGGTGAATGACGGGTCTTGGCACTGTTTGTCTCCGTCATCGTCATCCATGCCGTCGATGTATTCAGAGGCGTAATCCAGCATGTCGGTTAAGACTTCAACAGTGGCGATGAAGTGGGTGGTGGGTGGGACGTGAAATTTCCTACTCTCAGCCCCTAAACCGGGCTGGGCATAATTCAGGGGTGATTCCTCTGTGATGGCAAGGGATCGCATTAAGTCTAGAGCCTCGTTTAAGAGTGAGGATTGGACGGGGAAACGAGGGTCCATGGAGCTAGTGAGAGCAAAAGCCTCTTGGCCAGGCTCTCTTGGTGCGGACATCGAGAGTTTGGAGCTAGCGTCCGGGGGCGAGTTCGGCTTTTCAATGATAAGGGGAACCCCGTTTGACTTTGGGCTTGCCGGTGATACAATCGCCTCCGCGTCTCTGGTAGTGAGCTTTGTAATAGCAGGGAGTGCGGTGGGTTCCAGATTTTCATCTTCGGACCTGGCAGTTTGCTCCAGATCAAAGGTCGTGGTCGGGGCCGCGAACCCTTTGAAGATCAAGTCTCCTCGGATATCAGCGACATAATTCAGGTTCCCAAAACTGATCTGATGACCAGTGGCGTAGCTGTCGATCTGTTCGAGGTGGCCAATTGAATTGGCATGCAGAGCGAAGCCGCCGAACACAAAAGTTTGACCGGGGAGGAAAGTTTCCCCAGAAACAGCATCATTGTTGACGATTGAGCGAGCCATCGAACCTTCTGTCGACGACACAGTGGAACTCTCAATGAAAGCACCAATGTCGGTGTCAAAACCGGCCGATCTCAGGTAGGGGGACCCGAACTGTGCGTCTGAGGATTGAAGGTAACAGGATACAAAGGGACACGAAGTTTACCCATGTTCGGGCCCTCTTAGTGGAGGTAATACCCTACTTCCTGCTTGATTGACTTTGATGAGTATAGGGGTTAAAAGAGTCGATCTACCTCGAGATCGTGATGGCTAAACCCTAGCAGTCTAGCCTATGTAAATTCGGATAGCCTCTACGGACTAAACCCTCCGGTTTATATAGACACCGGAGGGACATAGGGTTGTACATAGTCAGTTTACAGAGAAAGGAAACTATACATCCGGATGTCAAGCTTGCCATCCACGCAAAGGAGAGTCCTATCCGGATACGTGGGAAGGCCTTCAATCTTGTATCTTCATGGCCCATCAGTCCGACACATGCTACATAGCCCGAACACCCGAGGACCCCATAATCCAGGACTCCCTCACTCTCGGGGCAGGGGAAGAGACAAAGAATGCAGTAGCAGGCCATCAGTACGAGACGAAGGCGGTGGTGCCATCGTACTCTGACCTGACAGCCTGCCACCTGCCTTCCTCATCTTTGTCAGTTTCCTCCTCGTCACTGTCGCTCCGGGGAGGAACTACGCTCCTGGCCTGACGCCGACGGTGGTGGCGGCGCCCAAAGCACGTTGAGAGCACCATCCCCCACTTTGGCGGGCAGAAGGGCGTCACCATCGTCGCGTCGCCCCTAATCTCGCTGGAGAGGACAGCGTCGGGATCGCCAAAGATCCCGAACGCGTTACCACGAGTGGACGCCAGAAGCCCCGGAGACTTCACCAGCGAGTCCTTGGACTCCGGCGGCTTGCTGCAGAAGCAACACCCCAGCCCCGGATGGATTGCTCGTGTGAACGATACGAGCGCTCCACCGTAAAGCAAGGGCATAGCGCCCCTTACACCAAGGTCAATTCGACCACCACGGGTGCGTCTCCACAAACTACGGCAGCCCCAACGACGGCTACCACGTCTCCTATGGCCGCGGACCAAGCTCACTCCCTGGGTGTCTACACGAACATCGAAGATCATTGCCCCTAAACGGAAGCATGGAGCCAAGCCCCGACCTCTCTTCCTCGGCATGAAGAAGATGAACAAAAAGAAGGAACAGGGGCGAGGATGGGTTATTTCGTTCACCCTCACCCTCCCTTTTATAGACGAGCAAAAGCTTGAAGCTAGGGGCTCCTTCGAACCCGAACTACTTGTGTCACCGGCAGCAACCGAGCCCATTCATCGCCCTCTCACACCAATCTGGAGCGACCGGGTTTTGGTCACAGCACCCTCCCCATGCCATCCATTACCTACCCCGCGCAATGCATGCAACATATGTGGCAAAAAAATCGAGCGTGGTGGGAAGAGTGGGATGGAAGTTACCTTCCCATGAGTTAAAGTCATTCACGGGCCAGTACAGAGATGGCCCCACCACATTCGATGTCTTGCATGAACACGCGGAAAATACAGAAACTAACTCAAGCATAGGTTAATGAAGAAGCAAGGAAAATCTCAAAGGATAAGCTACCACAAGCCCCTTGCATGTGTACCTGATGGGCTACCCCAATGATGCACGAGGCATGTTCGGGACAGGCCTGGGAGCTCCTATCGGTGCAACTAACCTGGGCATCTGTTGCCTGGACTGTACACAGACACAAGGGAAAGGTTGCGGCACCAAGACAAGACCAAGCTGAAGAGATAGCTCTTTGAGAAATCAAAGGGCAGATCAAGAAAACCAAGACAAGACCAAAGAACAAGATATCACTACGAAAAAAAAACCTTGCCGGGCAGGCGAGCCCGATCAGGGCTGCCAAGGGCGAGCCACCCTGCTAAGACTCCACCGCTCCACCGCAGAGTGACGCAAGTCACTAATCAGTGTGGTGTCAAACCCCCAAGTGATTAAGTGGCTGTCATTTGGCATGTGGTAGACATTTGGGAAGAAGATTCACCCTGCATGACACCCGTCCGAAGGCGTGTCACGCGGGCAGACAAGAAGGTGGTTGAGCAGCTGTAACGCCCCGAGTCCAATGCGCCAGGTGTCTTCGAGTTATTCGTCGGCATTGCCATGTCATCATGTGCGTTTCATCTGCATGTTTTTCAAAACTTGCATCCAGTCACTTTCTCCGTTGTTAGTTTCGGTATCCGACACTCTCACACGCACTCGCCGCACCTTCCAGAACTCGTTTCATGAGCAAGAGAAAAACGTTCTCGGAAGGGGCCGAGATTTGTCGAGTGGTCTTGGTACACCAATGCTAGACCGCCTGTCAAATTTCGTTCCATTTGGAGGTCATTTGATGCCCCAACAGTTAACCGCATTAACCGCCGGACCCCTTTCTCTTTGTAGCCCAGCACCCCTCCACAACAGCACACTAGCCCATCTAAACCCCCACCATGCTCTACGTCGTTGGATCACGATCGTGTGGGTGAAAACCACACCTCCATAGCCCTGTCCTAGCTCCCTCTACCTATAAATATACCCCCTCCCCTGAAATCTCGGGCAAAACCCTAGCACTCTTCCTCCTCGTGCCGCCGGACATGTCCGCCCGGCGACCGGACGCGTCCACCGCCGCCCTTGTCCAATCGCAGCTCCACGTCGCCGCGCCTGCCTCCCACCGTCGCGGCCCACTCGGCCCAGGGCAGCCCGCCCGCCCGCGGCGGGCCCGACAGCGCCCGCACCCGTGCAAGCGCCACCACCCCTCGCCGTTCGACTCCGCCGCGCCTGCGCCGCCCTGCTCCCGCTCCTCGTCGCCCCTCACCGCGCAGCACCCGTCATCACCGCACCGCCTTTGCCGCTTCGCTGCCGCCTGCCCGCCTGCGCCTGTCGGCCCGCCCGCCTTGTAACCTCGCTGGCCGCCGCCATATCCATCGTCCGCGCCAATCTAGGCCGGCGCAGCTCAGATCCGGCGATCGGCCACCTCGCCGGACCTCCTTCGCCTCTCACCGACGCGCCGGCGATTCCTGGCCACCGGTTCAACCGCGCCCCACTGCTGGAACCACCCCGTCGCGGTTCGCACCCGCCCCTTGATCCAAACGGCTGGATTGAAACGCTCCGTCTAGTTTTCCCCTGGGTGAGAATTTTGGCCAAGTCCTTGGAAAATGATCACATCATATTGCATTCTTGCGAGGCACATAACTTTGTGCGTGATTATCCAATTTGCGTGTAAGATATATCAGAATGTTCATCTCTGAATGCTCTACATGATAGTGTCATTTGCATGCATGTTACTTTTCATATTGACTCCTTAATCATCGTTGTGGAAGTGCTAAATGTAATAATATGCTGGAAGTTATCATAACTTGTTGATTTATCATTTTCATATCTTTTTGTGTGTTTATCGTTTGAGCATCATATCAACATGTTTTAGGAGCATATTCATGCCATCTTCTGATTGGTGTAATTCCTTTTTTTTATGTGAACTGTGGTGATTAGCACAAGCTTGCAAAGTAGGGAACATGTTGTTGCCGATTTCTGTGACGATGATTTCTACAGTCTGTGAACCTGTTACCTTTTGCATACTTGCCATGATGTTTTGAGCATGTTCTAATGATTTTTAGCAGTAGCTCCGTGTTCATGTTTTGTAGTGCTCTACATGTACATGCTTGCTGTGCCCTTTGATGCCTCATATATGTCCTGTAGCATATGTTTTTATTGCCATGAACATGCCTAAATGATGTTCCAGTTTTCTGATAACTTCATGATGCGATGTTGTGAGCTTGTTACTAATTACTCTATGCCTCTTTTGAAAAGCTCCAATTACATGAGTTGAAGTGTATCATGTGTACTACATGCCCATATCTTTTGCATAATTATCAAAGTTGCTATGCTTGTTGTTGTGTGCCTCCAAATTCAGCATCATAATGTTATTGTTTTGCATTCCGAGATTTCCTCTTAAGTCAGAGAATCTATTTTTAACTTGCAATCTTGTCTTGATGAATGTCTTTGATCTAGGGGTTATATGGAGATGGTTAGTAATCATGTTTTGCCATATTTAACCACTACTTTAATGCCATACTTTTGTTTGTATTGATCTTGTGCTGTCATGTCTTGAACACACTACTAGGGAAAACCTTATACACAACATCTTAGCAGTAGCGCTGGACAAAATCGTGCGCTGCTGCTAATTTGTAGAAGCGTGTATAAATAAACCGCGCTACTGCTATAACTTTAGCAGTAGCGCGTACTAGCAAAAAGCGCTGCTGCTATGTTTGAACTGGGCACACTTGGCTAGCCCAACTTAGCTGTAGCGCGTATCCTAGCCCAGCGCTTCTGCTATTCTCCTTAGCTGTAGCGCTTTTCTTGCACATGCGCTACTACTAACCCTACCTTATCCTCCCCTCTCTCTCACTGACTCTCCCTCTTAGTCACTCTCGCCCGCGCCGATACTCGTCGTCCGCCGTCGCCGCCGCCGTCGTCCGTCCTCCACCGAGGTACTCCCTCCTCCTCCCACCGCGCCCTCCTCCCTCCTCCTCCCACAGCGCCCTCCTCCCTCCACCTCCGGCCGCCCCCTCCTCCCTCCTCCTTCGGCCGCCCCTTCCTCCCTCCTCCCTCCTCCGTCGGCAGCCCTCCTCCCACTGCGCCCTCCTCCCTCCTCCTCCCACCGCGCCCTCCTCCATCTGCCTCCGGCCGCCCCCTCCTTCCTCCTCCTCCAGCCGCCCCCTCCTCCCACCTCCCTCCTCCACCGGCAGCCCTCCTCCACCGCCCCTCCATCCCCCTCCTCCGGCCGGCCCCTCCCCCTCCTCCTCCAGACGCCCCTCCCCCTCCTCTCTCATCCCTCCCTCCCTTGTCTCTGCTCTTGCCAATTGTAGGTAATTTAAATGTAGATTTTCTAATGTAGACATTGTAGGTGTTTATTTAGTAAGTTTTTAAAATAATTAGTAAGTAAATTAATGAACTAGTTGAACTAGTTTAGTTTTAGTTGAACTAGTTTAGTTTTAGTTGAACTAGTTTAGTAAGTAAATTAATAAACTAGTTGAACTAGTTGAATTAATAGAACTAATGTATTTTTAGTAAGAAAATTAATATAACTAGTTGAACTACTTTATTTTTAGAAAGAACTAGTTTTTTCTATTTATAGTAAGTTTATATTTAGTAAGAACTAGTTGAATTAATAGAACTAGTTGAACAAGTCATATTTGTTGTTATTTTTTTATTTTAAGCAATTATTTGGGATGTATAGTGATAACTTTAGGGTTTTTGCTTTTGCTAAAATCAAGGAGCCCCTCCATCATCTCCACCGTCGTCCCCGTCAACGACCCCCTCCGACCTTGAGGTGAGACCAGCCAAATCTCCATGTCAATATGAGTCCTTTAAGATATATATGATGTAGATAAAAGCATGTATATCCTATGTTGCTCAAATAGGATATGTGGTTGCCCAAGTGGCCGATCATGTTCAGGTTACACCTCCGAGTGGCCTATGTTTTGCCGAAGAGGTGATTAATTTCCGTTCCAGCAAATTTCAAGTGCTCGATATGTCCTTTTTTAGCAAAGTTCATGCCGGATTTTTCTGTGAATTCTGGCATGACTTGTGCTAGAATATGTAGGAAATATCGAGTAGCCTGGATATTCTCGAAAAATAATGATCTAATTTAGGTTTTTTAGTACAGACATTTAATTGTACAAGTTTGATCTTTGAATTATGAACATTGGAAATGTCGTACTCGGATGACGAAAGTCTCCCGGAGGAGTGCAGCTGGTGCCATGACGATCGAGGTCTATGCGACGGGTGCCCTCACCTAGACGATGATCGGCGCTTCAGCATTAAGCTCGAGGAGACCTTCAACGGTTAAACGGTACGCAACGACGACAAGTGTTTTTTCGTAATTAAGGACAACTTAACCTATTTGAACGTCTAATTTTCATCTTTTACAATTCGACTAGCTTATCCCATTCCATGCAAGACACTATGCCTTGGAGAGGATGGGTTTTGAAGACCATGAAAATTTTGAAACAAAGAAAATACACCTAAGGACCCATCATGATATGGATTTTGAAGTAAATCTGTACAATTCTCAGAGCGTAACCCATTTTGGTTGCCAAAATTGGTAAGCACTTTGCAAAATGTATGGTTTTTATGAGGGTGTGATTGTCACCATGGATCTTGGTGATCCTGATATCGAGCAAAACAATATGGACATTTGGGTCCTTGTTGATACACTTCTGATTCTACCGCTATGTGAGTTTCTCAAACATAGTTATTAACTAATTTATATTGTTTATTTAAAAATAGTTGACAGCTTATTTCCATTGACTGCTTATTTTCATTCTTCAAATAATGTGTGGAAGATGGTAGACAAACCCCACTACACCAATGGCTCCGAATTAACTTATAAGGAGAAAAATCATCTGATCGCATTTTGTACTTTCTTTGAGAATTACAATACCTATTATCGAACTCCTCCAAATTATGGTGAATACGTGCCACTAGTGCATGTGTTGAACCACGATAACTTCTATGGAGATACCCTGGTAAGATTTTTTTACTATTACGACATCCGTGCATCTTTTGCATACTTCTAAAACTAGGACATCATTGCTAACTATGAAGTTATTACTATGTTTTTCAACAGAAAATCCCGATGGATTGTGTGCCTCATCTGATGTATTACAATGGTCGCCTTGAAGTTCTGAACATACAGCCAGGTCATCCTACGGATCACACCTATGCATATCGGATTTCTGAAACTGGTGAACACATGCTAATCAAAGAGTGGAAAATATGTTTGGACATTCGAAAGGAGGTTCTTGGAAACAACATTAAGTGAAAGGCAAGAATTGGAGACAGGATAATTTGCATTCTCCATAATGGAGAGCCAGGGGCTATCTTGTTTTTTGCTATTTTATCTTAGAGAATATAGTAGGTCCTAGGAGAATGTAGTAGGTCCTATGAGGTACAATATGTTTATTATGTGGTACAATGTGTTAGAGTTGATGATGAGGAGCAGTTATCATTATGACTAGTGACCAACTTGCTATGTGATGTCTCATCGATGAAAATGATAATCATGAGGACGTGTTATATGACAATGATGCATTATGATGCTAAGTTGTTAATGGTATGATGATGATGATATTTATTATATCATTGCGTGAAAGAACCGCGGATTAGTTTCAAGTGGATGTCCATCCACTTGAAACTAGTCCATGGTTCTTTCACCCAATGATGTAATAACTCATTATGATGTGAAAACAATCTCTAAATTGCTGCTGTATGAAAACCTGTATAGAGGTGTATGAATACAACATGAAATAAAAAAGAAATAAAATACGGAATAATACTAGTAGCGCAGGCTGGGAGAAGCGCTACTCGTAATTACCAGTAGCGCCCCATCGAGAAAGCGCAACTACTAAGTCGGTGTAGCAGTAGCGTTGGTTAACCAACGCTACTGCTAACCTTTAGCTGTAGCGCCGTACCAGTGGCGCTCCTGCCCGCGCTACTGATAGGCCTAAAACCAGCGCTGCTGCTAGGCTTTTCCCTAGTAGTGACATGTCAACATGTTATTCCTGCTCACATGTATGCCCTATTTTTCACTGTCATAATCTGTGTTATTAAGTTGCTTCTTGTATTGATCATGTTGGTTTAATATTGACGCCTATGAACATGAATCTTGTTGTTATTTGAAGCATGTAATCTGTACTTTGAGTGCATATCATGTTTATGCCTATATGTTTCCTGTAGCATGTTGTTTCCTTGATTGCAAAGTGCTTAATTACTGTTTTAGGCAGATCATGTTTGAAACTTGTATTGAGTGTATGTATTGAACCGTTGCTCCGTTTTGAGCGTGCTCTATATGAAACTTTCTTGGTTTTGCATGTAGTTTCATCTTGCCTTGTTACATTCATATTTTGGAGTGTTTGTGGTGTTGTTTTGCTCCTTTTGCATCAATGTCATGTTTAACTTGTTTTTCTCATATCTTATAGGTCGTAGCTCTGAATTAAATGAACTTTATATGTAACTTGACTAGAAAACCGCTTAGATCATCTTGGTGCACTTTAACTTTCTGTTTAACAACTTCAACATAATGTGTTATTCAGATCTGGACCAATTTCGAAATTTGCATATGGGGAGTTTTCGGAATTGTTATGTGTTGATTCCGGCCTCATTTAAACTTTCATTGGTGTGATGCTCTTGTATGCATCATCTCTTACTATGAGTAGCATCATATAGCCTTGTCATGCATCATACTTGGTTGAGCATCATGTCATGATATTTGTTGTGTGTTTACCATGTTGTTTGCTTCTTTCCGGTTGCGCTCCTTCTCGATAGTTCCTGTTTCGTTGCGATTGTGAGGAGTCGTTCGACTACGTGTGATCGTCTTCTTCATAGACTCGTTCTTCTTCCTAGGGGGCTTTCAGGCAAGATGACCGTCACCTTGGATCTCACTACTATCTTTGCTATGCTAGTTGTCTCGATGCTATCGCTATGTCGCGCTACCTACCACTTGTTTATCAAGCCTCCCAAATTGCCGTGACAGCCTCTAACATTTCTACCCTTCCTAGCAAACCGTTGTTTGGCTATGTTACCGCTTTGCTCAGCCCCTCTTATAGCGTTCCTAGTTGTAGGTTCTTCCATGTTGGGACATGGATATCATGGGATATCACAATATCTCTTATTTAATTAATGCATCTATATACTTGGTAAAGGGTGGAAGGCTCGGCCTTATGCCTAGTGTTTTGTTCCACTCTTGCCGCCCTATTTTCCGTCATACCGGTGTTATGTTCCTTGAATTTTGCGTCCCTAACACGGTGAGGGTTTATGGGCCCCTCTTGACAGTTCGCTTTGAATAAGACACTTCCAGCAAGGCCCAACATTGGTTTTAACATTTGCCATAATAATATTGAACTAAATAATTAAGTGGCATAGGGTGTCATGAACTCGAAGATTCTTTTCTACATACAGGTGGGCCTGCGTCGATGGTATTTTGGTCGCTGTAACCATAGCTTATCCGTCGTGGCCTGAGACGAGATACGCGCGGCTACTATCAGGGTGTCGCCACGTCGGGAGGTCTTGCTGGACTTGTTTTACCATTCTCGAAATGTCTTGTGCACCGGGATTCCGAGTATGATCGGAGGGTCCCGCGATGGTTGCCTCTGCAGATCGTGAGCTTGTCATGGGGTAAGTTGGGACACCCCTGCAGGGTTTAAACTTTCGAGAGTCGTGCCTGCGATTATGTGGTAGATGGGATTTTTTAATATCCGGTTGTAGAGAACTTGACACCAGACCCGAAATAAAATACAACCGCATGCGTAAACGTGACGGTCTCTTTTCGAGTGAGTCGAGAATAAAACACGGTGGGGTTATGTTTGATCGTAAGTAGTTCAGGATCACTTCTTGATCATTACTAGTTTCCGACCGTTTGCGTAGTTTCTCATCTTACTCTTGTGCTCGTAAGTTGGCCACCATACAATGCTTAGTTGCTTGCTGTAACCTCACCACTTATCCAATCCTTACCCATTAAGCTTTGCTAGTCTTGATACCCATGGTAATGGGATTGCTGAGTCCTCGTGGCTCACAGATTACTACAACAACAGTTGCAGGTGCAGGTACTGCGATGATCCAACATGAGAGTGATGTTTACTTGTTTTCGAGTTCTTCTTCTTCGTCGATCTTGGGTTTGGTTCCTGGTCGGCAGCCTGGGCTAGCAGGGTGGATGTCGTTTGAGCTTCTATTTGAGTTTCACCCGTAGTCGGATGTTCTTCTCATGTATGATGTTTGATGTATTCTTGCAGCATTTGTATGCCTTCTATGTATCCCGAACTATATGTAATGGTATGATGTAATTATATCAACCTTGCAAAAGTGTTTCAATATGCGGCTCTATCCTTGGTGGGACCTTTGAGTTCATCTCGGATAGAATCGCATATTAGGCGTGACAATTTGGTAGCAGAGCCTCGACCGACCATAGGAGCCCCCTTGTTTGCTCGTATAGTTCTGCCTTTGTCGAGTATAGAAGAAAAACTTTTTCAGAGTTTAGCTATATCGGAGAGTAGGAATTCTTTTTACTCCTCAGCCCCTTCGCCGCTCTGGTGAGAAATCTTGACGTCGGTGTTTTGACTTACTCCTCTACCCCTTCAATTTTTTAAGGATCACGCATTTAGTTTTCCTTCGTTGCCATGTCAACTCTATTCATTGGCACACTTCTCTTTGAGTCATGCGACCCTCGTCATCTTTTGTGGGAACAATCCTCAGTTCTTGCTTAACGATGTTGTTTCCCCATCTGAATTCGTCTTTCTTTTCCCATCCGCCCACCCTTCTTCTTCTCAGAGCCGGAGTCCTTAATCAAGTATCCATCCTACTTGTGTGAAGCCTTTGCATTCTTTCCTCACTTATTTCAACAGGTGCTTTTCTCTTAAAGTTATTCGTCGGTTCCCCGTTCCAGTTGTCTTTGTTTTTCCACCCTCCCACCCCTTTTTTCTTCCCGGAGTCTGAGCCTCTATTCATGCATCAATTTCATTCATGTGGAGCCTCTTCGGTCTTTCCCCAATTGTCTCAACCGGTGAATTCTCATCTAGTTCGACATTCTTCATTCTCATTTTATTTTCCGGTGGATTCAATTCATGTTTCCCGGGTTGATCATACTCCTTTCTTTGGCTCAAGTGTTTTCCTTTGCTCATTCGCCTCTCGCCATTTAATCGTTTCGGAGTGATGAAGACATCTCAAAAGATTTGTGTTTGCATTCAATTATTTCGAGGTTGTCACCTCATTCAAGTCTTTAAGTTGTTCCGGGACATCGTCTCTCTCTCCAACAATCCTTTCCAATGGTGTTTATTTTGAGTGGGCCCTAACCCACAGGTCTTTCCCCAGGATCTTGCCTAACTCTTCTAATTCTTTTCCGAAGTGATTCCCAATATTTTTTCAAAGTATGTCGTAAGTATGGATTCCATCAGTCATATGCCTTCTCTGAGATCACTTTCAAATACTTTTCTACTTCGGCTCAACATTTTTAGTGTTCATTGTTCCGGAGCATCTCTCTAATTCTTCACGGTATTTCTCATCGTCATTCTCAACATTTGAAGACTGAAGAAGAGTTTTCCTCTAATTCTTGTCCGTTCTCTCGAAGATTCGTGGGGCTAGCTTGTTGTTATCCTCTTGAATTATTCTGTTTGTCAGAAATTCTTTTCTTACCCATCCGGAGCGTGTTAGGAGTTGTTTTCTATTTCGTTTCACAGAAGGCCATCATTCCAGGAGAATTCTTCATTCTAAGTTTTCAACTTTGCTCTCCAATTATTCTAAACTTATGCTACTTCTTTCATCTCCATATTCGTACCGGTGCATCGTTCAAGAATTCTTTAGTAAGCTTGTGATCTCTTCGTTCTTTTGCATCTAAATTCAGTCAAGTATCTCCGTTCGTTTTCTAATTCCTCCCGGTGATTCATTCTCTGTCTTCATTCATTTTCAAATTCTTACGGTGGTTCGTTCATGATTCCTTCTCCTTTGTTATCATATCAATTCATTCATTCTTTCCAATCCTACTAGTAGTTCGTTGAAGACCTTCCCAAATTTGCCACTATATCTCTCTTAATCTTTTCCAATGCGAATAAGTAGTATGCAAATCCATTGCTTCTCATCAATTTAATTGGTGGAGGATAAGCATAAAGTAATTCTTATTATTCTTTCATCAAGTTGATAAATCTCTTCTTTTTGGAGTTTGTTCATCATATAACATTCTCTATTCGAAGTGTTTCCATTTTTCCTTTTCCCGGAGTGCAAAGTTCCCCCGGTCGTCTCGTCGGAACCTCCATCTAAAGTGCTACAAGGCTAAACTCTTATCCTTTTCATCCTTCAATTCTATCTCATCATCCTTTTGTTACCAAAGTTCTTCACGGTGGTTCGTAAGGATTTAATTCATTCTTCAGGTGTTCATCAAGATTCTTGCTAGTGGAGCGCAAGTATCTTTTCTTCTTGCGTCTCAAAGTGCAATTAGTTCTCCTTATTCTTTTCAAGTGGAGTTTTGCACTTCTTCATTCTTCTCAGCTATTCAATCATTTTCGTTTATGGCCGGTTATCACCTCATAATTTTGAAATGTTTACCATAAGCCCACAACAAGCTTATTCTTTTTGTTTTTGAATTTCCAACAACTTCGTTCAACCCTTCTTCGTAAGGATGCTTTTCAAACTCAATTGTGGAAGAAGATGCATTTTCTTATTCTTTGTTCTTTTCAATCAACTATTTCAATTCTACCGGAGGCATTGTGCTGTTCCTCTCGTCAAGTATAGATCCATGGTGTCAAGTTCATGTTCTATTCCCTTCCATGTTCAATCGGGATGCTATCCCAATTACTTCGTTATTATTCCTTGTCTATCTTGTTCTAACCAGAGTGGTTTCAGAGTCTATGTTGTTCCTTGAGCTTTTGATTCTCGTCATAATCGCCGTTCCTCTTTTCTACCTAAGTGCTCTCGACTTCGTTCGCCTCCACTCTTGCGTTCTTGTTTCACCTCATCCTCTTCTCTGTCGTCTCGTTCCTAAGATCTCGGGACGAGATCTCTTGTTAGTGTAGGAGTGTTGTAACGCCTCGAGTCCGATGCGTCAGGTGTTTTCCAGTTATTCACCAACATTGCCATGTCATCATGTGCATTCATCTGCATGTTTTTCGAAACTTGCATCTGGTCACTTTCTCTATTGTTTGTTTCGGAATCCGACAATTTCACACGCACTCACCGCACCTTCCAGATCTCGTTTTGTGAGCGGGAGAAAAGCGTTCTCAGAATGGGCCGAGATTTGTCGAGTGGTCTTGGTAAACCACTGGTAGACCGCCTGTCAAATTCTGTTCCATTTGGAGGTCGTTTGATGCCCCAACGGTTAACCACGTTAACCGGCCGACCCCTTTCTCTTTGCAGCCCAGCACCCCTCCACAACAGCCCACTAGCCCATCTAAACCCCCCTCATGCTCTCCGTCATTGGATCATGATCGTGCAGCAAAAACCACACCTCCATAGCCCTCTCCTAGCTCCCTCTACCTATAAATACACCCCCTCCCCCGAAATCTCGGGCAAAACCCTCGCACTCTTCCTCCTCGCGCCACTGGACATGTCCGCCCACCGACCGGACGCATCCACCGCCGCCCTCATCCAATTGTAGCGCGCCACGTCGCACGCGCCTGCCTCCCACCACCGCGGCCTGCTCGGCCCACGGCCGTCCTGCCCGGCCGCCCGGGCCCGGCGGTGCCGCCGCATCGCGCGCCGCCACTGCTCGTCGTCCACCGCCAACCCCGCCGCGCCCGATCGCGCCCGCTCCTCGTCGCAACTCACCGGCGTAGCCGCCGTCACCGCGCTGCCGGCCGCCCGCATTATAGCTTCGGCTGGCCGCCGCTGCCGCTATCCTCGCGCCGATCTGGGCCGGCGCAGCCCAGATCCGGCGACCGGCAACCTCGCCGGACCTCCTCCGCCTCCCGCCGACGCGCCGGCGACCCCTGGCCGCCGGGTTAACCGCGCCCCAGCACTGGAACCACCCCGTCCCGGTTCGCACCTGCCCCTCGATCCAAATGGCTGGATCGAACCGCTCCTTCCAGTTTTCCCCGGGGTGAGAATTTTGGTTGTCCCCGGAAAGTCACATCATATTGCATTCTTGTGTGGCTCATAACTTTGTGCATGATTATCCGATTTACGTGTATTATATGTCTGAGTGTTCACCTCTGAATGATCTACATGCTAGTGTCATTTGCATGAATGTTACTTTTCATATTGATGCCTTCATAATCATTGCCAAAGTTCTAAATGTTATAATATGCTGGAAGTTATCATAGCTTGCTGATTTGTCTTTTTTATATCTTCTTGTGTGTTTATCTTTTGAGCATCATGTCCACATATTTTAGGAGCATATTCATGCCATCTTTAGAGTGGTACAATCCATCTATTTTTATCTGCCCTGTGGTGATTAGGACAAGCATGCAAAGTAGAGAACATGTTGTTGCTGATTTCTGTGACGATAATTTCTGCCAAGTCTGTGAACCTGTTATGTTTTGCATAATTGCCATGATGCTTTGAGCATGTTCTACTGGTTTCTAGCAGTAGCTCGGTGTTCATGTTTTGTAGTGATCAACATATACATGCTTTCCATGCCCTTTGATGCTTCATATATTTCCTGTAGCATATATTTTCGTAGCCATGAACATGCCTAAATGAAGTTCCAGTTTTCTGTTATCTTCATGATGCGATGTTGTGAGGTTGTTATTAATTAATTTGTGCCTCTTTTGAAAAGCTCCAATTATATGAGTTGAAGTATATCATGTCTACTACATTCCCATGTCTTCTGCATAATTATCAAAGTTGTTATGCTCTATGTTGTGTGCCTCCAAAGTCAGCATCATAATGTTATTGTTCTGCATTCCCAGATTTCCGTCTGAGAATCTGTTTTTAACTTGCAATCTTGTCTTGATGAATGCCTTTGATCTAGGGGTTATATGGGGATGTCAGTAATCATGTTTTTCCATGTTTAACCTATATTTTAATGCCATGCTTTGGTTTTCTATGATCTGCCGCAGTCGCATGCTTGTTTCATGCCTTCAACATGTCAACATGTTATTTCTGCTCACATGTATGCCCTGTTTTTCACTAAGTCATAATCTGTGTTATTAAGTTCCTTCTTGCATTGATCATGTTGGTTTAATATTGACGCCTATGAACATGAATCTTGTTGTTATTTGAAGCATGTAATATGTACTTTGAGTGCAGATCAGGTTTATGCCCATATGTTTTCTGTAGCATGTTGTCTCCTTGACTGCAAAATGCTTAGTTGTTGTTTAGGCAGATCATGTTTGAAACTTGTATTGAGTGTGTGTGTTGAACCGTTGCTCCATTTTGAGCATGCTCTATATGAAATTTTCTTGGTTTTGCAGGTAGTTTCATGTTATGCTGTTGAATCCATGTTTTGGAGTGTTTGTGGTTTTGTTTTGCTTGCTTTTGCATCAATACCATGTTTAACTTGTTTTGCTCATATATTCTAGGCCGTTGCTCCGAATTAAATGAACTTTATATGTAACTTGACTAGAAAACCGCATAGATCATCTTGGTACACTTTAAATTTCTGTTTAACAACTTCAACATAATGTGTTATTCAGATCTGGACCAATTTCAAAATTTGCATATGGGGAGTTTCCCGAATTGTTATGTGTTGATTCCGGCCTCATTTAAACTTGCTTTGGTGTGATGCTCTTGTATGCATCATCTCTTGCCATGATTAGCATCATATAGCCTTGTCATGCATCATACTTGGTTAGGCATCATGTCATGATTTTTGTTGTGTGTTTACCATGTTGTTTGCTTCTTTCCAGTTGGGCTCCTTCTCGATAGTTCTTGTTTCATTGCGATTGTGAGGAGTCGTTCGACTACGTGGGATCGTCTTCTACATACACTCGTTCTTCTTCCTAGCGGGATTTCAGACAAGATGACCGTCACCTTGGATCGCACTACTATCTTTGCTACGCTAGTTGTCTCGATGCTATCGCTATGTCGCGCTACCTACCACTTGTTTATCAAGCCTCCCAAATTGCCATGATAGCCTCTAACCTTTTTACCCTTCCTAGCAAACCATTGTTTGACTATGTTACCGCTTTGCTCAGCCCCTCTTATAGCGTTTCTAGTTGCAGGTTCTTCCATGTTGGGACATGGATATCATGGGATATCACAATATCTCTTATTTAATTAATGCATTTATATACTTGGTAAAGGGTGGAAGGCTCGGAATTATGCCTAGTGTTTTGTTCCACTCTGGTCGCCCTAGTTTCCGTCATACCGGTGTGATGTTCCTTGATTTTTGCGTCCATAACACGGTGAGGGTTTATGGGCCCTTCTTGATAGTTCGCTTTTAATAACACACTTCCAGCAAGCCCCAACATTGCTTTTAAAAATTTGCCATAATAATATTGAACTAAATAATTAATTGGCATAGGGCATCGTGAACCCGATGATTCTTTTCTACATATAGGGGAGCCAGTGCCGATGGTGTTGGTCCCAAACTAGAGCAGCTTGCGGCGCCGCCCCTTGGAAACTTGGGGTATTTTGGTCGTTGTAACCATAGCTCATCCGTCATGGCCGGAGACGAGATACGCGCGGCTACTATCAGGGTGTCGCCACGTCGGGAGGTCTTGCTGGATTTGTTTTACCATTGTCGAAACGCCTTGTGCACCGGGATTCTGAGTATGATCGGAGGATCCCGCGATGGAGGATTGTCTCCACGGCTCCTAGAGAACATGACACTAGACCCAAAATAAAATACACCAACCGTGTTTGTAACCGTGACGGTCTCTTTTCGAGTGAGTCGAGAAGAGAACACGGTGGGGTTATGTTTGATCGTAAATAGTTCAGGATCACTTCTTCATCATTACTAGTTTGCGACCACTTGCGTAGTTTCTCATCTTACTCTTGTGCTCGTAAGTTGGCCATCATACAATTCTTAGTCGCTTCTTGCAACCTCACTACTTATCCAATCCTTACCCATTAAGCTTTGCTAGTCTTGATACCCATGGTAATGGGATTGCTGAGTCCTCGTGGCTCACAAATTACTACAACAACAGTTGCAGGTGCAGGTAATGCGATGATTTGACATGAGAGCGATGTTTACTTGTTTTGGAGTTCTTCTTCTTCTTCGTCGATCTTGGGTTTGGTTCATGGTCGGCAGCCTGGGCTAGCAGGGTGGGTGTCGTTTGAGCTTCTGTTTGAGTTTCATCCGTAGTCGGATGTTGTTCTCATGTATGATGTTTGATGTATTCTTGCGGAATTTGTATGCCTTGTATGTATCCCCAACTATTATCTAATGGTACGATGTAATGGTATCCACCTTGGAAAAGTGTTTCAATATGCGACTCTATCCTTGGTGGGACCTTCGAATTCCTCTCGGATAGAATCGCATATTGGGCGTCACAGCGGCGCGACAGGCTTGCCGTGCTTCATCCTGAGCGTGACACCTAGCAGTGCATTTAATGCACTTTGTCCTAACTACTGGAGTTAGGTATGCTAGCACTGTTGGATATCTAATCGGTGTATAATGACTGATTTGCCACTTTGGTAACCCCTTAGCCTATAAAAAAGGGCCATGGCGACAAAGAATAGGATTCGGACCCTTGTGCACTCTTACACGTGTAGCTACTCTCCCCGAGGCAATCTTGTCGGGCTTGAGTGCTACGTGTTCATCACAGTCCTCCATCCAATCCACCAAACCAGGAGTAGCGTTTTACGCTTCGCAGCGGCCCGAACCTAGGTAAAAACCACCCGCGACACCATTGTCGTGCTGCCCTATGGTCTCCACTCGTTGTGCAACGTGCCCTTACCCCTTGCCGAACCACAAGGGGCCGATAGCCCCATAGGTGATCGTGTTCTGCCACGACAGGTATGGTATCACCATCACATCTTTACCTTTATCGTTTTCCTCGGTTCGATCCTTTTTGGTTATATCTTGGTTTAGAATAAGGTTTTTAGTATCATCTTGTTTTGAGTTTTACTTTGTGTTCCCTCTTTTTAATCGAGTCCAAGAGTTATATAATAAAGAGTAGTTTTTAGTTGAGGGCTTTGATTTCTTGCCTTGATCTTGTAAAAGAAAGAATAGAAGAAGTACAAATATTATATAATAGTCTTATGGAAATTGATGACTTCACATATAAGACGTATGCCGCATACAATTTATTGGAAGATGACAAACATACTTTTGGTCATTGTTGCAATTAATACGAAGAAATAACCAATGAGAGGTCTCACATATAAATACACTATCTTGGACATGTTTTGTGAATGTGAGCACTGATGTCTACTACGCAACTTTGTTCTTGTAGACACGTGCTGGGCCTCCAAGCGCAGAGTTTTGTAGGACAGTAGCAATTTTCCCTCAAGTGGATGACCTAAGGTTTATCAATCCATGGGAGGTGTAGACTGAAGATGGTCTCTCTCAAACAACCCTGCAACCAAATAATAAAATGTCTCTTGTGTCCCTAACACACCAAATACAATGGTACTTCGTATAGGTGCACTAGTTCGGCGAAGAGATTGTGATAAAACTGTAATATTGATGGTAGAAATGTATTTTTATAATCTGAATAAACAAAAACAGCAAGGTAGCAAATAGTAAACGGGCACAAAAACGGTATTGGAATGCTTCAAAATGAGGCCTAGGGTACGTACATTCGCTAGTGCAATCTCTCAACAGTGCTAATATAATTGGATCATATAACCACCCCTCAAAGTGCGATGATAAATCACTCCAAAGTTCCTATCTAGCGGAGAACATAATAAGAAACCGATTGTAGGGTACAAAACCACCTCGAAGCTATTCTTTTCGATCGATCTATCCAAGAGTTAGTACTAAAATAACACCAAATGATTTCAGATTCATTATACTTAAACCAACACAAAGAACCTCAAAGAGTGCCCCAAGATTCCTGAAACAAAAGGCGAGGACGTGCATCAACCCCTATGCATAGACTACCCCAATGTCACCGCGGGAATCCGCGAGTAGAATGCCAAAACACATATCTACTGAATCAATATGATACCCCATTGTCACCATGAGTATTCATATGCAAGACATATATCAAGTGCTCTCAAATCCATAAAAGTATTCAATCCGATAACAATGAAATCTCAAAGCGAAAAACTCAATTCGTCACAACAAAATAGAGAGGGGAAAACACCATATGATCCGACTATATTAACAAAGCCCGCGATACATCAAGATCGTGACATTTCAAGAACACGAGAGAGAGAGAGATTAAACACATAGCTAATGGTACAAACCCTCGGCCCCGAGGGTGGACTACTCCCTCCTCATCACGGTGGCCACCGGGAAGATGAAGATGGCCACCGGAAATGATTCCCCCCTCCGGCAGGGTGCCGGGGTCTAGATTGGTTTTCGGTGGCTACAAAGTCACGCGGGGGCGGAACTTCTGATCTAGGTTAACCCCAAGGGTTTTTGGAATATTTGTGAATTTATAGGGTAAAGAGGGGGTGCGGGAGGCCACCAAGGTGGGCATAGCCCACCTGGGCCCCCAGGCGCGCCTTGGTGGGTTATGCCCATCTTGGGGCAACCCCAAGGTGCTGCTCTGGCCCATTGGTGTTCTTCTGGTCCATAAAAATCCACAAAAAGTTACGCGGTGTTTGGACTCCGTTTGATATTTGTTTCCTGTGATGTAAAAAACATGCAAAAAAACAGCAACTGGCCCTTGGCACTATGTCAATAGGTTAGTACCAAAAAATGATACAAAATGACTATAAAATGTTTATAAAACATCCAAGAATGATAATATAACAGCATGTAACAATAAAAAATTATAGATACGTTGGAGACGTATCAGCCTCCCCAAGCTTAATTCCTGCTCGTCCTCGAGTAGGTAAATCATAAAAACATATATTTTGATGTGGAATATTGCCTAACATGTCATCTCATATTCTTTTCTTTGTAGCATGGACATTTGTACTTTTATATGGTTCAAACCAATAGTCTAGTTTTGACATGAGACTTAAATACTCAAACATATCAACAAGCAACCGTGTCTTCAAAATATCAATGCTAAAATAAGTTATCCCTAGCCAATCATGCTCAATCGTTGATCCATTCATGAAGCACACTCGCATATTAGCTATACCTAATGCTCAAGTACGATCATATTACCTCCTAGTTGGTTCTTTATAAGAGAAGACGATGACTCAAATTAACAAAATTGCATAAAGTAAAAGAAAGGCCCTTCGCAGAGGGAAGTAGGGATTTGTAGATGTGCCAGAGCTCAAAGCAAAAATTGAGAGATAAAAACATTTTGGGAGGTGTGCCTTTCCCACCAACGAAAACGACTTAGAGTTCCCAACACTTTCCATGCAAGATATAACATAGGCGGTTCCCAAACATAAATTAATGTTTATTCCTTTTTCAACCATACTTCCACTTTCCATGGCTAACTGTATCCACGGATGCCCTTCATACCAACACTTTCCCAGGAATTTATTATTAGACAACATAAAGTAAATTCACTTTTCATTTTGGGACTAAGCATCCCTGATACCTTTGCCTTACTCTCGTGCAATGACAAGCGAATAAACACTCATCGTGAGAATAA
Source organism: Aegilops longissima (assembly GCA_021605205.1). NCBI lineage: Eukaryota > Viridiplantae > Streptophyta > Magnoliopsida > Poales > Poaceae > Aegilops > Aegilops longissima. The sequence goes on from CM038678.1 coordinate 292,312,386, forward strand.
CACATCTAGCATGGAAAATATTAGCCACCCCTCACCGCTTCGCAAGCGGTACGAACACACAAAAGAGAAATTTATTTTGAAAATTAGAGATGGCACATACAAGTTTCCTTAGAATGGCAAAAGAATACTGCATATAGGTAGATATAGTGGACTCATGTGGCAAAACCTGTTTAAAGGTTTTTGGATGCACAAGTAGTGATCATACTTAGTGCAAAATGAAGGCTAGCAAAAGATTGAGAAGCGACCAACCAAGAAACGATAATCTAATAAGCGAGCATTGAGCATAATTAACACCGAATAATGCACCATAAGTAGGATATAATTTCATTGCATAACTATGGACTTTCATGCTTGCATAGGGAATCACAAACCATAACACCAATATACTTAATAAAGCATAATTACTCATCAACATGACTCACATATCACATCATCATATATCCAAACTATTACAAGAAATCAAGTTTATTATGTCCAATGATCTTCATGAAAGTTTTTATTATATCCTTCTTTGATATCTATCACTTTGGGACTAATTTTCATGTGTTCCTTTTGATAAGCTCAAACAAATATAAGTGAAGATCATGAGCATAATATTTCTTTCATTCAAATTAATTTAAGTGAAGCAAGAGATAATTTCTTCAAAAATACTAAAGCGCATCATGCTCAAAAAGATATAAGTTAAGCACTAGAGTAATTCCATAGGAAAGAGCTTCGTTGACGGGATGTGCGTGCCGCTTACCTAGCCTCCCTGGCAACTATTTGAGGACTCTATTTTATTTTAAAAACTTTCGGATCTAAGTACTTTATTAAAACAGCAAGCAAAACAAAATAAATTGACATTTCAAGAATAGCACAACTCATGTGAAGAAGCAAAAAACTTAGGCTCAACCGATACTAACCGATAATTGTTGATGAAGAAAGGTGGGATGCCTACCGGGGCATCCCCAAGCTTAGATTCTTGACACTTATTGAGATATTATCTTGGGAGGCCTTTGGCATCCCCAAGCTTGGGCTTTTGTGTATACTTAATTCCTTTTATATCACGGTTTCCCTAAATCTTAAAAACTTCATCCACACAAAACTCAACAAGAACTCGTGAGATAAGTTAGTATAAACCGATGCAAAAAACCTTATCATTCTCTACTGTATCAAATCACAAATTATTATTCAACATTGCATACTAAATTCATCTACATATTTAATACTCCTATCCTCAAATAGAATCATTAAACAAGCAAACATATGCAAACATTACAGCAATCTGCCAAAACAGTAAAGTCTGCAAAGAATGCAATATTCATCATACATCCCTAACTCCAAAAATTATGAAAAATTACCACACTTTATAAAATTTAACAGAGCTTATTTTGCAAAAAGTTTCAGCATTTTATCCCATTCTGAATTTTCTAGGGACTTTTTGCAACGGCGGTAAACTTTTTGTTTTCAAACAGCAACATGTAGACTTATAAAATAAGCATGGTAAAGGTTATCCTTGACATTTTTATTGAAATAAAAGATGCAAAACATTATTATAAATAACAACAATAAAATCCTAACAAAATAAATTGATGCTCCAAGCAGAACACATATCATGTGACGAATGAAAACATAGCTCCAAGGGAGATTACCGATAATGTTGAAGACGAAAGAGGGGATGCCTTCCGGGGCATCCCCAAGCTTAGTTTCTTGGATCTTCCTTCAATATTAACTTGGGGTTCCTTGGGCATTCCCAAGCTTATGGTCTTGTCACTCCTTATTCTCCTCATATAGACATCTCACCCAAAACTTCAAAACTTCAATCACACAAAACTTAACGGAACTTTGTGAGATAGGTTAGTATGATAAAGAGCAAACCATTTCACTTTTGGTATTGTTAAAGACAAGATTCATAATTGTTCTCACACAATGCCTACTATAGCATATCATTTCCACAATTTATATTGAGCATTATAAGCCATAGAAACTAGAAAACTAGCAAACTATTCATTGAAAACAGAATATGTCAAAAACAGAACAGTCTGTAAAGATCTGAATATTAGTCATACTTCTGCATCTCCAAAAATTCTGAAAAAATAGGTCCACGTAGAAAATTTATATATCAATCATATGTAAAAAAATTCAGAATTATTAGACTCTCAAGTGAATTTAAACAATTCTGTCTCTGGAAGCAAGATTTTCTGTTTTTCCACACTATCCCAAAGGCTTTACTTGGCACTTTATTGAAACAAAAGCAATAAACACACTATCACTACAGTAGCATAAACATGTGAACACATAAAAACATTAGGTAAAAGTGTTGGGTTGTCTCCCAACGAGCACTTTTCTTTAATGCCTTTTAGCTAGGCATGATGAGTTCAAGGATGCTCGCATAAAAGATACAGATTGAAACATAACAAGAGCATCATGAATCACATGGCAAGCACATTCAAGTCTAACAAACTTCCTATGCATAGGGATTTTGTGAGCAAACAATTTATGGGAATAAGAATCAACTAGCATAGGAAGGCAAAACAAGCATAACTTCAAGATTTTCAACACATAGAGAGGAAACTTGATATTATTGCAATTCCTACAAGCATACGTTCCTTCATCATAATAATTTTCAGTAGCATCATGAAGAAATTCAACAATATAACCATCACATAAATCATTCTTTTCATGATTCACAAGCATAAAATTTTTATTACGCTCCACATAAGCAAATTTATTCTCATCAATAATTGTGGGAGCAAACTCAACAAAATAACTATCAAGTGATTGTAAATTAAAATCATGATGACAAGTTTCATTTTTATAATTATTCAATATAGCATACATGTCATCACCATAATCATCATATATAGGAACTTTGTTGTCATAATCAATTGCAACCTCCTCCAAAATAGTGAATTCAGCATTATATAAAGTCGCGACCTCTCCAAATCCACTTTCATCAATATAATCATCATAAATAGGAGGCATTAAATCATCATAATAAATTTTCTCATCAAAACTTGGGGGACTAAAAATATCCTCTTCATCAAACATAGCATCCCCAAGCTTATGGCTTTGCATATCATTAGCATCATCTATATTCAAAGAGTTCATACCAACAACATTGCAATCATGCTCATCATTCAAAGATTTTTTTGTCAAACATTTTATAGAATTATTCTTCTATCAATTGAGCACAATTTTCCTTCCCATCATTTTCAAGAAAGATATTATAAAGATGATCAATAATATGATGCAACCTCAATTCCATTTTTACGTAGTTTTCTTCTATAAACCAAACTAGTGATAAAACAAGAAACTAAAAGATTCAATAGCAAAATCTAAAGATATACCTTCATGCACTCACCTCCCCGGCCATGGCGCCAGAAAAGAGCTTGATGTGTACTACGCAACTCTATTCTTGTAGACACGTGTTGGGCCTCAAAGCGCAGAGTTTTGTAGGACAGTAGCAATTTTCCCTCAAGTGGATGACCTAAGGTTTATCAATCCGTGGGAGGTGTAGGATGAAGATGGTCTCTCTCAAACAACCCTGCAACCAAATAATAAAAAGTCTCTTGTGTCCCCAACACACCAAATACAATGGTAATTTGTATAGGTGCACTAGTTCGGCGAAGAGATAGTGATAAAAATGTAATATTGATGGTAGAAATATTTTTTTATAATCTGAATAAATAAAAACAGCTAGGTAGCAAATAGTAAACATGCACAAAAACGGCATTGCAATACTGGAAAATGAGGCCTAGTGTCCATACTTTCTCTAGTGCTATCTCTCAACAATGCTAATATAATTGGACCATATAACCACCCCTCAAAGTGCGATGAAGAATCACTCCAAAGTTCCCATCGAGCGGAGAACATAAGAAGAAATCGTTTGTAGGTTACGAAACCACCTCGAAGCTATTCTTTCCAATCGATCTATCCAAGAGTTAGTACTAAAATAACACCAAATAATTTGAGATTCATTATACACAATCCAACACAAAGAACCTCAAAGAGTGCCCCAAGATTCCTAACGGAGAAAGAAAAGACGAGAACGTGCATCAACCCCTATGCATAGACTACCCCAATGTCACCGCGGGAATGTAGCGACCAGACCCGAATGGATCAAGTCTCGTGCTCGGTGTCATCCACGGATCGAATGTCGACACCACACAGTGCTTGAAGGATTTATAGCAGAGTGGCAATCACACACTTATTACAACGTTGTCCACAAGGGAACTTATTACAATAATATGGCTTAAGGCCATCTAATAATAACAGCGGAAGGCTTGGAAGATAAATGAGTCCATCAACTCCATCGGCATCACTGAGTATAGAACCACGACCTAACACCTTACTCGTAAATTCGAAAAGTGCGCAACATGAAAGTTGCAGCCAAACGGTCGACACATGGAATATCTTGGCAATGTAACACATAGAGAGTAATGAAGGAATAAGCCTATACTACATGCATATATGACTTGTGGTAAAGCTCTCACGGTTACATTTTGCATAAAGCTAGTTTTCCCTACAACAAAGGAATAATTTTATTTAACTATCATGGTGGTTGTTAAACATTGAGAATGGTTGATGACATCCTCAATCCCAATTAAAAGTACTCATCAAAACCCAATAACATTTATTAGAAGTAACATGTTGAGATTCACATGATATTCAATTACGAGATACTCAAAACGTCCATAACCGGGGACACGGCTAATCATGATTAGTTTATACACTCTGCAGAGGTTTGCGAACTCTTCCCCACAAGACTCGATGGCCTCCGCTTGGTTCTCGCACTACATGGTGTTTGAGAAACGGATGACCGAGACATAGTCTTTCGAAGCGCTAGCACCTTACATGTGGGTAGACCGTACCAACCTACATCCCCTACATCAGCTAGCCGACCGTAAGAGTTCGCACAACTTAGTCAACTACGCCAGAGCCCATAATTGGCTTGTGGCTGCACACGGAAGTTTCAGTTTGAATAATCTTATGGTCCCTTAGAGCACGGGTGGCGGTCCGAAGAAATCTGAGCAAGTCTGATAGAAACCAGGTGCCTCAATCCACCCAGATGTGTGTTTAGGTTGCCACCTTAGATAAACCATTAATTAACAATCTCACATCTGTCATGGATATTCACTCACCCAATCCACGTCTACTAGCATAGCATGGCATAATAAGCAAACGTAGAAGTAACTCCCAAGGTTTCATAAGTAACAGGTAATAGGTACTACCTCAATCTACTTCCCAATCCCACAATTTAATTAGATCCTAAACATGCAAGTGTTTGAGGGTTTGATCTAATGCATAAAAACTGGGTAGTAGAAAAGGTATGATCAAGTGTTACTTGCCTTGCTGATGATCCGCGAGACCTAGAGATTCGAAGTAACAAGCGGCGCACTCCGGGTGATCTAACGCAGACAAAAAACAAGCATACAATAAGTACTCAACTAATGCACAGGGAAATCTCGAATAAACGATCTAACCAGAGAGTTCAACTTAAGAACCCTGGTTACAAAAAGAATCGAATCAAATAAAGCATCGAAAGTCGAAAATCGAGAGAGAACGACTCGGTTTTAGCAATCTGGAACTAGGTCAAAATTTTATAGTAACAAAACTTCGTTTAAGTAGGTTAGTCGGAACGGCGGTTTCGTAACGAAACTCCAGGCGCTTGAATCACCTGATTCCGATAAACGGCGAGAAAATAAACAGATTTGAAATTGAATCGAAATCGAAATCGAAAATAACGGATTAAATCCGATTAAAAGAAAAACGACGAACAGATTAAACAGTGGCGTTCGTTAACAGAACTAATCCGACGAACACGTTCATTGAAACGAGCGGGTCGGTGGCGTTCACTAAATAATAAAATCGAAAAAAATAAACCATCTAGGGTTTTTTTTTAAAAGCAATTTCTTGAGAAAAACGGATCGGGTTTTGAAACAAAACCGGACCGGGGGGTGGTGGCGGCTACCTCGGCGGGTCGCCGGCTGGGCTCCAGCCTCGGGCGGGTTGGCGGCGGTCGGCGGGTGGCGGGCGGGTCGGCGGGTGGCGAGGAGGCGGCGAGGTCGGGCGGCGGCGACGGCAGCGGCGGCGGCGGCTTCGGCGGCGGCGGCTTTCAAGGGTGGCGGCAAGCGGCGGGATGAGGAGAGGGGGTCGGCGGTGTTAAATAGGAGGGGGCTCCGGTGCCTTGGGGGGGGGACGCGCGGGCGTGGCGTGAGACGAGCGGACTCGGTCGGCGGCGGCGGCGACGGCGGACTCCTCCATGCAGTGCCATGAGGGGGAGGAGATGGGCATGGCGGTTGGGCGGCTGGGCCCTTGGCCCAGGCGGGGGCGTTTTTTAAACAAAACTAAACGAAAATAAAATCAAACCAAACGGACTCCAAATTTAATCAAATAAATTTTCCCCGACTCCTAAAAATGAGTCGAACAAAATGAACTTTAAAACGAGGCAAAAAGGCATATTTTTAAAATACTCATTTTTTTCCCTAAAGCAAATAAACTTTCAAAAATCACAATTTGATTTATTTATAAAATCTTCATTTTTCCTAAATGTTGGGAAAGTCATATTATTCCCCTCTCTCAATTTTTTTATCGGAAGAACTTATGAAGATAATCAAATAAATCCAAACGATCCTATTTTCAAAATTTGAGAAATCCCAAATATGAAAATAATGAAATTTCCAACTCTCTCCGAGGGTCCTTGAGTTGCATGATGACCTAATGTATAACATTCCAAATTGAAAATTTGGGATGTTACAGGGAATCCACGAGTAGAATGCCAAAACACATATCTAGTGAATCAATATGATACCCCATTGTCACCACGAGTATTCATATGCAAGACATATATCAAGTCCTCTCAAATCAATAAAAGTATTCAATCTGATAACAATGAAATCTCAAAGGGAGAAAATCAATTCGTCACAACAAGATAGAGAGGGGAAAACACCATATGATCCGGCTATATTAACAAAGCCCGCGATACATCAAGATCGTGACATCTCAGGAACACGAGAGAGAGAGAGAGAGAGAGAGAGAGAGAGATTAAACACATAGCTACTAGTACAAACCCTCATCCCCGAGGGTGGACTACTCCCTCCTCATCATGGTGGCCGTCGGGATGATGAAGATGGCCACCGAAGATGATTCCCCCCTCCAGCAGGGTGCCGGGGTCTAGATTGGTTTTCAGTGGCTACAGAGGCCTGCATGGCGGATCTTTTGATCTATGTTAACCCTGAGGGTTTTTTGAATATTTGGGAATTTATAGGGTAAAGAAGGGGCGCGGGAGGCAACCGAGGTGGGCACAAGCCAGCTGGGCGCGCCTGGGCCCAGGTGCGCCCTGGTGGATTTTACCCCCCTCGGGGCACCCCCCAGGTGCTACTCTGGCCCATTGGTTGTCTTCTGGTCCATAAAAAATCCACAAAAAGGTTTGCGGTGTTTGGACTCCATTTGATATTGGTTTCCTGCGATGTAAAAACATGCAAAAAACAGCAACTGGCACTTGGCACTATGTCAATAGGTTAGTACCAAAAAATGATATAAAATGACTATAAATGATTATAAGACATCCAAGAATGATAATATAACAGCATGGAACAATCAAAAATTATAGATACATTGGAGACGCATCAAGCACTCATTAAAATATCATATTCTAAAGGTTGATGTTGGACAAGGAAGACAAAATAATGGGTTGTGTTTTCTTATATCTGAATAGAAGTTATATTTTCATGGATTCTCCAACATGTTGAGCATATTCTCATCCTATACTAGCCAAATCTTCTGCACCAAGTAGAGATACTACTTGTGCATCCAAAATCCCTTAACCCAGTTTTGCCATGAGAGTCCACCATACCTACATATGGATTGAGTAAGATCCTTCAAGTAAGTTGTCATCGGTGCAAGCAATAAAAAATTGCTTTGTAAATATGTATGTTCTTTTAGTGTGAGGAAAATAAGCTTTATACGAACTTGTGATATGGAAGAAATAAAAGCGACAGACTGCATAATAAAATTCTTTATCACAAGCGGCAATATAAAGTGATGTTCTTTGGCATTAAGGTTTGTGCATCCAACCATAAAGGCGCATGACAACCTCTGCTTCCCTCTGCGAATGGCCTATCTTTTAGTTTACTTCCTACCTTCATACAAGAGTCATGGTGAACTTCACCTTTCCTTTTATATTTTCTATTTTTGTCAAGCCCTATATGTTGGGTAAGATCCAAATATATATATCCACTCGGATTTAGGTGTTCATATACTATTATTGGTGATGTTACCCTTGAGGTAAATGGTTTGTAGGCGAAACTATAAGCCCCTATCTTCCTATGTGTTTGATTGAAACTTTGATCTCATAAGTATCGCGTGAGTGTTAGCAATTATGGACAATTAAATGATGGTTGAGTATGTGAACTTGCTAAATAAAAGCTCTTACATTGACTCTTTCCGATGTTATGATAAGTTGTAGTTGTTTCAATGACCAAGATCATACTTTGTTGCTTTTCAATAAAGTTTTTGAATCATACTTTACCTTGTGAACGAATTGTTACTTTAGTATAAGAACTTATATGACAATATATGTTGTTGTTCTAAAGATGATCGTGATGCCCTCATGTCCGTATTTGATTTTATTGACACCTCTATCTCTAAACATGTGGTCATGATTATCGATTTCAGCTATCGCTTGACGACAAGCGAGGTCTAATCTTGGGGGAGTTGATACGTTCATTTTGCATCATACTTTCATGTTAATATTTATTGCATTATGGGCTGTTATTTCACATTATGGTACAACACTTATGCCTTTTCTCTCTTATTTTACAAGGTTTACACAAAGAGGGAGAATGACTCGGCTAGAATTCTGGACCGGAAAGGAGCAAATCTGAGACACCTATTCTGCACAACTCCAAAAGTCCTGAAAAAATATGGAGAATTATTTTGGAATATACAAAAATTATTGGGTGAAGAAACTACCAGAGGGGATCCACCAGGTGGCCACAAGCCTGGGGGGCGCGCCCTACCCCCAGGGCGTGCCTGTCGGTGTCAAAACCGGCGGATCTCGGGTAGGGGGTCCCGAGCTGTGGATCTAGGATCAATGGGGAACAAGGGATGAAGAAGATGGTGTTTACCCAGGTTTGGGCCCTCTCTAAGATGTAAAACCCTAAATCCTGCTTGATTGTATTTGATGTGTACGGTATGGTTACAGAGTCGATCTACCTTGAGTTCAGGCAAGCTAAACCCTCGGTTGATGGGGTATTGGATGTTGCTCTAGCCCTAAAGTCTAAAAACCCTCTGGTTTATATAGAAACCAGTAGGGTTATGGTTACATGCGATCTGTTACAATAAAGGAAAGATCACACCTAATCTTAACTTGGAGGGCACACCACGACTCCAAAGATCTTCTATCCGACCACAGATCCGCGCTCTAGTTTGGCTCCATAGTAGCCCATCAGTCCAGCGGCCCGAGGACCCCTTAATCTAGGACTCCCTTAGTAGCCTCCGAACTAGCCTCCAATGCCAGGGCTTGTGTCCGGCATCCGCATACTCACGGTCTTCGGCTTGCGAGGTGAGTTCTCCATCATGTCATGTGCACGCTCGGAGTTGAGCGCTATCCAGAATCCGAAGAATTTACTTTGCTTAGCCCTGAAGGCCAACATGCTCAAATGTGAACAGTGCCCTCTCCTGACAACTTTTTAGCGAAGTGTCGCGTCCGGTCATAACACCGAACAGCTGGAAGTTCTCGATACGCGGCTCGAGGCCGCCTCTTCATTGGCATGCACTGGTACGTGTCTGTGCTATACAAACGGTTTTTAACCCCTTTCCACGGAGGCATTTGGAACCGTCGCCAAGTGAGTGTGGGCGAAAGGGGGGTCCTTCCCACACGACCAATAAACCGTCGGGGATAGGGAGCCAAGATGCATATACGGTACTCCTAGTCGTTTGTGCTTGCATTGCCATCACAGTCGGTATTCTGTGGTGCTACGTTTATGATGCGCGGCCCATCACAAACGGTTCACTATTATAGAACGTGTATGATAAGCATACAATCGCACACATTCGCTTTTCCCAAACCATATGCGATACCTAATTAAGATGATTAGCTAATCATCATAGGAGTGTCGGACAGGATTACGAAACATCGGACCATCGTAACATCGTTGGACACGACAACTGTCGAACACACTATTCTGTGGTGCAACGTTTATGATGCATACTTCATGAGAAACAGTTCATGGTTGTGAATCATGTACGATAAGGCAACTATCCCAAACGTTTAGTTTGCTCGCACCGTTTATGAGATTGTTTGACATCGCACACGCTTTATAAGCGGGAACTTTGTGCATGCTTGCACACGTTTCCTCTCTGTCAACCGTGTCAGATTATGGTGTGTATCGCAAACGTTTGTATTTTGCCAACCATGTGTGCCGTAATGACCTGGAGAGCGTAATTTCACCGTAATTTAATTGCTGCTATTTCAAATTGTACCGGATTTGAATTTCAATGTATGCTATAGCTTTATTCATATCCATCAGGTTCAAACAACCAATGCGTTATTCGATTCATAGGTACATATGTTCAAGAATTACATAAGAACCAAATAAAGAATGATGAACCACAGTTGTATAATTGTACTATTAAAGACGGTAAGGAAAGATGCGAAATACAATCTGGTTGCTGAACAAGGTGAAGTGGAATGCCCATATTGTGCCCTCATCCATGCAGAAGGAACGCATGACTCTAGTCCAACCCCTTATGATGGCCGACCGCCCATACTTGACGGTCTTCATGAAAACTCTAGATAATCATTGTGTTCTGGTAGAAATAATTTAACCTTTGCATGCCCACCAATCATGTAATTTGATAGGTAATCTTGAGTAAACTGCTTTGGCAACCACTGCAAAGGAAAAAGAGTCAGACATTGTCATCTAACACTACTCATTATGGGCAGTAAAAAGAAGGCTGCATAGTTCTTACTTACCATCCTGCTGTTCGCTGTTGTCTTGGATAAAGTGTAAACAAATAGTTTAATTGCCATCCTTTGACCCATTTTACTAACACTCATTATCAACTTCCTCACATGATGCTAGTTCATCGATATCTCATTGCCCCATACGCAGAAAGGGTCAAAGCGTGGATCTTTACCAATGACATATGTACCTAAAATCACCAAGTCAATATTAGAAGCTAAACAGCAATTGCACAATGATGTAGTACAACACTTTTTTATAATATATTATAACATCCAATATACTCACATATTAGATGAATTAACATCTTATATTATGGGCCGGAAGGAGTTTATTGCATTCTTACAAAATATCAGCTGATTAACTACTGCTATATCCATGGGTTAGAGTTAGTTTGAGCTAGTCTGGGCTCAAATAGCCCTAAAGTACAAACATGAGGGCTAGTTTGAGCTAGTTGCATCTAACCCACCCAAAAAACTATCCAACCCAAGAGGTGCTAATTGGAGCTAGTTCTCCTGGAGCATTTATTGTCAATGTAACCCTGTCATCTAAACACCTCTTTGGATGGAGTTAGTTCAGGGTTAGTAATCAGCTAGAAACTAACTCTAACCTCTAGCTATGTTGAGTATCCAAACAAGGTTGTGTTGTTGTTGTTGTTGTTGTTGTTGTTGTTGTTGTTGTTGTTGTTGTTGTTGTTGTTGTTGCTGCTCTTCTTTGTATATCTAGACATCATCAGAACATTAAGGTAACACTCTTCCTTGTTGCTATGTAGCCTAGGATTGCATATTTACACATTAAGTATAGTGCGTGTTGCTATGTAGCCTCAGATATAATACATATGTCCCTAGTTAACCTAACGATAAATGTGTTACAGATATATTTAGTTAAAAAACCGATTCACCGATTAGTCCCTTATCAGCCCCCGGCCTATACGGTACCAGCTACCGATATCCTGAACAGTGAGTAAATATAAGCCATGGCATGAAACTAACCTCGACGGAAAACAACAATCGTTCCCAAAATTGTCCTGCGTAGGTACATCGAGAGGCATGTTAAGCACAACAGGCTAAACATCAACCAAAATTATCCATTGCAGACAAAAAAATCTCCAAAGAGAGCTTCAGTGTGCAGGTTTAGGCATGCTAGTAAAGCAAAAAAGTGGAAAGGTGTGTTAACTGCAACAGACCTAACATTTAACAACAAGAAAACATAGTCATTCAAACTGGTATTGTGCCGGTCTAAGTACACTAGTTATTGTTAAATAAAAACGTAAAGGCGTCTTAACTACAAGATGCAGCAACCAAATGTAGTCATTCATAGTGGTATTGTTGAAACTGGTACTAATGAAATTGAACTGCACAGTTCATACTTGCACATGTAGACCATCACTTTGTGAATAACTAGAATAAACAAGGCATACTATGAATGTAGTGACCCAACCTCAAACAGTCAAGTCTCTGTGCTTCAGTGTCATCCCTGGATCGGTAATGCTGACACACACTAGAAGGATTTATAGCAGAGTAGCAATCACACACTTATTACATCGAATGTCTCAAAAGAGAACTTATTACAATAAATATGGCTTAAGGCCATCTAACACGATAACAGCGGAAGGCTTGGAAGATAAAGTGAGTCCATCAACTCCAACGGCATAGTTGAGTGCATGACAAAGGCCTAGCGAACCTTACTCTTCGTCTGAAAAGTCTGCAACATGATACGTTGAAGCCCGAAAACGGGTCAGCACATGGAATATGCTAGCAATATAACACAGTAGGGCAATGAACAGAATAATGCTATCACTACATGCATATATGGCTGGTGGAGGCTCTATGGTTATATGTTTTTGCGAAAATCCAATTTTTCCCTACAACAAAGGAATAAGTTTTTAACTATCATGGTGGTTGAAACATCATTGAGAAGGTATCCAACTCAATCCCAATTACAAGTAATTATCAACCCAACAAATTAATTTAGAGTGATGAGATACAATAGGATAATCCAAGTACTAGATACTCAAGATGTCCATAACCTGGGACACAGCTAACCATGATTAGTATGTTCACTCTGCAGACGTTTGCGCACTTTTCCCCACAAGACTCGATCTCCTCCGTTGGATTTCTCGCACTACATGGTGTTTGTGAAACGGATGACCGAGACACAGTCTTTCAGAAGCATTAACTCTTTACTCTGGGTGGACAGTTACACCTACTTCCCTCTACATCTGCTAGCTCACCACTGAAAGAGGTCACACAACATACTCAACTATGGCAGAGCCCATAATAGCTTGTGGCTGCACACGGAAGTTTCTAGCATGAAATATCTCACGATCCCTTTGAGCCTGGGTGGCGGACTGTAGGAGGATCACACGGTATATCCCCGGGATCTCCTAGGACAACACTGGATTCCCCAGGTGCCCAAACAAGCAATCCACCTAGATGTGTATTAAAGTAGCCACCTTAAGTTGAACCATTAATTAACAACTCTCATCTGTCAGGGATACGCTCAAACCCAATCCACGTCTACGAGCATAACATAGCAATATAAGCATACGTAGAAGTAACTCCCAAGGGTTTGATATTAAAACAGGTAATAGGTTCTACCTCATCACTACTTCCCAATACCCACAAGTTAATCACATCCTAATCATGCAGTGTTTAAGGATTGGAACTAATGCATAAAACTGGGTATAAAAGAGTATGATCAATGTGTTACTTGCCTTGCTGACGATCCGCAAAACCTAGTGACTCGTAGTATAGCACGCTTCGCACTCTGAGAATTCTATCACAAACATTCAATAACACACATAAGCAATCAAGAAAAGATGCATGGATAAAACTCAAATAGTAAGATCTAACCAGAAAGTTGAACTTAAGAACTCCGGTTTGCAAAAAGAATCAAATCAAACGGAGCAATGAAACTCAAACTGCGAAAGAAACAAGATCCGTTTACTAATCTGGACAAAAGTCAAATTTTACAGTACTAAAATCTTGTTCAAGATGGTTAAACAGAAAGAGGGCTTCGAGACGAAGATCTAGGCGCTTGAATTGCCTGATTCCGACAAACGAGCGAAAATATAAACTAAAACGAAAATCGGGTCAGAAATCGCGATCGAAAATAATCATGAAAAACCCTGGAAAAGAAAAACTGACGAACAGGCTAAGGAATGAACGTTCGCTGTCTGTGACTAACGGGTGAACGGCGTTCGTTTAAATGAATGAACGGAACAACGTCCGCAATTTAACCGAACCGAAAAAAACCGAAACAAAATGATATAATAAAAAATAGATCTAGGGTTCGAAATAAACCGAATGGTTTTTAAAAAAACAGGCGGCTAGCTCGGCAAAGCAGCGTCGGCAATGACGGAACTCGGCGGGTGGCGGGCGCGGCGCGGGCGGTGGGCGGCAAGGGCGGTCGAGGCGGGGACGGGCGTGGCTTAGGGTTTGGGCGGGGCACTAGTGGGCTGGGGCGGCTCGAGGCCTTGCATCTTAAAGGGCCGGCCGGGCGATTCCTAGTCGGGCACGGCCGGGCGAGTCCTATTCGGGCACGGCCCGGCTAGGTCGGTTGACTTTCGTTTTAAAAAAATATTCCGATGCGCAGAAAAAGAAAGAAAAAGACTACTAGACGGACTCCAAAAATCACGAAATAAGTTTTCCCCGTCCTCTAAAAATATGCCAGACAGGGTGAACATTTATTTGGTCCTAAAAATCAATTTTGATAAACGCGTATTTTTCCTAATTCAAATAGATTTGCAATAAAATCCGAATAAAATCAAATATTTGATTTTAATATTTTTCCTCCAATATTTCATGTATTTTGGAGAAGACATATTATCTCATCTCATATATATATTGATACAAAATGTTTTCGAAGGGAAAATAAATTAAAACCAAAGTGATCCTTTTTTCAATATTTGAAAAAATTCAAATATGAAAATCGTGAAATCCCCAACTCTCTCCGCGGGTCCTTGAGTTGCTTAGAACTTCGAGGATCGCAAACGCAAATGCAATAAAATATGATATGCATGAATGACCTATGTATGACATTCCAAATTGAAAATTTGGGATATTACAAACCTACCCCCCTTAAGATGAATCTCGCCCTCGAGATTCGGGTTTGCTAGAAAATAGGTGCAGGTGGTCTTTGCGCGGACCATCCTCTTGTTCCCAAGTGGCTTCATCCTCGGTATGGTGGCTCCATTGTACTTTGCAAAACTTGATACCCTTGCTGCGAGTAACCCGGCTGGCAAACTCTAGAACCTTGACAGGTTTCTCCTCATATGTCAAATCACTGTCCAACTGAATTGCTTCCAGGGGCACTGTATCTCTGAGAGGAATATCGGCCATCTCTGCATGGCACTTCTTCAACTGGGAAACGTGAAAAACATCATGTACTCCTAACAATCCTTCAGGTAACTCCAACTTGTAGGCAACCTCTCCCATGCATACTTCCAAAACACGGTACGGTCCTACAAATCTCGGGACTAACTTTCCTTTAACTCCAAAACGTTTAACTCCTCGAAGAGGTGACACTTGCAGATACGCCCTGTCTCCGATTTCATAGACTACCTCCTTGCTTTTCGAATCTGCATAACTCTTCTGTTGGGACTGAGCTACCTTCAGTCTATCTCGAATCAGCTTAACCTTCTCTTCAGACTCCTTAATCAAATCCGGATCAAACAACTGTCGGTCTCCAACTTCATCCCACATCAACAGTGTTCGGCATCTTCTTCCATACAGGGCTTCGAAAGGTGCCATCTTCAAACTGGCCTGGTAGCTATTGTTGTATGAGAACTCCGCGTAGGGTAAATTGTCATCCCAACTAGATCCGTAGTCTAGCGCACAAGCTCTCAACATATCCTCCATAATCTGATTGACTCTCTATGTCTGTCCATCTGTCTGTGGGTGAAAAGCTGTACTGAACTCTAGCCTGGTTCCCAAAGTCTGGTGCAGCTGGTGCCAAAACTTTGAGGTAAACTGTGTTCCTATATCTGATACGATGGTCCTGGAACTCCGTGCAGACATACGATCCTGGTCATGTATATCTTGGCCAACTTCGCACTTGTATAGGTGGTTTTCACTGGGATAAAGTGGGCTACTTTGGTCAAGCTATCCACTACTACCCAGATAGAATCGTACCCCGATCCGGTCCTGGGCAATCCGGTGATAAAATCCATGCCAAGCTTATCCCACTTCCATTCGGGTATCGGCATAGGCTGCAGTAATCCTGCTGGCTTCTGATGTTCTGCCTTCACCCTCTCACATACATCACATATGGCTACATACTCGGCAATATCCTTCTTCATACCAGTCCACCAGAAACGCTCCTTCAAATCCAAATACATCTTAGTGTTTCCGGGGTATATCGAGTATGGCGAGTCATGAGCTTCTTGAAGTATCAGCTTCCTGATCTCTGCATTATTGGGCACATAAATGCGGTCCTCAAACCACAAGGTGTCCTGATCATCCACACGAAAACCTTTGGCTTTTCCTTCGCTCATCTTCGCTTTTATCTCAGCAATCTCTTTGTCATCTTTCTGAGCTTCTCGAATCTTTCCCAACAATGTGGACTGAACTTCCATTGCTGCAACAAAACCTCTAGGAACAATCTCCAAACGTAGCTCCCTGAGATCCTCGGCTAACACTTTTGGCATCCCTCCACTTACGAGGGTGTTAATATAACTCTTACGGCTCAAAGCGTCTGCTACGATATTGGCCTTTCCGGGAAGATAATGCAGCTTCATGTCATAATCCTTTATGAGCTCCAACCATCTCCTCTACCTGAGGTTCAGCTCCTTCTGAGTAAAGATGTACTTCAAACTCTAGTGATCCGTGTATACAATGCAACGGTTTCCAATGAGAAAATGTCTCCAGGTCTTCAGCGCATGCACCACAGCTGCTAACTCCAAATCATGCGTGGCATAATTCAACACATGCGGTCGAAGCTGTCGTGAGGCATATGAAATAACTCTTCCGTCTAGCATAAGTACTCCTCCAGGTCCTAAGCGAGAGGCGTCGCAATACACTTGGAAATCCTTGCGTATATCCGGCAGAATCAGCACTAGGGTTATAGTCAAACGTTTCTTCAACTCCTGGAAACTAGCTTCACATTCATCAGTCCAATGGAACTTAGTGTCCTTCTTCAACAAAGCCGTCATAGGCTTCGCAATCTTAGAAAAATTCTCAATCAATCTCTAATAGTATCCCGTGAGTCCAAGAAAACTGCGGATCTCTCCAACTGAGGTGGGTGCCAACCACTCAGTGACTGACTGGACCTTGGTGGGATCCACAACTATACCTCCTCCTGATATAACATGTCCAAGAAATCCAACTTCCTTCAACCAAAACTCACATTTGCTGAACTTGGCATATAACTGATGTTCCCTGAGCTTCTCGAGAACTAAACACAAATGCTCCTTATGTTCCTCTTCATTCTTCGAGTATACCAAGATATCATCAATGAAAACCACAACAAACTTATCCAAGAACCCCATGAACACCTTATTCATCATACTCATGAAATAGGCAAGGGCGTTAGTCAGTCCAAATGACATAACCGTATACTCATATAGCCCATACCTTGTGGTGAAGGCTGTTTTAGGTATATCCTTTTCCCTAATCTTTAGCTAGTGATATCCTGATCATAGATCGATCTTCGAAAACACCTTAGCTCCTTGCAACTGGTCAAACAAATCATTGATCATCGATAGTGGGTACTTATTCTTGATTGTTACTTCATTCAACGCACGATAATCAACAACCATCCTTAAGCATCCATCCTTCTTCTCAACCAAGAGCACTGGGGCTCCCCATGGTGATGAACTTCTTCGAATGTAACCTTTCTCCAATAACTCCCTAATCTGCTTCTTAAGCTCCTCTAAATCATTTGCGGGCATCCGGTATGGTCTCTTAGATATGGGCCCGGTGCCTGGCAACAACTCTATCAAAAACTCGATATCTCGATCTGGTGGCATGCCTGGTAACTCCTCCGGAAATACATCTGGGTAATCCTTCACTACCGGCACTTCCTCCTGAACAACTTCGTGAGAGAATTTACTTGGGTCCTCCTTGGCGCATGTCTGGATACATACTTGATCCTTTTTCCCTCCAGGGTGGTGAGTAAAATTGACTTACTAGCGCAGTCGATGTTTCCTCCGCACATCGATAGCCAATCCATTCCTAGTATCACATCCAAACCTTGTGACTCCAAAATTATCAGGTCAGAGGGGAAAACATGGCTTCCAATGGTCAATGGCATCTGAAAGCATCCTTGTCTTGCCATATATTCTGCTCCTGGCGAACTTACTAACATAGGTGTCCTAAGTACCTTAGTGGGCAACTTATACTTATCCACAAATCCTCTTGATATGTATGAATGCGATGCACCAGTATCAAAAAGAACGATTGCAGTAAAAGACTTAACCAAAAACTTACCGATAACTGCATCAGGCTGCTCCTCAACCTCCTCCACGTTCACGTGGTTCACTTGTCCCCTGTTGAAATGGCTAGGCTTCTTCCCAGCGCTTCCATTGCCGTTTCCATTCTTCAATTCTGTACAATCATTGGCGTAGTGCCCAGTCTTCCCGCACTTGAAATAGGCAATGTGACTTTGATCCTTCTTGGCATGTGTGGCTGGGTTAGAGCGGTTCTGATTGCTGCCTGCTCCATTCCCGTCTCCATTCTTGGGGCCATTGTGGTTATGGGAAGTTCCTCCATTGTGAGTGTGACCTCCATGGTTATGGATAGGTCCTCCGGAGTTCGGGGTGAAACGAGGCTTCTGCTGAGCTCCAGAATTGTACTTTCCTTGTCCATACTTCCTCTTGTGGCTCTCAATCTGCTGCTTCTTCCCTTCAATCATAAGAGCCTTGTCTACCAACTCCTGGTAGTTGTTGAATGTTGCCACCATCAGCTGCGTCCTCATCTCATCATTTAGCACTTCCATAAACTTCTCCTGCTTTGCGGCATCTGTGGCCACATCATTAGGGGCATAACGTGATAGCTTACTAAACTCTTCTACGTACTGAGCCACAGTATGATTTCCCTGGTGTAAGTTGCGATACTCACGCTTCTTCATGCTCATAGCTCCAGTTGAGACATGAGCTGTGCGGAATGCTTGCTGAAACTGATCCCAAGTGACATTGGCTATGGGAAAAGTGGCTGTGTAGTTCTCCCACCATGAGGCTGCTGGTCCATCCAACTGATGTGCGGCAAAACGCACCTTCTTTGCATCTGTGCAACCTGCGGTGGTCAACTCCCTTCCAATCCTATGTAGCCAGTCATCCGCAACTATTGGCTCGGTGCTACTGGATAACACAGGCGGCTGTAACCTTAGAAAACGGGCTAAGTTGTCAACTGGAGAAGGATTGTTGTTGTTGTTGTTGTTGTTGTTGTTGTTGTTGTTGTTGTTGTTGTTGTTGTTGTTGTTGTTGTTGTTGTTGTTGTTGTTGTTGTTGTTGTTGCCTTGGTTCTGGACTAATATCTGCATCAAGGCATTCTACTGCTGGATCAACTGGGTGATCTCCGGTGGGAAGACAACTCCGGTGTCACTTCTCGGAGGCATCTGATGGGTTTAGAGGGAAGAGAGTAGAATAGAAATTAGGTCTAGTGAGAAAACACTACCCGTATACACCTGAGACAAACACAATCATATCACTCAATCAATCAAGAAAGGGCAAACAATCGATCTAACTATCGTTAAAGTGCTCTGACTATACTATTTACATGGGGAAAATACTAGTGATCATATGGTGGTCTACTAGAAATTTTGATCGGTGGAAGACTCCATGATGTCCGCTCCAGCTTCGTCTTCATAATCATCATCAATATCATCGGGGTCGGAATCGGTGTCGTCGATGATGATGTACTCTTCAGAACGAATCTCCTTGTGTTCGTCGTCTTCTCCTCCTGGCGCGGGATCTCCCATGAACACTCCGATCTTCTTAATCGGGTCGTCATTCTTCTCCAATAGTATTGTGATTTCCTCCTCATATCCATCGCGTGTAGACTTGAGTTCCTCCTCTATATCAGTCATCCTTGTCATCGCCTTTTTCAAATCTATCATGCATGCGCACATCTGGTTCTCCTGGCGTCGAATGTGCTGGTTTAGCTCCTGGATGAATGCTGCAATGGACCTGTCCCTCTTGGTGCTGATTATCTCCCATTGCTCATCTCGGCGCCCTCATATCTGGTAGATAGTATCCTTGAGATCCTTGTGGTAAACTTTGCCAATGCGTCCCATGGCGATGTGGGCTGCCATGCACTTTCCCAGACTCCAGGTTGGGACATCAAAGGAAAACTCTATGGGCTCTGTGACTGGCGTGAATGTCCTTCCTGGAACTTGAACTCGAATCATCCAACGCTCCACTTCTGGTAATGTGGCGTTGTAGGTCCCGGTGAAGCTTGGTATTCCAATGTTCAGGTATCTAGTGACTTCCTTCAAGTGTCATCCAAAGGGGGTATCTTCATCCGGTTGTGCAAAGTTGTTGCTCAAATCCGCCATCCTAAAGAGTAGAAAATGGAGAGGAGTCAGAAATGAGTAGAGAATAGCACTACAAAACAAATACACTTCCGTGATGATACGTGTTTGTCACAATAGGTCGCGTTTTTTTTCATGCATGTACATCCATGACAAATTTATGACAGAATCAAGATAGTCATACCAGTGCTGTCGTAGAAGTGTTCCATGACATTACCAAAATTATCATCACTGAAGTGTCCACTTCCATGATGATAAATCGAGCGTCACCGAAGTGCTTTCGTCAAGGATGACCGACACATTGCATCCACCGTAACGGAACACCGTTAAGCTATCGGGTCGGGTTTTGGATCCGATAACCCGTTAACAGCCCCGACCAATGGAAAATTTCCACATGTAAAATTCTTATTGGCCGGACGAAACACGTGTCAGCTCGTCAGTGGGTCAGATAGGCGCCTATGATACGTCGACACGTGGCATGGCCCAACAGAGGCCCATTCCTGTGAAAAGGCCGGCCCGTTTGACTTGGTCAAAAGCTGGCAGGCCGGCCCTTGGAAAGCCTGTTAACGGCCTATTCGCATATAGCCCATTTACAACCCGCTAACCTAAGGCCCGTTACGCCGTATATGAATTAGGCCCAGTATCGTCATCTGGGCCATCCAATATGATTCCAGCCCGTCTTCACTTCTGGCCCATGTATGGCCCATGTATGGCCCATGACGTCTTTCGGCCCATATGAGGCCCTATGTAACTCTTGGCCTATTAACGGCCCGTGGTGAAACTGGCCCGTAATGAACAGTGTATCACTTTACACCCATTAACGACCCGTGGTGAAACTTGTCCGTAATGAACAGTGTAGCACTTTATACCCATTAACGGCCCGTTATTCCGTTGGGCCGTTTCCAGCCCATGTTATCTTTCGGCCTTCTCAGAGCCCATTTATTTTTGGGCTCATTTCCATCATTCGTTTACTTACGGCCCGTTACTGTCATTTTCTGCTTGCGGGCCAAATTCATCCCATGGTTACAGTCGGCCCGTTTGTGGTACGTTAATACGTTGGGCCTTTTTCATAGCGTCATCAAATACGGTCTATTAACGATGGCCCGTTAAGGTCGGCCCATGAACGGACGATTCCAACTCTAGCCCGTTTACGGCCATAGTGTGGCCTGTTATTGGCCCATGTTTATCATACGGCCCGTATAAGGATCATTGATCATACGACCCGTAGAAGGCCCATTGTTTCTACGGCCCGTAGAAGGCCCATTGTTTCTACGGCCCGTAGAAGGACAACTGTTTCTACGGCCCGTAGAAGGCCCACTATTTCTACGGCCCGTAGGAGGCCCAGTGTCACTACAGTAAATATTAGCCCATGATTATTGTGGCCTAGTTTTAAAAAATAGGTTATTGCAGCCACTAGTTAACCGCGGAAAAATAACTGCAATGACTACAAGCAAACAAATAAACAAGACAACAAGGAAATAAATAAGCAAGCAACTAACACTAGGCTATCACGGCTATTACACATATTACATCCACTGGGCATCAAAGTTTGCCACCAGTGCAAATATAGGGAACAAAGCAGCATATCATATACACTGGCCGTCAAAATTGGCCACCAGTGCAAATAAACGCGGCATCAAAACAAGAGCATAACTGAAAGAACTTCAGAAGAGCTCGAGAAACATTATCCTGGGTATCCACCATGCTGGCAATAAGCTTAGCAAGCTGATTAGCTTTGTCCTGTTTGGCGCTAAAATCCTCCAACGCTTGTTGTTGCACCGGAAAGTATGCATCTGAATGCTCCGAGGACTGCCGCAGATCCTTCCGCTTCTTGTCGCAAAGACACTGATCGATGTCTTTCACTTGTAGTTGAGACTCAAGAAACCGAACTGATTCAGATAGTGAGTTTGAATAGCTTGTGCAAGCGGTAGTGGTCGAGAACTCCAACACTAAACCAAGACAGGATGTGTCACTATCACGAACCTTATCGCATTACTTCCTTTACCGTTGCTTAATAAGGCACTCTTCCCCAATATTCATCACAAGATTCTAAAAGAAGAAACAAGCGACACATAACAAGTTTAGCATTTACTAGTATATGAAACTCATTTCGGTGAACCAGTTCATTAGTAAGGTGGACAGGAATAAACTACCAAGTCTTCTATTGCCAAGTACTAGTACATAATAAAGGCATCAAACAAACATATATCTGTGTCCTATGGTAGCAATGGAATCTTAAATTAGAACAGTTCTTCTTCAGGTTTAGGCACTTGTTCTACATGAACGGAGTACAGTAAGACGCAAGAATATAATACTTAAAAATAGAAAATGAGCTCATAGACCTTACCACATTCTTGGTTTGGAACCAAGATGAACAAGGCGTTTCGGTCATCGTCCGATAAATGTGTCTCGGGGAGAACGTAAGGGAATTTGATGAGTTTCTTTGCCGGTGAAGCACGTTTTCTTGTGTAATTTCGACATCGCCACCAAGCATTCTTGAAGATAGCAGAGGTATTAGCACAGGTTACCTCATCCTGAGTTTCCAAATCGGTCCTTCTCTATAGAGAAAAATGGGAAAATTTGTTGTATTAACCATCATGGAGGTAGGATGTATGCGACGAAGCAAAGTAATTGCCATGAATAACATTACTTACACATAACTCCTGGCAAAAACACCTGCAACTGGCATTTTCCTTCATTTTCAGTATAATATTTCAAAGATGGGAAGATACGCACATACAATTTAACAACATCAAATGCGATAGATGCTAAACTATGACTAGCTGGTTGTGCTTCCTCCACAAGAATAGGTGGCTAACTGGTGGAGTTGGGGTTCGCCGTGATAGTACTGGCCCTTTGGGCACTGGAGCTGCCTTACTAACTGCTCTTGTTTGGGAGCTCTGTGGTGGAGATGGTGCTGTGTCAACAAGAACTGGGTTACTATCAGCTGGGGTTGGGGTTAGATTGGGTGAAGCTGGTTCTCTGTCCATCGTAGTAGGGGTACAATCTCCGATAGTTTGGGTTATGTGTGGTAGGGCTGGTTCTTGTGCATGTACAACCGGGGTGCTATCTCCACCAAGAGGTAGCACTGTTTTATTTGAAGACCGTGTTTTTAGTCTGCTAGATACTGGCATCACCCGCTCCAATTTAAATGGCTGATAAACAGGAAACATAGTGGAATGTACAGACATTGTATGAGAGACAGATGCAATAGATAGTGTGGAAAAAAGAGGGCATGAAATAGTTGACATGTATATTGTTTAACTAAAACGGATAGCATGACATAATTTCACATATATGATGTCTATCTAAACTGGATAGCATAGCATAACATAATTCAAAGATATGATGAATAACTAAACATGATCGCCTGACATAATTCATCTACATGTTATCTAAGTAATCAGGATCGCATCATTTAATTCACATATATGATTTATATGCTAAACAGAGGGCATTCTTTATGATGTCTGAACTAAGAACATGGTGTTGAATATTGTGTATATGATGTCTAAACTATGTAATGCAAGACACCGTATGCATGATATGAGCAGTATAACCATGCCAAGTTAGAGCATACACCTCAGTGGAGGAATAGGACTGGTCATCTATCTCTGAATCCATCTCTGAGGAGCTATCGGGACCCAACAAGAGATCTGCTTCGACAGGTAGCACTGTCTGCTCTGAAGGCCTTGTTTTCACTCCAGATTTTTCCTTCTCCCACCCAAATGGCTGATTCATAGGAAGAGAAGTTTAATGTACAAACATTGTCAAAAAATGGAAATGTAATGAAAAGAAAAGGATGGGCAAGATATCATTCAAATATATGATGCCTAGTTAAACAGGATGGCATTGCACATTTCACATATATTATGGCTGGCTAAAAGACATGAGACTGCATAATTCCCATATATGATATAGAAACTAAACAGGTGGCATTACAGAACATGTCTAAACTAAGTAGATGACATATATGATGTCAAAAGTAGGCACTGCAAGGCAACATATGCATAATATGACTAACATCATCATGCCAAGGTACAACAAACACCTTGGGGGGTAAATAAGAGTGGTCAGCAGCGTCCGAATCTGCCTCAGAACAGATATCTTCCTCTGGATTACAATATGGAGAGGGGTGGGGAGGGTTTGCCATTGAACCCACCATGGAGCGATATCTGCATGACATTGTATTGCCGCACAAAACTCTTCTCTTTTTCTCTACATGTTCAGCATGACTGTGTACAATATCTGACATGCATACGAAAAAAATATGGTGAGATTATGTAAGGAGAGCATGCAGAAATTTAGAGTGATAGTAACAACCAGTGGATCAATGTTTTTCCGTTGAATCAAAATAGCCCTAATGGATCGACATGAATGTATAGTAATAAGTGACGCAACAATTGTACAACCTCTTTGCCGTAGCCGTGTGGAGGAAGAACTGAGGAATCTGTAGACGGCGTCCAGGGCACTGGTCTGTTGTGATGGATCGTTCTGTCGTTGGAGCAGCTCCGGTAAGCCATAAGACGTCAAGGCTGAAGCAACACAAGACAGACATCGTCAATCTCAAGTGGGATTCTAATAGCATCTCCAATAGATGATGTAAAATGGATGTAAAATTAACATCACCAAAAACCACCTGACTACAACAGATGAGGTAAAACCTGTTGACTCGAACTTAAGCGTCAAACTGAAATTTCTTGTGGAATCTGAATGCCATTGTCGAAACTGAACGCAATGGTAGCAGAGAGGCACTTGACATGTAGTTTAGGAGGGCCTGCAGTTCATCTTCAACCTACACCCCTCGAGCCGCCACCACCACCGGCTGAACCCTGCCCCAGCGCCGCCCGCCGCCCGAAACAACTCGCCACCGCCGCCTGCCAGCCCTCTAGGCCCCCGCCCCCACCCACGAACCCTAAGATAGATAGTGGGGTACCTCTCCGTGAGCCCCTGTCCCCGATCGCGGTGGTTCTTCCTTAACTCCGCGAGCCCCCAACCCTGAAAATCGACTGACCCAAAAGTCGATTCAGTCGACTGAAGTGTGGCTTAATCAGAGCAGAGCAGCAGCACGAGCGAGGGGGAGAGCAGCAGCAGGAGCTGGGCGAGCGAGCGATCGAGCAAGAGCCGGAGCAGCAGCAGCAGATCCGGCTGGTATGGACGCCGCCACCGAAGGGGCCTCGCACTGGTTGAGAGCGGCCATGGAGATGTCGCCTGCGGCGCCGGCTTCAAGGTAGCCGCTCCATGGGGGTGCGGGATGGAGCACCGTCGGCGCCGGGAGGTCGAGTTAAGGAGAAGGTGCGATGTGATGAGTGTACAACCTCTTTGGTGGCGCCGAGTAGGCCTCGGCTTCGTCCGAGGAGTCGGTGAGGATGCTGCTGTTCCGGTGGAGCAGGTTAAGGCGGCGATGTGGGGATGGAGCAGCCGCGATAGACAAAGCGATCGTCGGAGCAGCTCCTTGGAGGTGGAGGACAGGGCGGCTAAACCGGCGGGATGACGAGATGGACGACGGATCCTCATCCGGGGAGGTGGACGAGGGACGTCGAGCTGTTGTGGTGGACGACGTCGTCGGGGAAGAGGCTCGGGCTGGGCAGTGGTGACGTGGCGGACGGAGGAGGGTGGGGTTTCGTGGCTGGAGCGGAGAGGTTATGGCAGCCTGGGATTTCGAATGGCGAAAAGGGGGCAATGCGAGGGGGTGAAGCATGACTTAGGAACGCGCTTGTCCAAAATGTAGGGTGTGTTACAAAAGTACCCCCACCGATTTGAACTAGCGGCCCTTTCGGCTCAGGTTTAGAAGGGGATTTCGCGTGTCGGGATTTGGCAGCTGGAGGGAGTTTTCGCGCGCGTTGTAATTTTGGGATAGCAAGGCGCGGGTTGTGAAGGCACCAGTTTTGGGAGCACGATATCTGAATTCTCGGGATATAACAAGACGCGGGTTGAATTTTAGGGACAAGCCTAACGTGTCGTAATATTGTACTTGTACGTACCAAATCAATTCACACTTCACTCAACCAAAAACAAAACAAAATAAAATAAAACTATTCACACCACACAAAGAGAGAGTCTTGCCCTGTTTTACTATACAAATGCTATTCAAAGCTACTCCCACCTTCCATCTATATAGGGCCTAATGCGTTTTTCGATGCTAACTTTAACCAAATATTAGAGTAATGATATATGACATGCAACTTACACAAAGCACACCGTTAAATTCGTCTGTGAAAGGTTCTTTCAATGATATAACTTTCACATTGTGCATGTCATGTACTATTAATCTTGTCACTAGTCAAAGGTGGTCTTAAAAATCTCATTACGCCCTATATAGATGGAAGGAGGGAGTATGAATCCATGTTATGTCCGATTAATTTTTTTTTCTTGCTGTATAATGCATGTAACCTACTCATACCAACATTTTAGTGCATTCCAAATGTCTATACTACCGCTGCAATTCAAACTAAATTTGAATTCGTTTCTCTATTTCAATAAGAATCTACAATCATGATTGTTGCCAACTTCAACCATCATAGTTTCCTTGCTATCCGCCAGATATAAATCAGACGGTCCATAATGCAGGATGGCAGGCACACCATCATCAACAACTCCGTTTTTTATAAGATTAGAGATAAAAATATATTAAATGTAGTATACCATGTTCATAACCACACCATGTGTATCACTGTTATATATATATTCACACGTCCGTCGGTTTGAAACACTATGATAAATTCTTCAAATATCCAAATTCGCTTTTTATAATGAAGTATATATGATCTCTATTCGTCTTTTACACCCACACAACCCTCTTATCTTTGTAGCTAGCGCTAACTTTCTCTTGTGCATGCACACGCCCGCATCCCTCTCACCCTCCCTCAAGATTCTCTAGCCCCATCAAGAAATTCGTCTTTTCACTTTAGGTCGTTCACCCACGGTGTGTGTAGGCCCCCCAGCTCCTTCTTTACGGCACACATCGATCTATATGCCTCTCTAGCCAGGTGTGCCTAGCACAAACAGAAGCTTCCCCTCTTCTATTGTCACTGTCCATGCCTCACTCCCACCACTCTTTTCATCGTTCTCGTACTCGCACACTCCTCCCCCTCGATATAGTATGCCTCTCGTACCACCTCCTACATGCATCCCTCTCTCTCTATCCTTCTCCTCGTGCCTCATTTGCTTCTAACACACACATGCATGTATACCGATCGATCTCCCAACATATACCTAGATCGACTTTAACTACCCCCCCCATCGATCGACGTACCTCACAAGTTATGTCTCTCCTTTCTCTTACAAAGGGCGGTTGATCTTCCTATGTAGTTACGTCTGCTTACCACAGCCACATCATCCCCCTCATCATTCTTGCATGCCTCCTAACCGATCTCTCACACGCACGTGCACAGACAACAAGCAGCCATCTCTTCTCTTATTGATATTGCGGGCGTGCCCTCCGTTTGTCTAGCAAGCCTATCCCACCATTTGTTAGAAGCAACTCCACTACAACCCCTCCAACACTCTAGCTCTATCTCTCTCCCAACCTTATTAATCTCCTGCACATATGCATGGATGTCGATCGATCTCCCTTAATACATGAGGCAGATCGATCTCCTTAATACATAAGGTAGGCCTCTCTCCTCCTCCACACATATACCAGCCATTGCACCTCTATTGTTAATTGGGCCTCCCTCTTCCCCCACCACACACCGATAGTCGAGCGCTGCAGGTAGGTATCCATGCCACAGAGACAAACTGCACATGTCCCATCTCACATTCCAGTAGGCCAGCCACTCTATATCTTTGATGTGGGCACACACAAATTCGATGGCACTCTTTATCGATCGCGCGCGCGCACACACACACACACATCACCATCCCTCTCTTCGATTTTATAGACACCTCAAGCCGATGATACCTCCACTCTCTTTCTCGTGGATTGCCCCCTATATATATATATATATATATATATATATATATATATATATATATATATATATATGTTTTATCCAGGACTCGATTTCACACACATTGCATATGTTAAATTTTTGATTGACCCCCCACACAAAAAACTCTCAAGAACTCACACACTATATCTCCCTAGGTTTGTATCTCTCACACAACCCCCGTGAGGTGGTGTACGTATACAAGAAGAGAATAGGTGCACCGTGCACGTACTCACGCTTCGTGCCTAGCCACACCCGCGCGGGTACACGGTGGAGCTCATTTCTTTACGAAATGGCAGCCCACGTGCTAATTTGAACGCATGTAGCGGTAGTTTACCTGGGGAGGTCGTGTACCACGCGTGCACGAAACAAAGTTCGACTTGACGCGTTGCCGCGTTATTTTTAAATAAATTTATAGCGCTCAATGGCACGTACACAGAATATAAAATGATTTTTATGGAGGAAAAGGTAGTCCGCTACTCCGCTCTTCAGAATATCTCACACAAGGCTCTGGTGGCCTCTCTCTCTCACCGTTAGTCATTGGTCCGGCCGCATCCCGTCCGCCGGGGGAAAGGGAGTGCGGTGGCCTCTCTCTCTCTCACCGTTGGTCACTGATCCGGCCGCATCCCGTCCGCCGGGGGAAAGGGAGTGTGGTGTCCCCTCTCTCTCTCTCTCTCTCTCACCGTTGGTCACTGATCAGGCCGCATCCCGTCCGCCGGGGGAAAGGGACGAAGTGCATCGTGTCTCCGTTCGACGGTGCCGAGGCAGCACGTCCCGATCTGTTGTACACGCCGTTCTCTCTGACCAAGCTCCGGCGCGGCAGGGCCTACGCCACCTGCTCGCAGATTCCGCCCGCCGCCGCTCACCTAGTTACATCCCGACGACCTCCAGGTGTCCCCTCCGGACTTGCTCCACTGCCCGTTTTCCCACGTCGCTGCATGTGGATCTTCCATAGTTCTTTGCCCAAAACATAGCTCGTCCGGCGTACTTTCCATATTGCATTCTTGTCCTCAGACCATTTTAGAAAAATGCAACCGTGTTGTTATCTTCCCTTAGGACAAGGAATATGCTTCTTTTTTGTCGTCGCATGTGTCATCAACTGTTATTGGCCAGTAATTGTTTCCTTTCTACCTCTTCTTTGCAAACAGGGCTATCCATTTCACCTCGTTGCTATTGCGACCTTTTGGTGAACTGCACAAATCACTTTTTTCTTAAGAGTGTTTTGTGCAGTTGTACTAAAATGTCACACGGGCAACGTCTCTACATTTCAGTGCGACTGCACAAAGGGAGATTGGTTTTGCTCTATCCTCCTCATCCAACTCCGAGCCAAATCTTCACCAACTAGTTAGTCTTAAGAGAGACCACAATGGTGACCGGCTTCTATTTGAGTGTTTATTATTTTATCAGCAATCCTCAATTATCGTAATCACACTTGATATCTTTGGAACAGGGACACTCAGCTCTACTTTGTTGGAACTGCACAAAATGATCCGAATGTTGCATGCTCCAGACAGCTACTTTTTTCCCAACATGCCTTGTTGATTTAGACAGAGCTGGGGGGACGTTGCTGCCAATGAAAGCATGGATCAATTTAAAGTTAACACCTTCTCACAACTTTGTCTTCAGTTGTGATGTAATTATTAGCTCTGATCTGCTAATAATTGACATGCATTAGCAAGGAAGTTAGTTTTTTATTGTTTCCGAAAGAGCATGATGGCAAGACATGCGAAACAAAAGCTGAAAGCTCACACCATTGTACAATTTCATGTCGCTGGAAAATTATTTGTATAGTACGTCAATTATGTAAACAAATGATGGAAGCTTGATAGCATTGCCAGAAGCCTCTTCATCATCCGGGTCCATGTGCCGTGCACAAAATTATACTCCTTCATTCCTAAATATTTGTCTTTTGACAAATTTCAAACGGGCATATTTTAGAGTGTAGATTCACTCATTTTGCTTCATATGTGTACTCCCTCCGTTCCTAAATATTCTATTCGTCTTAATAGATATTTCAACATATTTTAGAAAGACAAATACTCCGGAGTATATTTAAGAACCGAGGGGGTAGTGCACAACCGCATGGGAGACTCAGCCTGATCGTTGCGCCGCATTAATAGTGAGTAATGAGCAGTCAAATCATAAGCTCCACCTTTCCCACTATAAGTTTCTCTGAAGAAGCAACCATCAATACGCTCTTCTTTGAATCCGCTCATACTACTCCATCCGTCACTGTTTATACAGCGCGCTTCAGAAAAAGAAAAAAATCTGTGGGACCAAGGCGACTAGCGATCGGCCTGAAAAATAGCATTGGTAGTTATAGCACGGCGTCTATTACTAGAGGAATAATGCGTACACACATGCATGCAATGCTTCCACCCCGGGTACACACATGCATGCACTCCGTA
This sequence comes from Aegilops longissima, assembly GCA_021605205.1. NCBI lineage: Eukaryota > Viridiplantae > Streptophyta > Magnoliopsida > Poales > Poaceae > Aegilops > Aegilops longissima. The sequence continues at coordinate 292,343,145 of CM038678.1, forward strand.
GTAGTACAGTACATGGAGAGAAAATTGTGGACTTGATTGCGGTTACGACGCCCTAATTAATTGAGCATTAAACCAAACGCGTCTAAAGTCTCTCTGGTGGTGGAAATGCATTTAGAGAAATGCATCATAATGAAGCGCGCCCTGTAAACTGTGATGGAGGGTGGAGTAGTATGAAGGTGCAAAACCAAGTACGCGTACTAGTACTGGGCTTGGCTCTTCGCCCCTTCGTGAAGCCGAACAATGATGGTACTCCGCATGTTGGTTACTACAGTGTATGCCTCTGACAATCCGATACTGAATGGACTGATGCATGTCCCGCATTAGTCAAAAGGCGTAAGCGAGCTTCACCTTGTCCTACAAACTTCTCCTCGTTCTGCGAGTTGACGGGACACACCAAAAAGTAGTGCTAGTCCATACTCCCTCCTTTCCGGTTAATATGGCTTAATATTTTTTGCGGGTAAATGAGAGAGCTTTATTCATATATAAGCATTCTTAGGACGATCAACCAAGACACTGGTCACTAGGAAGCGAGGTACCCCGCAAAAAAAGAAGTAGGAAGCGAGGTGTTTCATCAAGCCAGCTCTTGGCCACATTCAAAGTGTAGCAAGCACGGTTCGAACGTGCATGCGCCGCAAGGTTTGATGACCTGTTTACATGCTGAATAACAAAAAAGAGGAAATATTACTGAGCGCTACTATTTGTAACAGGATATGAGCCAGAATTAAGCGAGAATTGTGGCGAGTGTTCCATGCAATCAACTTCCATTATCACATGCGAGAACCCTCGAAGAGAACCAAATGTGTTGAAGATTGCTTTATCACATTTTAAAATTATAATAAGAGTGCAGACGCTCCTCCATCCGGTTCCTAGTAGTACTAGTATAGTACGTACCTTTATGGACTATAGTAGTAGTACTAGTAGTAAACTTTGCGCTTGGCTGTTTGGGAAGTCGAGCAATAATAGCACTAGTAGTATAGTGTAGTATGCTTCTGGCAATCTGACACCGAATTAACTGTTGCACGTCCACCGCCTGAGCGAGGGAGAGCTTGCATTAGTCAAAAGTTTCTCCTTGTCCTGCGAGCCACCGCGCGCAATCTTGTCCCGTCCTGCAACCTTCTCCTCGTTCGGCAAGTTGACGGGACATAGCAAAGTAATGCTAGTCCATGCTGCCTCCTCTCCGGTTAATATGGCTTAATTTCAAACGAGATAAATACACTATCTGTCACTGTATATTTGTAAAAATACGGTCAGTGGACTTCATAATACGGTCATTGCGCTCAATATATATATTTTCGGGTGTTCATACTGTCACTAGCTCACCCTGACTTAGTATGTGTGTGCATGCACGTGTAGGTTGAGCACTTGAGCGTCACCGTGTGTGTTCCCTCGTGTGTTCGGACATGCATGCATTAGGGCGTCGCGCGCGTTTTTGTGTCCATGTGTATGTGTGACTGTTGCATACACGTAGGGGGAGTACGTGTAGGGGCCACTAAGGAGCAGTCAGATCACACAGTACGTTAGTCGGAAGAAGCAACCAACATTTCACTCTTGAATGACACGTACGCAATATAAAATGGTTGATATGGAGAGAAAAAGAAAACCACTATATATACACTAGCAGGAGCCTAAGCTACAAGCCTGCTTGCTTAGGTCGCTCTCTTCACAAGCATAGAACGACGGGCCTAATCCCGCAGCTGGGGGAAGGGAACAATGTTCTGCGTAGACGCGATCGACATCGGCGAGGGAGAAAACCAACAGTCGGTGCGTCCCAATTGGGGGTCACCGCGGTATGGGCCGATGCCGCGTCCCAACCGCCCTTCTAGCTACAGTCCGACGTCCTAGGTAGTCCATCTTCCGTTTGGAGCCGGCTTGCTCCACTGCCGTAGCTCCATCTCCATGTCGATCTTTCTCTACTTCTATCGGCTTCTACTTGTGATGAGTTTATGTCTCATGAACTAGTGCCAATACTATTATTCTAATCACACTTCTTCAATATTTTTGCCATCAGGGATGCTCAGGTCGATTTTAGTGGAACTGCACAAAAGCATCGTATGATCCGAGGGTGCCAGCCGTCTTTCCTTCGACAGGTTCTACCTGGCCAGGAAATTAAATCATGTTTAGGGTTTAGGGTTTAAGTCGTAGTGACCCCATCAGTAGTTTTTCTATCGTACACGCTCTCACAACTTTTTTCTTTAGTTGTGAAGTAAATATTGGCTATGATCTGTGAATCATTGAGATGCATCAGCATGCGTGTTAGTTTTCCTTTGTATTTGATGGAATGTTGTAACGGGGCAACCTTGGAATAGGAATGAAAATGGAGTGGACAAGTTTCCATTTTTCCGGAGAAAAAATGGAAATGGAGAGAAACCAACGTTTCGTTTCGTTGGATCGTGCCATCGAGCAAAACCAAAGTTTAAATCACGTCTGTCGTGTTCGTATCTCACCCTCCTCCATGGATCGACCCCACACGGTCGCTCGGCATACCACTCACCGCAAACCGAGTAGTATACCATAACTTTCCCGCCTGCTCGTCGATGGATCGCGCCATGGAGTACTAGCACTACTGGAAGAGATTGACGAGTTGGGGGAGGACACCTAACTGTAGCACGGACTGCCAAAAACTTTTTACATGCATGTTGTAGCCGGCTATTAAGACCTTTGTACGCGGAGCAGCCGCGTGCACCCGGAAGCGGCGCGGGCGACGCTCTCTCGGCCGGCGCGCCGCTTCAATGCCGGCGCTAGTGAGAGGTCGCGTCCGCTCTGGCCGGGAATGAATATGGCACTGATCGTTTCGGGCGGGAAGCATGCGCGGGTGATGAAGAGGATTCGGGTTGGTCAGGACCGGCCGTGGCGGCGGTCCGGACGTGCGCAAACAAGAGATGTTGTACGTTAATATTGCTGCGTATATAATTAACAACATAAATAATATGCCAGTTGGACAAATATGATTGGAGATGGAGGTGGAAATGGAATTTTACGAAAACACGGATATGCATGTCTATGTCTATGTGTGTGTGCGCGACGACTCTCGCGACCTGGAAGCGGGGGCGTGTTTTTGATCGAGTTTTATTTCTTGGTACGTTAGAAAATCAGTTTGTCTAATTCACATCTACTCCCTCCGTTCCTAAATAATTGTCTTTCTAGAGATTTCAACAAGTGACTACATATGGAGCAAAATGAGTGAATCTACACTCTAAAACATGTCTACATACATCCATATGTTGTAATCCATTTGAGATGGCTAGAAAGACAATTATTTGGGAACGGAGGGAGTAGATGTTATTTAAGGATATCACATCTAAGCTCCCACAAGTATAAAATGTAGCAACAAGAAACAAAAAAAACTAGGAAAAGTCCACAAACAGAGTGGACATCAACTTATATGTGACATAACTATGTCACATCTAGATGTGTCCTAGACAGACCCTTAAAAAATTGTCCGCCAGTTTTCGTTTCTTTTTTCCGGGAACGCGCGTATTCTATTTAAAACCACTGCTATGGAGAGATTCTTTTACTCTATTATAGCCTCTTGTTTGATAGAGTCTCTCGCGTCTCGCTCTCTCACCCTCTCCATATCAAAACAAGATGATAGTGTCCACTCTATCTCTCGCCTCACCGGTGGTCACAGATCTGGCCGAATCCCGTCCACTGCGGGAGGTGAGGAGGTGCAGCGTTGACGTTGTCTCCGTCGGCGACGGAGGAAGCCAATGCGCACCATCCTCTCGGAGCTGGCGCTAGCGCGGATCAAGATCCTCTGCGCCCTTGTTCGCTGCCGTCGTGTGGGCAGATCCCGCCCACCCGCCTAAACGACATCTCGCCCACCTGAGGTATAACTTGTACTACTCCAGCTCCCCAGGTCGCTGCGTGCGGGTTTTCTTCTATTCGACTACTCCCCAGCTCCCCATGCATAGTAGCTAGGGTTCGTCGGCTGGTCCATCATCACCTACTAGTACTACTATTATAGAGGAAATGCCACTCAAAAAGTTGTCCTGATTTATGCCTCGGTGGAGGTATACATGTTGTTTCAACAAAAAGTACATGGTGGTTGTGCGGTCATTGTCCATATGCTGGTAGTACTATCACTAGTTAAATGAAGAAATGCTTTTTTTCTCGGGTATCCTAGTTTAGTTCTCATCAAGATAGTATGATGCTTCTGTTTGTTGGTGTACTTTTCATTAATTCTTATTGACAATTGAGATGTCGTTGCTAACCCTTTTTTAACTTTTTGGAAACAGCGATGCGTGTCTCCATACCCGGGCATGTCTTCCTCAATTTTAGTGGAACTGCACAAAATTGGATAGCCATTGTTGTTCCGCCGCACTGTCCTCTACCACGTGGTTCTTCCTTCCTCGATCTTGATTACTGAGAAGAAACAGACCACAGTGAGGATTTGTCGAACTTCTTTGGTGCCTCACCCAAACATGATGCCAAATGGATGATGCATCACCATGATGACCTATCGATGCTCATGGTTGCGCCTCATGGTTGCGTCGGCTGGTGAAGCTGATTGATTTTCAACGAAAAACAAGTTGTCTTCCATCAGTGCTCTTTGCTTGTTACGCACAAAGATGATATCCTTCGTCAGTTCACCTTGGTTGCGTTGGAGACGCAGTCGTCTTTCACGTTGGTGCAATTTTATCACACAATTGGCTATGAACCAAATGTTTCCTCGAAGAAGGATCAACGTTGGTACTAAGAGCACAATTTTTGTATTGATTTCTTAGCCTTCTGACAACTTTGTCTCCAGCTCCCCTGTAATTTTATTTGTCTAGCTATTAACTTTGATTTAGAAAATGGTGTGGACTAAAAACCCGGATGGACGTAGTAGCCCTCCATTTTTATTTACTCCGCATATTAGATTTGACTGAAGTCAAACTTTGTCTCTCAAACCTTTACGATAATTGAAATTAAATTTATTTATTTGTACACACTCTCACACGTTTCCGATAATTTGGCGCATGTGTGGTTGTTCACTTAAGGGAGGGTAGTGTACCACACGTGAAGGACAGGAAGTGCAACCAGAACGCGTGGGCGTGGATCGTTAGTTCATCGGAAGTAGTACTAGTTTTCTTCACTATACATTAAATAAAGAGTTTCGTTTCGTACTTACACAATTTAAAACGATTGTTATGGAGAGAATAAGAAAACCACTCTACTATATTTTAGTCGTATACTACACGAGTACTATATGGACGCAACTTCATTGACTTAGTGCACCTGCCTTTGGATTTACGACAGGTGGGCCAAAATGTGGCTGGCTCACCTGTCATACAGCCAAAAGCAGGTGCAGTGAAGGCATCAGAGCTCAGTCCTTACTACAGTAGTATAAATGTAAGCGGGAGCCTCAGCGATTGTTCGCTAGGGTTTGCACTCTCCACACGCTCGCCGCACTACATATATGTTACACGCTGGAGGCTCAACATTCATTTGCTAGGGCTTGCTATATTCACAATCTCTCACCCTCTCTTCACCAGATCTAAGCAAGACTGCGTTGGCCTCTTGTCTCTCTCTCCCCCCTCACAGCTGGTGAAGGAGGCGTTCGTATCCCATCGCACCGGGAAGGGGAGGAGGTGCAGCGTTCACTCTATCGCCTTCGGCGAGGGAGGCAATCCACTGTCGGCTCCGTTCTTCTCTTTCACCCAGCGCCTGTGCGGGAGGGCCACCGACCCCTTCTTCCTCGCTGCCGTACGTAGTGTGGGCAGATCCGGCCTCCCGCCGCACGCCTTGCCACATCCCGACGACCCTAAGGTATAAGTTTCTTTGAAATCGTCGTTGCTCTAGCTGCATGTGGATCTTTTTCGATCTGTAGTCGAATCTAGGTCTTGGTTCAACGAGGAAAGAAGGGTGCGGTGGGCTGGAGCAAGAATCTAGGACGTGGTTCAATGAGGAAAGGAGGGGCGGAAAGTAGTATAGACTGGCTATCCAGCCGCTTTGTAGGTCGAAAAGGGAAAAAGGGGGTAACCCAGTACACACATCTGTAAGGAACCGATCTCTTTGTTGAAAAGGGAAAGAAACTGGGGGGTTGGGTAGTTTGTGCACGACTAGATTTGCTGCCCTCACATAGGAAGAAGGTTCAAAGAGAACAAATATAGGACTAGCGCATATATGCTACTTGGCTACATACTCTGCATCACCCATTTATACGTTTGGACGCACATGGTGCTGGCATGTCCGATGCAGCTATTTTGCTGTTGTTAATCTCAGAATTAACTACAGATCTGTTTTTAAAAATTCTCTCTTAATATGAATCAATGCAACCGTTTTAGAAATACTACTGTCCTATACTTTGTTTTCCATCAAGATAAGGTAGATGCTTCTTTTTGTGGCTGCATGTTTCATCCTCCTTTATTGGCATGTAATTGTTTTCTTTTTTGCCTCTTAAAACAGGGATATCTATTCAACTTGTTGCTATAGAAAACTTAAATGTCACACCAGCAACTTTGCTTGATTTCAGTGCAACTGCACAAAACTTGATTGGATTTCCTATTCGTGTTGGTAGATTCGTATTTTATCTTGGTCGTCTCATGAAAGGTCAGTACAGGCCTTCATCCACATGATTGTGCTGTGTGCTTTTAGATGTTGTGCTACTTGTATTGGTACTGTTTTAAATAAATGATGAATTGAAGCTATTGTATTGCTGTCTTTTCCCATTAAGTAGTGAACAAAAATGGGACCAACCCAGACATGCTTGTTGCTTTGTTACAACAAATTCAGCATCACCCCCTTTATAATCTAGTAATTGATGCCACTCTCAGAATTAACTACTGAATCTTATTTCAAAACTGCAACACTTGTTAGGAATTGGCGGGATTACCATTTTTGTGGCCGCATGTTTCATCCTCCTTTATTAGCCAGTAATTGGTTCCTTTTTTGCCTCTATTTATACAAGGATATCTATTCAACTTGTTGCTATTGTGACATTTTGCTTCGCTACGCGAAACACTTTGCTTGATTTCAGTGCAACTGCACAAAACGAGATTGGATTTCCTATTCGTGTTGGCAGATTCGTACGTGATCTTGTGTGTGTCATGACAGGTTGTACTTTCCTTCATCCACATGATCGTGCAGTGTGTTTTGAGATGATGTGCTACTTGTATTGGTACTGTTTTAAATAAATGATGAATTGAAGCTATTGTATTGCTGTCTTTTCCCATTAAGTAGTGAACAAAAATGGGACCAACCCAGACATGATGCTTGTTGCTTTGTTACAACAAATTCAGCATCGCCCCTTTATAAGCCAGTAATTAATGCCACTCTCAGAATTAACTACTGAATCTTATTTCAAAACTGCAACACTTGTTAGGGATTGGCGGGATTACCATTTTTGTGGCCGCATGTTTCATCCTCCTTTATTAGCCAGTAATTGATTCCTTTTTTGCATCTGTTTATACAGGGATATCCATTCAACTTGTTGCTATTGCGACATTTTGCTTCGCTACGCGTAACACTTTGCTTGATTTCAGTGCAACTGCACAAAATGAGATTGGATTTCCTATTCGTGTTGGCAGATTCGTATTTTATCTTGTTCGTCTCATGAAAGGTCAGTACAGGCCTTCATCCACATGATTGTGCAGTGTGCTTTGAGATGTTGTGCTACTTGTATTGGTACTGTTTTAAATAAATGTTGAATTGAAGCTATTGTATTGCTGTTTGTTAAGATAATGTCTCTGTTAAAATGTCTGTTAAGATAATGTCTCTGTTAAAATGAATCCGTCGCATTGTTTTAGGAATGATACTTTTCTGTTTTTTCATTCTTTATACATCTTGAAACAAGACATTGTTCAGATAATGTCTCAGTTAATATGAATGAATCACACTGATTGAGAATTGCTACTCTCCTGCTTTGTTTCCCATTAAGATAAGGTAGATCAGTAGATGTTTTTCTTCTGGGAGTACAAGTCATCAACCGTTATTTCTCAGTAGTTGTTTCCCTTATACCTTTTGTTGCTTACAGGGATATCAAAATTAAAGCTCGGTTTTATTCCGACTTCGATTTTAGTTCAACTGCACAAAAGGAGCCAATGTGTCCAAGACAAATTGCTGCATTACTGGGTCCAGTTGGTCGTTCCACTTTGCAGAAAGAAGCAGTCATTGTTTGCACTACATTAAAGAAGGAATGACCGAGAAGCTTTACAGAGTATTAGGCCTTCCACTATGTAAGCCAAAATAGGTGTCAATTTCACCTTTTCTTAGTTTGGCACCGAATCCCTCCATTACTACAGCTGGTGCCATAAATATTAGACACCGGTGACATGACTAGTCTCCAGAGACCATTGGCAATTTAACAACATGTGGAGTGCCCTGGGCAAGAAGTTCCCACACAAGTACAATAAGCGACAGGACTCCACGATCATAGGCATTACATATTTTGAATAGGAAAAGCTTGTCAAAGTTTAATCATTGATGTTAGCAAGAAGCGACAGGACTCCACGATCATAGGCATTACATATTTTGAATGGGAAAAGCTTGTCAAAGTTTAATCATTGATGTTATCAAGAAGACGTTAGTTTAGTATATTGGAATTGGAAAACCTTGTCAAAATTTGCTCATTGATGTTAGCCAGAAGACATGCTTTTGATATTTTTTAGTGGGACGCCCTTGCTGTGAGTAGCGTCGAGTGTTTTTTCCTATTCCTGTGTTTAGTTTAGCAGTAAATAGTTACTCTGCTAAGATATTCCTGTGTTAAGAGTTTGTTCTGAATATTGTCTATGTAATGCCAGGCCTTGTGTTTTGAGCTTGGAATGTTGTGGCATGCGGCATCACGAGCAGTTCACCGTGCCTCCTGAGAATAATGCTTCGTATTGTTTTGTATGTCATTCTAATGCCAGTGATTTGCTTGTTAAGAAGGTCATCCTCTTCTGTTGTTTCCGTGCTTAAGAAGTTCATCGTATGATGTTTCATTCATAGCCTATACGACAAGTCGGGTAGGTTAGACGTGAAACCATATGATCTTCCGACCAACTCATGATATTAGGCCATGATTGGATTGTCTTTTTCCAACCAAAACCGCTTGTAAAACTGACGCTTGTAAATTATAGCAGATGGTCTCGGGCGAAGGGGCTTGGTTGGTCGATTTTGACTAGTAAAATATCGGAAGTACTTGACACACGATAAAAACGCTGAACGACACTCGGACGATTGCTAATCCAGCCGTTAGCTGATGTTTCAGCCTTGCCCATGGATGGCATGATACGCACGTCGTGCATGTATCGTCTGGTAATGTTGTCCGTATAGCAGTGCTCGTAAAATATACATTGGTCTCTCAAATTACACGCGTAACCCGCCGGTTTTACTTACAGACCTCGGGCCCTCGGTTTCATTACGCCTATATTTTACGCGTTGTTTTCGATGACGAGTAAATTAGACTTGTATGTTAATACAGGTTTGATATAAACCAGAGCTCTCAAGCGCGGCCTTACCGTTTCATGCCGTCTCAGTTTCTCGAAGGTGCTCATAGGTGTCCGATGATCCTGGCTTCCTGAATGAGTAGCGGGCGATGTATCAGACCATCTGTAGGGCCCGCGAGGCCCTCTCTGTTGTCCTTCGAGTTGTTGCGCTCGCCGTGGCGCCGAGCATTGTTAACATCGTCGACGAACATGAGGATTCAGGAGATGACTTTATTTTGACTGGATGACACTAGGGACCCACTAGGGCCATAGCCGCACGTCACATAAGTGCCTCCTTATTATGTACAACTATTTTTTTGCTTTCTCCTGGTTTCTGACATCATGGTCCCACACCATTGTCAACCTATGTAGTCAATATAAGCGAGAGAATTGCACAAGGTGCGGCCGACAGCTGGGACCAAGCAGCTCGGCGATTTGTGTTTTTGAGGCGTGAGCACTGCAGAGTTTTTCTTGGCGATGATTTCGTTGTTGTTCATAGGAGAGCAGGGTATTAACTGGGCGGGCTGTGGCCCATCTAGCCCAGGCCAGATATCCAGCCCAGATACTAAATTTTTTCAGGATGAAAATGGCTAACCCAGCTATACGTCCTTTTGAGGAACACCCAGGCAAGGTCAACTTGTTATTCTCCGCCCCGCTGGGCTGCAAATCTTTCCTAGGAGGGATGCATTAGGCTTAACAGGAAAATGGGCTTTAAAAAATAATAAATGGGATGTAATTATAAAAACTGGGCAGTAACTATAAAAAAATGCACCAAACATGAAATTAGTTTATAAAATATTATTTATGGATTTTGAAAATCTTAAATTTTCATTGTTGCGCGTGCAATGTTTCGTTAGATTTTTTATGTAATACAAATTTATATTTAATCTGACTAGAAATTTCGGGATAAAAATATTTCGGAGCCCATCAAAATGTGGGAAAATTTATTGAATTCTGTCTTCAACGGTTGGTTGAAATTATTAATCACTGTCCGAGCTAGAAAATTGATGTACTTTTAACAAACTATAAATGGGCTGTTGTAAATTCCATTAGAATTCCAAAATGGGATGTACATTCTTACAAAATGTAAATGGGCTATAAGTTCTCTGCCACACACTTGTGGGCCTACTAAGTGACGCGTCCCCTAAAAAAATAAGTTGACGCGTATGCAAGGCTTTGCCAACTTATTATAGTCAACACACGGTTCTAGCAGCAGTGGCCGTTGGATGTCTATCCAACGGATGTCGTGCTTCTTCTTCAAACTCGGATATTCTTAGCTTCGGCCGCCCAAAAAATGATACCTCCCCCTGACAACTGGGGCGCACCTTTCAGAGGCTGACCTGTGGGCCTACTAAGTTGGAGCGTACCAAGGGCTTTGTCAACTTAGTCAATAATAAACGTTTCTAGCTTCAGTGACCGTACGATGTCCATCCAACGGCCGTAGTGCTTCTTCCACCTCTGGTCTTCTTGGTCCAGCCGCCCAAAGCAGCGTCGGTCGTGCCGCCTGCTCCTCCCTCTCGTGGCTGGCTGTGCTGCCGCGGAGGCCTTACCGCCCCCATACTACTCCCACCGCTGGCCAGGCCATCCCTCCACTCACCCACACCCCCTATTATTCTGCGGCGACGGCAGCCTCACACCGCAGCCGAACTAGTGAACCCTCGTACTGCTGCTTCGCCTGGCTTCCCTCTGCGTCTTCCCGGCTCGCGTCGTCCCTTCCTAGGCCTCGCCGTCGTCCGAGCCACCGCCTGGTGCTCTCGGTGGCGTGGTCAACGTGGTCAATGACCGACTTCCATCGGAAGAGTACTGTACATGGAGAGGCTGACAGCTGGGTCCAGGCGGCCGCAAGGAAGTGCCTCCTTATTACGCGCAAAATAATTATTCCTCCACCTTACAGCAGGGACCCACAGGACGGGCCACCTTATTTCGCGAAAAAAACGTTTCCCCCCTGACTGCTCGGACCCACCGAACGGGCCAGCGTATTTTGCGAAAAAACGTTCCCCCCGCTATCAGTTCGGACCCACCGGAAGTGCCTCCTTATTACGCACAAAAAAATGAATACTCCCCCTGCTAGCTGGGACTCACCATGGTGGGAGGCTGACTTGTGGGCCTACTAAGTTGACTGGGACGGGGGCCTTTGTCAACTTTAGTCAATATGAACGATTCTAGCTCCAGTGACCGTACGATGTCCATCCAACGGCCGTAGTGCTTCTTCAACCTCTAGTCTTCTTGCTCCAGCCGCCCAAAGTAGCACCGGTCATGCCACATGCTCCTGCCTCTCGTGGCCGGCTGTGGTGCCACGGAGGCCTCACCGCCCCCTACTATTCCCACCGCTGGCCAGACCCTGCGGCGACGGCAGCCTCACACCGCAGCCGAACCAGTGAACCCTCGTACTCCTCTCCGTGCGGGCTTCCACTGCCGTGTCTTCCCCGGCTCCTCGTCGTCCCCTTCCTAGGCCTCGCCGTCATCCACCGCCGTGGTGTTCTCCGCTCGGCGTGGTCAACGTGGTCAAGGAACGACTTCCATCGGAAGTCTTTGACGTGGAGAGGCCGACAGTGGGTCCACGGCCACAGCCCAGTTTTTTTGTGATTTGCCAAGCAAGTCGCTTTGTCAGGCCTGTTGGGCTACAAATCTTTCAAGAAGAGGAGAGCTTTCATTCGGCTGGCCGAGAAAATGGCCCATCAGTAATGAGAAATGGGATGTACATTTTTGAAACACATCAAACCGGCAATTAGTTTCAAATAACTTTTTTTCATTTCAAGATTTTAAATTACATTAGTTTTTATGCGTGGAGAATTTGTTGGATCTTATATTGATATACATTTATTTTTTAAATCAGTTTGAATGTGAGTCGAAATTTCGGGATTAAAAACAGTTCGGACATCACCGAAATATGCAAAATTTCGTATAATTTTTTAACCGTGGCCACAATTTGGGCTATAATGCTAACAAAAAGAATATGGGCTCCAAAAAAAACCTTAAGAATTAGCAAATGGGCTGAAAATTATTAGAAATAATGGCAGATGGGCTGTATGTTGTTTTCCATAGATTTGAGGCTTTCCGAAAAAAGGTTGATGCATAAGCAGTGACTGTTTGATGTCCATCCAATGGCCATTGTGCTTCTTCAATCTCTGCTCTTCCTGCTCCAGCCGCTCAAACAAGCGCCGGCGGGACTGCCTGCTCGCTCCTCCCCGCGGCCGGCTGTGCTGCCGCGTAGGCCTCACCGCCCCACCGTACTCCCATTGCTGGCCTAGCCATCCCTCTACTCACCCACAACTGTTGTTATTCTCCGGCGATGGCAGATGAACCAGTAAAACCTCGGACAGTCGTACTCCCCTCCGCATGGGAAACAACTGCCGATTCTTCCCTGCCTCCGTGTCGTTCCCTTCCTAGGCCTCGCCGTCGTCCACCGCCCTAGTGCTCTCGGCGCGGCGTGGTCAACGTGGTCAACGAACCACTTCCATCGAACATGGACTATACGTGGAGAGGCTGACAGTGGGTCCACGGTCGCAGCAAGGAAGTGCCTCCTTATTACGTGCAAAATAATTATTCCTCCACCTGACAGCGGGGACCCACCGGACGGGCCACCGTATTTCGTGAAAAAAACGTTTCCCCCCTGACTGCTGGGACCCACCAGCTACACCTTCGCAAGCAAGGAAGTGCGTCCAGGCAAAAACACAAAAAGATTCGCCCCCCTGACTGCTGGGACCCACGAGCTACATCTTCGCACGCAAGGAAGTGCCTGACAGTCGGGACCCACCTAGTCAAAGCGTACGTAGCATTGTGATTCTGGTCGCGAACGTGTACGTACATATAAACTGGTCGATGTAGAGGCGCGCAGGTGTCGTAGTAGAGGCGCGCACGTAGCATATACACGTACGTACAGCGGCCAAGGTGCAAGAAAGAAAATACGGCCACGTATGTGTACATACGGGCGGGGTCTCGAACGCCTACTCGCGCATACGTAAGGCCAGGGCTCGTGTACATGGCTGGGTCGGAACGGAGAAACATCGTCGTCGTCGTGTTCATGGGGAGGCAACGGAATGCTGGTCGTGTTCATCGGGAGGCAGCAGCGGCTGGGTCGGAGCGGAATGCGTGGTCGTGTTCATCGGGAGGCTTGGATGGAAGAGGCGATGGAAGCGAGGCTGGCGTGCCGCAACGGAGAAAACAGACCTCCCACGGTCGAAGCAGGGGTCCTATTGATTGGGAGGGTGTGGCATAACGCAAAAGCGGAGAAGCGGACCTCCTACGGTCGAAACGGTGGTCTGTTGATCGGGAGGGTGTGGCGTACCGCAAAAGCGAAGAAGCAGACTTGTGTTGGGCGCCACGGTTGAAACGGGGGTCCTGTTCATCGGGAGGGGTGTGGCGTACCGCAAAACGAGACTCCACGGGATACTGTTCATCTCCACCGTCAACCCACTCCAGCCTCCACGAGCTACTGTTCATCCACCGTCGACCTCCTCCAGCCTCCACCTGCGACTGTTCATCCACGGGCTCCTGTTCATCCAGCCTCCACCGCGCGCTACTCCACCGGCTACTATTCAACCAGCCCTCTCCACGGCCTACTGTTCATCCTGCCCTCCACCGTATACTGTTCATCTAGCCCTCCACGGGGTGGTCCTGTTCATCCAGCCCCAACCGGCTCGATCAATCGGGGTCCTGTTCATCCAGAGGCAACACCACGGGGTCCTGTTCATCCACCCCCACCGGGAACTGTTCATCCACCCCCCGCAATGCTCACTTGTTCATCCAGAGGCAGATCGGTCGGCTTGATTAGCAGCGAGAGCGAAGAATCGCTCGATCGGGTTGATTAACAGCCATCGATCGATCGCTCGGGTTCGATGTCGTAGCCTGCAGTCAATCGCTCGAGTTGATTAGAGCCCAACGGCTCGCTCGGGTTCAGTTAGAGCCAATGCCTCGCACACACGCGCGTACGTGTACGAGAGAAACGGGCATCGCTTGGCCCCCGACCTCCCACCTTAATCAGGAACTCCCTAAAATTTTCCTCCCCCTCGCTTCTACCACGGTTTTTTCCATCATGGACGGCCCAAAGAATGTCATGCAGCTGTGTCTCCGGCCCGCCCAGGACGAAAAGCCCATTTTCTATCAGGATTTTTTGTCATAGAAGTAGGAGCCCAACACATCTATGATGATACCGGGTTTTGTCACAATTATCGTCATAGAAGTGTCATATGTATGACAGAAAAAATTTCGTTCGGCCCACAATGTCACGGATGTGTCTTTTTTTTGTAGTGTAGTGACCTATGGCTTTCTTAGTGGTCCTGTCCTACATTCAGCGTGTTCTCTGATACCATCTTGTAGCGACTCGACCTCAAACGTCAAGTCTTTATGCTTCAGTGTCATCCCTAGATCGGTAATGCTCACACACACAGTACTCGAAGGATTTATAACAGAGTAGCAATCACACACTTATTACATCGAAAGTCTCAAAAGGGAACTTATTACAATAAATATGGCTTAAGGCCATCTAACACAATAACAACGGAAGGCTTGGAAGATAAAGTGAGTGCATCAACTCCAACGGCATAGCTGAGTGCATGACAACGGCCTAGCGAACCTTACTCTTCATCTGAAAAGTCTGCAACATGATATGTTGCAGCCCGAAAACGGGTCAGCACATAGAATATGCTGGCAATATAACATAGTAGAGCAATGAATAGAATAATGCTATCACTACATGCATGGCTGGTGGAGGCTCTATGGTTATATGTTTTTGCGAAAAGCAAATTTCTCCCTACAACAAAGGAATAAGTTTTATTTAACTATCATGGTGGTTGAAACGTCATTGAGAAGGTACCTCCAACTCAATCCCAATTACAAGTAATTATCAACCCAACAAATTAATTTAGAGTGATGAGATACAATAGGATAATCCAAGTACTAGATACTCAAGATGTCCATAACCGGGGACACGGCTAACCATGATTAGTTTGCACACTCTGCAGAGGTTTGCGCACTTTTCCCCACAAGACTCGATCTCCTCCGTTGGATTTCTCGCACTACATGGTGTTTGAGAAACGGATGACCGAGACACAATATTTCAGAAGCATTAACTCTTTACTCTGGGTGGACAGTTACACCTACTTCCCTCTACATCTGCTAGCCCACCATTGAAAGAGGTCACACAACATACTCAACTATGCCAGAGCCCATAATGGCTTGTGACTGCACACAGAATTTTCTAGCATGAAATATCTCATGATCCTTTGAGCCTGGGTGGCGGACCGTAGGAGGATCACATGGTATATCCCCGGGATCTCCTAGGACAACACTGGATTCCCCAGGTGCCCAAACAAGCAATCCACCCAGATGTATATTAAAGTAGGCACCTTAAGTTGAACCATTAATTAACAACTCTCATCTGTCATGGATACACTCAAACCCAATCCACGTCTACGAGCATAGCATAGCAATATAAGCATACGTAGAAGTAACTCCCAAGGGTTTGATATTAAAACAGGTAATAGGTTCTACCTCGTCATGTACTTCCCAATACCCACAAGTTAATCACATCCTAATCATGCAGTGTTTGAGGATTGGACTAATGCATAAAAACTGGGTATAAAAGTGTATGATCAATGTGTTACTTGCCTTGCTGACGATCCCTAAAACCTAGTGACTCGTAGTAGCACGCTTCGCACTCCGGGAATTCTATCGCAAACAGACAATAACACACATAAGCAATCAAGCAAATATGCATGGGTAAAACTCAAATAAGAAGATCTAACTAGAAAGTTCAACTTAAGAACTCCGGTTTGCAAAAAGAATCAAATCAAATGGAGCAACGAAACTCAAACTGCGAAAGCAACAAGATCAGTTTACTAATCTAGAAAAAAGTCAAATTTTACAGTACTAAAATCTTGTTCAAGTTGGCTAAACATAAAGAGGGCTTCGAGGCGAAGATCTAGGCACTTGAATTGCCTGATTCCGACAAACGAGTGAAAAAGATAAACTAAAACGAAAATCGGGTCAGAAATCACGATAAAAAATAATCGCGAAAAACCCTGGAAAAAGAAAAACTGACGAACAGGCTAACGAACGAATGTTCGCTGTCTGTGAATAACGGGTGAACGACGTTCATTTAAACGAACAAACGGACGAACATCCGCTGTTTAACCGAACCGAAAAAACGAAACAAAACCGATCTAAGAAAATAAACAGATTTAGGGTTCGAAATAAATCGAACGGTTTTTAAAAAAACGGCTGCTACCTCGGCAAACAGCGAACGGCGAGGCGCGGTTTTCCCGTTGGTTTATTTATTTAGCGAACGCCTGTTCACCCGTTACCCGCAGACAGCTTATGGTTTGGGCGGGGCACTGGTGGGCTGGAGCGGCTCGAGGCCTCGCCTCTTAAAGTGCCGGCCAGGCGAGTCCTAGTCGGACACAGCCCGGCTAGGTCGGTTGACTTTTTAAAAAAAAATATTCCAACGCACAGAAAAAGGAAGAAAAAGAATACTAAACGGACTCCAAAAATCCCGAAATAAATTTTCCCCGTCCTCTAAAAATATGCCGGACAAGGTGAACATTTATTTGGGCCTAAAAACACGTGTTTTTCCTAATTCAAATAAATTTGCAATAAAATCCGAATAAAATAAAATATTTGATTATAATATTTTTCCTCCAATATTTCATTTATTTTGCGAAGTCATATTATGTCCTCTCATATATATATATATATATATATATATATATATATATATATATATATATATATATATATATATATATATATATATATATATGAAATATTTTGAAGGGAAAGTAAATTAAAACCAAAGTGATCCTTGTTTCAATATTTCAAAAATTCAAATATGAAAATCGTGAAATACCCAACTCTCTCCACGGGTCCTTGAGTTGCTTAGAACTTCGAGGATCGCAAACGAAAATGCAATAAAATATGATATGCATGAATGACCTATGTATAACATTCCAAATTGGAAATATGGGATGTTACAATGAACAACCAAACATAGCATTTGAAACTGGACATATGCTAACTACAAACAACCGAAAAATCAAAAAACTTAAAAGAGGCATATGCTAGCTATAACAGGCTTAACAGCAAGCAAATATGTGCATTCCTATCGGTATTTTAAAACTGGATTGATGAAATGTACTGCACAGTAAATAATTGCACATATAGAGCATCACATTATGAACAACTGAAATAAACAAGGCATACTGCAAATAACAAAATATAGCAATTAAAACTGGACATATTCTTACTGTGCTACAAAAGGGACTCGACAAAACAAATCATGGATTTCCCCTTGTGAAGAGGCATGGAAAAACAAATCATGGGTTTCCTCACTTGTCACAGATGGGCTCGTTCCAGTGGGAAGAGCATGGACCCTGGATTCACTCCATGTTGTCGCAGATGGGCTCCTTCCCCTTGGAAGAGCATGGATGTAGGGTGCCCTCCCTGATGTCACAGACAGGCTCTTTCCACTTGGAAGAGTAGATGGGCTCTTTCCCCTTGGAAGACCCGGAGAGGGTGCCCTCCTCGTGGTCACCATCGACGAGGTTTGACTTGCAAGTTGTGGATCCCAAGCCAGCGTCGCAGAATGTGTCCTTCCGAAATGACAAAAGGGGCTCGATGCCAATGTAGGATGGCAAATTGTTGACAGCGAGCCAGAGGAGATCAGCAGCGGGGCCATGGCTGGGACCAATGGTGGCTGAACCCGAGGGGTTGTTGGTTGGCCACTTAAACTATGACATAGCCCGCCTCAGGCCGTGGCTGTCGATGACCTCCATGTCGTAGCCGGCGTCCATGGCATACACGCATACTCTAGCCCGCTGATTGAGTGCCTGCGGCCAGTAATGTTCCTCAGCTTCCTCAGCGACGTCGGGCAAAGAGACCGCGATACACCTCTTTTGGGCTAGTCGCTCCTCAAGCTCCACGGGAAGCATAGCCGAGCTTAGGCTGTGATGCTCAGGAGTGGGGGATGGGGATGGGGATGGGGATATGTGGGAAAGGGGGTGTTTGGCAAGCGTCATCTAAGAAACTTAGGGCGGCCTGGGTATGGAGATCGGTGGGTAAGCTGCACGGGCAAACCGGCAGATGTTGAAAATGGAGGACTTATGGTAGCGGCAACGGCGGTGGTGGGGACCTTGCTAGGATTTCGAGCGAGGGACGGGCTGGTGGTGAAGACAAAGCCGATCACGAGTGAGCGCCTTCCGCAGGCGTTGGCGATGCCTGGAGGTGACCCGCGGCCATTTCTCCTATTCCGTTCCTGCGACATGTAACCGGCCTCGTGGAGGCGTTTATACTTTTATTTGGTATTGTGAGGACAATATGCTTGTAATATTTTCTTCGAGATTTTGTGATTTCCTTCCTATTTGCTTTGCGTTCTGCGTCGGCAGAGCCTGGCCCCGCGCATACCTCAGCCGCCATTGGGCCGACCGGAGACCGGGACGGACCAAGGAGTGAGGGGCTACGTGACCAGTTAGACTCCTGAGTCGCGATGCTCAGGAGTCCCCCATGACGCGCAAACAGCATATAGGGAGAGTTCGCTGGGATAGATTATTGTTCTACGTCGGTAGAGCCCTGCCCCGCGCATACCTCAACCGCCATTGGACCGATCGGAGACCAGGACGGACCAAGGAGTGAGGGGCTATGTGACTAGTTAGGCTCCTGAGTCGCGATGCTCAGGAGTCCCCCTTGACGTGCAAACAATCCCGTACCTGCCCTCGCCGAGGCCTTGGGAGGGGCGCGCGATGCCCAGGTCCGGAGGACCTGGTTGGTGGCGTGCGCTTGGGCGTTACCCGT
This sequence comes from Aegilops longissima, assembly GCA_021605205.1. Classification (NCBI taxonomy): domain Eukaryota; kingdom Viridiplantae; phylum Streptophyta; class Magnoliopsida; order Poales; family Poaceae; genus Aegilops; species Aegilops longissima. Next base: position 292,362,317 of record CM038678.1, read on the forward strand.
GCGCAGCCCCCGTGCCTAGGTCCCATGCGCGGCTTTCCCGAGGGGAGGCATTGCAGTAAGGCTGGGCTCTGAGCTCTGGGCTCCCTGAGGTTGGCACGACCGTGGGGTCGCCCTCAGTTGTTTATCACCAGCACGGAGCATAGTGCTTCCGCTTGTGCACAGGCATAGCCGCTCCTCGGCAGTGTCGTCAGACAACACGGACATGGTGCTTCCACTTGGGCATGGGATGGGGGCCCCCTCCGGGGAGGAGCCCCAGGCGTGTCTGACACCATACGACACGTGGCTTACTGCAGGGCTGCAAGGTGTATCTGGGCACTCGTGAGCCAGCCACGGGACTCACGAGGCCCTACCTCAAGCGGAGTTCGCCTGGTCTTGAGTCTTAGTGACTGTATGTTCCTGCAAAGCGGTTAGATGCAAGCACTCGTCCTCGGGTCCCGGCCCTCGGCGAGCTCAGCCGCGTTGGTATGCCAGTCACGATGCCGTGGTCAAGGCCGTGGAGTGAGGGCTGGAGAGCCGATAAACTCTGGTCGCGATGCTCAGGAGCCCCCCTTTTAACATGCAAGCGGATTGCATAGGGTGAACAGGCCCCGCGGAAGGCGGCAATCGAGCAGGCGATAGACGTTTGTAGGTTAGGCATAAAGGGCAGATTGACTTGGATAAATGCAGGAAGATACACACCACTGGTGCGGCCCGGCGGCTTGGGGATGATGCAGCCCGGCGCGCCCCAACAAGGAAAGCTAAAGACTTAAGCAAAGGGATACATGCCACAGGGACGGACCCGTGTTGCCTGGGAATAATGCAGCCCGAGGGGCGCTCCTAGCTTAAACGAACTTGGAAGATGTCACCTGGTTCTGTAGACGAAGTAGAGTTGATGTAGCTGAAGCCACGCGTCGAAGGGATGACTCCTCATGAGCCACTGGGACCCTGAGCCTCGAGAGGCTCTTGGGCCTCGGGAGGTTCCCTGAAGAGCATCTCCATCTCCTCTGAGCAGGCGTGGACCACAGCCTCTGAGGCGCCGGGACCTGCCATGAGATTCTTGTGATGGGACGACACCACGCTCGGTAAGCCGAAGGGCATGCGAACGTAGCTGTGTGGTGGGCCCTCACAGCGGCCCGCTCATGATGGCTATAAGCGCTCCTGAGATGCGGCCCTGTTGAGCCCTGGGACATCGATGCAGAGACGCAGCCCGTCATCCTCACCCGGACGGGGTGCTGCACCCTGTGTGCGGCTATGGCCGCGCATGGCTCTTGCTTCTTGCAATTCTTGGGTGGTCTTGGTGATGAACTCCTGGGTGGTGGGCACTCCTTGCCCTGTGTTCTCCTAAGGGAAATGTGCCATGAAGCACGCCTCCAAGTGGTGCCCAAGCGCCTCCCTGGTGAGGTTGGTAAGCTCTGAGGCCCTCCAGAAGAGAGCCCCGACCCCTACCTGAGGAGGGCGCCGGGCATGCTTTCCTATGCGATGGAGGGAGGCGCCCCTGGAACGGGCGCTGATCCTAACGAGGCTCCTGACGCGACGCCATCTCCTTGGGGTCCTGCGCGGCGCGGCAACATATTCTCGGGGACGGTCTCCAGAGGGCCTTCACTTCTCCTATTGGGGTCATCGATTGCTGAGGCTTGAAAGGCGTGCTCAAGAGAGCACACCGCATCCCTCTCTTCACATGGGACCGTGATGATTCCTCCGCTTCCCGGCATCTTGAGAACATTGTAGCCGTGATGAATGACTTCCATGAACTTAGCCATGGCTGGATACCCGAGGATGGCGTTCTACGGCAGGCGTATGTGCGCGACGTCAAAGTCGATGAGCTCGGTGCGGTAGTTGTCACGCTTGCCGAAGGTGACGGGCAGGCATACTTGCCCTATTGGTGTGGTGGAACCATCAGTCACTCCTGAGAAAGGCTTGGTTGGCTGGAGCTGCTCATAGGGCACTTGAAGGTTGTCAAACGTGTCGACAGATAAGGCGTTGAGCCCTGCGCCGCCGATGAGAGTCTTGGTAACTTGCACATTCTTCGATGGTAGGGAGCACTGACATAGGGAGTGCACCGGTGGTGGCTGCGCGCTTGGCTGGTCTGCCGAGTTGAAGGTGATGGCTGCTGGGACCACCGAGTGGGCGCGTGGCCTCGAGCTTGGGGAGCGCGGCGTTCACCTCGCGAGCGAACTCTTTGAAGATGCGCTGAGAGGCTGGGGCTTGTGGACCACCCAAGATGCAAGAGATCACACGCGGCTCCTGGAAGCCCCCAGCCCCCTCGTCCTGGTGGTTGTCGTCGTTCCTTCTTGGTGGCGGCAGCAGGGGAAGACCGGTGTTACACTGGGGGTGATGCTCACGAGGCGGGTCCCTCTAGGCGCCCTCGCGAGGTTGGTCCTACCAGCGATCCTCGCGAGGCCAGTCGCACCACTCCTGGCGCGGGCCACGGTCGTCCCAGCATCCACCTCCACGTCCTCCTCCGCGGCCGTAGCCCCGGTCGTTGCGCTCGGGGCGTCGACCGTAGCGTCCTTCTCATATGGCTCTGAGCTCTTGGCAGTCGTTGGTGTTGTGAGTGTTCAGGTTCTGGAGGGCGCAGGGCGCAGAACGGTCGGCCGTTCTTGGATGACTCAGGCTGATCCCTCCCTCGCTTGGTGTCAGGCTCCGCTACGAGCACAACTGCCTCCTTGCGCTTCACGTCCTTGGCCTTGGTCTTCTTTTCTTCTGCTCCTGCAGCTGGCAGCTCGAGGAGAGAGAGACGCCCCTCCTCGGCTCTTGCGCACTTGGTCGCCAGGTTGAATAGCTCCTGAGAAGTGCAGAGCTCCTCGTGGATAGCCAGCTCTTCCTTCATCTTGACGTCATGGACGCCATCGGAGAATGCGGAGATGATGGCCTCGTCCGTGACCTTGGGGATTTTTAGGCGGGTGTTGTTGAAGCGCTGGATGTACTTCTGGAGAGTCTCTCCTGGCTGTTGCTTGATGTGGCGCAGGTCGCCCGTGGCCAGTGGGAAGTCGCGAGTGCCCTGGAAGTTGGCGACGAAGCGGTCGCGCATCTCGTCCCAGGAGGAGATCGAGCCGTGCTGCAAGTTCAGGAGCCAAAAGCGGGCCCTGTCCTTGAGAGGCATGGGAAACCAGTTCGCCATGACTTTTTCGTCGCTGTTGGCTGCTTTGATGCTCAGCTCGTAGAGCTACGTGAACTCCACGGGGTCCGCGGTGCCGTCGTAGCGAGGAGGCAGATCTGGTTTGAACTTGCCTAGCCAGGCGATGCTACGCAGCTCGGGGGTGAAGGCGTGGCAGCCGGCTGTGGTTGTCGGGGCCCTCTTGAGGTGGGCTTCGGTCTTGGCGGGGTTGCTGCTGCGCCGCGCGGCGGTCGCGATCTTGACAAGGTGGCGTGGGGAGCGCCGGCGCAGCTTCTCGCGACCGTGGGATTTCTTGGCAGCTTCTTTCTTCACGCGCTGGCGCCGGGCGTGGTGGATCACACCGCGGAGACGCGCGCATTGGATCCAAGGCGCCATCTTGGGGTTGAGGCGGTGGAGTCATGCCACGAGCCCTGTTGCCTGCGGCTGGTTGAGGGTGAGGCAGAGAGTGGGACAGCGCCAGAGAGCCCCCTGCGGCGCGGACTAGCTCGGCGACCCGGTCGAGCCACTCCTCGTAGACGTCGTCGACAGGGCGGTAGCGCAGGAGCTTGTTCCCCGCGATGAGCGCGGATCGTGCCTCCATAGGAGCATTGTGCGCGCGAGACGAAGAACCAGCAGGGGTGAGCGACGGAGTACCGGTGCGGCCATCTTGCTGCACCGAAGGATGTAGTGAGGACGCCTGCTGCTCGTTGCCCGTAGGTCCGGTGGTAGCGTTGGCGATGGGAGACGAAGAACGACGAGGTGGCCCGCCTATAGGAGCCGGCGGCGGCAGGCGGAGAGGGCAGCCCGGCGCCAGCTCGAGCTTCGGCGGCGTCCGCCATACGGCGAAGGAGCAGCGAACAGCGAACCGATGGAAGGGAAACCACGGTGCACCCCTACCTGGCGCGCCAAATGTTGGATGTGGGGTTCTGGCAAACCCTTAAGGTTCGAACACTGGGGTGCACGCGAAGTCTTTCCCTCTAATCGATCTACGCTCTAGCTTGCTAAGATCTTGCGGACGAACTCGATGAACTCACAACACAGAAAGTGACACAGGGTTTATACTGGTTCGGGCCACCGTTGTGGTGTAATACCCTACTCCAGTGTGGCGGTGGTGGATTGCCTCTTGGGCTGATGATGAACAGTACAAGAGAAGAACAGCCTCCTGAGGTTGAGGTGTTCTTATGTGTATGAACTTGCGGTGTGAGGAGTCGATGAACTGTCCCTTCCCCCACTACCGTGGTGGCTAGTCCTATTTATAGAGGCCCTGGTCCTCTTCCCAAATGTTGAGCAGGAAGGGAGCCAACAACGGCGGGCAAATTTGAAGGGGGGCAGCTAGTACAAGCTATCCTGACAAAAGCGGTCTTCGCCGGCGAAAAGCCCTCTGGTGACACCGTCTTGGGCTCCACAATGACCTCTGCCTTGCCATCCTCCTGGTATTGGTCTTGTTGCACCAATATGGCAACCTTTGCCTGATGCCTCGGTACTCTTTGCCTGCGCTTGCCTCCTTAGCACCAAAGAGGAAATGGGGACGCTGTGCACACTGGCACCCGCCTGGTACCCGCTTGGCACCGTTCGTCATGGCTCACGTCACGAGTCCCTCGTGAGGTTTGCCCTACCTTGATATCTCCGCTCCTCGTGAGGCCGCCTGGCTAGGCCACTCCAGAGGAAGTCTTGTGCCGTCCGCCTCGCGAGGGTCTTGGATGCCTTGTTGATGAAGATGGGCCGTACGACCCGCTGCCTAGCCACGCTGTGGGCCGCAGGCAGCCAAGTCTGGGGACCCCCGTTCCCAGAACGCCGACTGGCGCCTTACAAGGTGCCAGAGATAAAGGGAAAGAAGAAGGATCAACCAGAGGCCGTGAAAGGCCTCTGTCGAAGAGCTAGTCCGGACACCAAAGTTGGAGACGTTGCGGCCCCGTCTGTCCAAGACGGGGAGGAGGAACAAGATGAGGAGGAACGCTCCTCCTCCCATTCCAAGAAGAGGGCGACGTCCGAAGACGTTGAGGAGGAGCAGCCTCCTTGGGCCTTGAAGAGGCAGTGCAGGCCCAAGTTGGTTTTGCCCGACAGTTCAGACTCCGATGAGGAGTCCGTGGCGTCTGAAGAGGTCCCTGAGAAGAACCTGAGGGTCAAGCCCCCTGTCGTAAGGTGTGAACCAATAAATTTCTTGCTTACTTCATTTTACCAGTCCCTTAGTGATGGAAACTGATTGTGTGATATCATAGCCCACACGCGGCTACCCTGCCGAGTAGACCTCGGAGGGACCTCTCCACCCGCCGAATTGGCGGATAGCGGATCAGCATCGTGCTTCGCGCCTCCCCTGGTCCCCTAAGAGGCTCGAGTGGTGTTGTCCCGAAGGACCCCTCCCCGTCCAAACACGGGTGAGGGGGCAGTGCAATCATGGCTGAGGCTGATGCCTCAGTCACCAAAGACAAGAAGGGTGTGTCCCTCCTGGCGAATACAGGAGGAGAGACTGGACCGTCCGGGCCCTCCCAGCCAGCCGCATCTGAACCACCAAGGACCTCAGAGGTCTCGGTCCCGCCTTCTAACGGAGGGTGGCTGAGGTCCCTCTGCCCGTGCCAAACACCAACAGCCAGGCGGTGGCGAGCTGGCCGGATGCGATGGAGGAGTTAGTGAACAACTTTGTTATTGTCGACGAGCATCGCGCCCTTATGGGTGGGGTTCTACAGGGTGTTCGGTCCATCCATACCGCACTAAACAATGCCGTCCAGAGCATTTTGACAGGCTTCAAGGTGATTCAAGTAATGCTCTTTCTTCGCAAAACGGATTTAGCCTTTAGCTTAGAGTTTGAGTAGGCCTTGTGCATAACAGCCCCCGAGGCTCTGTGAGGATTGCAAAAACCTTAAAGACGATCGAATATCCGTAGGTCAGTATTTAAAGTATCATGATTGATTTGATATCACACGCATCGCTCTTGGCCGTGGCTGCTAATGCTGCTGCGTTGGAGGAGATGGATCCGAAGCTTAAGCGCTCTGATCAAGAGCTTGATCTTGTCAACAGACAGCTTGGTGAGGCACAAGGTAAGCCCATATCTAAATGCATAGTTAGCACCGCCAGACACTTATGTTCTGGATTGTACGCTAAGCACATGGTGTTTGGTGACTCCATCTGCCGACGCAGAGGTCGAGGGCCTCATGGATGTGCTGAAGAAGTCTGAGGCCAAGGCGGCTGAAAAGAAAGCGGCTACCGAAATGCGGTGGCCAAACTCGAGAAGGTGAAGACCGCCGGCGAGAAGCACGAGGCTTGATTAGCCGAAGTGCAATTGGAGCTCAAGGATGCCGTCACGAAATGTGAGGACCTTGAGCAGAAATAGAAAGAGCAGTCCTCCAAGCATCCATTGTGGAAAAAGAGCTCCGGGAGACTAGGAACAAAGTGAGCGGTACCCGCGAAGAGCTCCGCCAAGTGAGGCAGATCGCAGATGGTAAGGCATACTTACTGCATAGTGTTTTTGGCGGCAACAGGTTCGCATTGCTGACGCGGGTCTGGCGCTCCACAGGCGTTTTCGCCGAGCTTCCTAGGAGTGCGGCGGAGCACTACGCAAAGCGGGAGGAGAACTCCGATCATCGGCTTTTCTGGGCACAATTCCAGGCGGCCGAGCATCCTCCCCTCCTCTGAAACCAGATGAAGCAACTAATGGAGCTGGATCGGATGGCTGGGTGATGACCCACAAGTATAGGGGATCTGTCGTAGCCCTTTCAATAAGTAAGAATGTCGAACCCAATGAGGAGCAGAAGCAAATGATAAGAGATTTTCAGCAAGGTATTCTCTGCAAGCACTGAAATTATAGGTAACAGATAGTTTTGTGATAAGATAAATTGTAACGAGCAACAAGTAATAGAAGTAAATAAAGTGCAACAAGGTGGCCCAATCTTTTTTGTAGCAAAGGACAAGCCTGGACAAACTCTTATATAGAGAAAAGGGCTCCCAAGGACACATGGGAATTATCGTCAAGCTAGTTTTCATCACGTTCATATGATTCGCGTTCGGTACTTTGATAATTTGATATGTTGGTGGACCAGTGCTTGGGTGCTGTCCTTACTTGGACAAGCATCCCACTTATGATTAACCCCTATTGCAAGCATCTGCAACTACAAAAGAAGTGTTAAGGTAAACCTAACCATAGCATGAAACATGTGGATCCAAATCAGCCCCTTACGAAGCAACGCATGAACTAGGGTTTAAGCTTCTGTCACTATAGCAACCCATCATCTACTTATTACTTCCCAATGCCTTCCTCTAGGCCCAAATAATGGTGAAGTGTCATGTAGTCGACGTTCACATAACACCACTAGAGGAGAGACAACATACATCTCATCAAAATATCGAACGAATACCAAATTCACATGACTACTAATAGCAAGACTTCTCACATGTCCTCAGGAACAAACGTAACTACTCACAAAGAATATTCATGTTCATAATCAGAGGAGTATTAGTATGCATAGAGGATTTGAACATATGATCTTCCACCAAATAAACCAACTAGCATCAACTACAAGGAGTAACCAACACTACTAGCAACCTACAGGTACCAATCCCAGACTTAGAGACAAGAATTGGATACAAGAGATGAACTAGGGTTTGAGAGGAGATGGTGCTAGTGAAGATGTTGATGGAGATTGGCCCCTCGATGAGAGGAGGCGTTGGTGATGACGATGGCGATGATTTCCCCTCCGGAGAAAGTGTCCTAAGCAGAACAGCTCTGCCGGAGCCCTAGATTGGTTCGCCAAGGTTCCGCCTCGTGGCGGTGGAGTCTCGTCAGCTTGCTTCTGATTTTCTTGAGACGAAAGACTTTATATAGCGAGAAGATGGGCACCGGAGGGCCAGCAGGGGCCACAGGCAGGGCGCGCCAGGTGAGGCACGCCCCACACTCGTGGCAGGTGTGGGCCCCTCTGGTATTTCTTCCGCTCAGTATTTTTTATTATTTCCAAAAATAACTTTCATGGAGTTTCAGGACTTTTGGAGTTGTGTAGAATAGGTCTCTAATATTTGCTGCTTTTCTAGCCCAGAATTCCAGCTGCCGGCATTCTCCCTCATTATGTAAACCTTGTAAAAGAAGAGAGAATATGCATAAGTATTGTGACATAATGTGTCATAACAGCCCATAATGCAATAAATATCGATATAAAAGCATGATGCAAAATGGACATATCAACTCCCCCAAGCTTAGACCTCGCTTGTCCTCAAGCGAAAGCCAATAACGATAAACATGTCCACATGTTTAGAGGTAGAGGTGTCGATAAAATAAAATACGGACATGAGGGCATCATGGTTAATCTTATAACAGCAACATATATGGATATTGTCATATGATTTCTTATGCTCAAGTAATAATCTATTCACAATGCAAAGTATGAATCAGAAACATTATTGAGAACTAACAAACTATAATCTAAGTCATTGAAGCAATTGAAATTTATCATAACATCAGAAAGAGTCTATGTCAGAGATTTTCAGCAAGTCCACATACTGTCGGGGAAGCTGATCGTAACCCACGAACACCTATGGGACCGGCGGACTGAGTCCCTTTCGGTTCGGTGGGGGGCGGAGATTGCACGAAGAGCAGATCGAGGTGAAACACATGAGCAGTTTACCCAGCTTCGGAGCTCTCCGGAGAGATAATACTCCTACTGCTGCCTGTCTGATTGTATTGTGTTCTTTCTAGGGAGCACAGAGAGCTACAAAACCTAGCGTGAGTGTCTCTAGTTTCGAATGAGTCGAACCGAACCAGCCGAACCCCCTCTATGTTGCGCATGGGCCTCCGTTTATAGGCTCAAGGGGTTACCACAAGTGGCAACGTAGACAAGGGCAAAATGGGAAAATGAGTTGCGGTTGGTATAGCTACTTTGTACAGTGTATTCTACCTAACTCTGATGGCAAGGGACAAAAGCATTAAATGCCCGTCCATGTCGCCTAAATAGTGCAGAAAGGGATCGTCAGGGGCGCCACCGCTTGCCACGATGGCACTCTGTCGGCGCCGCTTCTTGCTGCTCTCTCATTGGCGGCACATGACCTCTTGACCATGCCGCGCTGGAATGGTCCCATGACGACACGTTGGTGGATGAGCTGGAGCGGAGATGAAGAGTGGTTGCATGCGTGCAGCGCCTTGCCGTGGCTGAATCCTTGTCGGCGTCCGAAGCTTGTCGCTCACGAGCCTTCGGCAAGCTCCTCTTGCTGGGGTCTTGTCTTGGGTGCCTTGAGTGGCCTTCCGGCAAGCTCCTCTTGCCGGGGCCTTGTCTTCTTGGCTTAAATACTTTGTTCTTGAATGGCTCCAAAGGAACCACGGAGGACCTTAGCGGTCACTAGGCAAGCCTTGCAGGAGTGCTGCAACTTCCGTGCGAGTTGGGATACTAGGGTACCCTACTCTAGTACACGATAGGAGCCCCGGAACTGGGCCACACACGGTGCGGCTGCTGTTGGGGCAGGCCCAAAAGCAGTCTGCAGACACGCTTGGCCTAGATCACGCCGTAACTAGCTCCGGACCCACCACGTCCCCCACGAACAGCCTGCGCCCGAGCGTGGCGTCGTGGGAGAGATCGTGGGGGTTTCTTTAATGGAAAAGCGGGCGTCGCCCCTCTCCCTCCTTATAAGCAGGGGAAGCAGGGCAGGTCGCCCACCTCGCCATTTGCTGTCCCATCTCGAAAACCAGCGCCGCTCCCCCTTCTTCTGCAGTGCGAAGAGCAGCGCTCCGCCCCATTGCCACCAGCGCCATCAACGCCGTCGGTCTCCTCCACCACCTCCGCCATGGCTCCAGCCGACAAGGGAAGGCGTGAAGTCGGCCGGCGCAGCGGCTCTTGGCGCTGCGAAAGGCGAGCGTCTTCCCCCCTAGCTTGGCGCCAAAGGAGCTGAGGGAGGGCTACTACCTCTTACGGTCGGCGGAGCAGGCGCATCCAGCGCCGAAGGTACTCTCCGCCGCATCGAGTTGGGTCGGCGGTACCCCTTCTTGGCGCTCTTCTTCTGTGCGGGCTCTGCCGCCTTCTCTAATTCTTTGCGATATCATGAATACCTCGGGCCGCCTCCTTGATTTCACCCCAATGCTGTCTTGACCATGGCAGTTTCGCACACCTTTGCGAAAACTTTGTGAAATCCACCCAAGCGTAGCCCTCTTCCGCCACTTCTTCTTTCCCAGCGTTGAGAGAGGAGAGCCACTTGCGGAGGGATTGCTTGGATCTCGGGATCGGCAGAAAAAGCCTATCTGGAAGGAGAGCTCCGTGGCAAGTGGTAGGAGTGGAGAGCCGATTGGTGTTGGATCATAGAGGAGAACACGCAGCCCTTCACGCCTTGGCGTAAAATCCCATAGTCTTGGCAGCGATTAGAGCAACTTGGCGCGGAGGATGCTAGGTTGAAGATTCTGTGACCGGATCCTGCGCCTCATGCTTGCGGACTTCTTTGTAGAAGCGCGGTTAGGCGCGGATTTCCTTCGCCGCCGCGCCCCTTGTAGGAGAGGAGGAGACCTGCTTGGGAGTTCAAAATCGGCGGACATCATGAGGCTGCGCCGGGCCTCAACTGGAATTTCACTTTGTCTTGGAGTTGGATGCGATGCTCTTTGGAGCTGTTCAAGCACGGCGCCGATCACCCCTAGTGGTTTAGGTTGCGAGGAAGTCGTCCCATTGTGCAACAACTCTTCGCTCGACCGCATCCGCGCCATGATGCCCTTGTGCGATTCGCATGGGATCGTTCAAACTGGCAAGAGCCTGCGGACTGACGTAGTCTGGCAGTTCTTGACAGCTTGGTAGAAGTGTCGATCTGCACCGGCAAGCAGAAGTGGCTCACCAGCGACACCACCGACACCGAGATGCAGCGCATCGCCACCAGTGGAGGAGGTGGCAGCAGCTACTACTGTTGGCGGTCGGGTTCACCGTGGAGGAGGCAGAGGCAGCGAGGCGGCAAGCCTGCCGATCGAGAGGAGCTTGCCGTCGAGGAGGAGCAGGCCGAGCCGAAGTTGAGCCGAGCGAGTCTACCGAGGCGCCTCCTCCACACCTTCAAGTAGCTTGCATGGCAGAGCCCGCAGCTCCACCAGAAAGCGTCTCCGCAAGGCGGGGAAGTGGCGAGGCGGCAGGCGGACCCAACACCCATGCGCCGTGCAGCCAGGCTCCACCGCAGCAAGCACTGTTGCCGCGGGAGCACCCCTCACCGCTGCAACAACTGAGGCGGGATCTTCTCAGGCCACCGCCGCCACCCCCACCAAGCGGTCAAGGAGGCGCGTCTGAGACCCCCTTGCCGGACCCGACAACCCTTCCCCAAAGCAGCCCCCAGCACAGCCCCCAGCGTAAGTATATGGTTTACTTCTTACTGTTAGGCGTGCATGGATGCTTCTTCTTTGTTGATATCTGACTTGTTCATTTGTGTAGGAGTAGAGCAGCCTCATCAGGAGGGCACGGAAGCCGCTCCCGAAATACCATCTGCTTCGACTACGCCGCCAAGGGAGGACTCCCCGACAAGGGAGCGTTCTCCGGCAAGGGACGCTTCTCCGACAAGGGAAGCCTCTCCGACAAGGGGCGGCGCCGGCGATCCTCCGGTGGTTGAGACCCGACCCACAGATCCCGTCATGAGTAATCCCCTTGTGTGAAAATTTCCCTTGGGTTCTTTTTTTTCTTCTATTCTTCTTTTGAACATTTGCTTGATGTTGTTCTTTCTTTGTCAGTCGTCGAGATCCATCTCGCTGCAGAACCGATGGAGACCGAGGTCTTGGCGAGGAGGACGGCGGCAACAGCGATTTACGTCGCCACCATGGAGGAAGAGGCTTGCGCCGATGGGTCCGCCGGCGAGGAGGCCGCCACGGCTGCCGCCGCAAAGGCTGGCGAGGGTCAGCGATCGTCTTGGCGACCACGAGGCCGCCGAGGCGCCAGCGCCTTCGCCAACCGCCGATCCCTCCGCCACTGGTGCAGCGTCAGGCTCCGAAGAGCCCCAGCCCGGCGCCTATCTGAAGGCTGGCGACGGCGTCTTCATCAAGCTCCCCTGGGCGTCGAGCTCCAGGGCACCGGTCGAAGGGGAGACCTTTGACGAAGAGCTGCTCGCCTCCGCTGGGCTGTCGCTGGTTGACGCGCCAAGCAGCAGCAGCGGCGAGTCTGAGGAGGAGCAGCTGCTGAAGAAGCTGTTGTCGCTCTACCGCGCCCGGCAAGCCAAGTTGGAGTCCCGGGAAGCACTTGTCGCGAGGGCGGGAGCAGACATGGAGAAACGCGCAGAAGAGCTCCGGAGCGCCAACCAAGAAGCTCTCCAGAACGTAGCAGAAGAGCGGGAGCACCTCTCTGAAGAGCGCATAGCCTTCATCCTTGAGAAGGCTGAGGTCGAGGAGTAGTAACGGCTTGCTGCCGAGAAGCTATCCGCGCAAGAAGGCGAGTTGGCGCAGCGGAAGATCAATCTTGACAGCTATGAGGAAGAGCTTGCCGCGCGCGAGCAATCAATTGGCGGAGCTCTCAAGGAAGCAAAAGATGCTGGTGCAGCTGCCGAGGCCGCTCAGAAAGAGTTGGAGGCGAAGGTGGCGCAGTGGAGGCCAACCTCGGAAGAGCGGCGAGAGCTTGCTGCGCTGAAGCACTGCGCGAGAAGGGCGCCTACACTCTCGGCGAGTTGCAGGGTCGTCTCGCTGAAAGGATCAAAGAGCTCGATGCCGCCAAGGACTCCAAGGCAGATCTTGAGCTGAAGCTGACCACCCTGATGGAGACGCTGGACGGCGCCAAGGAGCGGGAGGTGGGTCTGTTGGAGAAGATCAAGGCCAACGAGGAGCTGCTGACGAGTGCCATGACCGCCCAGAACACCTTCAGAGAGAACGTGATGCACTGGACGGAGGGTCTTGTGGATACTGCCGCCGCCATCGACAAGGAGCTGATGGAGCTGGGGATGGTGGATCTCGGGTACTCCTCCGACGAGCGCCTCCAACCCAGCGCCAAGCTCAGCCTGTTCCTCAAGGGCGTGGTGACGGCTCTCCAGCGGCTCCGGGAAGAGATCCCAAAGCAGCTGGCCGAGGAATCGTGCCAGATCTGTGCGGGAGCTCTCCAGAAGGTGTTGATGAAGGTGGCCTTCCGGAATCCAGGCCTCAACCTCAACGGCGTCCTCAGATCCTTGTCGCACCCATTGTGGACAAGGTGGGCAAGATCAAGCGGGTTGATGGCGACCGCGTAGACTAGGTCGCCAATTTTATCTTTCCCTCGTCGCTGCTGATCATGTTTAGGAGAACAATTTATCAGATCTGCGACAAGCTATTTTTGTAATATATTCTATCTTAGGCAATGATTGCAATGTTATTTCCTTTACTTGATCCCTTCCTTTGTATGTTTGTGCCCTACGCTTTTAGGGAACTTGTCGGCGCGGGCACATTTGTCATGAAGCGCTGAGTGCGAACGTCGGCCTCTCTGCTGGCGGTGCCGCCTCCGACAAGCAACCTTGTCGCAACTAGTTGCAGCTCACTTAAGTTGTTGAGCGTACTCGAAACAAAGTAAGGGCGCGACTAGCCACGAGTTGGTTCCTCCGCGCACAGGTTTTCCATACAGAGTACTATCGTTCGAGGAAGATAACTTGAAAATTTATAAAAACTGATTGCTCAAACTTTGGCAACTTAGCTTTTCTGTCATTTGCTTCCCGGTAAGGTGAAACTTCCTCGAGCGACGCTTGGCGGTCCACACCATTATCTTCTCCTCCCCCCCCCCGGCTAACTTGTGGGCGAAGGAACCTTCCTTTCTTTGAGAAAGAGAAAGAAGAGAAAATAAAGTTATGGAGCCTTGTGGCTCGTTATAGCTTACCGGGTGTGGATGCTGCACAAAATGTCAGATAACACATGCAAAATGATTATGAAAGCATGTAGTTGACAAGTTGCGCGTAACACATGAGCTTTACTTATGCACGGGGTCTGCGCCCGGCTTTGTACAAAGGATTACATGCAACATCGGCAAGACTTGTACAAAAGCTGGTTGCCGGAACAGGTTCCGGCAACCGCGCCCTATGGGTAAAACTTACGAAGATGCTCAATGTTCCAGGAGTTGCTCACTGGAATGCCATCTTCGGTCTCAAGGCGGACAGCGCCGGGCCCAGTGACTCGTTTCACCCGATAAGGGCCTTCCCACTTCGGCGTCAACTTGTTGGAATTCTTGGCGGACTGAACGCGCCGAAGAACAAGGTCGCCTTCCTCGAGACTTCTGGAATTAACTTTGCGGCTATGGTAGCGACGCAAAGCTTGCTGGTAACGAGCAGCTCGTACAGCGGCCTGAAGACGGTCCTCCTCAAGGAGCAGCGCGTCGTCTTGTCGCAGCTGCTCTTGCTCAAGCTCATCATAAGCGAGTACTCGAGGTGACCCGTATATGAGTTCCATGGGGAGAACTGCCTCTGCTCCATAGACTAGAGCGAAAGGTGTCCGGCGGTGGCTCGATTTGGCGTCGTCTGATCGACCAAAGAACCACCGGCAGCTCCTCAATCCATTTCTTCCGCACTTGTGCAGCACTCGTCGGAAGTTCTGGTCTTGAGCCCTCGCAGCACTTGACATTTGCCCTCTCCGCTTGACCGTTGCTCCTCGGATGAGCAGCGAAGCGAAGCAGACCTTGGCGCCAAGATCTTGGGCGTATTGCATGAAGGTGCGACTCGTGAATTGTGTACCGTTGTCGGTGATGATCTGTTAGGAATTCCAAAGCGGCAAACAATTGACTGAAGAACTTATTCGTTGTCTTTGTCACCTTTCTCACTGCTTCCACTTCCGGCCACTTTGTGAACTTGTCGATTGCAACGTACAAGTACTCAAAGCCCCCGACAGCTCGGGGAAAAGGGCCGAGGATGTCGAGCCCCTAGACTGAAAATGGCCAGGATAAAGGGATCATCTGGAGAGCTTGAGCTGACTGGTGTATCTGCTTGGAATGGAACTGGCACGCTTCACACTTGGTTACTTGCGCAGTTGCATCCTGGAGGGCTGTTGGCCAGAAGAAACCTTGCCGGAAAGCTTTGCCGACAAGTGCTCTTGCGCCAATGTGGTGACCACATATGCCTCCGTGTATCTCTGCCAACAGCTTCTGTCCATCTTCCCGGTGAATACACTTCAATTTCACACCGTTGAGTCTTCTTCTGTACAGCGTGCTGTCGACACTCTGGTACATACTTGACTGCCGGGCTACTCTCTCCGCTTCTTCTTGCTCTTCGGGAAGTTCTCCTGTCTGAAGGAAATGGACAATCTGTTGCGCCCATGTTGGAGCTTGCGGCTCGACAACAAGGACTAAAGGAACATCTGCTACTGCTGGAACATCCACTTCTATTGCGAGGACCTGTGGCTCAGCCGGAGCTTGATGTTCCCCGGCAAGCTTGCCGGAGCAAGACTTGTCGGGAGCATCTGCTTCAACGAAACAAACCCTAGGGCTTGTCGGAGCAGACTGCTCCTCAACGCTCTTGGTGTTGATCTTGGGGACCTTCGTGGCGGCGGCTTCGGGAAGCTCTGCCGGAAAATAGTCACCAGAGATCAACTTCCTCTTCTTGTTCTGTCCAGTTGATGGCGTTACATTCGGTTGAGTCAGCTTGAGCACAAAAATCCCTGGTTCCACAGGTAACTTGAGTGCGGCGCACTTTGACAGGCCATCAGCAATATCATTCTGAGCTCTTGGAACATGTTCCATCTGCAGGCCGTCAAAGTGCTCTTCTAGCTTTCTCACTTCATCAACGTAGGCTTCCATCAACGGACTCTGATAATCTTTGTTTACTTGGAGGACGACAAGCTGCGAGTCACCCCTGACAATGAGCTTCTTGATCCCAAGGTCTACCGCAATTCTGAGACCGGCAAGCAAACCTTCATATTCTGCAGTATTGTTTGTTGCTTGCTCCTTGGGAAAGTGCATTTGGACTATGTACTTGAGGTGCTCTCCGGTGGGTGCGACGAGCAGCACGCCCGCACCGGCGCCTTGCAGCGAGAAGGCACCATCAAAGTACATCAGCCACTCTTTGCTTGCTTCCTTGACGGGGATGCTCGTCTCTGGAATTTCTTCATCCTGCGTTGGCGTCCATTCTGCTATGAACTCTGCCAATGCTCTGCTTTGGATAGTTGAAGTGCTTTCAAACTTGAGGCCAAAGCTTGACAGTTCCAGTGCCCACTCGACAATCCTGCCTGTTGCTTCTGGATTTTGCAATATCCTCTTCAGTGGAAAGCGAGTGACGACTGTTATCTCATGTGCTTGGAAGTAATGGCGCAGCTTTCTCGAGGCCATGAGGAGGCCGAAAAGCAATTTCTGCACACCAGAGTACCTTGACCTTGCCCCCTGCAGAAGGGAACTGACAAAGTACACCGGGCGCTGCACCATCCTTTTCTGCATCTTCTCGCAACCCTACGCAGATCCGTCCTTGTCGGGACCAGAGCTTGTCGGTGAAGCCCCCTGCTTTTCGCTGGATGCATCTGCCTTGGTTGCCGGCTCATCGTCTGCCTCCCTTTCCGCTACTAACGCAGCACTAACCACTTGATTGGTTGCCACTATATATAGCAGCAACTTCTCTTGTGGCCTAGGTGCGACAAGTATTGGAGTGGAGGACAGGTACCTCTTTAAGTCCTGCAGCGCAGCCTCCGCTTCGAGAGTCCATTTCATTGGACCTGCCTTTTCAAAATCTTGAAAAATGGCGAGGCGCGTTCAGCAGAACCTAGAGATAAACCTCTTTGAGAGCAGCCACGCAACCGCAAGTCTTCGTACATCCTTGACGCGGTGCTTCAATCTGCTCAATGGCCTTGATCTTGTCGGGATTGGCCTCAATTCCCATTGAGACACGAAGAACCCGAGAAGCTTGCTGGAAGGGACTCCAAACACGCACTTCTCGGGGTTGAGCTTGAGGTTGATCTTGCGCAAATTTGCAAAGGTCTCATCTAAATCTTGAACCAGAGTTGCTTTGTCCTTGCTCTTGACCACTATGTCATCCATGTAGGCTTCTACATTTCTGTGCATTTGCGGCTCAAAAGCGTCATGGACTACTCTTGCAAACGTTGAACCAGCATTCTTTAGCCCAAAAGGCATCCGTACAAAATAGTATGTGCCACATGGGGTGATGAATGCGATTTTCTCTTCATCCTCTTCTGCCATGAAGATCTGATGATATCCTGAGTATGCATCAAGAAACGAAAGCAAATCACATCCAGCCGTGGAGTCAACAATCTGGTCGATCGCGGCAAGGAAATGGGTCTTTGGGACAAGCTTTATTAACATCGTGAAGTCGATACAAAGTCTCCATTTCCCATTTGCCTTGCGTACAACTACAGGATTGGCCAGCCACGTGGGATGGAGCACTCCTCGACAAGGCCTGCTGCTTCCAACTTCTTGATCTCTTCGAAATGAATTCTTGGCGCTCCACCGCTGCTTCGACTTTACGCTTGGCGGGCGCGCGATGAGGACAGACAGCTAAGTGGTGCTCAATTACTTTCACAGGAACACGGGGATGTCGACGGTTGCCATGCAAACACGTCGACGTTCGCCCGCAGGAAAGCAACGAGCGCGCCTTCCTATTTAGGGTCGAGAGTGGCACTGATGGTGAAGGTACCACCAGTGCCGTCCTCCTTGGCGGGCACCTTCTTGGTCTTTGGCGGAGCTGCCATCGTCTTCTTGCACTTGCCGGTGGAGCTCGATGGTGAGTCCTCGACGGTAGCGCAACACTCCGAAGAGGTGCGCTTGCCGGAGTGGGCATCAGAGCTCTTGCCGGACTTGGTCTTCTTCTTCCCCCCGGGAGCTTTAGCGGCAAGTGATTTGCTATCTGTTACAGCTGCCGCCTCCTGGTATATCTTGTTGGCGCAGATAAGAGCATCCTTCATGTCGCCATGGACAGAAATGACACTTATCGGGCTTGGCATCTTGAGCAAGTTGTATGCATAATGAGAGGCTGCCATGAACTTGGCTAGCGCTGGACGGCCAAGTATCCCATTATAAGGCAATGGAAAATCAGCAACATCGAACGTGACCCTCTCGGTCCTGAAGTTTAGCTCGCTGCCAAATGTTACCGCAACGTGATCTTCCCTTCGCTTGCTCCTTCCGGGTTGATTCCTTGGAATGTGCCGTTTCTTGAGCTCATTGTCGGGATTTGAAGCTTCTGGAGCACCGCGGAGGAGATCAGGTTTAAGCCGGCCCCACCGTCAACTAGCATCTTGGTGACCTTGAGGTTGCGGATTGTTGGTGAGACCAACATCGGCAAGCACCCGACCGCAGTTATGCGATCAGGGTGGTCCTCAATATCAAAGATGATAGGCGTGCTGGACCACTTCAGAGGCTTGCGTGACTCTACGGATGGTTCTGCTGCATTTACTTCCCGCATCCACTGCTTGAGTTGGCGGTGTGAGGTATGCAGAGAAGCACCGCCGTCAACGCAGAGGACCTCCGTGGCTTTCTGAAATTCCTGCTCATCGGTCTCGTCGTCTTCCATATCTTCATCGTCGTCGTCTTCATCTTTATCGCGGCCGCGGGGAGGTCTGTCTCCTTGCCGCTGCTTGGCCTTGCCGCGGCGTCCTCCCCGGCCGGGTCTCTTCTTGCTAACTCCCCCAGCACCTTCCTGGGATTTCTCCTTGTCGCGCCGCTCGTACTCAGCCTTCTGCTGTTCAACAAGCTGCTCGACCTTCTTGCAGCTCTGGAGGTCATGGCCCTTGGTGCGGTGAATCTTGCAGTACTGTTTGTTGGAGCTGTCCTGCTTGTCGGCGGCCGCCACAGCTTGGCGGTCGGTGTCAGCGGCAACCTCCTTGCCGGAGCCACCAACTTTGGCTTTCTTGGCGGCACCACCGTTGCCGGCTGCTCGACAACTAGCACCTCTTTGCTCTTCTTCTTTCTGTTGCTCCGCCGCCGGCTCTTCTTCGCTGGGGCGGTCTCCTCACTATCAGATCCTGCTTCTGTATTCTCTCCTGGGAGTCTCCTCCCTTCCTCAGCACGTGCACACTTGTCGGCCAGGGCATACAGCTCGCTGACGTCCTTGACTTTGCACATCGCCATCTCTTCCCTCATCCTGCGGTTCCGCATGTTCTGATGAAACGCGCTGATCACCGCGGCAGGGTGGACATCTGGGATGTTGTAGTGCACACGGCTAAATCTCTAGATGAACTTGCGCAGGGACTCTCCTTCCTTCTGGGCGAGCAGGTGAAGGTCGCTCTCTTGGCCATGAGGCTTGTGGCCGCCTGTGAAGGCGCCGACAAACTGATGGCATAGATCTGCCCAAGAAGATATGGAGCTGTCCGGCAAGTGCATGAGCCAAGATCTGACATTGGGCTTGAGTACCAGCGGGAAGTAGTTGGCGAGGATGTTGTCGTCTCGTCCCCCTGCAGCTTGCACCGCGATGGTGTAGATGCTGAGGAACTCCGACGGATGTGTCCTGCCATCGTACTTCTCCGCACGTCGCTTGAAATTCTTCTTCTGGGCCTTTGGACTTGCCGCAGCTCACGAGTGAGCGCAGGGCAACCTATCGCGTCTGCAAGTCGCTGGTTCCCCTGGCGCATGCATGTCGATAGAGGGCCCAGCGCGCTAGTCGGATTAACGTCGCGCTTCTCTTCGGCGCTCGATGCGAGTTCGAGCGTCTTCTTGTTGCCGTTCTTGAAGAACTTGGCGCTGATCACGGCGAGCTCGTGGATCCGATGACGCAGTGGAGTCGCTGTCGAGGTGGATCCGTCGAGTTGGTGATCTTGGCCTTCGGGGTGGAGAGTGCATGGTGGTTGCACCCCCACAGGTTTCGTCGCCACCGGCTCGTGCCTTGTCGTCTTGCCGCGGCAGCGATGTAGTTGGTTGCCGCGGAGCGTCGCCGTTGGCAAAGCCGATGAGACTCTGGATGGTGGCCCTCCATTCGTCGACCTTGTCGGCTGTTGGAGGGTAGTCTAGAAGCAGTTGAGCTCTCGCCAAGGCTTCCGCTGGAGTGGTGGGTGGCAGTGGTGAACGGCGCGAGGAGCGGGATATGCTCGGACTTCTAACTAAGTTAGAAGGAGTAGCATCCCGTCCAGGCGACCGTAGCCCGCTTGCGCCAGCATGCTGGCGTGCACGCTGGTCTTGAGGGCCTCGGGATCCTCCAGCTTGGCCTTGATCTAACGCGCGTATGGTACTATGAATACCATGACGCTGTCGGTCCCGCGCCTCCTGAGATGGGCGCGGTGCGTGTGCGGACGTCGAGGTCTGCGCGGCCTTGTCCTTGGACTTGGCAGCATCATGGGCTCCCTCGTCGATGCCCGTTCTTCCGCCGGCGTCTTCCCCGCCACCGGTTTGCTCCGGTGGTGGCGGGATCGACGTGGACCGCTCCGCTGCCGCCGAAGCCTTCTTCTTCGGTGGCATGTTGATGAATATGATGAAGATGTTGCTCGTGTGAACGCCGGATCAGGTTCATACAGCCTCGACGCCCCCTACCTGGCGCGCCAAAGATGTCGGGGAAGCTGATCGTAACCCACGAACACCTATGGGGCCGGCGGACCGAGTCCCTTTCGGTTCGGTGGGGGGCGGAGATTGCACGAAGAGCAGATCAAGGCGAAACACACGAGCAGTTTACCCAGCTTCGGAGCTCTCCGGAGAGATAATACTCCTACTGCTGCTTGTCTGATTGTATTGTGTTCTTGCTAGGGAGCACAGAGAGCTACAAAACCTAGCGTGAGTGTCTCTAGTTTCGAATGAGTCCAACCGAACCAGCCGAACCCCCTCTACGTTGCGCATGGGCCTCCTTTTATAGGCTCAAGGGGTTACCACATGTGGCAATGTAGACAAGGGCAAAATGGGAAAATGAGTTGCGGTTGGTATAGCTACTTTGTACAGTGTATTCTACCTAACTCTGACGGCAAGGGACAAAAGCATTATATGCCCGTCCATGTCGCCTAAACAGTGCAGAAAGGGACCGTCAGGGGCGCCACCTCTTGCCACGATGGCACTCCTGTCAGCGCCGCTTACCGTTGCTCTCCGCTGGTGGCACAGCCTCTTGACACGCACGCCTGGAATGGTCCCATGGCGACACGTTGGTGGATGAGCTGGAGCGGAGATGAAGAGTGGTTGCATGTCGCGGCAAGCGCCTTGCCGAGGCCGAATCCTTGTTGCGTCTGGAAGCTTGTCGCTCACCGAGCCTTCCCGGCAAGCTCCTCTTGCCGGGGTCTTGTCTTCTGGGTGCCTTGAGTGGCCTTCCCGGCAAGCTCGTCTTGCCGGGGCCTTGTCTTCTTGGCTTAAATACTTTGTTCTTGAATGGATCCAAAGGAACCACGGAGGACCTTGGCGGTCACTAGGCAAGCCTTGCCGCGGGGTGCTGCAACTGCCCGTGCACGAGTTCGGAATACTAGGGTACCCCTACTCTAGTACATCGACAAATACTCAACTATCATTTAGTATTACACAATTGCTAACACTCACGCAATCCTTGTGGTTACGGAGTTTTAATCGGACACAGAGAAAGATAGGGGATTATAGTTTCTCCTCCCAACCTTTTCACTCAAGGGTAATGTCAACAATAATAATTCATGCTATCTTACATCCAATTAGATATATGTATCGGGATCTTTCCAACACACTGTGCTTGCCAAAGGATAAAATGTAAAAAGGAAATGTGAAGATCACCATGAATCTTGCATAAGGTAAAGGGTAAAACTAAAAATAGGCCCTTCGCAGAGGGAAGCAGAGGTTGCCATGCGCTTTCAGGGTTGGATGCACAAAATCTTAATGCGAAATAACATCAATTTATATTGCCACTTGTGATATGAACCTTTATTATGCAGTCCGTCGCTTTTATTTCTTCCACATCACAAGATCGTATAAAGCTTATTTCCTCCACACCAATAAATGATACATATTTAGAGAGCAAATTTTATTGCTTGCACCGATGACAACTTACTTGAAGGATCTTACTCACTCCATAGGTAGATATGGTGGAATCTCATGGCAAAACTGGGTTTAAGGGTTTTTGGAAGCACAAGTAGTATCTCTACTTGGTGCAAAGAATTTTTCTAGCATGAGGGGAAAAGGCAAGCTCAATATGTTGGATGATCCATGACAATATACTTTATTTCAGATATAAGAAAACATAACCCATTACATTGTCTTCCTCGTCCAACGTCTACTCTTTAGCATTTCATATTTTAATGAGTGCTCCCAATCATAAAAGATGTCCAAGATAGTATATTTATATGTGAAACCTCTCTTTCTTTATTACTTCCTATTAGTTGCAACAATGACCAAAACTATGTTTGTCAACTCTCAACAACTTTTCATCATCATACTCTTTCTATGTGAAGTCATTACTCTCCATAAAATCAATATGATCTCTTTTGTTTCTTTTTATTCTTTTCTCTTTCTTTTATTCACTCAAGATCATGGCAAAATAATCAAGCCCTTGACTCAACACTAATCTTTATTATATAGCTCACGGACTCGATTACATAAAGGATCATAAGCAAAACTCAAAACTAAATCATACCAAAACTTTATTCTACTAGATCAAGATACTACTAATAGGATCGAACAAAGAAAAACGGTAAAGATAGGAGATGTGGTGGTGATACTATACCGGGGCACCTCCCCCAAGCTTGGCAGTTGCCAAGGGGAGTGCCCATACCCATATGATTATGTCTCCTTCCTCAGAAGTGGTGGTGATGGGGTTGTTGATGAACTAGGCTTGTCGTCCATCTTCCAAGGCATGGGCTCACCATCATAGAAGGATGATCGAGTCTCCGGGATCCTCATATCTGCAGCCAAACTCATTCTCTTGAATCTATATTCATACTCACAGTTTTGGTTTTGCAGGTCATAGATTTGGGCTTGGAGGTGCTCGACTTTCTCGTGGAGCTTGAAGATGGCCTCCCCAATGTCCTTGGCATCCAGCTTGTGGTTGTTGGTGAACTCCGTGATCATCATGTGATTGGAGTCAAGTCCACGCTCCACCATCTCCTGGCACTTGAAAACTTGTTGCTCCGTTGCCTCGAGCCTTGTCTTCATGCTTCCGGTCTTTCTCGGTCCCTCAACATCGCGGATGTGCAGCACCCCCCATGCATCTCAATGGTTTGAGGGTGTTGCAGCCCCTTCGCGAGGTAGGGATTGATGACCTTCTCGAAGAACTTGTCTTTGGGGGCACTTGGAGACGTCATGATGATCTAGATCTGTCAGAGAAACAGCTCGAAACAAGAACAGAGGATATTTGCGTGATACAGGAGTCAAACCCTTTGGGAGATTATATAATGAATTTTTACCGCCCAAAACACGTATCGTGGAAGAAAACGAAGTCCGGAGAGTGCACGCGGTGCCCACGAGGCAGGGGGCGCGCCCAGGGGGGTAGGGCGCGCCCTCCACCCTCGTGGAGGCCTTGTGTCCTTCCCGGACTGCTTCTTATTTTTCTATTTTACTAAATATTCCAAAACGGAGAAAAATTGCCTTTAGAATTGTTTTGGAGTCATTTTAATTACTGTACCACATACCTATTCCTTTTCGGAGTCTGAAACATTCCGGAAAGTGTCCCTTATGTATTCTTCCGGGGTTACGGTTTCAATAACATTGGTTTCAACATTTATGTGATTACCTGAGATATAATGTTTGATGCTTTGACCGTTCACCACCTTCGGATTTGTGCCTTAAAAGTTGTTGACTTTTATGACACCGGAACGATAGACCTCCTCGATAACGTAAGGACCTTCCCATTTAGAGAGAAGTTTTCCTGCAAAAAATCTCAAACGAGAGTTGTATAGCAATACATAATGACCTACATTAAACTCACGCTTTTGTATCCTTTTGTCATGCCATCTTTTAACTTTTTCTTTAAACAATTTGGCATTTTCATAGGCTTGGGTTCTCCATTCATCAAGTGAGGTAATGTCAAATAACCTCTTCTCACCGGCAAGTTTGAAATCATAATTGAGCTCTTTAATAGCACAATAAGCCTTATGTTCTAGTTCGAGAGTTTATACGGAGACATACACATAGGAGTTTTATATGGAGTTCTATAGGCCTATAATGCATCATCCAGTTTCTTGGACCAATTCTTTCTAGATCTATTAACAGTCTTTTGCAAAATTAATTTGAGTTCTCTATTACTCAGTTCTACTTGACCACTAGACTATGGGTGATAAGGAGATGCAATTATATGATTAACATCATACTTAGCAAGCATTTTACGGAAAGCACCATGAATAAAATGTGAACCACCATAAGTCATTAGATATCTAGGGACTCCAAACCTCGGAAAAATAACTTCTTTAAGCATCTTAATAGAAGTGTTATGATCAGCACTACTAGTTGGAATAGCTTCTACCCACTTAGTAACGTAAACAACAGCAACTAAAATATGTGTGTATCAAATAGAGGCTGGAAAAGGTCCCGTATAATCAAAGCCCCAAACATCAAATGGTTCAATAACAAGTGAATAATTCATAGGCATTTCCTGACGTCTACTAATATTACCAATTCTTTGACATTCATCACAAGATAAGACAAACTTACGGGCATCCTTGAAGAGAGTAGGCCAATAAAAACCCGATTGCAATACCTTATGTGCAGTTCTATCTCCAGCGTGGTGTCCTCCATAAGCTTCGGAGTGACACTTGCGTAGGATCTGTTCCTGTTCATGCTCAGGTACACAACGTCTAATAACACCTTCTACTCCTTCTTTATAAAGATGTGGGTCATCCCAAAAGTAATGTCTCAAATCATAGAAAAACTTTTTCTTTTGCTGGTATGTGAAACTAGGTGGTATAAATTTAGCAACAATGTAATTAGTGTAATCAGCATACCATGGAGCAGTATGAGAAGCATTTATGACATTTAGTTGTTCATCAGGAAAGCTATCATCAATAGGTAGTGGGTCATCAAGAACATTTTCTAACCTAGACAAGTTATCTGCAACGGGGTTCTCAGCTCCCTTTCTATCAATAATATGCAAATCAAATTCTTGTAGCAAGAGAACCCATCTAATAAGTCTAGGTTTAGCGTCTTTCTTTTCCATAAGATATTTAATAGCAGCATGATCAGTGTGAATAGTTACTTTAGAATCAACAATATAAGGTCTGAACTTATCGCAGGCAAATACGACTGCTAAGAATTCTTTTTCAGTAGTAGCATAATTTCTCTGAGCATTGTCTAGAGTTTTACTAGCATATTGAATAAAATTTAATTTATTATCAACTCTTTGCCCTAGAACAGCACCTACAGCATAATCACTAGCATCACACATAATTTCAAAAGGTAAATTCCAATCAGGTGGTTGAACGATAGGTGCAGAGATCAATGCTTTGTTAAGTATTTCAAACGCTTCTACACAATCATCATCGAAGACAAATGGTATATCTTTTTGTAATAAATTAGTCAGAGGCCAAGAACTTTTTGAGAAGTCCTTAATGAACCTTCTATAAAAACCGGCATGACCAAGGAAACTTCTTATACCTTTCATGTCCTTGGGACATGGCATCTTTTCAATAGCATCAACCTTGGCTTTAACAACTTCAATACCTCTTTCAGAAATTTTATGCCCCAAGACAATACCTTCAACACAAGATTAGTTTCTTCACATCTCTGTAGAACTCGCAAGGTTGCTCAAGCAATCATCAAAAGAGGATCCATAAACGGAGAAATCATCCATGAAAACCTCACATATCTTTTCGCAAAAGTCAGAGAATATAGCCATCATGCATCTTTGGAAGGTAGCAGGTGCATTACATAAACGAAAATGCATACGTTTATAAGCAAAAGTACCGAAAGGGCAAGTAAAAGTGGTCTTTGATTGATCATCGGCTAACACAGGTATTTGAGAGAAACCAGAGAAACCATCTAGAAAGCAAAAATGTGTATGTTTGGATAATCTTTCTAGCATTTGATCAATAAAAGTTAATGGGTAATGATCTTTTTAGTAGACTTATTTAATTCGCAGAAATCAATTACCATCCTATAACCTGTAATAATTCTTTGTGGGATCAATTCTTCTTTATCATTAGGAACGACGGTAATACCTCCCTTTTTGGGGACACAATGGACAGGACTTACCCACTGACTATCAGCAACGGGATAAATGATACCTGCCTCAAGAAGCTTTAGTATTCCTTTCTTACCACTTCTTTCATCTTAGGATTCAGCCGGCGTTGGTGATCACGAACTGGTTTGGCATCTTCCTCCAAATTTATTTTGTGTTGGCATAGAGTGGGACTAATGCCCTTAAGATCATCAAGAGTATATCCAATAGCAGTGCGGTGCTTCTTCAGAGTTTTCAATAATCTCTCTTCTTCATGCTCTGAAAGGTTAGCACTGATAATAACAGGATATATCTTTTTCTCATCAAGATAAGCATATTTAAGAGTGTCAGGTAACGGTTTAATCTCAAACACGGGATCACCCTTGGGTGGAGGAGGATCCCCTAGGATTTCAACGGGCAAATTGTGTTTCAGGATGGTTCCTGTTTAAAGAATACTTCATCTATTTCCGTTCTTTCATTCATAAACATATTATTTTCATGGTCTAGCAAATATTGTTCTAAAGGATCACTAGGAGGTACGACAATAGAAGCAAGACCAATAATTTCATCCTTACTAGGCAATTCCTCTTCACGGTGTTGTCTACGAAATTTAGAGAAATTAAACTGATGAGACATATCACCCAAACCAATAGTAACAACATCCTTTTCGCAGTCTATCTTAGCATTAACAGTGTTCAAGAAGGGTCTACCAAATATAATGGGACAAAACCTATCTTGTGGGGAACCAAGAACAAGAAAATCAGCAGGATATTTAGTTTTCCCACACAACACATCAACATCTCTAACAATTCCCATTGGTGATATAGTATCTCTATTGGCAAGTTTAATTGTGACATCAATATCTTCTAACTCAACAGGTGCAATATCATGCATAACTTCTTTGTATAAGTCAATAGGTATTGCACTAGCACTAGCACCCATATCTCATAAGCCATGATAACAATGATCTCCTATTTTAACAGAAATAACAGGCATGCCTACCACAGGTCTATGTTTATCTTTAGCACAAGGTTTAGCAATTCTACTAGTTTCATCACAGAAATAAATTACATGCCCATCAATATTATCAGCCAAGAGATCTTTGACTATAGCAATATTAGGTTCAACCTTAACTTGCTCAGGAGGTGTATAGGTTCTAATATTGCTTTTACGAACCACAGTTGAAGCTTTAGCATGATCTTTTATCCTAACAGGAAAGGTGGTTTCTCAATGTAAGCAATAGGAACAATAGGATCATTATAAGTGATAGTCTTTTCTTCAACTTTAATAGGTGCAGCTACTTTTACTTCTATGGGAGGATGATATTTAAACCACTTCTCCTTAGGGAGATCAACATGAGCAGCAAAAGATTCACAGAAAGCAGCTACTATCTCAGAGTCAAGTCCATATTTAGTGCTAAATTTACGGAAAACATCGGTATCCATAAAAGATTTAACAATCAAACTTAGGTGTCATACCTAACTCCTTACCTTCGTCGAGGTCCCAATCTTCAGAGTTGCGTTTAATTCTTTCCAATAAATCCCATTTGAATTCAATAGTCTTCATCGTAAAAGAGCCAGCACAAGAAGTATCGATTGTTATCAGAAAGCCAAGCATAAATTTTTTGAATAATTATTTCTCTTGGGAGCTCATGATTGGGGCATGAATATAACATTGATTTAAGCGTCCCCCAAGGTTGAGCGATGCTTTCTCCTTCATGAGGCCAAATTATATATATATATATATATATATATATATATATATATATATATATATATATATATATATATATATATATATATATATATATATATATATATATATATATATCACGATGAACAAGATTCATAGGAGAAAACTTCTGATGAAATTCCAATTTCAATCGTTTGTAGTTCCATGATCCCATATCATCACATAGCCAATACCATGTCAATGCATCTCCCTTCAAAGATAAAGGGAAGACCTTCTTCTTAATAACATCATCGGGCACACCTGCAAGCATAAATAATCCACAAACTTCATCCACATATTTTAGGTGCTCATCAGGATGCATTGTTCCGTCTCATGCAAAAGGATTAGCTAGCAGTTTTTCTATCATACCCGAAGGAATCTCAAAGTAGACATTTTCATTTTCAGTAGGTTCAGTAGGTTGAGGAGCAACTCTTTGCTCTACTGGTCGGGGTGAAGATACCCCGAACAAGCCCCTCAGAGGATTACTTTCCATAGTAACAATTGACAGTAAATTTCGACACACTATATAAATTTTTCCTTACCAAATTCCACCTACCAAAGGCGCTTCACTCCCCGACAACGGCGCTAGAAAAGAGTCTTGATGACCCACAAGTATATGGGATCTATCGTAGTCCTTTCGATAAGTAAGAGTGTCGAACCCAACGAGGAGCAGAAGGAAATGATAAGCGGTTTTCAGCGAGATATTCTCTGCAAGCACTGAAATTATAGGTAATAGATAGTTTTGTGATAAGATAAATTATAACGAGCAACAAGTAACAAAAGTAAACAAAGTGCAGCAAGGTGGCCTAATCCTTTTTGTAGCAAAGGACAAGACTGGACAAACTCTTATATAGAGAAAAGCGCTCCCGACGACACATGGGAATTATGGTCAAGCTAGTTTTCATCACGTTCTTATTATTCGCGTTCGGTACTTTGATAATTTGATATGTGGGTGGACCGGCGCTTGGGTGCTGTACTTACTTGGACAAGCATCCCACTTATGATTAACCCCTATTGCAAGAATCCGCAACTACAAAAGAAGTATTAAGGTAAACCAAACCATAGCATGAAACATGTGGATCAAAATCAGCCCCTTACGAAGCAACGCATAAACAAGGGTTTAAGCTTCTGTCACTCTAGCAACCCATAATCTACTTATTACTTACCAATGCCTTCCTCTAGGCCGAAATAATGGTGAAGTGTCATGTAGTCGATGTTCACATAACACCACTAGAGGAGAGACAACATACATCTCATCAAAGTATTGAACGAATACCAAATTCACATGACTACTAATAGCAAGACTTCTCCCATGTCCTCAGGAACAAACGTAACTACTCACAAAGCATATTCGTGTTCATAATCAGAGGAGTATTAATATGCATAAAGGATCTGAACATATGATCTTCCACCAAATAAACCAACTAGCATCAACTACAAGGAGTAATCAACACTACTAGCAACCTCGGTACCAATCCTGACTTAGAGACAAGAATTGGAAACAAGAGATGAACTAGGGTTTGAGAGGAGATGGTGCTGGTGAAGATGTTGATGGAGATTGGCCCCCTCCCGATGAGAGGAGCATTGGCGATGACGATGGCGATGATTTCCCCCTCCCGGAGGGAAGTGTCCCCGGCAGAACAGCTCTGCCGGAGCCCTAGATTGGTTCCGCCAAGGTTCCGCCTCGTGGTGGCGGAGTCTCGTCCCAAAAGCTTGCTTCTGAATTTTTTTCGGATGAAAGACTTCATATAGCAGAAGATGAGCACCGGAGGGCCAACAGGGGGTCCACGAGGCAGGGGGGCGCACCCAGGGGGGAAGGGTGCGCCCCCACCCTCGTGGCCAGGGTGTGGGCCCCCTCTGGTATTTCTTCTGCTCAGTATTTTTTATTATTTCCAAAAATAACTTTCATGGAGTTTCAGGACTTTTGGAGTTGTGCAGAATAGGTCTCTAATATTTGCTCCTTTTCCAGCCCAGAATTCCAGCTGCCGGCATTCTCCATCCTCATGTAAACCTTGTAAAATAAGAGAGAATAGGCATAAGTATTGTGGCATAATGTGTAATAACAGTCCATAATGCAATAAATATTAATATAAAAGCATGATGCAAAATGGATGTATCACCGGGCCAGCCATGAAGGATCTTTGTGTCCGGTTGTGGCCCTCAGAGCTGATTCCGAGCAGCTATTTTGGTCTGGTGCAGAAGCCGCGTGATGCCTCGCCCCGGATTGATGTCGTGAAGCGCTCTGCATGCCTTGAGGGAGCTAGGCTGGCCTTTCAAAGGTCATGGTTCATTGGCCTAAGATCAAGCCAATGGATATGTCCACTAGTCCCACGCCGATTGGAAAAGAGCATCGCTGCCCCGAACAGTACTTCGCACAAGTTATGGATGGTGCTCGGGCGATAGAGGGCCAGTGTTCGAAAGATGTAATCATTGAGTGATTGTATTAAGTTGTCAACTGGACCTTTTGCTTTATAATGAGGCACATTTGTATGTTATATACTATGTTGTTTATATTTTGAATCATGTACATCCGTTTATTTATTCTGAAAGTTACCAGTCATCGGCTTCAGCCCCCAAGTGAATAATACAAGGGGTGTTTCGTCTCCGCACTATTACCCTTAGCCGACTTCTTGGTACCCGAAGGTGGTAGTGCGGGAGAGAGACTAGGCAACCGGACTATATGGCTTTATTGCTTTCACTTAGCCATAGGAGCTTGACCACGAAAGCTCACTACTACAGGATGCTGCTAACACGACACTATGATCAGAGACCCTTCGACGAAACTGTGTGCGATGCAATAATCGCATAGGGTGGTGTAAAAAATGCCAAAAAAAGGTGCAAAACATTTGCGATGATAGATGCATCAAACACGGTTCAGATTTTAGTTGCGTGTGTGATGCAGGGCATATGGTTCAGTTCAATTAACTGTTTGCGATGAGGAGGAACAAAAGAAACAGGCAGCCAGATGAAGGTGTGTGTGATATACAGCATGCGGTTCACTCAGATGAACTGTTTGTGATTAGGCAACACAAAAGTAACGGTCATCCAGATCAAGGTGTGTGTGATGTACGGCATACAGTTCACTCGGATGAACTGTTTGCGTTGAGCCAAGAGAACAGAAAAGGTTCAACTTAACAAGATTTGTGTGATACGCGGCAAATTGGTCTGTAATCGGAAACATGTAGGAAGACCGATAACAACACAGGCCATTCCTGTTAACAAGCCGTGTGTTGTGAGCAAACGATTGCTGGTATACAATTGTCTGTGATTGATGAAATCATCACTGATGGGTTCCATTGTTTAGTCCTTATGGGATGTGATTACCTCTTCTACAGAGCATCAACATATATACTTAAAAAGACAACATTGCAAAACTAAATTAAGCATACAATTACACAAGTGACTACACATATAACATTTCCACACACCAAAGTAAGCAATTACATGCATACTAAACTAGGAGAAACGAGGATCTAATCATCTACTTATTGTTGCGACGACGCTTGCCATTGCTCTGCTTCCGGCTGGATCCTGGCCGTTTTGGGGAAGGAGGTACTTCCTCATGTCAACAATCCGCGTGTACATGCCATAGCTCGTGTACGCCTCCTTGGCCACGTACACGACGCGAGCTTTGTCGAGTTTCTCCATCAAGGCCAAGTGCCAGGCACGCTTGTCCTTGTTGAAGGAATCCTTCATGTCTCTGTAGTAGGCTTCGATGATGGCCTCGGCATGGTGAACCAGTGAGTCCTTCTCATGCTCCTTGCTGCACCAGATCTTGTATTGGCCCTGGATGTCGAAAAGATTCTGGAAGGTGATGCCCGAATTCTCGAGCGCCTTTACATCGTTTGTGATGTCCACCATAGCGAACATGTAGTGGGGGCTGTTGACAAACTTGTCAAAACACTCGCAAGGCCTTGTGGCCAGGCAGTAGTGGTAGACTAGGACGTGGTGGCGCACGCATATCTGGGTGACGGCGACCTTGGGACGAGACCCGGCACGAGCGTGGGTGTACTCGAGGTCGAACCCGACCACCTTGTACTTCTCCTCGGCAAGCAACAGCTCCATGATGTGGATGGAGTGCTCCACCCAGACCGGGTCATCGATGTACACCACCAAGAAGTCCGTGAACCTTCTGTGGGTGTCCACCACCGCATGCATGGTGACCTGCTGCTCATCGTCGGTAGCCGCTCGGAGCGCCATTGTAGCCGCGAGGGATACCCTCTAAGAATGTCGTGGTAGGTGTGCATCTTGCAAGGGTGGGGCACGATCGAAAGGTTGAAGAGACACAAGGGTTAAATGGCCTATAAGAATGTCCGCTGTAATAAACGAGGATCCTGTAATCGTCACGTCCTGTCATGGTGTTCATTACGGAGGATTCCAGTGCCCGCTTGACAACACCGCACCGAATGCGTTTCGTTTGACCAGCGTGGGCTCGAAGAGGCGCCAAATATATCGTCGGTGAGCCTATTCCCGCGCTACCGCGCAGTTTATAGCGCAAGCTCCCTACCCGGCTAGTTTGGCCACACATCGGCTAGAAGAGGGACAAATCATGGGCGTTTATTGGCAAAAAGCTTTGTAAAAACGAAGTGTGTTGAATGACTTCGGTCATAAGTTTACCCGTGGGCGATGAGGTTAAAGTTACACAGTATGGCGATGATGGACACTCGAGTGTGATAATTAATTCTGCACTCTACAGGGCACATGGTTGAAGAAACCAACTGTGCAATAATGTCGAAGATCGCAGCCGAGTTAGCTATACAGATCATGTGCCGTGAGACCGACAAGGTAAACAGATTCGAGAATGGTTAATAAAATCTAAGACCATTGCATATTAAGGTCAAAATAGTGCTACCAATATACGAGTCTCATACGATGGCATTTCAATGATTGTACCACAAAAGCTTGAAATATTACCAGGTTCAAATTCCAGAGTTATATGGCTCTAATTTAAAGATTACAAGGTTAAAATTGATATTAGAAATGAAATTCAGCTCATCAGCTGCAAACGATTGTGCTGATCCGTGGAACATGGATATCAGAGAGGTTCAAACTAATATTACCACTTCTAAGTCTGGTTTTGAAACCTCATATTTTTTGCAAAGGGGTCAGCCACTGAGAAGTCATGTATGGGGTTGACACGATGACTTCCGATTACTCTGTCATCTGAAGTTCCAAAATGAAAATCAGCATTTTTGGAGCCTATTCCATTCTGCCGCAGGAGCCAGCGCTGATCTACAAACCATTCATTTTTGTGAAATAAATTAGGGCAAACATCATTACCTTCAGCACTCTTGCTCTGACAACAAAGAACCTGGCGAATATAATCTCTGGTAAGGTCCCTCTGTAGGAGTTCAAAGTAATGTCTGAGAGATGAAGATCTAGGCATTCGATGTGATTGTTATATTGTATCACATTATCCACCACTGGGCCTAATCTTATCTGCAAAAGAACAAAACATGTTAGTGCCTACATGCAGTTTTGAACACTACTACAGGCCTATTCGGTTTTCAGGATTTGTAAATGCACTAACATGCCATCTTCGACCAAACATGATTAACATGGGCATTTGATTACATTCTATAAAAATGTAGCCTTCTTCACAAGAAGTTGGAGTGGATGGAAAGTTCCCTAAGAAAACTAGCACAAATGAATCCAAAGGAGAAATGCTTATGGATTGTAACCATATGGATCAAGCAACCAATATGGGGGGGGGGGGGGAGCATGTATGTACCTTTTATCCAAATGTAGCAATATTTAGAATATGTTCAGGAAAGTAGGCCATGCTAGCCGATTTTCTGTGAGATTCAACATACCGCACGCATCCTCAAGTCATCTGGTACGGTGAGATGGAATGTCTGGTGGAGGCTGCAAGGTCATGATGTGTCCGCGCACTGTACACTCTATGAATGGAAGAAAACCCTCAAATCAGCTCGAATAAAAATGAATTCACGGCGATTTCGGCTGGGTGATTAAAGGAGGCAAATGAACTGGGATAAGAGATGAGATAATATCTCATGAAATTAGTTACCTTGTTATTCATGAGAAAGAACCCTCAATAGGGAAGATTCCCCAACCGAGCGGAGCTGGGTCGACTGCAGCGTCGAGAAAGTCGATGACGATAGGCGGTGGCAAGAAGAAGTGGCAAAATGCGGTGGGCTTCGCCGGTATCCTGGCGGCGGCGGCAGGCATCAAGAAAAGTGGTTACCGCCATGATAGGCGGTTCCATGCATAGACGTAGAGGAGCTTGTGCAGGTGTGAATGGGGACCGGAGGGCGTGGCGGGCGGGATGAAGGTTTTTGTGACGTGGGGATGGTGAGGGTTTTAATTTTTTTTCTTTTTTGAATTGGGTGGTGAGGATTTTCTGTCCCACAAAGAATTTTGGAGGCAACGGTTTTCTAGAGCCAACCGTGTGTGATTGATGCAACAGGCAAAATGAGAGTCATTGCACACGGTTCCAATTTTGGGAACCGTGTGTGATTGACGTACTACCTCCGTCCTGGTTTATTGGTCCCCTTTGTAATTCGTACCAAATATTTAACTAAGAAATGTTTATGCATGTCACCAAAAATTATATCATTGAACACTATGCTCAAATACCCATCCAACGATACAATTTTTGCTGACCTGCACTATCATTTTGTCAGTTAATTCTTTGGTCAAAATTTGACACAAATTACAAAGGGGACCAATAAACTAGGACGGAGGTAGATTCCATCAACCAAACAGATTGCATCCATATCCCATGGTTAGACATAAGTAAACATAGATTAAACATACTCAGACATAGATAATAAGATTACACGTACACAAGCATAGTTCAGCCATAAGTACATAGTTCAACCGTCATTAAGCATACTCAAGCGTACATAGTTCGATCCCACATCTCATCTCACATGTCGGCACGATCCTGAAGCTTCTCTGGGTACTCGGCGTACACTTCGTGCGCCACCCTGCGAGAATACTTCTGCTTGAAGGAGCCAATGGCCCGTCCTCTTGCATGCGCCGTAGCACTTAGATACGCGTCATGAAGCTTGTGATTGCAAAATGGCATCGGTAGCCGCTATTCCAGGTCCAAATATGCCTGTTATGCATTCCCGCATAATGCTCCCTCGGGATTTGCCTCTTGTACCTCCTGTAGCCATCTTCATCCTTGTTGTCCACATCGTCAGACATCACCTATACAAATAGTAAAACAAATTTGGCATCAAATCAATGTTTACATGCCGTGAAGTAGGATTAGGAATTTATGGCTA
The DNA here is from genome assembly GCA_021605205.1 of Aegilops longissima. Classification (NCBI taxonomy): domain Eukaryota; kingdom Viridiplantae; phylum Streptophyta; class Magnoliopsida; order Poales; family Poaceae; genus Aegilops; species Aegilops longissima. The sequence continues at coordinate 292,397,249 of CM038678.1, forward strand.
TTTATTTATACATATCCAGAGATTATGGTTCAATTTTGAAGTACAGTCGTCTATGTACAGACCAATCTTGAAGAATATAATGGCACAAACATATGTAGGTCATTCAAAATCAATTGTCAAGTGTTGGCTAGGAATTATTAGCACGAACACTAACCCTAGTCGGATTACAAGCAGAAATCATTTGCACACATGAAACAACTAATCACTTATCACTTGTACCATTCAAACAATCAATACACTACACGGATCTAAAAAAACTTACTGAGATTTCACGGATTGGGAGAACATAACCATAGGATTTCTATTCCAAAAAGGGGGAGGAAGGAGTAACCAGAGAAACCCTAGGATCTATTTGGCACATAAACATGTATAGATGACCAACCAGTTGTCCGTCGTCATCGGAGTCGTCGTCGGAGTCATTGCCAGGGTCGTCGCTCGAGTCGTCACCAGAGTCGGTGTGGAACTCCGCCTCCGAATATGGAAGCGTGACGCCGCCGACGATGTCAGGGTGTAGCGATAACTCACCGGCGGTGAAGGAAACCTCTGTCTCCATCTCCACACCGTGCTCCGGTGCTTCAGCAGCCCCGGCGTCGCCACTCCCTCCGATGGGGCGCTTCAGCGGCATCCTCATACACTGACGGCTTTGAGGACAGAGTGCAGCGTCGAGGATGCAAGCGGAGAGAGAGGATTGTGTGTGTGCTGAGGATGGGGGGTGCGGCCGCTCGGGCGCACCATTAATATGGAGTAGTGGGAGAGAGGCGGGTGGTGGTCAAACCGCTGGCTCGCCTCCCCGTGAGCCTGCGCACCTGACTGCTGGCACGCCTACCGTCGTTTCACATAGCTACTCGCATGCCTCCCAATGAAACTGCGCAACGAGAACGCCTCTGTCAATTCACACAACCTGCACGCATGCCTCCCAGTCTGCCTGCGTGGCGGACTGCTCGCATGCGTCCCATCAACTCATGCCTACTCGCACGACACACAGGTCGCGTGGCAGTACGTATATTGGTTTTATATTTGGATGATTAATGTTGCCGCTTTATTGCTAACCAAAGCATGACACGTATCCATTGTTGGTCTAACGCTCACGGTTCGAATAAATAATCCATTTGGGATACTAGTTCTGTCGGCGTTCTGGGAACGGGGGTCCCCAGACTTGCGTGTCTGCGGCCCACGGTGTGGCTATGTTAGCGGGCCTGTATGACCCATCTTCGTCAGCGAGGCATTCAAGACCCTCGCGCAGGGCCAAGCCTCACGAGGCGGACGACACAAGACCTCCTCAGGAGCGGCCTCACCAGGCTGCCTCGTGAGGAGCGGAGAAATCAAGGCGGGGCAAAACTCGCGAGGCTCTCGTGACATGAGCCATGACGATCAAGATCAGGTGGGCGCCAGTGCGCGCAACGTCCATGTTTCCTCTTTGGTGCTAAGGAGGCAAGCGCAGGCGCGGAGTACAGGAGCATCAAGCAAAGGTTTCCATATCAGTGCAACGAGACCAAGACCAGCAGGACGGAAGGACGGAGGTCACAGTGGAGCCCAAGACAGCATCACCACAAGAGCCTTTCGCAGGCGAAGACCGCTTTTGTCAGGATAAGCTGTACGAGCTGTCCCCTTTCAAATTGGCCGTTGTTGGCTCCCTTCCCGGTCAATATTTGGGAAGAGGACCATGGCCTATATAAGTAGAGCTAGCCACCATAGTGGAAGGGAGATTGGATCCTCAGCCAATCCTTAGCCACACACTGAGCACAAGAACACCTTAACCTCAGGAGGTTGTTCTTCCCTTTGTACTGTTGATCATCAGCCCTAGAGGCAATCCATCCACCACCACACTGGAGTAGGGTATTACACCACAATGGTGGCCCGAACCAGTATAAATCTTGTGTCTTTGTGCTGTGAGTTCGTCGAGTTCATCCGCGAGATCTTAGCGATCTAGGGCGTAGATCGGTAGGCCGGAAATCTCCGCGCGCACCCCAGAGTTCGAACCTTAAGGGTTTTTCCAGAACCCGAGATCCGACATTTGGCGCGCTAGGTAGGGGTGCGTCGGAGACTCTTCGCCGCCAATCGACCGCCAACACTCCGCGGTCCTGATGTCCGGCGACCCGAGGGCCGAATCCAACCGCTGGGCAGCCTGGCCAGCCCGGGCGGCGCCACCCGCCCATGATGACCTCAACCCCACGCTCCAAGTGGCCCGAGTGCCGCCTAACACCGTGGGGCGTGGGCGGCGTGGCGGGGCGTCGTCCACCCTTACTCCACGACAAGCGCGAGCCGTCGCAAGGGCCGCAAGCCACGCTGCAGCAACGGGGTCGCACACACGGCGGGAGCAGGCGAACATGCGGGCCGCGCTCACGGTGGCATGGGAGCTGTTGCGGTGCCGACTGATGGAGAGTGGCTGAGATGCATTGCTGGAACGCGTCGCTGAACTACTAGATGCGGCGTCATCGGGAGCGCTGCTCTTCTGCTATCTGCTTCCTTCTCTTGCCACAGCGGGGTCTCGCGGCGGGCCTCGACGTAACCACGCGCCTTCAGGCGTGCCTGGGGGCTTCATTGGCACCAGGACGGCCGGCAGCGCCGAGGGCCCTGTTGCCCCCACGCCGCCTCCGACGAGCATGGGCACAAGCGCCGCCCCCCGTGGCCCCAGCGAGGCGTCGCGCTATCATCCACAGGACGCCGCAGGGTTGAGCGACATGGAGTGTGGGGCACTACGGCGAGGTGTCTGGGGTGACAGCCCCAGAAGCCTATGTGCCCCACATGATGGACCAGGAGTACACGCCGGAGGACGACCCTGGCTTGTTTCTCGGGCCAGGCTAGGAGGAGGAGGCATTAGGAGTTGAAGCCTTTCAGGAGCCGCCGGAGAGCCCCACCAACCGCACCGTCGACAACAGATACAGGGTACCAGTAATCCCTCAGGAGAAAGCTTACGCTAACCAAGGGTCACAGGAGAATCAAGTCACCACGGCGGCTGGCGGACCCAGCTCGACGGCCTCCCTCCCGCCGGGAGGATCACGCTGGGGGCAATAGGAGAGGAGCAGGAGCCGATCCTCGCCGCAAGACGGAGCAAGGTCCCCCTCGGAGGTAGGCCTCCTTTGGGAGGTGTTGAAAAGCCTACCCCCAGCAGAGGACCGTGGTCGCCGAGGGCGCCGCTTGCATCCCCCTTTCCCCCCTTTGTGCCGTCCTGGTTGCCGGTCGGCTCAAAGGTGGTCGACGGCAGCGCAAGGCGAGGCCCTCATCTGGCGATATGAAGCAAGGCCGGTACCTGTGAAGAAGGCCCAGTGCCTGTGAAGATCGCCGCCCGTGACACTCTCACATAATAATGAGTGGGGATGTACACGCCCCGGAGTCTTCGGAGAGCCGCCCTCGGACCTCGGGGGCTCCCTCCTACGCGTAGTGGCAGCACTTAGCTCTGCGCTGGTGAGAAGTCTTGAAGACAAGAAGACAAGACTAGGTGCCAGACGCGGCCGTTTGCTTTGAATCCCTTTTCTGTAGCCTTGCCTTTTGGATTTGGATTTTAGTTGAAGTTGAGTTTTCATTCATGTGCGCTGGGGGGTGCTTTTTTCTCGTTCGGAGCGATCTCTCACTATTTGGTTCTCGCCTTGTTTTGGACTCACGCACCACGCCTTCCACTCGCGGGCCCCTCGCGAGCAGGACTGGGCGAGGCTCATGTGCACCACGCGCGCGCGCTGACGCCACGGATGGTGTTCACCTCTCACGAGGCCCCCCTCGGGTGGATTAACGGGCTCTCCGGGTGTCCCGAAAGCTCATGACCTCACGGTTCGGTTCGTAACCTGCCCCGACTAAGGTAAGCCACGATGGGAACCTGCCGCCAGGTTTGCGGTTTCGCGGAGGTACATACTCAGTTCGACATAAGATAATGAAGGTAGTGGTTTGTTTACACGAGCGGCTCCCCCTCTCAAAATGCTCTCACGATCTTTAAGGGCCACGCCCGAGTTTTTGTATACAGGATAAAACAGCAGGAGGACATGGGATCAGTCTGATATGTCGCTCGCCGCATCGCCTTCGGACGCGTCACTCGCGACGTCATCATCTTCGTCAGCATCGTCGCCGCCTTGGGCGGCGCCTCCATCGCTGTCGTTGACCACGTTGCCTTCCTCTGCTGCGACTACTACTGCTTCGTCTTCAGAGGTGAAGGCCCGGACCAGCGCTTCCACGTTGTCCTCCACCCACCGCGCCAGGTCACCGCGAATGGCCTGCGGTACAGGGGCAATGGCGGCATCAAAGTCGAAGTCGGGGGAGGAGTTCCGAAGGTGGCTGAAGACACGGGAGAACGCGCACCCAAGCAGGCCCCGACTTCTCTCTTCCACAAGCTGGCGAGCCTATCAGACCGGGCTTCCAGGCGCGTCACCACGTTGGTGAAGAAGGTCAAGTGACTGGCATAGTCATTCGAGTGGGGGTGCGGTGCATTCTCGTCACTGATGTAGCCCAGGGCGGTATTAGCCCTGTTCCGGAGGTCCTGAAGCATGGGGACGTGCTCGTGCTCCAGCGTCCGCCGTTGTAGCACTTCCTCCCTATCTTACCACGCGACGGCCTCAGCGTCGTCAACCCGTTTCCGAAGAGAAAGCAGCTCGGCGCGGGCAGAGGCCAAGTCTGCCTGTGCCGTGACCAGGGCAGCATCCGTGGCCTCCTCACGCCTCTCTGCCTCATCTAACCTGGGCCTCAGAGCGGGGGTCCTGCCTGCTGCCTCAATCCCAGCAAGCTTCAGCTTCAGGTCGTGCCAACCTTCAAGATCCGCGCGAACCTCAGCCACCCGGCGGTCGACTTCCTCCTGGACCCTGGCCTCGCGAGCCCCGACGGCCTCTTCTGCTTGAGCAACTTGACCCTCCCTCGTCTCCAGTTGCTCGAGCTTGAGGCTACACTCCACGCCTTCTAGGGCCAAAGCCTGCTCGTGCTTCCGGACCTCCTCTTCCTAGGCATGCATCCCCCTCAGCGACCCAAGGGCGGCTCTGCAAGCCTCAACTTCAGGATCGAGGGACGCACTCCAGGCTTGGAGCTCCCACGCATGCTTCTCCGCAGCCTCGCGACGGCGGTCAGCCTCGCGATCCTCCTCCAAGGCTCGGGAGCAAGCCTCACGAGAAACCTTGAGGGACGCCTCGGCCTTCGCATTGTCAAGATCACGTTGGTATTGGCCAAGGTTGATGGCTACCCTCAGCTTACACTGTTCCTCCACCAGCCGAAGACCCTCAGCCTCAAGACGCGAGTCGACACCCGAGAGTTCTTCACCAAGTCGGCTCATTTCGCCCATCGCCTCCTGGAAGAGCTCATGACGAACTACGCTCCGCCCGTACTCGAACTCCAACGCGCGCCCCACCTCGTCCTCCACCATGGGGGCTGCAGGTGGGACGTGAAGCGGCGCACCCCCTCTCAGCAGGGGGCTAGGGGCTGGTGCCGCTCCAGGTGCCGGCCCGACCTCACGAGGGGCCCCGACCAGGTGGGGCCCGCTGCTTGAAGAGGAGCTGAAGGCCGAAGCCAACCAGGTGTCGTCCATGACCAGAGGAGGAGTCCGGGGAATTCCCGCCAAGCTCCAAGCCAGACCGTGAAGGAAGGGCAACGAAGCCGCGGATTCAAGGCGCCATGAAGGCGAGCGCACCCCCTCGACCGGCCCAGCTACGGGCGCGGCATGCAGGCTTGGGGTACTTAAGGCTGACGGGGGTGCCGAGGAAGGCGGGGATTGCTTCTCGAGGGACTCAACGGCCCTGGCAGAAGGGGTCCTGAAGAGCCAGCGTCGGGAAGGAAAGCAACAATCAAGAAATCACAAGGTGCAGTACTTACTCGTCAACGGCGAAGTAGTTTCGTCGCTTCAACGGCCCGAAGACACCGTTGCCGCTCGGAGATCCTTTCCTCTTGCGGAGCTCCTCTAAGTCCACACAAAGCCGACCGAAGCGCTGAATGTGGTGGCCAGTCTAGGGCGCAGCCAGACAAGTGCTCGGGAGAACAATTTTAGGGGTGCCTGGCTGCGGAGAACAGTCGGGCGCTGGCTCACCGCGACCTCTCGAGGCCTCCGGAGTCTTGGCCTCGGGAGCCGCGTGCTACATCGTCTCAGCGACCAATGTCCCAGGATCACGGGTTCCCGAGGACGATGCCCCAGGAGCACCAGGCGGCGTCCGCACATCCGCACTCGTGCCACCAGCCTCTCGTGGTGCTCGTCCCCCTACGCCCACACTCGGGACGAGCTCGGCACTGGCGACAAGGAAGCGAACCACCCTGACGGGGTTCTCGCGGGACCCCACCAGGCCATCCGGACGCAGTCCCCACTCGTCGAAGGGAGGCATGCTCCCTGCAAATTCAGCCTTGTTCTTGCAGTGGTACAGCAGGCAGTTCTTCCCAGGCAAGTCATGCGGCGAAGGGACACCTGTCAGGACCTCGAGCTCCATTTGTCGCGTCCCGAGGGGGAGCCAGGACTCCTGAATCCTCATATGGTCCTTGTCGGATCTGGGGTTCCGGCAAACCCTTAAGGTTTGAACACTGGGGTGCGCGCGAAGTCTTTCCCTCCAATCGATCTACGCTCTAGCTTGCTAAGATCTTGCGGACGAACTCCACGAACTCACAACACAGAAAGAGACACAGGGTTTATACTGGTTCGGGCCACCATTGTGGTGTAATACCCTACTCCAGTGTGGTGGTGGTGGATTGCCTCTTGGGCTGATGATGAACAGTACAAGAGAAGAATAGCCTCCTGAGGTTGAGGTGTTCTTGTGCGTATGAACTTGTGGTGTCAGGAGTCGATGAACTGCCCGATCCTCCACTACTGTGGTGGCTAGTCCTATTTATAGAGGCCCTGGTCCTCTTCCCAAATGTTGAGCGAGAAGGGAGGCAACAACGGCGGGCAAATTTCAAGGGGGACAGCTAGTACAAGCTATCCTGACAAAAGCGGTCTTTGCCTGCGAAAAGCCCTGGGATGACGCCGTCTTGGGCTCCATGATGACCTCCACCTTGCCGTCCACCTGGTCTTGGTCTTGTTGCACCAATATGGCAACCTTTGCCTGATGCCTCGGTATTCTTCATCTGCGCTTTCCTCCTTAGCACCAAAGAGGAAATGGGACGCATGCGCCACAGCGCCTGGGCCGCACTGCTCGTTATGGCTCACGCCACGAGTCCTCGTGAGGTTTGCCTCGCTTGATATCTCTGCTCCTCGTGAGGCCGCCTGCCAGGCCACCGGAGGAAGTCTTGTGCCGTCCGCCTCGAGGCTTGGACCTCGCGAGGGTCTTGGATGCCCTGTTGATGAAGATGGGCAGACGGCCCGCTGCCTAGCCACGCTTATGGGCTACAGAGCAAGTCTGGGACCCCTGCCTCGAACACCCACAAGAGCCCCTGTGCCCAAGGTGCGATCGGGCTTGGCTTCACGGGCGGCCATGTGTCAAGTTCAGAGCGCCGTGGGCCCCAAAAGACTGTGGACTCGGTCGACGCGTGGCGGTTGATTGGGCATGGGCGTCTCCGCTTCCCCATGCTGCCTCAGCAACTGCTCGACTTGACAAGTCCCTGCGACATGCAAGGAAAACCATCATTACCTGCAATCGTGGGAGACGCCGGTTGGCTTTCTCTCGCTATAAATGGGGAGGGGGGCGGAGCCCCCGTTGCCCATCTTCTCCTTGCTTGCTTGCTTCGTCCTCCTCACTCCCCTGCTGACAGCAATGGCGCCCATTAGAAGGTTTTTGGCCGAAGAGAAAGGGAAAGCTCCCCGTGACGATCCAGAGCCACTTCCGAAGAAACGGTCGATCCACCGCCGCGACGAGGCGGTGATGCAAGTGGTGACGAGGCCTTGGTGCGAGCGGCCCCCACCAGGGTACCCGCTACCGTTGTACGCCCGAGCCGAGGGCTCGGGAGGACGGAGAGACGAGCAGTGCCGCCTGCGCCGTGTCGGGGGTCGCCGCGCCACGGTGCCACGTGCTATCGCCCGTGGGGTCCACGCCGCCGACTCCTCGGGCGAGTTGGTGCTGTGGGTGCCGATGCCACCAAGCTCCTGGATCCGCTTCCCGCAGTTCTTCTCCAACGTGATGCCGCCAAGGGGGCCACTCGAGCTCTGGCTGCAACACGCCGACAGTAGTGCCCCGGCGACCGGAGCGGAGATCGAAGCGGTCCCCACCGGCAAGATCTTCATGACCCGCGGCTGGGGCGAGATTGCGTGGGTTTCCCGTGCGAGGGGGGCCCTTGCGATCCACTTCGAGTACGACAGCGCCTCCACGCTCTTCTTCAAGGTCTTTGACGCCGAGGGCCGCCGCTTGGAGTGCTACCCTGGAGAGGAGCGCCAGGTCGTCGCGCACTCCGATCGTGTGCACTCCAACAGCAGCAGCCCTTGGGAGTCCAGCAGGTCTCCCGAGCTTTACGAGACTCCAGAGACGAGCGATGACAGCTACGTCCCTCCGAGCTCTCGTCGCGCTCGGAGCAGGGCGGCGGCGTCTGGTAGCCGCCGCCGCTGATCTGGATGGGGTTGGCGCCGGCCTCCCGTGGACCACTGTTGATGATGGCGTCCGCCTCGGGAGGGTGTAGATAGGATTCCTCTTAGTAACAGCTTTTGTTCACTGCGAAGGATCACGAATCACCCCATGGGGGCATGTACGAGTCAGTAATGTCTTTCTTGTTCATCTTCCTTGTTATAAGAACTTGGTGAACGCATGTCCCGTTAAGGCTTGGTCCCTCCCTTTCTTTCCTCGCGATAGCTTGTTGCTCTACGCTGACAGGTCCCGGTCCCAAGGCGGCTACAGCCGTCACTGGTATACCAGGTCTCGTGCCGTGGTCAAGGACAGGAGGTGCACAACCCGAGGTCCAGCAAGATCCCCTGAGGCGCGATGCTCAGGAGGTCCCCCTTAGCGTCCTAGCAGCCATGGTAAGGAGAGAAAGGGAGTTGACGTGGCCGCAACGGGGTTGCGGCAGGGCGCGAGCGTCCGTGAAGCCTAAACATTTAGGTGATCCAAGTGTAGGACTTATCTCATTGATTTTGTGGTGACCCCTGACATTGCGCTAGGGTTGTGCGCCAAGTTGTGCGGCATAGTCAGGCTGGCCCGTATGAGTTTCCCTTCCCCTATGCTCTCCTTGGTGATCTACGACCTCAGGTCCCGGCCCTCACGCGAGCTCAGCCGCCGCTGGTATGCCAGGTCACGATGCCGTAGTCAAGGCCATGGGGTGAGGGCTGGAGAGCCAGTAGGAGCTCCTAAGTCGTGATGCTCAGGAGCCCCCTTTTAACGTGCAAGCGGATCGCACGAGGAAGAGGAGACTCATGGTGCCGTCTTCTATCCTTCCCACGGGACTCCTAAGAACAGGCACAAGAAGGAACATGGTTGATCGTTACAGCTGTTAGCCTCTCGCTGGTTGCTCTGGGTGAGGCGAAGGCACCGAGGGCCTGGCGAGGTGACGTGTGCGGCGAGTGCCGTGAGCCAGAGCTCGACCACTCATATTTGTCGGTCGTGGCAGGGACGGACCCATGCACCAGCGTTGTTCTTGTGTGAAGGCCCCGAGGGAGGCGATGATCGAGCAGGCGATAGCCGTTTGCAGGTTAGGCATAAAGGGCAAATTGACTTGGATAAATGCAGGAAGATACATGCCACTAGGTCTGGCCCGAGCGGCTTGGGGATGATGCAGCCCGAGGGGAACCCCCAGCAAGGTAAGCTAAAGACTTAAGCAAAGGGATACATGCCACATGGACGGACCCGTGCGGCCTAGGAATATTGCAGCCCGAGGGGCGCTCCAAGCTTAAACGAACTTGAAAGATGTCACCTGGTTTTGTAGATGAAGTAGAGTTGATGTAGCTGAAGCCACGCGTTGAAGGGATGACTCCTCATGAGCCACCGGGACCCTGAGCCTCGGGAGGCTCTGGGGGCTCGGGAGGTTCCCTGAAGAGCATCTCCATCTCCTCCTGAATGGCGCGGATCCTAGCCTCCTTAGACGCTAGGACCTGCCGCAAGTTGCGCTGATGAGCCGTCACCACGCTCGGCATGCGGAAGGGCATGCGAACGTAGCTGTGTGGTGGGCCCTCACAGCGGCCCGCACGTGACGGCCAGAAACGCTCCTGAGACGCGGCCTTGTTGAGCCCCGGGACGTCGACGCAGAGACGCAACCCGACATCCTCGCCTGGATGGGGAGTTATACTGTGTCTTGTGTACGCGATGGCTCTCGCCTCTTGCAATTCTTGGGTGGTCTTGGTGATGAACTCCTGGGTGGTGGGCACTCCTTGCCATGTGTTCTCCTGACGGAAACGTGTCGCGAAACACACCTCCAAGTGGTGCCCAAGCGCCTCCCTCGTGAGGTCAGGAAGGTCTGAGGCCCTCCAGAAGAGATCCCCCGAGCCCTGCCTGAGGAGGGCGCTGGGCGCGCCTTCCTATGCGATGGAGGGAGGCGCCCCTGGAACGGGCGCTGATCCTGACGAGGCTCCTGATGCGGCGCCATCTCCTTGGGGTCCTGCGCGGCGCGGCAACTTCTTCTTGGAGATGGTCTCTGGAGGGCCTTCGCTTCTGCTGTCGGGGTCGTCGATTGCTGCAGCTTGAAAGGCACGCTCAAGAGAGCACACCTGTAACGCCCCGGATTCGATGCGCCATGTGTCATTCAGTTATTCGCTGTCTTTGCCATGTCATGTGCTTGCGTGTTGCACTTTGCCATGTCATCATCTGCATTTCATATCATGTCATCACGTGCATTTCATTTTGCATACGTGTTCGCCTCATGGATCCGAGCATTTTCCCGTTGTCCGCTTTTGCAATCCGCACTCCTATGTCTCCCCGCCCCTTTTACCTCTTTTCATGTGTGGGTGTTAAACGGTCTCGAATGGACCGAGGTTTGCCAAGCTGCCTTGGTATAGCACCGTAGACCGCCTGTCAAGTTTCGTGCCATTTGAGGTCGTTATACTCCAACGGTTAACCGGTAACCGCAGGTTTCTCTTTTGTTGCAGCCCAACACCCTTTCTAACTGGCCCAAAACCCACCAAACTCCCTTCCATGCTCTCGGTCGTTCGATCACGATCGCGTGGTAAAACCGCACCTCATTTGGACTCTCCTAGCTCCTCTACCTATAAAACACCTCTCTCCCGAAATTCCGGATCAATTCGCAGATCAAACCCTAGCTAAACTCCTCCCCGCCGCGGACATGTCCGCCTCCCGCCGGACGCGTCCACCGCCACGCCGCTTCCAGCCAATCGCTGCCGCCACGCCACCCGCGCGCGCTCCACCAACCGGGCGCCGCCACTCAGCTTTGCCCCGCGCTCTCTGGCTTCTCTTCCTCGCTGCGGCCACGCGGCCTGGTCGGGCTCAAGGCTCAGATTCGCCGCCGCCGGCCAAGCAGCGCTGCGCCTCAGCGCTGCCGCTGCTGCCGCCGCCGCCGCCGCCTCCATGCGCCGTCGCCGCCGCCGCCCGGCACTCGCCGCCGCCGCCGCGCCGCGCAGCGCGCCGCGCTCTCCTCATGCCTCGCTTCGCCGGCGAAGCCTCAGGGTTCGCGCCGAGCCGGGCGAGCCTCGAGCAGCGAGCTCCGCGCCAGCGCGCCGCCGCCCGCCGCCAGCCGCAGGCCCGCCTCACCGCCGGGCGCGCTCCCGGCCGGCCCTGCCTCGCCTCCCGAGCCTCGTCACACGCGCCTGTCCGTCGCCGAGAGCGCCGCCCTCGCCGGAGTTCGCTCGGGTCCGATCCGTCGGGTGGACCAGATCCACCTGCTCACCCATCCAAACAGCCACGCCCCCCGATCCACTCCGGCCCCTGTACCTCGTCGTCCGGTTGACTTTTTCCCCCTCCAAATATTGCTAAGTCTCGTAATCTGCAGTAATTTTGTGCCGTTTTCATTGCATCATATCTCTGTCATCGTAGCTCCGTTTTGCGCGTATAATATGTCAAAATGTTCGTATCGAAGAGTAGATCATTACATCTCATTGCATCATTTTCATTTGAGCTCATCTTGAGGCCCGAAATGCTGTTGCAAGAGTGCTATGTGATGTTAGTTTCTGATTTTTATCAGAACTTGCACTTTTGTCATTTTTGCCATGATTGATGTGTGCATCCTATGGACTTGAGTCCTACATGTGTTTTGCAATATGCCATGTCTTCTTTCCAGTGGTGCTTGCTATGTATTTTTGTGATCTATGTGGTTACTAGCACAAGCATGCAAACTAGGTGTCTTCTTGTTGCTGATTTCAGCCCTGTTTTGCTGATATTTTGATGCCATGTTTACTTGATGCTACCGAGAGATCTATGCATATTTTGAGATACTTCAGTAAGGGTGTTTTGTAAAACATGTCTTGCTCTATCCATCCATGCCCTTGTTTGCAATTATGGAGTGCCATAGCTTGAGTCAATCGAGCTCTACTTTTGCTTCAAAATGTTTCATGGCAGATTGTTTACATGTTATTCAATTTTGCCAAGGTTGTTGTGGTTGATCCATGTACGCTATGTTATTGTTCTTGCCATGTATGTCTTCTATGCCATGTCTTCTTGATGTATGTATGATTAGTTTTTCATATAAGGCTCTGTAGTGAGTGCATTGAGCTTGTAAACATGCCTACTTGTTATCAGTTTTTGACATGCCATGTTGCTGAATCTGTTAACGAAACTTTCAATATTGACATGGGTGCCATCATATTTTCTTATCCTTTTTGGCTTATGGTCACTAAAGGACTTTTGTTCTATGCAATTAGTACATTCATTACATGCCTTTGTTTGCCATGATAAGTTCCTGTAACATGTTGTTTCATAGCTCTAAACATTGCAACCTGATGTTAATTTCTGCAAAGTCTGAAACTGTTATTACTTGCAATCTTGCCATGTCATTTTGAGCATGTTCTAGTCATTTATGGAGGTAGCTCAGTTCTCATGTTTTGTAATGCTTTACCTGTACATCATGCCCATGCCTTTTGTTTTCATATTGAGGTGCTGTAGCATGTTGTTTTGATGCTTGCAATATGCCTAGTTGCTGTTTTGGACAGCTTGTCCTTTAAACTTGTATAGGGTGTATGTGTTGCACCGTTGCTCCGTTTTGAGTGTGCTCTATATTAAACTTGCTTGATTTTGCATGTAGTTTCATATTATCATGTTGGATCCTTGTTTTGAGGAGTTTTGCTTGATGTTTTTATGCATTTTGCATCAATGCCATGTTTAACTTGTTTTGCTCATATCTTCTAGGCCGTAGCTCCGAATCTAATGAACTTTATATGTAACTTGACTAGAATTTCGTGTAGATTATCATGGTGCATCTTAAATTGCTGTTTAACAACTTGAACATAAGGTTTATTCAGATCTGGACCAATTTCGAAATTTGCATATGAGGACTTACCGGAATTGTTATATGTTGTTTCCGGCCTCATTTAAACTTGCTTTGATGTGTTGCTCTTGTTTGCATCATCTCTTGCCATGAGTAGCTTCATGTACCGTTGTCATACATCATGCTTGGTCGTGCATCATGTCTTGTTCATGTGTGGTGTGTTTACTATGTCGTGTGCTTCTTCTTGTTAGTTCCTGTTTCGTTGCGATCGTGAGGATTCGTTCGTCTACACTTGGTTCGGCTTATTCCGTTCGTCTTCTTCATGGACTCGTTCATCTTCTTCATGGACTCGTTCATCTTCTTCATGGACTCGTTCTTCTTCCTAGTGGGATTTCAGGCAAGATGACCGCTACCCTGGATCTCACTACTATCATTGCTATGCTAGTTGCTTCGTTCTTTCGCTATGCTGCGCTACCTATTACCCGCTTATCAAGCCATCCCAAATTGCCATGTCAGCCTCTAACCTTTGCACCCTTCCTAGCAAACCGTTGTTTGGCTATGTTACCGCTTTGCTCAGCCCTCTTATAGCGTTGTTAGTTGCAGGTGAAGATGAAGTTTGTTCCTTGTTGAACATGGAGATGTTGTTCCTTGTCGGAACATGTTTACTTGTTGGGATATCACAATATATCTTATCTAATTAATGCATCTATATACTTGGTAAAGGGTGGAAGGCTCGGCCTTATGCCTGGTGTTTTGTTCCACTCTTGCCGCCCTAGTTTCCGCCATATCGGTATTATGTTCCCGGATTTTTGCGCCCCTAACGCGGTCGGGTGATTTATGGGACCCCTTGACAGTTCGCTTTGAATAAGACTTTTCCAGAAGGCCCAACATTGGTTTTACATTTGCCTCACCTAGCCTTTTTTCCCTTGGGAGTCGCGCCTCAAGGGTCATCTTTATTTACCCCCGGCCAGTGCTTGTCTAAGCGTTGGTCCAAACTAGAGCACCGTCTTGGGACCATCCCTTGGCAACTTGGGTTACGCCGGTACCTGACGCTTAGCTTATCCGGTCGTGGCTCGAGACGAGATACGCTGGCTACTATCGTGGTGTCGTCGACGCCGGGAGGTCTTGCTGGACTTGTTTTATTGCTGTCAAAATGTCTTGTAGCCGGATTCCGAGACTGATCGGACTTCCCGGGAGAAGGTCTATTCTTCGTTGATCGCGAGAGCTTATCATGGGCTTGTTGGGACACCTGCAGGGTTTGAACTTTCAAAGCCGTGCCGCGGTTGTGTGGCAGATGAGAATTTGTTAATGTCCGGTTGTAGAAAACCGAAGTTGATCTCAATTAAAATACACCAACCGTAGCGTAATCGTGAGTGTCTCTTTTCGGGTTGATCGAGAGGAGAACACGGTTTCGGGTTATGTCTCGACGAGGTAGGAGTTCAGGATCACTTCTTGATCATTACTAGTTGACGACCGCCTTTGTTTTCTCTTCTCGCCTCATTTGCGTAAGTTAGCCACCATATATGCTTAGTCGCTGCTGCAACCTCACCACTTTATCCCTTCCTTTCCTTTAAGCTTTGCTAGTCTTGATACCCATGGTAATGGGATTGCTGAGTCCTCATGGCTCCTGATTACTACACCACCAGCTTGCGTGTACAGGTTTGCGATGATCGTGACGTGAGAGCGATGTTTGCTTGTGTTGGAGTTCTTCTTCTTCTTCTTCGATCGGGGATAGGTTCCGTGTCGGCAGCCTGGGCTAGCAGGGTGGATGTCGTTTGAGTTTCTGTTATGTTTCATCCAGACGGATGTTGATCTTGTATATGTTATTGATGTATTCTTGTATGTTTGTGCCTTATGTATGTATCCCTATGTATTATGTAATGTTGATGTAATGATATCCACCTTGCAAAAGCGTCTCAATATGCGGGTCTATCCTTGGTGGGACCTTCGAGTTCCTTTTGGATAGGGTCGCATATTGGGCGTGACAACACCACATCCCTTTCTTCGCACGGGACCGTGATCAGTCCTCCGCTTCCTGGCATCTTGAGGATGTTGTAGCCGTGATGGATGACTGCCATGAACTTGGCCAGGGCCGGATACCCGAGGATGGCGTTGTACGGCAGGCGGATGTGTGCGACGTCAAAGTCAGTGACCTCGGTGCGGTAGTTGTCGCGCTTGCTGAAGGTGACGGGCAAGCAGACTTGCCCTATCGGTGTGGTGGAACCATCAGTCACTCCTGAGAAAGGCTTGGTTGGCTGGAGCTACTCAAAGGGCACTTGAAGGTTGTCAAACGTGTCGACAGATAGGACGTTAAGCCCCGCGCCACCGTCGATGAGAGTCTTGGTAACTTGCACATTGCTGATGACTGGCGAGCACAGCATAGGGAGTGCGCCGGCGGTGGCTGCGCACTTGAGCTGGTCTGCCGAGTTGAAGGTGATGGCACATTGGGACCACCTGAGTGGGCGCGTGGCCTCGAGCTTGGGGATGCGACGTTCACCTCGCGAGCGAATTGTTTGAAGATGCGCTGTGAGGCTGGGGCTTGTGCACCGCCCAACATGCAAGCGATCGCACGCGGCTCCTGGAATCCCCCAGCCCCCTCGTCCTGGTGGTGGTCGTCGTTCCTTCTTGGTGGCGGTAGCGGGGGAAGACCGGTGTTACCCTGGGGGCGATCCTCACGAGGCAGGTCCCTCCAGGCGCCCTTGCGAGGTTGGTCCTGCCAGCGATCCTTGCTAGGCCGGTCGTGCCACTCCTGGCGCAGGCCACGGTCGTCCCAGCGTCCGCCTCCACGTCCTCCTCCGTGGCCGTAGCCTCGGTCGTTGCACTCGAGGCGTCGACCGTAGCGTCCTTCTCGTATGGCCCTGAGCTCTTGGCAGTTGCTGGTATTGTGGGTGTTCAGGTTGTGGAAGGCGCAGAATGGTCGGCCGTTCTTGGATGACTCAGGCTGATCTCTCGCTTGGTGTCGGGCTCCGCTGCGAGCACCAATGCCTCCTTGCGCTTCACATCCTTGGCCTTGGTCTTCTTTTCTTCCGTTCCTGCAGCTGGCAGCTCGAGGAGAGAGAGACGCCCTTCCTCAGCTCTAGCGCACTTGGTTGCCAGGTTGAACAACTCCTGAGAGGTGCAGAGCTCCTCGTGGATAGCCGGCTCTTCCTTCATCTTGACGTCACAGACGCCGTCGGAGAACACGGAGATGATGGCCTTGTCCATGACCTTGGGGATCTTGAGGCGGGTGTTGTTGAAGCGCTGGATGTACTTCTGGAGGGTTTCTCCTGGCTGTTGCTTGATGCGGCGTAGGTCACCCGCGACCGGTGGGCGGTCGTGAGTGCCCTTGAAGTTGGCGACGAAGCGGTCGCGCATCTCGTCCCAGGAGGAGATCGAGCCATGCTGCAGGTTCAGGAGCCAAGAGCGGGCCCCATCCTTGAGAGCCATGGGAAACCAGTTCGCCATGACTTTTTCGTCGCCGTTGGCCGCTTTGATGCTCAGCTCGTAGAGTTGCAGGAACTCCGTGGGGTCCGAGGTGCTGTCGTAGCGAGGAGGCAGATCTGGTTTGAACTTGCCTGGCCAGGCGACGCTACGAAGCTCGGGGGTGAAGGCACGGCAGCCGGCCGTGGTTGCCAGGGCCCGCTTCGAGGGTGGAGCTTGGTCTTGATGGGGTTCGCGCTGCGCGGTCTTGATGAGGTGGTGCGGGGAGCACTGCCGCAACTTCTCGCGGCCGCGGGATTTCTTGGCAGCTTCTTTCTTCACGCGCGGGCGCCGGGCATGGTGGATCACGTCGCGGAGGCGCGCGCCTTGGAGCCAAGGCGCCATCTTGGGGTTGAGGCGGTGGAGTGATGCCACGAGCCCCGTTGCCCGCGGCTGGTTGAGGGGGAGGCAGAGAGTGGGACGGCACCGGAGAGCCCCCTGCGGCGTGGACAAGCTCGGCGACGTGGTCGAGCCACTCCTCGTAGACGTTGTCGATAGGGCGGTAGCACAGGAGCTTGTTCGCTGCGATGAGCGCCGCTCGTGCCTCCATGGGAGCGCGGTGCGCGCGAGATGAAGAACCAGCAGGGGTGAGCGACAGAGTAGCGGTGCGGCCGTCCTGCCGCACCGAAGGATGAAGAGAGGATGCATGCTGCTCGTTCCCCGCCGGGCCGGTGGAGCGTTGGCGACAGGAGACGGAGAACGACGAGGTGGCCCGCCTACGGGATCCGTCTGAGCGACGCGGGCGTAGAGGGCAGCCCGACGCTCAGCTCGAGCACGGCGAGCATCCGCCATGGAAACGACGGAGCGACGGAGCAACGAACCAACGGAAGGGAAACCACGGCGCACCCCTACCTGGTGCGCCAAATGGCGGATGTGGTGTTCCGGCAAACCAATAAGGTTTGAACACTGGGGTGCACGTGAAGTCTTTCCCTCCAATCAATCTACGCTCTAGCTTGCTAAGATCTTGCGGACGAACTCGACGAACTCACAACACGGAAAGAGACACAGGATTTATACTGGTTCGGGCCACCATTGTGGTGTAATACCCTACTCCAGTGTGGTGGTGGTGGACTGCCTCTAGGGCTGATGATGAAAAGTACAAGAGAAGAATAGCCTCCTGAGGTTGAGGTGTTCTTGTGCGTATGAACTTGTGGTGTGAAGAGTCGATGAACTGCCCGATCCCCCACTACTGTGGTGGCTAGTCCTATTTATAGAGGACCTGGTCCTCTTCCCAAATGTTGAGCAGGAAGGGAGCCAACAACGGCGAGCAAATTTGAAGGGGGACAGCTAGTACAAGCTATCCTGACAAAAACGGTCTTTGCCTGCGGAAAGCCCTAGGATGACGCCGTCTTGGGCTCCATGATGACCTCCACCTTGCCGTCCTCCTGGTCTTGATCTTGTTGCACCAATATGGCAACCTTTGCATGATGCCTCGGTACTCTTCGTCCGTGCTTGCCTCCTTAGCACCAAAGAGGAAATGGGGATGCTGCGCGCACTAGCGCCCGCCTGGCACCGTTTGTCATGGCTCACGTCACGAGTCCTTCGTGAGGTTTGCCCCGCCTTGATATCTCCGCTCCTCGTGAGGCCGCCTGGCTAGGCCACTCTAGAGGAAGTCTTGTGTCGTCCGCCTCGCGAGGATTTGACCATCGCGAGGGTCTTGGATGCCATGTTGATGAAGATGGGCCGTACGGCCCGCTGCCTAGCCACGCCAGGCCACAGCAGAGCAAGTCTGGGACCCCTGTTCCCGTAATCAGCAGCAGTCCTGGCTGCTGAGCAAGGTCCACATCGGGCGAGAATGGCGCTGAAGCGGGGCGAGCCGACGCTTGATGAACTCCTTCACCACCATAGGCACGGCCACGCCACGGTCCTTCAACTTCCTCAGCCTAAGCCAGACGGGGACAAGGCGGGGGCTCACGAGCCTCTCGTGGCCCCAGCCAGAGCGGAAGACGGTAGGCGCTGACGGGGCGTGGAGTAGAGGGCTGAGCGCAGCATCGACAAACACCCACCGTGTCCGAAACTCGCTCGTGATTGGAGGAAGCTCGAAGTCGATCCCCGCGCCCGCCATTGCGGTCACGGCCTGGATGCTCACGCACCCCGAGCTTTGCAGGGGGTCAGTCAGATGCAATGAGAAGAAATGGCGGAAAAGGGCCACAGAAGGACCGATGCCCACCATGGCTTCACACACAAAGGCAAAGACGGCAAGGAGAGTCATGGATTGAGGGTCGAGATGCAGCATGTGGATCTGATAATGCTCAAGCACCGTGTTGAAGAAGGCGGAGAAAGGAGGAATCAAGCTAGCCCAAAGGGCATCGATGAAGATTGGGACCTTGGTGGCTGTCCGAGCAATGCGAGCGCGGGACGCAGGCCAAGCCACCGTCTCCCCCCACTCGTTGAAGCTAGAAGCGAGCATTGGACGCACCTTGTCCATGGCCTTGTCGTTGAGCACCACGGATTGGCCAACGGCAGGCTCGACGGCCGGAGGCGCACTTGGCGAAGACAGGGGCTTCTTCCCCTTGTCTGCTTGTTTCGGTGCCATGGCGATGAAGAGGGCAGGGTGTAGGTCAGATTGGAGAGGAGGAGCAGAATCTCGAGAAAGCAGAGGGGTTGGGGAAGGAAGGCGTGAGCGATGGAAGAATAACTGTGTAGGTTACGGGGGCCGCATAGCCAGGCGGATTCCAAGGCAGCATGGGGAAGCGGAGATGCCCACGTCCAATCAACCGCCACGCGTTGACCAAGGCCGCAGGCTTTCGGGGCCGGCGGCGCTCCGCGCTTGACCTTTCGCTTCGCCTAGAAGCCAAGCCCGAGCGCACCTTGGGCCCGGGGGCTACTGTCGGCGTCCTAGGAACGGGGGTTCCCAGACTTGCCTGTCTGCGGCCCACGGCATGGCTATGTTAGCGGGCCTGTACGGCCCATCTTCGTCAGCGAGGCATTCAAGACCCTCGCGAGGGGCCAAGCCTCGTGAGGCGGACGACGCAAGACCTCCTCAGGAGAAGCCACACGAGGCTGCCTCCCAAGGAGCGGAAAAATCAAGGCGGGGCAAACCTCGCGAGGCTCTCGTGACGTGAGCCATGACGATCAAGATCAGGCGGGCGCCAGCGTGCGCAGCGTCCTTGTTTCCTATTTGGTGCTAAGGAGGCAAGCGCAGGCGCGGAGTACCGAGGCATCAAGCAAAGGTTTCCATATCAGTGCAACGAGACCAAGACCAGCAGGACGGCAGGACGGAGGTCACCGTGGAGCCCTAGACGGCGTCACCACCAGAGCCTTTCGCAGACGAAGACCGCTTTTGTCAGGATAAGCTGTACTAGCTGTCCCCTTTCAAATTGGCTGTTGTTGGCTCCCTTCCCGCTCAATATTTGGGAAGAGGACCAGGGCCTATATAAGTAGAGCTAGCCACCATAGTGGAAGGGAGATTGGATCCTCAGCCAATCCTTAGCCACACACTGAGCACAAGAACACCTCAACCTTAGGAGGATGTTCTTCCCTTTGTACTATTCCTCATCAGCCCTAGAGGGAATCCATCCACCACCACACTAGAGTAGGGTGTTACACCACAACGGTGGCCCGAACCAGTATAAATCTTGTGTCTTTGTGTTGTGAGTTCGTCGAGTTCGTCCACGAGATCTTAGCGAGCTAGGGCGTAGATCGGTAGGGAGGAAATCTCCGCGCGCACCCCAGAGTTCGAACCTTAAGGGTTTTGCCGGAACCCGAGATCCGACAGGTTCCCAATTATTAATAATCTCCCGTTTGTAATTAGATAAATATTACATCATAACTGGTCTCAAATTTGATAAATAAAAGTACAATGCCACTTTGTATTGGTGTCCATATGACAACACGATAAGTTTCATGAACATAAAATAAGTTTTGGATGTACTAGAATTTAAAAATCAAGATTCTCAATGTTTGAAATTTCTTGCACGGGGAGTAAACATGCACCCAGTGAGACGCATGTAGTTTTGCAATCCATTTAGGTGCACTGTCACGTGTGCATGTAGTTCAAATTTGATTTTTGCACATTATACCCATAGAAAATCAATCAAATAATGTACTAAAATGTCTTAATGATCTCTGTTTTTCTTCGAAATTAAAATGTCCCTCCTTTGGTAACATATGTTCACCGCAGGATAATTTAACATGCAGCGTAGTTGCGGTGGATTCGTGGTGTGTGTGTGGGTGGGTGCGTCTTGGGGGTGGCAGGTGGCTCGCAGTACACTACGAGTTGTGAGCCACCGTGTGGGTTGGCCGTTTTATTAGGCAGGTGCCACATCAGAATCGTGAATTCATTATTTAAAACATTACACAACCCTTTCCTGCATACATGTTTTGGCCACATGCAGTCGATGGTTGGCCTACACGACACTCGATACTCGCGTGTGACGCATTCTGTGGGCCCACGAGGTCGTCATCCATCACTTTGATGAACAACCGACAGTGAGGTTAAGTTGACCAGCAAGGTAGAATATTTTTTGTTTGTGTTATGGTGGCATATAGTACGCGTCAAAGAGGTGGGAGGGCACTAGCATATATACTATGCATACGCGTCCATGAACAAGTACATCTCACTCAGTGTCGGGACTTTTTGGTTTCCGAGGCACGTGCCACATCAAAGTTGTGAAATTGGCTATTCAAACATCACCCAAC
The DNA here is from genome assembly GCA_021605205.1 of Aegilops longissima. NCBI lineage: Eukaryota > Viridiplantae > Streptophyta > Magnoliopsida > Poales > Poaceae > Aegilops > Aegilops longissima. The sequence continues at coordinate 292,418,525 of CM038678.1, forward strand.
ATCTCTTTGGGCCAGATGCATGTAGGCAGTGGTTATCCTAGCTAGGACACTCACGTGTGACGCTTCCATCTTTGGGCCCATGAGGCCATCGTCGATTCTTTTTGGTTTGTATTACGGTAGGAGCATATAGTATGCATCGAAGAGGGGGAAGGGGACCATCATATGTAGTACGCTTCATGAACCTCGCTCTGTGTGGGGGGTTTACGGTTTTTGGGGCATGTGGCACGTCAAAGTTGTGCATTTTGGGTATTCAACAAATGTTTGGCCCACATGCAAAGCGATGGTGGTTGTCCTCTCACACCCACTTAAGCGGGTATCAGCGACATGGATGCTTTCCATCTGTGGGCCCGCTTGGTCCATCACTACATTTTGCCTGACAACGAGAGAGGTTAATTTGACTTAGGAGGGATTATTTTTTGCTTGTAATATAGTATATATATATATATATATATATATATATATATATATATATATATATATATATATATATATGTGTGTGTGTGTGTGTGTGTCATGCTCAGGATGACATGATACAGTTTGAGCACACACACATGCATGTCTATGCATGAATCCCTCCCATCGAGTCAAAGTGGCTGGTACAATGAGACGTCATGAACCGATCTCGCTCTGTGAGGGGACTGTACGATTTTCGACGCACGTGCCACATCAATGTTGTGAAATGGTATTCAAACATGCATGCACAACACACTCCCTCGCGTTGTTATTGGTGACAAGCCTATATATTCGTGGGCCCGCGTGGACATCCATGATCACCTTGACCGACAACAAGATTGGTTACCATGGCGGATTCTTCCTTTGGTTCGTGTTATCATAGTATAGGTCATGGTGAGATTCATACCAAATTAAGTTTGAGCGCATATACTATGCACACATGCATGCATGAATCCCCGTCGTCGGCTTGAAGTGTTGTGTAACATACATATGCATCGTCAACCTAACCCTCACTCAGTGTGGGGATTTCTAGTTCGAAATAATGTTGCCACATCAAAGTTGTTCCATTGTGTATTCAAAAACACACATCTCCATACATATGTTTTGGCCACACGCATGCAGTGGTTGTCTTCGGGGACTAGCTACTTGCATGATTATTGGCAAGCTAGCCCATCTCCGGGGTCGCATGGACGGCCATCACTTTGACCAAGAACAAGAGAGAGGTTGTACGACCAAGGTTGATTATTCTTGGTATGATTTATGATCCATCTTGGTGAGATGCCTCTCTCTGGCCCGCCGACTGAAAGTGTGTGTGTGGGGGGATGCTACTTCACACTTTGGTAGGTGAACCTCGGTTGGGGGGGGGGCATGCATTCATAGCTTAGGATTCCCTTCATGCCGAGACAAGGGGGGCTGCTAGGTACTTCACACTTTGCTAGGTGAACCTCGGTTGGGGGCATGCATTCATAGCTTAGGATTCCCTTCGTGCCGACACGAGGGGGCTGCTAGCTACTTCACAGTTTGCTAGGTGAACCTCGGTTGGGGGGGCATGCATTCATAGCTTAGGATTCCCCTCGTGTCGATACGAGGGGGAAAGCAATACCGTGCGCTTTGCGAGATAGGTGCCACATCAAAGTTGCATTTGGTATTTGAACATCGAACCACCCTTTTCATACATAAGTCCACATGCGAGTGTGTTTGTGTTCTGACCTTCTCCCACGTATTTTTTTGCCAAATTTATGAACATTAGACAAGTCAAATGACGCAACGGACATGGTTCACTCAAACTAACCGTGTGCCACGCTGGTTCCCCTATCACGCACACATCCCAGAGTACATTGGGCTCCACGGGGCTTCCCCTCTCAAAAATATCTATCCGCCTGCAGCTTTTTTCTGTTTGATAACACACAGTTATTGTGTTTCGACCGTGTGTGATGTATCTTGTTCCCAATCCCGCATGCATCCCTTGAAAATATATGCCCGCCTCGAGGGTTTTTCTGTTTCATAACACACGCTTGTTATCTTCGGACCATGTGCGATGCACCATCATCAAAATTTTCAATAGCCGTGTCATTTCACTCCCGCGTTTGACTACCATGTAGTAAAATTTTCAGTACCCGTGTCATTTCCTCAAACACATCCCCCTCCCCCCCTCCATACACACACACCAAAACATCCTCAGGAGCGCGCGCACACACACACCCTCCCTCGCTCGAAACCCTAGCAAGGTCCCCGCCGCCGCCGCCGCAAGGCCTCCATTGTCAACATCTGTCAGTTTTCCCGTGTAGCTTACCCACCGATCTCCATACGCAGGCCGCCCTGAGTTTCTTAGATGACGCCTCTCAAACGCCCCCTTTCCCACAGATCCTCATCCCCATCCCCCACTCCAGAGCGTCACAGCATAAGCCCGGCTATGCTTCCCATGGAGCTTGAGGAGCGACTGGCCCAAAAGAGGTGTATCATTGTCTCTTCGCCCGACATCGTCGAGGAAGCTGACAACTATTAATGGCCGCACGCACTCAGCCAGCGGGCCAGAGTATGCGAGTATGTCACGGATGCCGGCTATGACATCGAGGTCATCGACAGCGACGGCCTGAGGCGGGCTATGTCACAGGTTAAGTGGCCCACCCCCAACCCCTCGGGTTCAACCGCCGTCGATCTCATCCTTGGCCCCGTCGCTGATCTCCTCTGGCTCGCTGTCAAGAATTTTTGCCATCCTACATTGCCATCGAGCCCCTTTTGTCATTTCTAAAGGACATGTTTTGCAACGCTGGCTTGGGTTCCACAGCTTCCAAGTCAGACCTCATCGACGGCGACCACGAGGAGGACACCCTACAGCCTTGCTCTTCCAAGGGAAAGGAGCCCATCTACGACAACATGAAGTGCATCCAGTGTCAGTGCTCTTCCCACGAGAATGAGCCCATCTGTGACAAGTGAGGAAACCCATAATTTGTTTTGCCGAGTCAATTTTGCAGTGTAGTGAGAATATGTCCAGTTTCAATTGCTATATTTGGTTATTTGCAGTATGCCTTGTTTATTTCAGTTGTTCACAGTGTGATGCTATATATGTGCACTTATTTACTGTGCAATACATTTCATCAATCCAGTTTTAAACAGACCTAACATTTAACAACAATCTAGTTTTACAGGCCTGTTGTAGTTAACACACCTTTCCACTTGTTTTGCTTTGCTAACGTGCTTAAACCTGCACACTGAAGCTACCTTTTGGAGATTATTTTGTCTGCCATGGATAATTTTGGTTGATGTTTAGCCTGTTGTGCTTAACATGCCTCACGATGTATCTACACATGACAATTTTTGGAACGACTGTTGTTTTCCATTGAGGTTAGTTTCTTCTCATGGCTTATATATACTCACTATTCAGGATATATGTAGCTGGTCCCATATAGGTCGGGGGCTGGTAAGGGAATAATCAGTGAATCAGACATTTAACTGAATATATCTGTAACCCATTTATTGTTAGGTTAACTAGGGCCACATGTAATATATCTTAGGCTACATAACAACATGCACTGTACTTAATTTCTAAATATGCAATCCTAGTCTACATAGTAACAAGGAAGAGAGTTACCTTAATGTTCTGATGATGTCTAGATATACGTAGAAGAGCAGTGGCAGAAACAACAACAACACAACCCTGTTTGGATACTCAACTTAGCTAGAGGCTAGAGTTAGTTTCTAGCTCATGACTAAGCCTGAACTAACTCCATCCAAAGAGGTGTTTGGATGACAGGGTTAGATTGACAATAAATGCACTAGGAGAACTAGCTCCAATTAGCACCTCTTGGGTTGGATAGTTTTTTTGGGTGGGCTAGATGCAACTAGCTCAAAATAGCCCTCATGCTTGGATATACTTTAGGGCAAGTTGAGCGTGAACTAGCTCAAACTAACTCTAACCCATGGATACATCAATAGTTAATCAGCCGATAATTTGTAAGAATGCAATAAACTCCTTTCGGCCCATAATATGAGATGTTAATCCATCTAATATGTGAGTATATTGGATGTTATAAGATATTATAAAAGAGTGTTGTACTACATCATTGTGCAATTGATGTTTAGCTTCTAATATTAACTTGGTGCTTTTAGGTACATATGGCATTTGTAAAGATTCACGCTTCGACCCTTTCTGCGTATGGGGCAATGAGATACAGATGAACCAGCATCAAGTGAGGAAGCTGATAAAGATTGTTAGTAAAATGGGTCAAAAGATGGCAATTAAACTATTTGTTTACACTTTATCCAAGACAACAGCGAACTGCAGGATGGTAAGTAAGAACTCTGCAGTCTTCTGTTTACTGCCCATAATGAGTTGGCTAGATGACAATGTCCGCTTTTTCCTTTGCAGAGGTTGCCAAAGAAGTTTACTCAAGATTACCTCTCAAACTACATGATTGGTGGCCATGCAAAGGTTAAAGTATTTCTACCAGAACACGATGATTATCTAGATGTTTTCATGAAGACCGTGAAGGATGGGCGGTCGACCATCACAAGGGGCTGGGCTAGAGTCGTGCGTGCCTTTTGCATGGAGGAGGGCAACATATTGGCATTCCGCTTCACCTTGTTCAGCGACCAGAATGTATTTCGCCTCTTTCTTTACCGTCTTTAATAGTACAAGTATACAACTGTGGTTCATCATTCTTTATTTGGTTCTTATGTAATTCTTGAACATATGTACCTATGAATCGAATAATGGATTGGTTGTTTGAACCTGATGGATATGAATAAAGCTATAGCATACATTCAAATTGAAATCCGGTACAATTTGAAATAGCCGCAACTAAATTATGTAGAAATTACGCTCTTCAGGTCGTTACAGCACACACGGTTGGTAAAACACAAACGTTTGTGATATACACCATAATCTGACACAGTTCACGGAGAGGAAACGTGTGCAAGCATGCACACAGTTGCCGTTTGCAAAGCGTGTGCGATGTTAGACAATATCACAAACGGTGCGGGCAAACTAAATGTTTGTGGTAGTTGCCCTATCGTACACGATTCGCATCCATGAATTGTTTCTGATGAAGTATGCATCATAAATGTTGCACCACAGAATAGCATGTTTGATAGTTGTCGTGTACGACGATGTTACGAAGGCCCAATATTTCGCAATCTTGTCTGACACTCGTACGACGATTAGCTAATCTTCTTAATTAGTTATCATATACGGTTTGGGAAAAGCGAATGTGTGTGATTGTATGCTTATCATACACGTTCTATAATAGTGAACCATCTGTGATGGGCTGCGCATCGTAAACGTAGCACCACATAATACCGTCTGTGATGGCAATGCAGGCACAAATGAGTAGGAGTACCTTATATGCATCTTGGCTCCCTATCCCCGACGGTTTCTGGGTCATGTGGGAAGGACCCCCCTATCACCCACACTCACTTGGCGATGGTTCCAAATGCCGGCACGGAAAGGGGTTAAAAACCGTTTGTATAGCACCGACATGTACCAGTGGCTAATGACTAGCCCCCAATGCTTTTTATGTATGGGGGAGTCGAGGCATGCCTTTCCAATCTCGTGGTTTGTACTAGGACGAACCCTACGTATGACACAGATATATGGCCAATGATTTTTGAGTTTAACACTTTTCTTTGGATCGCTGATCAGTTCACGCTTACTATGACTGTTAGTTATCGGCCTTCTCTCCTGAGGTGCTAAGCTGGGCTAGCCATAAGTAGACAGTACAAAAAAAAAGACACATCCGTGACATTTTGGGTCGAACGAAAAAATTTATGTCATACTTATGACACTTCTATGACAATAATTGTGACAAAACACGGTATCATCATAGATGTGGTGGGGTCCTACTTCTATAACAAAAAAAACATGACAGAAAATGGGCTTTTCGTCTTGGGCGGACCGGAGACGCAGCTGCATGACATTCTTTGGCCCGTACATGACGGAAAAAACCGTGGTAGAAGCGAGGGCGAGGAAAATATCGGGGTGTCCCCGGTTACGGTGGGTGGTCAAGGCCGAGCGATGCGCGTTTCTCTCGTACACGCATGGGTGCGAGGCGTTGGGCTCTGACTGAACCCGAGCGATTGCACTGCACGCTACGCGTTACTGAACACAAGCGATCGATCGATGGCTGTTAACTGAACCCAATCGAGTGATTCCTTCGCTATTGCTTCTAACTGAAGCCGATCGATGATGCCTCTGGATGAACAGTGAGCATTGCGGGGGGAGGGGGTTTGGATGAACAGTTCCTGGTGGGCGTGGATGAACAGGACCCCGATCGTTCAAGCCAGTTGGGGCTGGATGAACAGGACCCCGTGGAGGGCAGGATGAACAGGACTACCCGGTGGAGGGCAGGATGAACAGTAGACGGTGGACGGCTGGATGAACAGTAGCCCGTGGAGGGGTAATTGAACAGGAGCCCGTGGAGGGGTGGTTGAATAGTAGCCGGTGGAGTAGCGCACGGTGGAGGCTGGATGAACAGGAGCCCGTGGATGAACAGTTGCAGGTGAAGACTGGAGGAGGTCGACGGTGGATGAACAGTAGCCCGTGGAGGCTGGAGGGGGTCGAGGGTGGAGATGAACAGTATCCCGTGGAGTCCCGTTTTGCGGTACGCCACACCCCTCCCGATGAAGAGGACCCCCGTTTCGACCGTAGCGCTCCAACACAACTCCGTTTCCTCCGTTTTGCGGTACGCCACAACCCTCCCGATCAACATGACCCCCGTTTCGACCGTAGGAGGTCTGTTTCCTCCGTTTTGCGGTAGGCCAGACCCCTCGCGATGAACAGGATCCCGTTCCGAACGTGGCCGGTCGAACACAAGGCCGTTTCCTCCATTCTGCGGAATGCGAGGCCTCGTTTCCATCGGCTGTTCCGTCCAAGTCGGTTGGCTCCCACGCGTTCCGTTGCCTCCCGATGAACACGACGCATTCCGTTGCTTCCCCATGAACACGACGATGACGCTGTTTCTCCGTTCCGACCCAGCCATGTACACGAGCCCTGGCCATACGTACGCGCGAGTAGGCGTTCGAGACCCCGCCCGTATGTACGTATGTGGCTGTATTTACTTTCTTGCACCCTGGCCACTGAACGTACGTGTACATGCTACGTGCGCGCCTATACATCGACCAGTATGTACGTACACGTTCGCGACTAGAATAACAACGCTACGTACACTTCGACCAGGAGGGTCCCGACTGTCAGGCACTTCCTTGCGTGCGAAGATGTAGCTGGTGGGTCCCAGCAGTCAGGGGGGCAAATCGTTTTTTTTGCCCGAACGCACTTTCTTGCGTGCGAAGATGTAGCTGGTGGGTCCCAGCAGTCAGGGGGAAACGTTTTTTCGTGAAATACGGTGGCCCGTCCGGTGGGTCCCCGCTGTCAGGTGGAGGAATAATTATTTTGCGCGTAATAAGGATGCAATTCCTTGCTGCGACCGTGGACCCAGCTGTCAGCCTCTCCACGTACAGTCCACGTCCGATGGAAGTCGTTCCTTGACCACGTTGACCACTTCGCGCCGAGAGCACCAGGGCGGTGGACGACGGCGAGGCCGAAGGGGACGACGTGGAACCGGGGAAGACGCGGCAGTGGAAGCCCGCATGGAGAGGAGTACGAGGGTTCACTAGTTCGGCTGCGGTGTGAGGCTGCCATTGCCACAGGGCCTGGCCAGCGGTGGGAACAGTAGAGGGCGGTGAGGCCTCCGCGGCAGCACAGCTGGCCACGGGAGGCAGGAGCATGCGGCACGACCGGCGCTGCTTTGGGCGGCTGGAGCAACAAGACCAGAGGTTGAAGAAGCACTACGGCCGTTGGATCTACATCGTACGGTCACTGGAGCTAGAATTGTTCATATTGACTAATTTGACAAAGCACTCCATCCCCGTCAACTTAGTAGCCCACAAGTCAGCCTCCCACGAAGGTGGGTCCCAACCAGCAGGGGGAGTATTCATTTTTTTGTGCGTAATAAGGAGGCACTTCTAGTGGGTCTGAGCTGACAGCGGGGGAACGTTTATTTCACGCAATACGGTGGCCTGTCCGGTGGGTACCAGCAGTCAGGGGGCAAACATTTTTTCACGAAATACGGTGGCCCGTCCGGTGGGTCCCTGCTGTCAGGTGGAGGAATCATTATTTTCCGCGTAATAAGGAGGCACTTCCTTGCTGCCGTCGTGGACCCAGCTGTCAGCCTCTCCACGTACAGTCCACGTCCGATGGAAGCCGTTCCTTGACCACGTTGACGACGCCGCGCCGAGAGCACCAGGGCGGTGGACGACGGCGAGGCCTAGGAAGGGGACGATGCGAAGCCGGGGAAGACGCGGCAGTGGAAGCCCGCGTGGAGAGGAGTACGAGGGTTCACTGGTTCGGCTACGATGTGAGGCTGTCATCACCGCATGGCCTTGCCATTGGTAGGAATAGTAGGGGGCGGTGAGGCCTCCGCGGCAGCATAGCCGGCCACGCGAGGCATGAGCGTGCGGCACGACCGGCGCTGCTTTGGGCGGCTGGAGCAAGAAGACCAGAGGTTGAAGAAGCACTACGACCATTGGATGGACATCGTACGGTCACTGGAGCTAGAATCGTTCATATTGACTAAGTTGACAAAGCACTCCGTCCCCGTCAACTTAGTAGGCCCACAAGTCAGCCTCCCACCAAGGTGGGTCCCAACTAGCAAGGGGAGTATTCATTTTTTGTGCGTAATAAGGAGGCACCTTCGGTGGGTCCGAGCTAACAGCGGGGGATCGTTTTTTTCATGAAATACGTTGGGCCGTCCGGTGGGTCCCAACAGTCAGGGGGGAAACGTTTTTTTCACGAAATACGGTGGCCCGTCCGGTGGGTCCCTGCTATCAGGTGGTGGAATAATTATTTTTCGCGTAATAAGGAGGCACTTCCTTGCGGCTGCCGTGGACCCAGCTGTCAGCCTCTCCACCTACAGTACTCTTCCAATGGAAGTCGTTCCTTGACCATGTTGACCACGCCGCGCCGAGAGCACCAGGGCGGTGGACGACGGCGAGGCCTAGGAAGGGAACGACACGGAGGGAGGGAAGACTCGGCAGTTGTTTCCCACACGGAGGGGAGTACGATGGGGCGGTGAGGCCTGCGCGACATCATAGCTGGCCGCGGGGAGGAGGGAGCAGGCAGTCCCGCCGGTGCTTGTTTGAGCAGCTGGAGCAAGAAGAGCAGAGATTGAAGAAGCACGACGGCCGTTGGATAGACATCCAACAGTCACTGCTTGTGCGTCAACCTTTTTTAGGAAAGCCTCAAATCTGTGGAAAATTGCATGACGGCCCATCTGCCATTATTTCTTATAATTTACAGCCCATTTGCTAATTCTTAAGGTTTTTTGGAGCCCATATTCTTTTTGTTAGCATTATAGCCCATATTCTTAAGGTTGGATGAACTGTTTTTAATCCCGTAATTTTGAGTCACATTCAAACTGGTTTTAAAAATAAATGTATATCAATATATAATCCAACAAATTGTCCATGCATAAAAATTAATGCAATTTAAAATCTCGAAATGAAAAAAAGAAATTTGAAACTAATTGCCGGTTTGATGTGTTTTAAAAATGTACATCCCATTTCTCATTACTGATAGGCCATTTTCTCGCCTAGCCGAATGAAGCTCTCCTCGTCTTGAAATATTTGCAGCCCAATAGGCCTGACAAAGTGACTTACTTGGCAAATCACAAAAAAAACTGGCCTAGCCATTTTCAGAAAGAAAAAAAACTACTGGGCTAGTCTGTGGTAAACATAAAAGAGAAGGTTGTCTAGACAGGCCAGAGTGCCCCCGCACAGCCCAGTTGACACCCTGCTTCCGTCTCAAAAACAAATTAGATAAATGCCACTCCAATTATGGTGATTCATAAAAATGCCACTTCAATTTCCAAACTTTGAAAAACGCCACTGTAATTTTTGCAAACATTGGAAAACGCAACTGCAATTTGCAATCTTTGAAAAACGCCACTCCAGGCTTCAAAAAATGCCACTGGAAATGGCATGAAATGGCATTTTCCAAAGTTTGGAAATTACAGTGGCATTTCTCGGAAACACCAGATTTGGAGTGGCATTTATCAAATTAACCCAAAACAAAAATAACTGGGCGAGCTCTTTGGGTCCTCGTGTCACCGCTCGTTGTGCAATTCTCTCGTTTATTGACTACGTTGACAATGGCATGGGACCCATATGTCATAAATCCATTAGGAGGAGCCATTTTTTATTGGCTTGAAATAAGGAGGCACTTGCTTGCGTACTGCCATGACCTTGGCGGGTCCCTGCTGTCATCCTCTCCATGTACAATCATCTCCTGATTGTGTACGGTCAACTTGGTAGGCCCACAAGTTAGCCTCTAAACCCGTGGAGGACAAATACAACCCATTTAAAAAAATAACAGCCCATTCCATACATTCAAACGGAAAGTTCAACATTTGAGCAAAGTAACAGTCCGATCCACATATAGAGTAATCTTGAACTTCCACGTTGACATCCATCATAGCCAAGTTAACTATCTACTCCCACTACTACTCTAGTAGCGTACAAGTACTAACTTACTCTTAGCTAACTAGACGATGCCGGCCACCATCTGCGATACACGCTAAACGCCGTCACCGGCGTCCTCCGCCTCGCCTCGGACTTGCCAGAGGTGCGATAGGGCGTGTTGCTCGCACGCGTTGGCCCTTTCCATGCCGGCGTGGTCCACCGAAGCTTCGGCTTCTAAGCGGGAAACCCACTTGACGAGCTGGTAGTAAAAATCAGCATCACGAACGCGTGCGTGCCCGTCGGCCTCCAGGGCTATTTGCCGGGCACCAGCCTCCATGTAGTCGGCCCAGTTGCGGGCGCTCCGCTCGCGACTCAGAGCGTAGGTGCGCTGCTACTCCATGTCCCACTGGCGGCGCAAATCGGCGATACGCTGCTCGTCCGCCAAGCGGTCGCGCTCCAACAACTCCTACTCCTCCGCTAGGCGTTCGCGCTCCAACAACTCCTCAATCTCCGCATTGCCATCTAAAGACCGATAGAATGCCTCCTCCCTCCGTCTGCCTTCCGGTGAAAAACCAAACACTAGTTCCGGCGGTGACCGCCTCCGGTGTCTCCTATCACGGACGGGCGGGGGCATGGCGGGCGTGGCGAGAGCGAGGATAAGTGGCGAGCGACATCGGGCCGATTGGGCGAGTTGGGTGATGGTGCCACCGGAGAAGCCCGTGAAACAGTAATTATAGGCGGAAGGTAGGCGAACTAGCGTGTCGCGGGAAACGCGACTGTCATCGCGGTCATCGGAATTCAATGCATAAGCACGCATGGCTTAGCGCGCTAGCTTGCCGTGGAAAACTAGAAAAACTGAAATTATGATTGTGTCGTCCCGTCCGTGCTGGGTCGCACGCCGGCATGACGGTCAAATGAGTGCACTCGAATCATCCAGATGAGGTACTCCCTCCTTGTCAAAAATGATTCCACCACTCATCATCTACCTTGGTTGGTTAGATTTTTGAATTAAGCCCTGCAAACCGGAAAGGTGATAGTACATGCGTGATCTGCTATTTATTCATGTAGGATCGAGTAGGTCGGATAGTGTACGTGTAGGATCGAGTAGGTCGGATGGTGTACGTGTACGATCGCATTAGCTGATGAACGTTCGCTGGGATATAAGGCATTTGCGAACATTTTTGCTGACAGTTTCTTCAGATTCGCATGGCATTTTCTTCAGAGCAGCTTGTTAGTTTCTTCAGAGGTAGGCATTTTTATTCAAAAAAACTACCACTTCGGATCTTGCGTCGGAACTAAAACTGCCAGAAGCGCATTAGTAGGCTAGCTAGTGATCGATCAGTAACTTGTAAACACTGAGCGAACAGAAATAAGGAACTGTTAGTAACTGTAAACACTAAGAACACAGAAATAAGGATCATGATGTGCACAGCAGTAAGAGCCAATCCATTCAAACTGTTCACACGAGACTCACAGGCCTGGCATTGTAATATGTTCACATTAGTAGCCCAAATTCAAAACCAACTAGTACAATTCCCATACATAAGATCAACATGTTACTGCATCTCGATGATTCAGAGATCATATATAAATATGTAGCTCCAAAAGCAAAGATCTAGAAAAAACATATGTTCTTCCTACTAACATGAATGCTTCTCTTGCCCAACATTTAGTACAGACTGAAAGACAATTTTTTTGTGAAGTCTACAATTCCTCTTGCAAACGTAAATGGTTTCACCAACAGCTGGAACCATGAGAATGAACCACACATGATGGAGGAACATCCGCTGCAATATGATTTGGTCTTCTCTTGATCACACGGTGAGACTATTTTCGGAATACAAACTTTAACGTAGGCAAAATGATGCCCATTGTATAATAACACCAAAGCAATGAAGCACCTAGTGTTGGCCAATAAATAGTATAGTACTACTTTTCTGCAGTCCATGCAGTGACTATCCAATATTTCTGTGTCTATTTTCAAATGGCACTGCATGCAGTGACTATACTATTCTCTTGTGTAGTTCAACCAAAATTGTTGTCACTTTGTGTGTTTGCCAAATAGCAACGGGCAGACATCTTTGTCTGCACAAATATCAAGCAGCTAGTAAACATATAACCAACCTTGTATTTTCGGTTTAAACATGTCTCTTCCGCTTAGCATCTGTCATGTTTTACCTTTGGACAATTTGATACTGATCATGTTTTGCCTCGACAATTTCATACTGAATTGATTTGCTGGTTCAGAGCAGAAATATAGCGCCTATTCTTCATTAGACCAAGGATATCCATGTTCGCAGTGATGGAAGAGGTGAAATCGATACAACCGAAATTGAGCATCCAATCATTGAATCATGTCCTGTACCTCCAATGTAGGTCCACCCTGCCAATAAATTCACATGCAAACCACTAGTATTACTATCTAATGACAGTACAAAAAGAGTAGCAAGATAGTAGCAAACCATGTACCTTCATAATGAACAGCTCATAGTGCCACCAATTGGATATAAAGGTTTGGAAGAAAACATGCTTCTAATGTTGAACCAGTTGGACTTTTTGTGCAGTTCCACTAAAATCGAGCATCCTTGTTTGCATAGATATTGAAAAGTGTGATTACTATAAAAGTAGCACTAGTTGAAGCATAGACTCATAAATATAAGCATTCCAATTTCTTAGTGGGAAAAGGTAGCAAGACTGTTTCTAACCACCTGTTTGATGGAATAAATAAGGCAACAGTGGCTGATATCAGAAAGGCATATATAGTTCTTTCTGAAAGAATGATCGATTCCTGACCTTTCCTCTTCTTTTAAGCATATTTTGTGCAATTGAACTAAAATAAATGCCATCACAGCCTTGAAAATTCAGTGACACTGTACAAAACGAAATGACTTAACATTACATCATGATGTCAGGTATGTAGTCGACAGGCATTAGAGACAAACATACAGACCTCCTCCGATAACATAATGAACATTAATTTAAACAAAGTTGTGACTAGCTTTACCGGGATAATTTGAGTGAACTCTACACCCTCTGTTCCTTAATATAAGACATTTTTGCAGTTCAGTTTAAAGTACCCAAACGTTCAGTATTTAGAAAAACAGGTAGTAGTTTTCTTGAGCACATATCTGGGAAAGCTTGCCACACTTTATATATGTCCATACGCTAATGCAACACCATTCGAATAGTACAAATATACACTAATCCAGTGGCTAGTGCAACAGTAGAGTAGTTATTTCATTACAGGGTACAGTACAATGGTTTTACTGAACAGATTTCCATAAGCTCTAGCACTAGAAGATTTCTATAAGAATTAACAATACAAAATGTAAAGGTAATAAGTTTCAGCATTGGTATACTAGCTGTGCAAGAGCATTAAACCAAATACAAAAGTCTGAAGGTAACTAGCATTATTAACTAATGATAGTATTAAAAAATTGCAAACCATGTACAGGAAAATATCATTTCGAACTCGAGTGGACATGAAAAATTGCTATACCAATCTTGATAATCGATCAAACATAAAAACTTGATCGAACGAATCAATACAGTAGCCAAAGGAGGAGGTGCCCACTCTTGACCTTTCCTCTTGTCTTCATAATTTTTTGTGCAGTTTAACCAAAATAAAATGACATCAGCGCCTTGGCATTTTTGTGAAACTGTACAAAAAAGTTGACTTATCTCATGAAAGTGAGGTATGTAATCTATAAGCATTAACAGTGCAAAAATCTGAAGGTAGTAACAAGTTTCATCGTTGGTATACTGGCTGTGCAACAACATTAGAATGCCTTAGCTGGAAAATCTTTAATACGTCCACAATCAACAACTAACCCTAAAATAATCCAGAGACATTAAATGACATTGCTTAAATTTATCGGTGGCATTAGACTGAGTGCGGCATTAGTTAAATGTGGCATCACTTTAGCAGTAGCATTGGTTGACTTTACCGCTGGCGTTATACTAACAGCAAAAAGTGGCAATAAGAGCATGGGAGACCCATTCGGACAGTGGGCGCACCAGTACGATGTACCTCCATGGACGCATAGAGTGGTGAGGGAGGTATGGTTGCCTAGAGCAACAAATATCCAGGCAGCATATGTGGATTACGTCCCATTTTTGTTCTCTTTAGCCACCTTTTTCCTATGTGAGGACAACAAACCGATCGACCTGGTCATTCTCTATTGCGTTGTCATGTCTTTCTACCCTTCTTCAGCCAAGAGACACGAGACTCGTTCCTTAGCTACTGATTTTGACCTTTTCAACCTAGATGCGGGTTCGATGCCTACTCTCTTGGACAGTAGAGTCTCCCTTCCTTTCCTTATTCAACCCAGACATGGATTAGTCTACATGAAGTAGGGTTTCCTTTAATAGTGCAAATTAAGGTTTTCGTCTGCATGACCAGCAGAGCAGAGGACAGGAAATTGGGAAGATGGTGGAGTGGAAAAAGATCCACATGCAGCGACAGTGGCGGAGCCAGCTCAAGTTTAGATCCTGGGCAAGATCTAAGTGCTGCCAAATTAATTTGTTTTTGCCCAAACAAAATTCTACTTCGCCCAATTTTCTATACTAGCGCTTCATGGAGTTGCACCATGGGAGCCCGGGCAACAGCCCAAGCTCGCCGGGTGCTGTCTCCGCCACTGTGCAGCGACGTGGCAGATGGGGCAATAGATAAAGGGTATGGTTCGAAAAGAGGTAGCATACCTGAGGGTCGGCGGGAAGTGGCTTCGCTCGTGGTCCTTGTCCTCCGCATGCACTATGGCAAGGAGCTTGGGGACGGAGGCCATCCCGCGTGGGCGCTAGGTCTGAGAGGACGGCCTTGTAATTAGTGTGTGACCTCGCTCGCCGACGATGAGTGCGTCAACACTGCACGTCCTTTTCTTCCCCGGCGGATCTGTGACCACCGGTGAGGAGGGAGAGAGAGGTCGTCTTTTCTAGATCTGGAGAGAGGGTGATAGTGTGAGAAGCAAGTGGGCAGCCCTTAGCAAGAAAGCTCTGAAGCTCCAGCCTACATATCTTTTTTATACTAATAGTACTAGAGGTGAAGTAGTGGTAGAGTAGTTTATATTTTCTCTCCAAACAGTACCAGTTAGTCATGATTCAAAACTGAACGGCACGCCATTAAAAAAATAAAGGTCGATAACTAATGCGGCACCTCGGGCCAACGCGGCCAGATCGCATTTTGCACAAGAAATTACACACCATGTTTCGTTGACATGTGGTCCTGTTCCATCATGTCAGTGAGACGATGGTGAGTCCTTTTGTAAAATTTCCGAAAGGACGTGTAGGCCGGGGCGCCTCTTCGTGTACCTTGGCAAACTGGCAACCGTCCACCGACTCTTCGCCTTTCCCTCTTGATTTAGAACTGCTGTCGCATGCTCTTCCTCCTCCTCCATTTGCCTTCACCCTTCCTTCTGCCATTGTTCGATCATCTTCTCCATGGAGGGAACAAGCCGGAAACGACCCCGTTATTGTTGCCCTGATCTGAAAGATGGCGTGGTGGAGGAACTCATTGATCGGTGCAGCGTCATCACCTCGGCGAGCATGGCAGGTTCGTTCAAGCCCATTCTCGACTCAACTAATAACATCATTACATGAACCCAAGGGTCCAGGAGCGGTTTGATATGCCTTATATTCTTTGCTATAAGCCTGTTCGCATGGGCGCGGACGACGGAGGCCTCGCCTTGTGCAAGTTGATGCCGCTTGATAATGATACGTGTGATGTCAAGATGCCATTGCTTAAGGGTAATGCCTGGGCTGGTGCAAATGGAGATTGGGTTGTTTATATTGGGTACAATTGCGAGTGGGAACTTGTGAAAGTGTACACTCGTCCGTGATTCCACTTCAAAAATCTCGAGTGCCACGAGGTTGAGCACACAGATGATCTACGTACGTTCAAATACGATCATGGTGACTGTCGTCTACTGAAAATAGCAATTTGTCGAGTTCCAAACCGCTCTTGGAATTACGAGAACTGTGAAGTTGTTGCTATCTTCGACAAGATTGTTGCCGTCCTTACTCATTCCACGGTTCGTCGTCCATGGATATTGTTCAAGAATCAGTTTCTGCACATGGATGAGTACTGTGATGCAATTGAATACGAGGATCTTGTGCTTGCTGCCACCACTTGTGGCACTGTTTTTTCATGGGATCCTCGTAGTTTCGGTATGTTTGTCTTCCGCCGTAATTATAATTGTTTCATCCACATTCATGCGGGTTAGCAAGTTTCCCTTCTCTACTAATTAACCTTCTTCTTATGTTTCCAAGGTCCTGTGAACATTCCACCACCTATACTTGAAAAAATTTATAAGCAAGGGGGAGATGACGATGGTGATGATCACGAACATGAGGAGGAGCAGAACTTATATACTCACTGGCGCCTGGCAACTAATTCCGATGGATCACCTCTTCTTGTCTGTATACAGTGCACTCAAATTGTTACTACTGAGGAAGCAGGTGTTGTCTCCCATGGTCGCCCTCTCCAGACCTATTCCAACACCCGTTGCATGGTATTCGGGATGGATACTAGTGTGCTAGTGCAAACACTTTCTCCCTGGTTCAGTATTGATAGTCTTGGAGAAAATTCGCTCTTCCTTGCACCAAACTATCCAATGATGGTGAAAGGCGATCCAGCTGCTGTTGACACAACGTTACTACCATTTATGAGAAGCAACTGTATCTATACCTCGGTCATTTTGGTGGTTCCCTACCCTGGTCCTGATATATGTCGCTTCAGCCTGGATGATCACTCCTACGTTGCTCTCGATATTGACAATAGATGGCCCTTCCCAGAGCACCTATGGTTCAAAGCAAGCGTTTCCAACGCTGAGGATTGGTTGAGTTGAAGTTCATTTCATTGCTTGTTATTTGTTATGTGATGAAAACTTTAGTATTTTCTAGAATGTTTTGTTGGAAATAATCTATAATCCAACATGTATCCTCGTTGTTGTTGTGTGTTGTTGACTTGTTGTATGTAATGAATGGTACATTTGCAAATGCATGTCATAGACTCAATTTATGAATGGTTTTCGAGTCACTTCTTGGAGTGTGAGTACCGTAGTAGTATTGCCAGCATCCTGTTAGTATATGAAGTTGCCACAGCACATAGAGCCAACCTAATATTGGAGTATACTAGCCCTCCACCGGCGCGCCGCTTCAAATGGCGGAGGAAGTGAGAGGTCGCATCACCTTGTGTCCAGATCTGAGATGCCACGTGTACCAGATGAATGACTCCAAGTTCGACCACCGTGATGCTAGGTGCGAGCCAAGGAACACTGTTGGAGAGACTCCCCTCATAATTTTCCGACATTGGTCGTTTGATTCATAGGATAAAATGCTATAGGATTTTTTTCCTATGTAATCATGTTTTAATTGGCAATCTAGCATCCACTCCAACTTTTGTTTCACTTCCTTTGTTCCTACGAAGAGAGTACTTGCTCTAAACGATGTGCCGATGCAAGAGCCACCTATATTAATTAACCATGCCCTAAAAGGGTGGACCATCTTTGCCTATAGTAGTACAGTACTAGGTTAGTAGGTGACCTTGCGCTTGGCTCTTCTCCTCTTCCGGAAGTCAAAAAATAATGATGGTACTACAGTAGTACTTCTGGCAATCTGACACCAAATGAACTGCTGCACGTCCACCGCTTGTAAGCAAAAGTTTCTCCTCATGCTGCGAGCCACCACGCACGCGTTGGCGAGGGAGAAGGCGTAGTAAGCAAGCTTCTTGTCGTTCTGTGAGTTGACGGGACACATCAAACTTATTTATTAGTACTCTCTTCAAAAAGGGCTGACCTTGTCCATGGCTACCATCCCGTGCTCTGTCATTGAGCAGGTGCACTATTCACGTGCCATCGAGGAGAAAAATATTGCATAGTACTAGGAGCCATCGAAGTGCACAACTCACATACGCACTGCATTTCTCCATTTTTTTGCATGAGACGCCACCTTGATGCTAGATGTCACGCGTGTCATGGAGGCATATAGTATGATTTTGTAAAATGGAGGCATATAGATATCCCGCGTGTCGGCAACAAGATGAACAAAGCTCATGTCTTAAACGAAAGAGTGGAAGAACATAGATTCCCGACGATCGAGAAGGAGCTACAAACCTCGGGGTGGAGCGTATTGTAACGCCCTCGATGCGGCTATATCTCCCACGTGTCGAAGCACGACTTAGAGGCATAACCGCATTGAAAGCAATGTCGCAAATGAGGTAATCTTCACACAACCCATGTAATACATCAGGAAAGAGATACATAGTTGGCTACGACGCCACTTCACACAATACATAAATAAACATCCATCATTCAGATTACACTCAAGGTCCGACTACGGAACCAAAATAAAAGAAGATACCCCAAATGCTACACAGATCCCCGATCGTCCCAACTGGGCTCCACTACTGATCATCAGGAAAAGACACATAGTAACGACCACGTTCCTCATCGAACTCCCACTTGAGCTCGGTTGCGTCACCTGCACTGGCATCGTCGGCACCTGAAACTGTTTTGGTAGAATCTGTGAGTCACGGGGACTCAGCAATCTCACACCCGCGAGATCAAGACTATTTAAGCTTATAGGAAGGACAGAGTTGTGAGGTGGAGCTGCGGCAAGCGACTAGCATACATGGTGGCTACAATCGCAAAAGAGAGCGAGAAGAGGAGCAAAGCACGGTCGTGAAGCTAGTAGCGATCAAGAAGTAATCCTGAACTACTTACGTCAAACATAACTCCAACACCGTGTTCACTTCCGGACTCCGAGAAGAGACCATCACGGTTACACCTTGATTGATGTGTATTTTAATTGATGTCAACTTCGGGTTTTCTACAACCGGACATTAACAAATTCCCATCTGCCTCATAACCGCGGGCATGGCTTTCGAAAGATAATACCCTGCAGGGGTGTCCCAACTTAGCCCATTATAAGCTCTCACGGTCAACGAAGGATATTCCTTCTACCGGGAAGACCCGATCAATCTCGGAATCCCGGACTACAAGACATTTCGACAGCAATAAAACAAGACCAGCAAAGCCGCCCGGTTGTCCCGACAAATCCCGATAGGAGCTGCACATATCTCATTCTCAGGGCACATCCGAATGAGCAGTCCATACAACTAAAACCAGACCTCAAGTTTCCTTGAGGGGGCGCTGCACAGGGCTCTAGTTCGGGCCAGCACTCGAAGGAGCTTTGGTCCAGGGGGTTAATTAAAGATGACCCTCGGGCTCGCGAAAACCCGGGGGAAAAAGGCTTAGGTGGCAAATGGTTAAACCAATGTTGGGCCTTGCTGGAGGAGTCTTATTCAAAGCGAACTGTCAAGGGGGTCCCATAAATCACCCAACCGTGTAATGAACGCAAAATCAAGGAACATAACACCGGTATGACGGAAACTAGGGCGGCATGAGTGGAACAAAACACCAGGCATAAGGCCGAGCCTTCCACCCTTTACCAAGTATATAGATTCATTAATTATAGCAGATATATATTGTGATATCCCCAACAAGTAAACATGTTCCAACAAGGAACAACATCTCCATGTTCCAACGAGGAACAAACTTCATCTTCACCTGCAACTAGCAACGCTATAAGAGGGGCTGAGCAAAGCGGTAACATAGCCAATCAACGGTTTGCTGGGAAAGGATGGTTAGGGGTTGACATGGCAATATGGGTGGCATGATAAGCAAGTGATAGGCATCGTAGCATAGGCATAGCAAAAAAGCGAGCATCTAGCATAGCAAAGATAGAAGTGATTTGAGGGTATGGTCATCTTGCGCAAAGTTCTCGAGTTGTCAAAAGCTTGATCCTCGTAAGCGTTCTCAACAGGTTCCTCGTTCACGAACTCGTCTCCCGGCTCTACCCAAAGCAAGAACACAAACAAAGGAACCACAATAAATCACGGTGCAATGCACAAGCAACATGATGCAAAACATGGCATGATATGCGAGATGTGATATGCAATGCGTATCTGGCGCTCCGGAAGGAAAAGCGATGAACCAGGCATCAACTTGGCAAACCAAGTATGCCGCTGGAAAGATAAGATGATTTCGGTTGAAATCGATATAAAGATCACCGGAATCGGATGCACTGTTTGCAAATGACAAGCAAAACAAGAATGGCACAAATCTGCCATTAACAGCATGATGCCACTTAGCAAGCAACAAGAAATTAAGATACTGCACCCAAACGTACCAACAAAGTACATGGCAGTGATCTACTCAAGATGCTTGACAAAAGATGAACACTGAGCTACGGATAATTCACACCATAACAGGTCCAAACAAGCATGGAAAAAGTGCAAAACATATCAGCTTCACAGACTTGGTGAAATTACTGAACATGGCAAAATCAGCATCAGGTAGCAATGTTCAGAGCAAGAAAACTACATGCTACAGGAACTTATAATAGCAAAACAAGGCATGGAGTGAATCTACTCAAAGCATAGAACAAAAGTCCCTTACTGACCATAAGCCAAAAAGGATCATAAAATATAGTAACACCCATGTCAATATAGCAAGTTTCGTTAACAGATTCAGCAACATGGCATGGCAAAAACAGATAACAGGTAGGCATGTTTAAAAGCTCAAAGCACTCACTACAGAGCCTTTCATGATACACTAAGCATACATACATCAAGAAGACATGGCATAGAAGTTATACATGGCAAGAAAAACATCATAGCATACATGGATCAACTACAACAACCTTGGCAAAATTGAATAACATGTAAACAATCTGCCAGGAAACATTTTATAGCAAAAGTAGAGCTCGATTGACTCAAGCTATGGCACTCCATAATTGCAAACAAAGGCATGCATGGATAGAGCATAACCATATGTTCAAAACATCCTTACTGAAGTATCTCAAAATATGCATGGATCTCTCGGTAGCATCAAGTTAACATGGCATCAAAATATCAGCAAAACAGGGCTGAAATCAGCAACATCAGGAAGCCTACTTTGCATGCTTGTGCTAGTCACTACATAGATCACAAAAATACATGGCATACACCCCTGGAAAGATGGCATGGCATATTACAAAACACATGTAGGACTCAAGATCATAGGGTGAACACATCAATCATGGCAAAAATAACAAAAGTGCATGTTCTGTTAAGAAACAGAAACTAACATCACATAGCCCTCTTCTAACAGCATTTCGGGCATCGAGATGAGCTCAAATGAAAATGATGCAATGAGATGAAATGATCTACTCTTCGGGGCGAACATTTTGACATATTACACGCACGAAACAGAGCTACAGGTCCAAAGTTATGATGCGTTGAAAATGCCACAAATCAATCACCGAGATAAAAACTTGGACGAAATTTAGGGGGGGAAGAAGTCGACCGATCGGGATCTCAGATCCGGATCCGAGGCGGCGGTGGCGCGGCTCGCCGGAGGAGAAGAAACCGGGTCGGGGCGGCCGGAGGAGGGCGACGGCGGCCGGGCGCGGAGGTCGGTGGCGGCCGGGCGGCCGGAGGCGGGCGACGGCGGCGGGGTGGCGGGCGACGGGCGGCCGGCGAGACCGGGCGGCGAGGTCCAGCGGCCCAAGGCGGCGGCGGGGCGGGCAGCAGCGGCAGCGGTGGCCGGGTGCGGGCGCTGGCATGGGAGGCGGCGGGGCGACCGGGCGGGAGGGCCCACTGGGGCCCGTGGGCCGGGCAAGACGGGGCGGAGATGTGGGGCTCGGGTGCCCGTGGCAGGCGCTGAGTGGCTGGGGCGGCGGCGGACGTTGTCCGGCCCGCTCCGGACACGTCCGGCGGCGGCGGACTGGGATTTGCTAGGGTTAGGGGGGAGAGGATCCGCGAATTTGGAATAGGGGGTGCATATTTATAGGTAGAAGGAGCTAGGAAGCTCAAATGAGGTGCTGGTTTTCGCCACACGATCGTAATCGAACGACGGAGAGCATGGAAGTGACTTAGATGGGTTATTGGACTATTTTGAAGGGTGTTGGGCTGCAACTTAAAAGAGGCCTTTGCGAGAGTGCGGTTAACCGTTGGAGTACCAAACGAGCTCCATATGACCGAAACTTGACGGTGGTCTACGGTGGTATACCAAGGCCACTTGACAAACCTCGGCCCATTCCGAGAAAGTTTAGTACCGCTCACGGAAAAAGCGTAAAAGGGGCGCCGGGGACATAGGAGTGCCGGATTGCAAAACGGACAACGGGAAAAATGCTCGGAATCATGAGACGAACACGTATGCAAATGCGATGCACATGATGACATGATATGAAATGCATGACATGGACAAAATGCAAAAACGAAAGACAAAACCCAACCATGGAGGGAATATCATATCACAATGCCGAAAATGGCAAGAGTTGGAGTTACAATTATGGAAAGTTACATCCGGGGTGTTACAACACTCCACCACTACAAGAGGATCTCGTCCCGAGATCTAGGACTGAAAGAACTCCGGATATTTGGAACGGAGGTGATCCTCGTGCTCCCAGGTGGCTTCACGGTCGGAATGGTGTGACCACTTCACTTTCAGGAATTTGATTGACTTGTTGCGAGTCTTGCGCTCGGTTTCTTCAAGAATAGCAACGGGGTGCTCATGATAAGAGAGATCTTCTTGGAGGTCAATTTCTTCGAAGCTGATAGTACGTTCAGGAGTCTTGAAGCACTTGCGAAGCTGTGACACGTGAAACAAATCATGCGCGTTCACGAAGTTGGACGGAAGCTCAAGTTGATAGGCGAGATCGCCTCTTTTGCCAATGATCTTGAAAGGACCCACGTATCTAGGGGCAAGCTTTCCTTTGATACCGAAGCGACGAGTGCCTTTCATTGGAGAGACGCGGAGGTAGACATGGTCTCCGATTTCAAAAGCCACATCACGGTGCTTGTCATCATAATAGCTCTTCTGGCGCGATTGCGCGGCTTTGAGATTCTCACGAATGACTTCTTCGGCTTCTGTGATCAATTCATTGCCAAGAAGTTGGCGTTCACTGTCTCGGACCAATTGAGAGGAGTCGACACTTTACGCCATAGAGAATTTGAATGGGGCCTTGCCGAACTCGCTTGGAAGCTGTTGTTGTAGGAGAACTCGGCATATGGAAGACAATCTTCCCATTTCATACGAAGGAAATGACACAAGCCCGAGCATATCTTCAAGGATTTGATTGACTCGCTCGACTTGGCCACTTGTTTGAGGATGGAAAGCTGTCTTTGAAGCGAATGTTGGTGCCCATGGCCTTCTTAAAAGAATCCCAAAACTTGGAGGTAAAGATGCTGCCACGGTCTGAAGAGATCACTTGTGGAATGCCGTGCAAGGAGACAATCCTGGATGTGTATAGATCTGCCAACCGAGCTGCTGTGATAGATTAGTTGATAAGAAGAAAATGAGCCACTTTAGTAAGCTTGTCAATGACAACGAAGATAGTGTAACATCCCAAATTTCCTATTTGGAATGTTTTACAATTATAGCTAAGCATCCTATGCATCTGTTTGAATTTGATTGTCATTTGAAGTTTGAGCAATTTGAGTTTGAATTTGAATTTCAAACTTTGGCATGTGAAACAATTCAAAAACTAAGCACGATAAATACTTGATCAAAAGTATGAGAGGAGCAAACATGACACTCCAAAAATATCAGAGGAAACAATGCCAAAAGATTTGGAATTCAAATCTGAATTTTATTTGAATTTGAAAAAAATAGATTTTTATGAAGTTTGGATTTTGCCTTTGGAAAAATGTTCAAATGAAAGGGAATATTCCCCTGATCATTTTGGTATATATATACCCTATATAAAATATTTATAGATAAGGTTTTATTTTTGTTTTTGTTTTAATTAAAAAAATAAAAAAAAACCCCAGGGGCGCCAGCCAGGCCACCCCAGGCCCAGCCAGCGCCGCCTCACCCCTCGGCCCTTGCGCCCCAGCCAGCCAGCCCAGCCAGCCAGCCCAGCCCAGCCAGCCAGCCAGCCCACCCCCCCCCCCTCGCTTGAAAACCGTTGGCCTCGGCCACCCGACCCCTCGCCTCTCTCTCTCTCTCGCTGACTCGTGGGACCCCCCTCTTCTTCCCCCTCCCCCGCCACGCCGCTCATGGGAGGTCCACCGGATCCCGAAGGATCCAGGATTCCCCGATCGCCCGATCCCTTCGAAGCTTGCGGACCCCAGGCTATAAAGCCGACCCCCTCGCACCCATTCCCCCTAGCCTCGCGGACCCCTCTCCCTCTCCTCCCGAGCTCACGGGTCCAGGCTCGCCACCGCCGCCAAAGTCGCCGCCGGCGCCACCACAGTCCACCCGACCCTCCCAACACCACACGAACCCTTCCCGTGCTCGTCGCATCCCCGACAGTCGCATGAGCTCCCAGCCCCAGACGCCTCGGAGCACTCTTCGCCGCCGCCCCCGCCGTCGCCGAGTCCGGTAAGTCACCAGCATCCCCCCTCCCGTTCGATCTTAGATCTCGGGCCCGATTAAAGCCCAGAAGAAATAGGTTTTAGTTATAAAACCGGCCGGCCCGATCGGTTTATTTTTAGTTTAGGTTTTATTTTATTAGGCGGTTCGTTTAGTTTAAACCTAGGGCCCGTTTAGCCTATCTAACGCCTAGTGCACAGTATAGGCCCATTAGGCCTTTTCTTTTATTTTGATTTTCTGTTTTAGCGAATAGTTTCAATTTTCAAAAATGTATATCTTTTATTCTGTTTAATATTTTTGAGTGATTCTTTTTTGTTGGATTGCAAATTTTATGTAGTTTCTGAAAATATATATTTAGCTATGTTAAAATAATTAAAAATGCTTTAATATTGTTTTAGTCAGAATAGCAAATCTGCTATAACTTTAGTTAGAAAAATTATTTTGCATGATTCTTTTGTCACCACTTTATTTTGACATTGCCAAACCCTAGAAATTAACTTTGGTATTTTAGGATTAATAAATAATTAATTTTAGACAGAATCCTATTAATCCTAATTAATTAACTAGTTCTGTTTTCCTAATTAATTAATTAGTAAATTAATTTATTTTTAACTTGTGATTAGTTATTCTAGGTTAGTTTCTGTCACTCCATTAGATGAACTTTTATTTATAATTAATAAAAGTTTTAAATTAATTTTCTTAATAGAAATTGGATTAGGCCTAAAATGAGTTTTATAATAGCTTTTAATTAATTCTTTTTGCTCCTAGTTGCTTAGTTAATCCTTTTCTGTTAAGTTAACCTAAAACCATGATTAGGTTATTTTAAGGAAATTTTGTTATATAAAAACTATTTTTGTTATTGTTTGGAGTAGGGAAAAACTTTGAATTGGTTTCTTTGAGTTTTTCTTTTGGATTTGGTTTTGATTGTTTTGTTGTGCTATGTTACTTTTGTTATCTTGTGTGATCCTCTTGCTTTGTGCTTATTGTGTTATTGTTTGTCTCGGTAGAGTTTAGAGTCTGAAGCTTGCTACTCGACTCTTTAGCTTCGAGGATCATCGGCAAGGCAAGTTTTGATCATGTTATTTCTATACCTATGTTTTTGTGCATTAGTAGTTGTCACCACCCACCATTGCATGCAGTAGTGAAATCTTGAAGTCATTAAACTTGAGTAGTATCATGTGGTAGGATGAACCAATCCCTTGTTACCATGACCGGGACGTAGTAGTTATTTTGCTATGCTCGTGAGGCGGGATTTGGGATGAGTGAAATTCATAAGCAAGATGTGAGAGTCAATGATGATGACAACCCATGGACTACAATGATCAAGATGGACTTGGAAAATCACTCTTTGGGTGGAGGGCGGTTGGCGGGCACCTGGAGCACCAGTGGTGGCGGGATGCATGGAGAAGCGCCATGACATCCTGCGAAAGCTTCACCCAGCCACGAAGAGAAGGATGGATGCCCCATGACGGAAGCTTACATGCAGCCGCAAGCCATTATGGGCTCTGGCTGGGTTGACCCTAGTAGTGACGCTGGCTGGGCGGTACTACGAGAAGTAGGCGAGCGGTAGGATTGGATGGGTACGGCGGTGGCGGAAGAACTCTTTGGAAGACCTGTTTCATTCGTCCGTCTTCAAACACCATGAAGTGCGAAGACTTTAAAGGAGGAATGATTCTTGCGGGAAAGTCGCAAACCTCTGCGAGAGTTATAACCTAATCGATTAGCCGTGTCCCGATTCACGGACATTTGAGCCTCTGGACCTTGGAAGTATTCGGATATCTCAACACTAAAACTAATGGATTAATTTGAGGGTTTATGACTTAATAATAATTTGGGAGCGAGATATTGGTTGGCGGAACCATCTCAATAACTACCAACAATTGTAGTAATTTGCAAATAAGTCCTTTGTAGTAGGATAAAATTTGCTTTTCGCAAAATGATGAAACTTAGAGCTCCACAGCCAAAATGCATATAGTGTTAGTAACTTTATTATTGTTATTCTTCATGACTTGCCGACTTATTCCAAAAGCTGACCTACATGGCTGCAACGTATTATGTTGCGAGAGATATATTCGATCGGGAGTGAGGCTACGCTCGCGCTTGGCGATTGCCCTTTGAGTCGGATGGACTCGCTTATCTTGACGCTTCGCAGCATTTTAGTTTATTTCTCATGAGTTGGCCTTGAGCGAATTTATTCCTTGTAATAAAGACTCTATATGAGAATCGATTAATGATATTCAGGTGTGATTGAACTTTGATTACTTTATCGATGTCTTGTGAGTACCGGCATGATCTTGGGATGAATGCAGACCACGGAGATTTGACCGATTTTGGGTCGGTCGCTCTGAGAGATGGTATCGAGCACTGCTGCTGACCGTAGGATCGTAACCCCTAGGATCGGAAAGCCATAGCGAGACCATTTACTTTGAACCCCTTTCATTCTATAATTCTTCCCTGTTCTATTCGACTCTTCTCCCTTTGCAACATTCTAGATGGCGTCGAGTTCACCCAGTTTGCTACGGAGTTACGCCGGCCCGATGAGGCGATGCCCTTGGAAGGAAGCTGGTCCAGATGGTGAAGCTGCTGAAGATTGCTCGCCCTCGATCACCGGAAACCCACTAATGCACTTAAGCGGACACCGCTTCTGATTGAGGTGCATATCCGGGGAGAACCTTTGGAGGACACGGAGCCTATCAACTTTGAGTTCACGAGTTCAAGCTGGATCATCGGAAGGGCGTGGCGATCTATCGAGCACTTGGACATCTCGAGAGGATCTGAGGGCGAGCTCGATCACTCGAGACCTCGCCATGGTTTCTCGCGGGCAAGGAATGGAGATATCATCCGTACCATTGAGGGCGATTCCACTCTCTCTTACATCCGGGACTTGGAGTGTCTTCTCGAAGCAGGAGATTCAGGCTCGCCGTAACTTCGAACACACGGAAGCTTTGTTCCATGACTGGGCTGGAGGAGAAGGCACGCGCGAGACTTCCTTGGCCATGAGGAAGAAATCACGGACTTCATGGAGATAGTCGACGACACGAAGATGAAGCTTGCGCGATAGAGGAAAAGATGGACTTGGGAGAGGATCTTTACCAGTGGAGATGAAGCACCCTCGTGAGCAATGATCAGGATTTGAAGGAGTACCACGAAGGAAACCCCAAGAGGAGGCGCCAGCGATGAAGACTTTTTAGTCGACCACCATGTTATCTTTTACTTTTTAAATCGATCAGTTAGGCGATGTTTTCCTTGATTAGTCATGAGCTTTTGTAATCGAGTTTGAACCATGTTTGAGTGGAATGAATAAATGTTTGGTGTGTTATGATTGTGCATTCATATGGGTAGTGTATTTCTCATAGACCATTGTTCTATTCTAATTTTCTCACCCCTCCAAAACACGGATGCCTCAGGGCGTGACCTTTGGTTTCCGCGGAGCTCACCCAGCTGCTCCAGCAGCAGAATGCCTGATGCAGCTCCTTATTGAGAATCGAACAACACGCCAACAATCCACCGCCACCACCACCACCCTTGTGGACAACTTGACTCGATTTACGAGGTTGAATCCGCGGTGTTCTCTAGTAAGCTTGGGCGATTGTGGTGATGATTGGCTCCATAAGATTGGAAGAGAGCTAGTCACCGTTGGATGCTGCGATCTTTGAGAAGGTGCGCTTTGCAGCGCATCAATTGGATGGACCTGCAGCTTCTTGGTGGGAGAATTACACGCCACTTTTCCCATGGGTGGCATCACTTGGGATCAATTCCAGCGGGCCTTCGCCTTTGCTCATGTCTCATCTGGAGCCATGAGTGCGAAGAAGCGTGAGTTCCGCAACTTCGCCGGAAATCGTCTTGTGTACGATGCGTGGATGAATCAGCAAGCTTGCTCGCTATGCCCCGATGATGTGGCCACAGATGCATAAGCGGAGAAGTTCCTTGAGGACTCAATGATGAATTGAGCATGCAGCTTATTGTGGCTACTTTCAACAACTACCGGAGCTGGTAGACAAGGCCACCATTCGGAAGGCAAGCAGCAGCAGATAGAAAGCATAGCGGAAGTACAGCCGGGGAAGCACAACTCGGGAGCTCGGCGAAGCCCGCTATGCACCGTACTCGGGAGGGCACACCCATCATAACCATGGAGTTCATAACCATGGAGGAAATGGGAATAACCGCAGCCAGGACAACAAGTCAGGCCATGGCAATGGCAATGGCAATGGTAATGGCAATCAGCATCGTTCTGCCCGGCTCAGAAGGATCTGAGCCACATCACACTGCTTCAAGTGCGGAAGGCAGGGCACTATGCCACCGACTGCCGGAGGCCAAGCGGAGGAATGGTAATGGCAATGGAGGCTCGTGAAGAAGCCCAATCCGTTCCCTCGTGCTCAAGTGAACCATATCGGCGTGGAGGGCGTCTATGATCAGCCGGAACAACTTGTGGTTGGTAAGTTTTATTGAATTCACGTTCAGTTTTGGTTCTCTTTGATTACGGTGCAGCGCATTCATTCATATCAAGGGTAGTTGTGGATAAGTACGGATTCGCACTAGAACCCTTAGAAGCCCCCTCGCGTCGATTCGCGGGAGGAGAAATGATGGCGAGTTTAAGCTGTCACGCAACCCTCAACATCGGGAACCACAAATTTCCGTGGAACTCATAGTGTTGGAAACTCAGACCTTGGATGTAATCCTAGGCATGGATTGGTTGTCAAAGTATGAAGGAACATTGGTGTGCCGGCAAGTCTATTACGCTCACCACCGGGCGAAGAGGATCAAGTATGTAGCCGAGCACGGCCGGATGAAGAATCGGTGCATTCCCTCACGGGAGTTGTTCGGGAGGAAGTGCCGATGGTGCAAGAATTTCCGATGTGTTCCGGAGGAATTACGGGAATGCCACGGACGGGGACATTGAATTTCTGATTGAGTTATTGCGGCACAGCCCCAATATCCAAGAGACCTTATCGGATGCCACGAATGAGTTGAAAGAGATCAAGGATCAAATAAATGAGTTATTGGAGAAAGGATATATTAGTCCAAGCTCATCACCTTGGGGAGCCCAGTTCTTTTGGTAGAGAAGAAGGATGGAAGCTTGAGGATGGTTGTGGATTATCGTGCATTGAGCGAAGTAACCATCAAGAACAAGTACCCTCTGCCGATGATCAATGACTTGTTTGATCAGCTTGTTGGAGCCAAGGTATTCTCTAAGATCGATCTTGATCGAGGTATCATCGATTGAAAATTCGTGAAAAGGATATACCCAAAACAGCATTCACTACGGTATGGTTTATATGAGTATACCGTCATGTCATTTGGATTGACTAATGCTCCTGCATACTTCATGAATTTGATGAACAAGGTGTTCATGGAGTATTTGGACAAGTTTGTCGTGGTGTTCATCGATGACATATTGATATTCTCCAAGAGCGAGGAAGAGCATAAGGAACATTTGCGTCTAGTTACGGAGAAACTTGAGAACATCATTGTATGCCAAATTCAGCAAATGTGAATTTTGGTTGAAGGAAGTTGGATTCCTCGGACATGTTATTTCAGGAGAAGGAATAGCAGTTGATCCGCCAAGGTTGAATCGAGTCACCGATTGGCGATCACCCACCTCGATCAAGGAGATCCATGATTTTCTCGGACTCGCGAGGATATTATCGGAGGTTCATTGAGAACTTCTCGAAGATTGCCAAGCCCATGGTGAGTTGTTGAAGAAGGAAGCCAAGTATGTTTGGACGAGGAATGTGAAGCCAGTTTTCAGGAATTGAAAAAGCGGTTGGTCACAGCCCAGTGTTGATATTGCGGACATACACAAGGAATACCAGGTTTATTGTGGCGCTTCTCGTCAAGGACTCGGAGGAGTATTGATGCAGGAAGGTAAGGTTGTAGCTTATGCCTCCGGACAGCTCGGCCTCATGAGATGAATTATACCACGCATGATTTGGAGTTAGCAGTGTAGTGCATGCACTCAAGACACAGAGACATTTCCTCATCGGAAATCGTTGTGATGTCTATCAGATCACAAGAGTTTGAAATATATCTTCACTTGAAGAATTGAACCTCGAGCGAGAGGAGATGGCTAGAGTTGATAAAGGACTATGACATGAGATTGCATTACCACCCGGTAAAGCCAATGTTGTAGCAGATGCTTTGAGCCGTAAGAGTTATGTGAATACTCTTACGCGGGAGGATTACCCAGGAGTTGGTCGATGACCTCGAGATCTCCGGTGGAGATAGTTCGAAAGGATTTGTTGCAACTCTGGAAGTTCAGTCCACCTTGACCGAAAGGATTCGTGAAGCCGGAAGTCGGACAAGGAAATCGATGAGATAAAGCAAAAGATGGAGGAAGGAAAAGCTAAAGGATTTCGTAAGGATGAACATGGAACTATATGGTTTGAGGATCGTATTTATGTGCCCAATGATCCCGAGCTCAGGAAGCTAATTCTTGAGGCTCATGATTCACCGTACTCGATTCACCCGGCAACACCAAGATGTACTGGATTTGAAGCAAAGTTTACGGTGGGCGGTATGAAGAAGGACATTGCGAGTGCGTGGCCGTATCGATGTTTGCCAGCGTGTAAAGGCAGAACATCGAAGCCAGCGGGTTACTTCAACCTTTGCGATTCCGATTGGAAATGGGAGAAACTTGGTATGGATTTCATCACAGGATTACCGGGACCCGTTCAGGTTATGATTCTATCTGGGTAGTAGTTGATCGTTTGACTAAGGTAGCTCACTTCATTCCGTGAAGACTACCTATACCAGTGCCAAGTTGGCCAAGATATACATGACCAGGATCGTATATGCGCATGGAGTTCGAGGAAAATCGTGTCGGATAGAGGAGCATGATTTACCTCAAAGTTTTGGAAGCAATTGCATGAAACTTTGGAGTGCGAGGCTGGAATTGATACAGCTTTTCATCCATGAGACGGATGGACAGACCGAGAGAGTCAATCAGATTACGGAAGACATGTTGAGAGCTTGTGTGCTAGACTATGGGTCTAGCTGGGATGATAATTTGCCGTCTGTGAGTTCTCGTACAACAACAGTTATCAATCCGGTTTGAAGATGGCCCTTCGAAGCTCTATCACGGAAGGAGGTGCGAGAACACCATTCTTTGTGGGATAGTGTTGGAGATCGATCACTTTTGGTTCCGATCTTATCAAGGATTCGAAGAAAGTCAAGCTGATTGAGACGGCTCAAGATAGCACAGTCGAGACGGAAGAGTTATGCCGACGATGGCGCAAGGAGGTGACTTACGAAGTGGGAGACCGAGCATATCTTCGTGTGTCTCACTTCGTGGAATCAAGAGGTTTGGAGTCAAGGAAAGTTAGCACCCGATTCATTGGCCCTACAAAATCCTCGAGCGTCGTGGAGAAGTTGCATACAAGTTGGAATTGCGGAAGGATTGTCCGGAGTTCATGATGTCTTCCACGTTTCTCGGTTGAAGAAGTGCCATGCCGACATGGCGATGTTCCGTTGAGAGACACGGTGCCCCTAGAGGCCATACAACAGCGGTGATCTAACTTACAAGGAGAAACCGTCCGTATTCTCGAGGCTGCAAGCGAGTCACCCGTAGCAAGGTCATCAAATTTTGCAAGGTCTTTGTGGAGTCACCACACGAGGAAGAAGCCACACAGGAGCGAAGAAGATCTTCGTCGAGACCATCCGCACCTATTGCTAGCCAACCCGAATCTCGAGGCGAGATTCATCTTAAAATGGTAGGTTTGTAACATCCCAAATTTCCTATTTGGAATGTTTTACAATTATAACTAAGCATCCTATGCATCTGTTTGAATTTGATTGTCATTTGAAGTTTGAGCAATTTGAGTTTGAATTTGAATTTCAAACTTTGGCATGTGAAACAATTCAAAAACTAAGCTGATAAATACTTGATCAAAAGTATGAGAGGAGCAAACATGACACTCCAAAAATATCGGAGGAAACAATGCCAAAAGATTTGGAATTCAAATCTGAATTTTATTTGAATTTGAAAAAATAGATTTTTATGAAGTTTGGATTTTGCCTTTGGAAAAATGTTCAAATGAAAGGAATATTCCCTGATCATTTTGGTATATATATACCCTATATAAAATATTTATAGATAAGGTTTTATTTTTGTTTTTGTTTTAATTAAAAAATAAAAAAAAAAACCCCAGGCGCCAGCCGAGCCACCCAGCCCAGCCAGCCGCCTCACCTCCCTCAGCGCCAGCCAGACCCAGTAGCCCAGCCCAAGCCCAGCCAGCCAGAGCCAGCCAGCCAGCCCTCACCCCCTCGCGCCCTCGCCTTGAAAACCGTTGGCCTCGGCCACCCGACCCCTCGCCCTCTCTCTCTCTCGCTGACTCGTGGGCCCCCCCTCTTCTTCCCCTCGCCCACGCCACGCCGCTCATGGGAGGTCCACCGGATCCCGAAGGATCCGGATCCCGATCGCCCGATCCCTTCGAAGCTTGCGGACCCCAGGCTATAAAGCCGACCCCTCCGCACCCATTCCCCCTAGCCTCGCGGACCCCTCTCCCTCTCCTCCAGAGCTCACGGGTCCAGGCTCGCCACCGCCGCCAAAGTCGCCGCCGGCGCCACCACAGTCCACCCGACCCTCCCAACACCACGAACCCTTCCCGTGCTCGTGCGCATCCCCGACAGTCGCGGAGCTCCCAGCCCGGACGCCTCGGAGCACTCTCGCCGCCGCCGCCGCCGTCGCCGGAGTCCGGTAAGTCACCAGCATCCCCCTCCCCCGTTCGATCTTAGATCGACGGCCCGATTAAAGCCCAGAAGAAATAGGTTTTAGTTATAAAACCGGCGGCCCGATCGGTTTTATTTTTAGTTTAGGTTTTATTTTATTAGGCCGGTTCGTTTAGTTTAAACCTAGGGCCCGTTTAGCCTATCTAACGCACAGGGCACAGTATAGGCCCATTAGGCCTTTTTCTTTTTATTTTGATTTTCTGTTTTAGCCGAATAGTTTCAATTTTCAAAAATGTATATCTTTTATTCTGTTTAATATTTTTGAGTGATTCTTTTTTTGTTGGATTGCAAATTTTATGTAGTTTCTGAAAAATATATATTTAGCTATGTTAAAAATAATTAAAAATGCTTTAATATTGTTTTAGTCAGAATAGCAAATCTGCTATAACTTTAGTTAGAAAAATTATTTTTGCATGATTCTTTTTGTCACCACTTTATTTTGACATTGCCAAACCCTAGAAATTAACTTTGGTATTTTAGGATTAATAAATAATTAATTTTAGACAGAATCCTATTAATCCTAATTAATTAACTAGTTCTGTTTTCCTAATTAATTAATTAGTAAATTAATTTATTTTTAACTTGTGATTAGTTATTCTAGGTTAGTTTCTGTCCCTCCATTAGATGAACTTTTATTTATAATTAATAAAAGTTTTAAATTAATTTTCTTAATAGAAATTGGATTAGGCCTAAAATGAGTTTTATAATAGCTTTTAATTAATTCTTTTTGCTCCTAGTTGCTTAGTTAATCCTTTTCTGTTAAGTTAACCTAAAACCATGATTAGGTTATTTTAAGGAAATTTTGTTATATAAAAACTATTTTTGTTATTGTTTGGAGTAGGGAAAAACTTTGAATTGGTTTCTTTGAGTTTTTCTTTTGGATTTGGTTTTGATTGTTTTGTTGTGCTATGTTACTTTTGTTATCTTGTGTGATCCTCTTGCTTTGTGCTTATTGTGTTATTGTTTGTCTCGGTAGAGTTTCGAGTCTGAAGCTTGCTACTCGACTCTTTAGCTTCGAGGATCATCGGCAAGGCAAGTTTTGATCATGTTATTTCTATACCTATGTTTTTGTGCATTAGTAGTTGTCACCACCCACCATTGCATGCAGTAGTGAAATCTTGAAGTCATTAAACTTGAGTAGTATCATGTGGTAGGATGAACCAATCCCTTGTTACCATGACCGGGGCGTAGTAGTTATTTTGCTATGCTCGTGAGGCGGGATTTGGGATGAGTGAAATTCATAAGCAAGATGTGAGAGTCAATGATGATGACAACCCATGGACTACAATGATCAAGATGGACTTGGAAAATCACTCTTTGGGTGGAGGGCGGTTGCGGGCACCTGGAGCACCAGTGGTGGCGGGATGCATGGAGAAGCGCCATGACATCCTGCGGAAAGCTTCACCCAGCCACGAAGAGAAGGATGGATGCCCCATGACCGGAAGCTTACATGCAGCCGCAAGCCATTATGGGCTCTGGCTGGGTTGACCCTAGTAGTGACGCTGGCTGGGCGGTACTACGAGAAGTAGGCGAGCGGTAGGATTGGATGGGTACGGCGGTGGCGGAAGAACTCTTTGGAAGACCTGTTTCATTCGTCCGTCTTCAAACACCATGAAGTGCGAAGACTTTAAAGGAGGAATGATTCTTGCGGGAAAGTCGCAAACCTCTGCAGAGAGTTATAACCTAATCGATTAGCCGTGTCCCGATTCACGGACATTTGAGCCTCTGGACCTTGGAAGTATTCGGATATCTCAACACTAAAACTAATGGATTAATTTGAGGGTTTATGACTTAATAATAATTTGGGAGCGAGATATTGGTTGGCGGAACCATCTCAATAACTACCAACAATTGTAGTAATTTGCAAGCAAGTCCTTTGTAGTAGGATAAAATTTGCTTTTCGCAAAATGATGAAACTTAGAGCTCCACACCAAAATGCATATAGTGTTAGTAACTTTATTATTGTTATTCTTCATGACTTGCCGACTTATTCCAAAAGCTGACCTACATGGCTGCAACGTATTATGTTGCGAGATATATTCGATCGGGAGTGAGGCTACGCTCGCGCTTGGCGATTGCCCTTTGGAGTCGGATGGACTCGCTTATCTTGACGCTTCGCAGCATTTTAGTTTATTTCTCATGAGTTGGCCTTGAGCGAATTTATTCCTTGTAATAAAGACTCTATATGAGAATCGATTAATGATATTCAGGTGTGATTGAACTTTGATTACTTTATCGATGTCTTTGTGAGTACCGGCATGATCTTGGGAGTACCGGCATGATCTTGGGATGATATACATGAGGCTCTTGTGATCGGTGAAAATGATTTGATGTCTCGATGTTTTGCATGGTCGGTCAAGCTAGTGGGGTATCGCATAGAATTGATACTCTCGAGCTTGTCTAGCACCAATCGCAAATGTTTGGCATGATCCTTCTTATTCTTGGAGAAGACCAAAATATCATCAAGATAGACCAAAACGAATTCATTGGTGTAGGGGTTGAAGATGAAGTTCATCATCCGAGAGAATGTTGGAGGAGCATTGACAAGGCGAAAGACATGACAAGTATATTCATAAGAACCAAAGCTTGTTCGAATGCTGTCTTGGGAATATCTTGTTCACGAATGCGAATCTGATGATAACCCATACGAAGGTCAAGCTTGGAGAACACTTTAGCACCTTTGAGTTGCTCGAAAAGCTCATTGATGTTGGGAAGTGGATACTTGTTCTTGATCGTCTTCTTATTCAATGGACGGTAATCGGCCTTACGGTCGGTCCGTGCCATCCTTCTTCTCGGACAAAAGAACACCACAACCCCAAGGATATGAACTCGGTCTGATCAAACCCAGACGCTCTTGTTCATCGAGCTGCTTTTTCAATTCCTTCAGCTCATCAGGTCCAAGCTTGTATGGACGCTTGCAAACTGGTTCAGTGCCAGGCTCAAGATCGATAACGAATTCAACTGGCCGATGAGGAGGCAGACCCGGAAGCTCTTCTAGAAAGACATCTTGGTACTCACAAACGACTGGAATCTGAGAGATAGCATCCAATTCGCCCTTCTCATTGAGAGAAAACAACCGAATGGTTTCATCACGAGCGGCATAGATGATCACATCATTAGAAGAGTGAGTCAATTGAATTTCCCTGGCAGCACAATCAAGCTGAGCTTTGTGCTGAGAAAGCCAGTCCATCCCGAGAATAAGATCAATATCCGAGTCACCGAGAACAATTGGTTTAGCCAGAAATCTATAGTCGCCCATCTTGATAGAGACATTGGGAGCAACCAAACTAGAAGTCATAAGCTTTCCGGGAGAAACAATTTGCATAACTTTGGACAAAATCTCTGTGTCAACATTGTGCTTCGATGCAAAAGGATATGACATGAAAGAATGCGATGCACCAGTATCAAATAAGACTTTTGCAGGAATATCATTAACTGAGAGATTACCCATTATCACATCAGAAGATTCCTCTGCTTGAGCTGCATTCATCATGTTCACCTTTGCAGACTTGGGATTATGCTTGACCACTTCATTGCTGGAAGATCTCACAGGAGGAGGAGGCGGAAGGCGCCTTTGGTTGAAGCACTTGTTCGCATAGTGACCTTTCTGCTGACACTTGTTGCAAGTCACCTCTGAGAGCGGACGGTGATAAGGAGCACTTGACCTTGGAGCTTGAGAATTAGACTTAGTCTGGCTTGGGCGGGTGGGAAGATCCACGACCACCTGAGTTCTTCTGCTGATAAGGCTGACGGAACGGAGGAGGAGGAAGGTAGAACTTCTGCTGCTTAGTTGCCACTTGAGAGGAAGAAGAAGACTGAACTGCATCCCTGATTCTCTTCTTAGAAGTCTCACATTTGAGCTGGGCAGCTTCTTGCTTGATGCCATGTTGTAGAATTCATCATACTTTTCGGCTCAAAAGCACAAGAGCTAATTGCAGATCTTCTCTGAGACCACCTCTGAATTGATAGATCATACTCTTTTCATCAGGGACGTCTTGCTTAGCAAAGCAAGCGAGTTTCTGGAACTGGATATTGTATTGGTACACAGACATGTTGCCTTGCTTGAGATTGCGGAACTCCTCACGCTTGCTCTCAACAACACCTTTCGGAATGTGGTGAGCTCTGAAGTCTCGGCGGAACTCATCCCAGGTAATGACACGACCTCCTCTGGAATCTTTGTATTGCTGGAGCCACTTAGCAGCTTGGTCCTTGAGTTGGAACGAAGCAAACTTGACAAAGTCCTCATGTCTAACATTGCTACATTCAAAATGTTTGCGGATGTCCACAAGCCAATCGTCGGCGTCTGTGGCCTCGACACAGAAACTGAAAGACTTCGGCTGATTAGCGAGGAACTGACTGAGAGTAGCAAAGTGCGGCTGGTTGTTGCCTTGACCTTGATTTCCTTGACTGCCTTGCCCTTGGGTACGCTCTTGCAAGAGTTGCAAAATCATCGAGCATTGGCATTGGTGGCTGCCATGATAGCTTGCCGGGCCTCCGGAGGCGAGAGGTGGAGGTGGAGGTTGTTGATTCCCATCATTCCGTTCCGGATTTCGGCCAGCGTTGGCGGAGCCATCTCAAGAGGGTGACATCCGTTAGCACTTGATAGACAGATAGATAAGTTGAATCAACAGATAGAAATTGCAACATATAGTCTTCACAATAAACATTCGAACAAGGATGAACGAATGAATTCCAAAAGCTAACATCACACATCCATTAAGGTGAGAAGCCACTTAGAT
Organism: Aegilops longissima; assembly: GCA_021605205.1. NCBI lineage: Eukaryota > Viridiplantae > Streptophyta > Magnoliopsida > Poales > Poaceae > Aegilops > Aegilops longissima. Next base: position 292,456,749 of record CM038678.1, read on the forward strand.
AAAGGTATGAAATCACCATGAATCAGCATATCACAACTGAAAACAAAACAAAAGATTGGCTTCTAGAATAAGCGGAACAAACACATGATAGAGATTACGCCCAAAGTGTTCGTGGTGGGGCCACACGAGCACGACGTCTGATGGGCGTCACGAATGACAAACAAGGCGTCCCTGAATCAGCATAGCCAAGGATTCTTTAAGGCGCCTCGCGACCCATCAGAATCGACCGTGGATGGGCAGACCACTAGGCGTTGGACCCCAATCTCAAATCATACGTGCATCGGAAAGATATCCTGTAAGCTACTAGAATTCCCACCTATAAACTCCCGAAACTTTCTGGTTATGCAATCTGGTGTTGGGGATACAGGGACACAAAATATATCACCCAAACTAACAATACCTAGATCCGATTGTATCCATCCGTCAACACATAACCAAGAAACCTTCGAAATCGTGTACCTCGACCTTGAAAAACATCCGTTATATCGAGTCATGGCAATACTCGAGCTCGCCCGAGATTGGGTTATCGGGTTATCTCACCAACAACTGTACAAAAGAGATTTCGATGTCGGTAAAACTCAGGTATTCGAGCTGCAGCGATAAAATTGTGGCGACAACACCTCGGAGCTCAACTCCCGGGACACCGCCACAACCCCTAAATGTCGGGAGGCACCAAGAACAATGTTCTCGTCACAAAACCATCGAACGATTCCAAGATACCAGCGTGATCCTAATATTTTTTAGTGAAATTTGAGGAGAGGAGAGTCAAAACTTCTCGTCGGGAGACCTCACCAGAGCGACGAAGGGACTGGGGAGTAAAAGAATCCTACTCTTGATATATATAATCCTAAGACTCAAAACATTTTTCGTTCTAGACTCAACAACGCCAAACAAACAATCAGCAGGGGCTCCTAAGTCGGGAAGGCTCGATTACCAACTTAGCGCCCTCGATGCGGCTATATCTCCCGTGTCGAAGCACGACTTAGAGGCATAACCGCATTGAAAGCAATGTCGCAAATGAGGTAATCTTCACACAACCCATGTAATACATCGGGAAAGAGATACATAGTTGGCTTACAATGCCACTTCACACAATACATAAATAAACATCCATCATTCAGATTACACTCAAGGTCCGACTACGGAACCAAAATAAAAGAAGATACCCCAAATGCTACACAGATCCCCGATCGTCCCAACTGGCTCCACTCACTGATCATCGGAAAAGACACATAGTAACGACCACGTTCCTCATCGAACTCCCGCTTGAGCTCGGTTGCGTCACCACCACCGCATCGTCGGCACCTGAAACTGTTTTGGTAGAATGTGAGTCACGGGACTCAGCAATCTCACACCCGCGAGATCAAGACTATTTAAGCTTATAGGAAGGACAGAGTTGTGAGGTGGAGCTGCGACAGCGACTAGCATACATGGTGGCTACAATCGCAAAAGAGAGCGAGAAGAGGAGCAAAGCATGGTCGTGAAGCTAGTAGCGATCAAGAAGTGATCTGAACTACTTACATCAAACATAACTCCAACACGTGTTCACTTCCCGGACTCCGCGAGAAGAGACCATCACGGTTACACACGCGTTGATGTGTATTTTAATTGAGGTCAACCGGGTTTTCTACAACGGACATTAACAAATTCCCATCCGCCTCATAACCACGGGCACGGCTTTGAAAGATAATACCTGCGGGGTGTCCCAACTTAGCCCATTATAAGCTCTCACGGTCAATGAAGGATATTCCTTCTACCGGGAAGACCCGATCAATCTCGGAATCCCGGACTACAAGACATTTTGACAGCAATAAAACAAGACCAGCAAAGCCGCCCGATTGTGCCGACAAATCCCGATAGGAGCTGCACATATCTCGTTCTCAGGGCACATCCGGATGAGCAGTCCATACAACTAAAACCAGACCTCAAGTTTCCTTGAGGGGGCGCTGCACAGGGCTCTAGTTCGGGCCAGCACTCGAAGGAGCACTGGTCCGGGGTTAAAATAAAGATGACCCTCGGGCTCGCGAAAACCCGGGGGAAAAAGGCTTAGGTGGCAAATGGTAAAACCAATGTTGGGCCTTGCTGGAGGAGTCTTATTCAAAGCGAACTGTCAAGGGGGTCCCATAAATCACCCAACCGTGTAAGGAACGCAAAATCAAGGAACATAACACCGGTATGACGGAAACTAGGGTGGCAAGAGTGGAACAAAACACCATGCATAAGGCCGAGCCTTCCACCCTTTACCAAGTATATAGATGCATTAATTATAGCAGATATATATTGTGATATCCCCAACAAGTAAACATGTTCCAACAAGGAACAACATCTCCATGTTCCAACGAGGAACAAACTTCATCTTCACCTGCAACTAGCAACGCTATAAGAGGGGCTGAGCAAAGCGGTAACATAGCCAATCAACGGTTTGCCGGGAAAGGATGGTTAGGGGCTGACATGGCAATATGGGTGGCATGATAAGCAAGTGATAGGCATCGTAGCATAGGCATAGCAAAAAAGCGAGCATCTAGCATAGCAAAGATAGAAGTGATTTTGAGGGTATGGTCATCTTGCCTGCAAAGTTCTTAGAGTTGTCGAAAGCTTGATCCTCGTAAGCGTTCTCAACAGGTTCCTCGTTCACGAACTCGTCTCCCGGCTCTACCCAAAGCAAGAACACAAACAAAGGAACCACAATAAATCACGGTGCAATGCACAAGCAACATGATGCAAAACATGGCATGATATGCGAGATGTGATATGCAATGCGTATGCGCGCTCCGGAAGGAAAATGATGAACCAGGCATCAACTTGGCAAACCAAGTATGCCGCTGGAAAGATGAGATGATTTCGGTTGAAATCGATATAAAGATCACCGGAATCGGATACACGGTTTGCAAATGACAAGCAAAACAAGAATGGCACAAATCTGCCATTAACAGCGTGATGCCACTTAGCAAGCAACAAGAAATTAAGCTACTGCACCCAAACGTACCAACAAAGTACATGGCAGTGATCTACTCAAGATGCTTGACAAAAGATGAACACTGAGATACGGCTAATTCACACCATAACAGGTCCAAACAAGCATGGAAAAAGTGCAACACATATCAGCTTCACAGACTTAGTGAAATTACTAAACATGGCAAAATCAGCATCAGGTAGCAATGTTCAGAGCAAGAAAACTACATGCTACAGGAACTTATAATAGCAAAACAACGCAAGGCATGAATCTACTCAAAGCATAGAACAAAAGTCCCTTACTGACCATAAGCCAAAAAGCATCAGAGAATATAGTAACACCCATGTCAATATAGCAAGTTTAGATTAATGATTCAAGCAACATGGCATGGCAAAAACAGATAACAGGTAGGCATGTTTAAGAGCTCAAAGCACTCACTACAGAGCCTTTCATGATAAACTAAGCATACATACATCAAGAAGACATGGCATATAAGTTATAAATGGCAAGAACAACATCATAGCACACATGGATCAACTACAACAACCTTGGCAAAATTGAATAACATGTAAACAATCTGCCAGGAAACATTTTATAGCAAAAGTAGAGCTCGATTGACTCAAGCTATGGCACTCCATAATTGCAAACAAAGGCATGGATGGATAGAGAATAACCATATGTTCAAAACATCCTTACTGAAGTATCTCAAAATATGCATGGATCTCTCGGTAGCATCAAGTTAACATGGCATCAAAATATCAGCAAAACAGGGCTGAAATCAGCAACATCAGGAAGCCTACTTTGCATGCTTGTGCTAGTCACCACATAGATCACAAAAATACATGGCATACACCCCTGGAAAGATGGCATGGCATATTACAAAACGCATGTAGGACTCAAGATCATAGGGTGCACACATCAATCATGGCAAAAATAACAAAAGTGCATGTTCTGTTAAGAAACAGAAACTAACATCACATAGCCCTCTTCTAACAGCATTTCGGGCATCGAGATGAGCTCAAATGAAAATGATGCAATGAGATGAAATGATCTACTCTTCGAGGCGAACATTTTGACATATTACACGCACGAAACGGAGCTACAGGTGCAAAGTTATGAAGCGTTGAAATTGCCACAAATCAATCACCGAGATAAAAACTTAGACGAAATTTAGGGGGGGAAGAAGTCAACCGATCGGGATCTCAGATCCGGATCCGAGGCGGCGGTGGCGCGGCTCGCCGGAGGAGAAGAAACCGGGTCGGGGCCGGCAGGAGGAGGGCGACGCGGCGGGCGCTGGAGGTCGGTGGTGGCGGCGCCGCGGGAGGCGGCGATCCGTGCGGCGGCGGGCGACGGGCCGCCGGCGAGGACTGGCGGCGAGGTCCGGCGCCAAGACGGGCGGGCGGCGGGCAGCAGCGATGGCGGCGGCGGCGTCGCGTGGGCCTTGGCCGGAGGCGGCGGCTGAACGGGCAGGAGGGCCCACTGGGCCTGGCGGGCCGGGCGCTGGGGCGGCTATGTGGGTCTCGGGTGCCCACGTGGCAGGCGCTGAGTGGGCGGGGCGGCGGGACGTTGTCCGCCCGCTCGGACACGTCCGCGATGTGGCGGACTGGGATTTCCTAGGTTAGGGGAGAGGATCCGCGAATTTGGAATGGGGGTGCATATTTATAGGTAGAAGGAGCTAGGAAGCTCCAAATGGGTGCGTTTTACCACACGATCGTGATCGAACGACGGAGAGCATGGAAGTGACTTAGATGGGTTATTGGACTATTTTGAAGGGGTGTTGGGCTGCAACTTAAAAGAGGCCTTTGCGAGAGTGCGGTTAACCGTTGGACTACCAAACGAGCTCCAAATGACCCGAAACTTGACCGGTGGTCTACCGGTGGTATACCAAGGCCACTTGACAAACCTCGGCCCATTCCGAGAAAGTTTAGTACCCGCTCACGGAAAAACGTAAAAGGGGACACCGGGGGACATACGAGTGCCGGATTGCAAAACGGACAACGGGAAAAATGCTCGGAATCATGAGACGAACACGTATGCAAATGCGACGCACATGATGACATGATATGAAAATGCATGACATGGACAAAATGCAAAAACGAAAGACAAAACCCAACCACGGAGGGAATATCATATCACAATGTCGAAAATAGCAAGAGTTGGAGTTACAATTATGGAAAGTTACATCCGGGGTGTTACACGTATGTACTCATAATATTTTATATTATTCAACGATATAAAATCAACCAAATTCTCCACGTTCCTATACCATTCTATAGTACTCCCTCTGTCTAGGAGTGTAAGTCACCTTACGAAAACAAAATACTTAATCCCAAAACACTTAGGCACGGTACATTAACTCCCTCCTTGTTTCTTGTTTGATGACGTATCAACCAATAAGAGATGTGGGCCGTGCATGCTTTTAATGACTTGAGACTAACAAAGATGACATGAAGTGGTTATTTCATTGCATGAAATGCTATTAATTAGAAAAAAGACATTAAGTTCTCTCGTTTTCCCCTCCACCTTGGTCGTGGTGCACAACCTAAGATGACTTATACACCTAGACGGACGGAGTATGAGAATAACTTTGAACGTAAGCCATTGATTCACTCTATCCAATGGTCATAGTTGGAAAATCCAAACAAAACCAAGCATTGGATCAACTCTTTTTTCGAGATCAACTCTTTTAGCACTTAGATTGTTGCCGCCTGCCCACCTAGCCCACCTATATATCCGCTCACGTGCGATGACCACAGGAGCTATCCACTCAGATTGTATGTTACTCCCTCCGTCTAGGTGTGTAAGTCACCTTACGAAAACAAAATAATCCCAAAATACTTAGGCACGGTACATTAACTCCCTCCTCGTTTCTTGTTTGATGACGTATCAACCAATAAGAGATGTGGGCCGTGCATGCTTTTAATGACTTGAGACTAACAAAGATGACATGCAGTGGTTATTTCATTGCATGAAATGCTATTAATTAGCAAAAAGAAATTAAGTTCTCTCGTTTTCCCCTCCGCCTTGGTCGCGGTGCACAACCTAAGATGACATATACATCTAGACGGAGGGAGTAAGAAAACAAAGGTCGATAACTAATGTGGCACCTCGGGCCAACGCGACCAGATCGCATTTTGCATGCGAAATTACACACTATGTTTCGTTGACATGTGGTCCCGTTCCAACATGTCAGTGAGACGACGGCGAGTCCTTTTGTACAATTTCCGAAAGGACGTGTAGGCCGGGGCGCCTCTTCGTGTACTATGGCAAACTGGCAACCATCCACCTACTCTTCGCCTTTCCCTCTCAATTTGGAACTGTTATCGCACGCTGTTCCTCCCTCCTCCATTTGCCTTCACCGTTCCTTCTGCCATTGTTCGATCGTCTTCTCCATGGAGGGAACAAGCCGGAAATGACCCCATTATTCTTGCCCCGATCTGAAAGATGATGTGGTGGGGGAACTCATTGATCGGTGCGACGTCATCACCTTGGCTAGCATGGCAGGTTCGTTCTAGAACATTCTCGACTCAACTAATAACATCATTACAAGGAACCCAAGGGTCCAGGAGCGGTTTCATATCCCCTATCTTCTTCGTCGTGACCCTACTGACTGGCGCGGGGACGAGGGAAGCCTCGCCTTGTGCAAGTTGATGCCGCTTGATAATGATACGTATGATGTTAAGATGACATCGCTTGAGGGCAAGGCTTGGGCAGGCGCAAATGGAGATTGGGTTGTTTATATTGGGTACAATTGCGAGTGGGAACTTCTGAATGTGTACACTCGTCAGCGGATTCCACTTCCAAAAATCTCTGAGTGCCCTGAGGTTGAGAACACAGATGATCTACATGCGTTCAAATATGATCATGGTGACTGTCGTCTACGGAAGATAGCAATTTCTCGAGTTTCCAACCGCTCTTGGAATTACAAGAACTATCAAGTTGTTGCTATCTTCGACAAGTTTGTTGCCGTCCTTCGTGGTTCGACTGGATGGATATTGCTCAAAAATCAGTTTCTATACACGGACTTGTACTGTGATGCAATTGAATACGAGGGTCTTGTGTTTGCTGCCACCACTCGTGGCACTGTTTTTGCACGGGATCCTCGTAGTTTCGGTACGTTTGTCTTCCACCGTAGTTATAATTGTTTCATCCACATGCATGCGAGTTATCAAGTTTCCCTTCTCTACTAGTTAACCTTCTTCTTGTGTTTCCAAGGTCATGTGAACATTCCACCACCTATACTTGAAAAATTTTATAACCAAGGGGGAGATGACGATGGTGATGATCACGAGCATGAGGACGAGCAGGGCCCGTATGCTCACTGGCGGCTGGCAACTAATTCCAATGGATCACCACTTCTTGTCTGTATACAGCCCACTGCTGATGTTACTACTGAGGGAGCAGGTGTTGTCTCCCATGATCGCACTCTCCGGACCTATTCCAACACCCGTTGCATGGTATTCGGGATGGATACTAGTGTGCTAGCACCAACACCTTCTCCATGGTACAGTATTGATAGTCTTGGAGCAAACTCGCTCTTCCTTCGACAAAACTATCCAATGATGGTGAAAGGTGATCCAACTGCCGTTGACACAACATTACTGCCATTTATGAGAAGCAACTGTATCTATACGTCGGACATTGCGGTCGTTCCCTACCCTGGTCGTGATATAGTAGGCCGCTTCAGCCTGGATGATCAGTCCTAAGTTATTATCGAGATTGACAGTAGCTGACTCTTCCCAGAAAATCGCTTGTGGTTCAAAGCAAGTGTTTCCAACACCGAGGATTGGTTGAGTTGAAGTTCATTTCATTGCTTGTTATTTGTTCTGTGATGAAAAATTTAGTATTTATAATGTATCCTCGTTCTCGTTGTGGGTTGATGACCTGTTGTATGTAATAAAATGATATGCCTGTGATAAACTTACTAAATTTATGAATGGCTTTCGAGTCGCTTCTCCGAGTGGGTGCTACGACGAGGAAAAAATATATTTTCCGAATACATAATTGTACGTGCATTGCAACAGGTTATCAGATGAGGCCAATCAACAATAGTATACTATTTGTACTAGCTTCACATGCTGCACTATCTCTACGTCTACGTACGTAATACAACAAGTTTCAAACTTGAGACCAGCCAACCATCCTCACAAAGAACACTTTTTAACCTAGCACGGACTCCAGGAAATTTGGCCACAGTGTGAGGTGGGCCATATGTTAATGTGTTCGTTGTACATAACCAGCACCTCGAATCCTTGATAGGAGTAGTAGGAGTAGTAGTAGTAGGAGTAGTAGGGTGGCATGGGCCAGAACAAGCATTCACATCTAGGAGTATGGCAGACGCCACCAGCATGACTTCCATCTGACACCATATTTCTTGGAGTCTGTGCTACAGCAATCTCTTCAACCTCGTCGTTTCTCTAACTCAGCCATCGCGCGGCGGGCGAGGTGGGGGTTTTGCCGATAGTCGGTTTCCTCAACTGTGGTCCCACTTGTAAGGCCAACTCCAACACACAACCTCAAATGGACCTCCATTTTGCCCGGATTCTGTCCGTTTGGGTAGGGAAATGGGTTCATGTCCGGGCCATTTCTCGGATGCGATGGCCGTGCGCCGAACGTGTGGACGCATCCCTGCCGTGTACATTTTTATTTGCAAACACATATCTTTTTTTTCGTCATTGATTTTTTGGTACATGGAAATACATCACCAAAATTTTGACTGGAAAAACAAGAACCACAAGAATACAGTTTAGAAGATATCCAACTTCCATAACTTGTCATGTAAGTTGGATTAGGGCCTTCTCGATGCATTCATTGTTGATCTGCGCAGGCTTGATCCTGCGTGCTTCTTTCTTCTTCGAGTGTAAAGAAGTAGACGTGTCAAGCCTCTATTCTATCAACAAGTGCACTAGTCTCATCTCTAGACTCTATGCTAGCTAAAAGTGCTAGAACATCTACTAAATTGCGCTCTATCAATATATCGTTGTACTCTTCTTCCCAATACCAAAACTTGCATCCATTCTACACAATAAAATTTTAAGTTCGCACAACTAGTCTAATCCGAGAGCACAACCGAAGATTTGGTTGAGTTCTTCCTCCTTTTGCGGACTCGTGGGACATCCAGCATCCAGGTCGTGTCATGCAAGAAAATAGAGTGGTAGTTGAAGCCACGTGATATGCATCTTGGGTTAAACTGTAAATAGAATCTTACTACTCTTGAGTAACTCCAAAAGCGGCCACCGAAGATCTTTATTGGATTTGTTTTTCACCACCAGCACGTCGAGGTGAAAGATGTGCAGGTTCAGTGGGTCCTCTAGCGTTTTCACTGACATGTGGGACCGCATATGAGCAAACAGACAATGGGCTCCGCGCGTCTGCTGGCTGGTGAGTAGAGAGATAGAGGAGGGATGTGGACGGACTCCAGGAAATTTGTTCTACGTAACCAGCACCTCGATATAGCGGGGTGGCATGGGCCATAACTAGCATTCATGTCTAGCAGTACGGCACACGCCACCCACATGAGTCCCATCCGACACCAATTTTCTTGGAGTCCGTGCTATAGCCATCTCTTCTCCCTCCTGTTTTCTCAGCCATCGCGCGGTGGGCGGGGTGGGGGTTTGCCGAAAGTCGGTTTGCTCAACTGTGGTCCCACTTGTAAGTGAAAATGAAACACAGCACGCATTCCCCCTTGAGTGGCGTGCCGGACCAACCATGTGGGGGTGCGACGGGAACATGGCAGGCTTTTCCTTTTGAACTTGTAACTTGTAAAATTTGGTTCTGCTCCATGGCGCGACCGATAGATAGAAATAACGATTTTCCCTAGAGTAATGAGAAGTTTGGTTCTGGCGTGGTTCATGCATGGAGTATGTAGGAAAATTATGAAGTTGATGGAAAGGTAAGACAATTACTAGTGGTACCATATGCTACTACATGGATTTGACGGGAAGATAAAGATACATACGGATCCATCAACGACATCCTCACGCCCTAGTGCACCGGGTCACCAACCAACGTGCGAGGAGCAGCGACATTGGCGGCAAGCTCAACGTGCTTCTGAACAATGCCATCCAAGGTTGCCCTACGGTCCAAGAAGGCCAGCGTCCTATCGTCCTCCTCTTGCATGTAGTAGTCCTTGTGGACGATTTGCGCGTAGACGTGGGTGATTATGTCGATGGTGTCTTGCTGCACCAGGCGCTGCGCGGCGAGCGTGACCTCGAGGTGGACATTCTCCGGCGCGACGGCGGGCAGTCGCAGGGCCACCAGTGCATCAAAGAGGTTGTCACCATAGAGGCCGTTGAGGGTGGCAGGCATCGCAGAGCCTGGGCGCGTGGGCTGGAGGTGTACGTCAAGGTCGTCCGCGAGCTTCTTGACGACGGTGAACTTGTCGAGGAAGCCGACGAGGACCTCGTCGAACAAGGAGATGAAGCTGTCCTCCAAGCGGCCCCTCGCCCTGGCCGCCTCAAGCACTACCTAGAGACGTTCCTCGGTGCCAGGCCGCAGGCCAGTGTCGTGGACCATCTGGCACAACCGGCTGATGCTCACGCTCATCGCCTCCATGGGTCTAGCTTCTAGTCAACTGATCTTGCGGTTGGAGTGATCACTCTTGCCCTTGGGTGCGTATGTGCGTAGCATTTTGTAGATTGGACTGGCGGGAGCCTTTATATGAGAAGTGCAGACTGCGTTGAATTCACGTGCGTGTTGACCATCTACTCCTCGCCCCTCTACTGCACATGCCTTTGGCTGTATGACAGGTTGGCCAGCCACCCGTTGAGCCCACGTGTCATACACCCAAAGGCAGGTGCAGTAAGACAATGAAGCTGCGTCCCCCTCCGTGCCCGTGCATGCTTTCAATGACTTGAGACTACCAAACATCACATGCAGTGGTTAGTCCATTGCATGTAATCCTATTAAGTAGCAAAAAGACATTAAGTTACCTTTTCGATTAGAACAAAACAAAACATCATGTATTTATTTACAGAGGGAGTAGTACATTTTTTGTGACATGCATTACTAGATATAGCTAGTCAAATACTAAATCCAGATGGACGTGGTAGTACTACTAAATCTAGACGGTGTTGCCAGTACTAGTAGTAGTAGTACTACCAATGTAGTACTAGCACTGTACTACCCGTTGGTCAAATTAGTACGTGATGCTCCTCACAGTGAAGTGACAAGACCCTACGCCGGAGATGACACCTGAGTATAGGCGCCGTGTTCAGCATACCATAGTCCTCACCGTCTGCAGTGACTATCATCATGGCTGTAGACCTAGCCTGCTTACAACTAACCGTGTTCGACATAATTTCCCGTGCATAGATGCCCGTGCATTGCACGGAACACCAAGATTGGGGGGTGGACGGCGCCGGCAGCGGCCATCGCACCAGATTTTTTTCATGGTCTTCTAGATGTGGTGGGGAGGAGATAAGGTTGATTGTGAGAGACAATGAGTTTTTTGTAAATAGGGAACAAGTGTGGGCATCTTTTTGCAAAACTGGAGAAGTTTGGTTTGTATGCATGCGTCAGATCTAGATCCGACGGCTATTGGTGAAAGATGGCAGGCACAACATCATCACCAACTCAGGACATGTTTGATTCGCAGGATTTTGAAAACGCAGGAATAGGACACGGCAATATTACAAGTTTCAAACTGATATTACAAATGTTAGGAGTAATGCTGCACCTACGAAGATTGAATTACTAGGAAGTTTATGTAAGAACTTTCGTTGCTTTAGGTGGATGCAGCATTATCGTACAAACTAAAATCCACCGCCCTGACAAGTAACTAATGGGAAAATAAGTTTTCAAGTCTCTGGCCACTTGATGTTTCAAAAACAAATTCAGCTTCTGCGGAGACTTGATGTCATTTAGGCTTAGACGCTTGCGGTGATCAGCACGTCATTCATTGTTGCGCTAGAGAATGCCAAATGCCAAACCTCATTACCTTGAGCACACTTGCCTCCCGAACAAAGAACCTGGCCAATTTAATCTCAGATGTGCTGCCTCGTTAGTCGATCAAATCAATCTCTTTAAGATGGAGATCAAGGAATTCGATGAGATTGTTATAGTGCAGCACATTTTTCACTTTCGGGTCTTTTTTTATCTGCAAAAGAAGAGAACATATTAGAGCAGCTGGCTGTATAAGATTGTCGTGTCATCAAGAGGTACCGATATCATTCGCTCATATGATAGGGTTGGCTGGCTAGTGATATTTTTCACTCTCTCTCTCTCTCTCTCTCTCTTTCACTTTCCTCTCATTTACCTAGGAGTACGTGAAGAGCTTGGGCATTTGTTGCCTTCCACTATGTGGCCGATGCCATAATACGCATCGATGTCAAATCAAAATATTTTGGCACCGCTCTAGCGATGTGAGAGAGTTGGCACCGTTGTGCACACAGACCCATGTATAAACAAATCAATCAAACCAACTACACCAGCCTCTCACTCTCTCAAAAAAGTGTTTTTTATGGCCTCAGTCCTCTCTCTCTCTCTCTCTCTCTCTCTCTCTCTTTCTCTCCCACGCAAGCGTTTTTTCATTGCGTGAGTTAATTTGGCACCGGAGCAAAGTACGTGATCCAGATTGGGGCACCAGGTGAGCAATGGAGGGGCATAGATGCCAAATGAATCACAAGTGAATTTGGCACGTGTTTTGGCCTACATAGTGGAGGGCCGTTAAAGCCCGCTTTTGTACTACCTCTTATTTAGTATAAAATTTTGACCATATATTTAAGTAAGAAAATGCCAATGCATGTCACTAAAAATTACACCATTTGAAATTATGTTCAAATACGAATCCAACGATATAGTTCTTAGTGACATGCATTAACATTTTGTCAGTTAAATCTATGGTCAATTTTTGATACTACAAAATAGGAAGAGTAAACCAGGACGAAGGTAGTACTTGCTCTTAGGGTAACCATAGAGTTACTGGAGTAGTCTAAGTTACTTTCCACTATGACTTGCCTAGGCTACTATAGTAGTACAACAACAAAACGATGCAGGTGATCACGTGAGAAAAAATACTAAAAACATTTCTTTCGGTGCAGTGCGTAGATTCAGTTTTGAACACTACACTTGTCGTCGTAATTTGGGAAAATTACTAAAAATTTGAGCTATGTTGTGATTACCGTTTACTAATAGGAAAGAAGTTTCACCTTGATGAGTAGCTTCTCCGTGCACAGAAAGCATGTAAGGAATCCAACAACTTGATCCAGATTGGGGCTGATAGATTTTATTGACAAGATCTTCACTGTGCGCATAGACTGGGTCAAGCTTGTGGGAATCATTTTCTGGAAGACGGTCGTAAATACATCAAGAAGAAATTTAAAAATGTGAATTTCAAGAAGACGGAGAAGAAGATGAGTGTTGTACCTGAACGATTACAGATCGAATAAAGAGTTCGGAGAATTTAGCAGACGAGTGCACCAACGGTTTAACTTTCGGCGCGTCAATGACCCTTATTTTTGTTGGACCTTCTAGATCCGATACAAGCAATCTCTCAAGGAAAGGCGCATTCTCAATGACCATAACGTGGAACAGATGGAGTGATCTCTTCCCAATTGATGTCTTGTTGTTGGGCCAGCAAGACACATAAATCCATCGGAGATTCGTTGAGGCGATGTGGAGGCTAATGAACCCGTGGATTTGCTCAAGTGAAGGTACTCGAGCGCAGTACAGCTGCGGAGCAGGTGCTCCATAGCCTTCTACGAGATGACAACATCGAAGAGATCAAGCTGCTTGAGTTGAGGGAGAAGAAGGGCGGGCGCGGCATTAATCTGGGGAAGATAGCAGGAGCTAAAGCTGCTGCGGCGCAGCGTTGGCGCGAGGCGGAGCGCGGACGGTGGCAGAGAGCGACATCCCCAGCTTCAAAGCTGAGCTCCTCGAGCTGATCTAAGGCGGGGGATAAGAACCACTCGTCGAACTTGGGTTGGACCTTGCAGTTGGTACTGAACATGCGGATGTCAAGGCGTCTGGTTGTCCTAGGGTGTGATGAAAGGATCTTGGAGACTGCGGCCATGCGTTTGCAATCCCCATCGCAGAGGCAGCTGTAGATGGTGAGGTTGAGGGGGACGCAGCGCCAGAGGGGGCTCCACCGCCGGGAGAGCAGGGCGCCGCATGGCAGATTTGGTGGGGAGGAGGCCGATGATGATGAGCAGCATGTCGTTGGGGAGGTTGCTGATGAAGTCCAGGCTCGCCGGATGCGGTTTTGGCTCGATCCGCCACCGCTTGTTGGCTGCCTCGCCGTCCATCTCAACCGGCGGCGACGCCGGTGTACACATGTGCTGGTGTGTGTTGTGTGCTGGGTGTGCGCGAGTGCGTCCTTCTGTGCATGCCGCCGCGCAGTGGTGAATTGTGCGCGAGTGCGTCCTCCACGCGGAAGAAGTGTGTCCTCAATGCGCCCTCAATTTACTAGCGCGCGTGGTGCTACCCCGAGTGGTTTCAACTTTATTTACTTAACCACGTGTCAGATGGGCCTCTAGTTGAATTATTTTCACCCACTGCCACATGGGCCAGCACACGAAGATACAGAACACGAGCTGACAAGGCAGCATGTGGACTAGTTGACCGGTCAACTAAACAATATACAGAGCTATACACTGACACAGTGAGCGTATAATCCGTCGGTATAGAGTGTCCGTGTGAAAGGGGAGGCCCGTGAGAGATAGCAGAGAGAGAGAGAGAAAGAGCTACTCCCTCCGATCGATAATGTAGTTCCAACATTTTTTTAAAGTCAAACTTTTGAAACTTTGACCAAGTTTATAAAGAAATTACTTAATTCTACAATACCAAAGATAAATGATAGTATGAAGTAAGTACATGTTGTGATGAATCTAATGATCTTTCCGGATGTAAATGTTTTTCTCCACATATACCTAGTCAAACTTTTATGAGGTTTGACTTTTCAAAACATCCATATGCTTATGGACATGAGAGAGTCCCTAACTAGAGAGAGAGTGAAATAGAAAGAGTGAGTGAAAAAGTGTGTGTGCGTGTGTGAAAGAGACATGGACAACACTTGATAAAAGTCGAGAAAAAACGTGTGCATCTTATGCAAACATATCACACATGCATCTTCGACGACGGAAGCAAGGTGAGGAGATAGTGTGTGGTTGTTTGCAACCGAGAGAGCAAGACCCCTAGCATGTGGCCAAGAGGGGTGTGACAAACAAGGGAGAGAGGTCGAGAGACGTACGGAGAAAATGCAGAAATGGGGAGGAGAGAGTGTATGTTTGTCATAGAGAGATCCCCTGGAGATTGTGATGGGACTACATTGGTGGGAGATCGAGTGACAAGGTGTGTGCGCGATAGAAGATACCCCAAGAGATATCGAGATATACGTATGGATGGAAGGAGACAATACGTGTGTTCCTGATGGCTGTGAGAGATAATCATACTTAGGGGGGGGGAGTGCTTGCGCCTATGATGGAGTGAGGGATTATGGTACTTATTAGGGGGCTGCGTGTCACATAGAGAGAGAACAAGGGCGGAGAGTGTTGGATGGGTCTATACGTATAGCGTGAGCGAGACATGTGTATGTGTGAACAAGGGAGATATAAAGTTTGAGATTGAGGAGACCCGATAAGGCTGAGTTGTCACGCCCAAGATGCGACCCTATCCTAAAGGAACTCGGAGGTCCCACCAAGAATAGAAGCACATCTTGAAGACGCTTTTGCAAGGTGGATATCATTACATCAACATTACATAATAGTGGGGATACATCCAAGTCATACAAAGCCACATGAATACAACAATAGATCATACATAAGAACAACATCCGACTACGGATGCAACACCAATAGAAACTCAAACAATATCCACCCTGCTATCCCAGGCTGCCGACCAGGAACCTATCCCTCAATCGAAGAAGAAGCAGAAGAAGAACTCCAAACAAGTAAACATCGCTCTCGCGTCACGGTTCATCGCATAACCTGTACCTGCAACTGGTGTTGTAGTAATCTGTGAGCCACAAGGACTCAGCAATCCCATTACCATGGGTATCAAGACTAGCAAAGCTTAATGGGTAAGGAAGCGGTAAAGCGGTGAGGTTGCAGCAGCGACTAAGCATGTATGGTGGCTATCTTACGAAACAAGAGTGAGAAGAGGAGCTTAGCAAGCGGTCGTCAACTAGTAATGATCAAGAAGTGATCCTGAAATCCTACTTACGTCAAACATAAACCAAAAACCATGTTCTCCTTTTGAACAACCCCGAAAAGAGACAATCACGGTTACGCACACGGTTGGTGTATTTTAGAAGAGTTTACTTCAAGTTTACTACAACCGGATATTAACAAATTCCCATCTGCCACATAACCGCGGGCACGACTTTCAAAAGTTCAAACCCTACAGGGGTGTCCCAAACTTAGCCCATTATAAGCTCTCACGATCAACGAAGGATATTCCTTCTCCCGGGAAGACCCGATCAGTCTCGGAATCCCGGTTACAAGACATTTCGACAATGGTAAAACAAGACCAGCAAAACCGCCCGAATGTGCCGACAAATCCCGATAGGAGCTGCACATATCTCGTTCTCAGGGCACACCGGATGAGCAAGACGACGGGTTGGCATAGACCCTGGTTGCCCAGGGGGCGCCGGACATCACTCGGTTTGGACTAGCACTCAGAGGAGCACTGGCCCGGAGGGATAAAATAAAGATGACCCTCGGGAGGGCGACCCCCAAGGGAAAAAGGCTTAGGTGAGGCAAATGTAAAACCAAGGTTGGACTTTGCTGGAGGAGTTTTATTCAAAGCGAACTGTCAAGGGGGTCCCATAAATCACCCAACCGTGTTGGGGACGCAAAATCCGGGAACATAATACCGATATGACGGAAACTAGGGCGGCAAGAGTGGAACAGAACACCAGGCATAAGGCCGAGCCTTCCACCCTTTACCAAGTGTATAGATGCATTAATAATATAAGAGATATTGTGATATCCCAACATAAACATAATCCAACATGGAGCAATCTTCATCTTCACCTGCAACTAGCAACACTATAAGAGGGGCTGAGCAAAAGCGGTAACATAGCCAAACAACGGTTTGCTACGAAGGGTGACAAAGGTTAGGGGTTCATAAATTTGGGAGGCTTGATAAGGAAGTGGTAGGTAACGCAGCATAGCGATAAAACGAAGCAACTAGCATAGCAATGATAGTAGTGAGATCCAAGGTGACAGTCATCTTGCCTGAAATCCCGCTAGGAAGAAGAACGAGTCCATGAAGAAGATGAAGCCACGAAGACGAACCAAACATAGACGAACGAATCATCACAATCGCAACGAAACAGGAACTATCGAGAAGGAGCACGACTGGAAAGACGCAAACAACATGGTAAACACACAACACATAAACATGACATGATGCACAACCAAGTATGATGCATGTCAAGATTAAATGTTATTAACATGGCAAGAGGTGAAGCATATGCCAACTACCTATTTAGGAAAGTGTAAATGAGGCCGGAAACACAATCAACAATTTCGAAAAATCCCCATATGCATATTTGAAATTTGATATTGTTTTGCATAAACCATATTTTAGCGTTGTTAAATAGCAAAAATAAGTGCATCATGTTAATCTATGCATTTTTTTAGACAAATTACATATAAAGTTTATTAAATTCAGAGCTACGGTTATTAAGTTATGAAATAAACCATTTTAGCATGTCATTTATGCAAAATAAATCAAACATCATGTTAAACATTTTAAACATGGATGAAAATAGCATATTATGAAACTAGATAAAATTCTAAGCATTTTGCGTATATGGTTCGTTAAGTTTTGGTACATGCATATTTAACTATAGGCAAAGTAAAACAGTGGCAATGCTGTAAATATGCAATGCACTGGAAATTAAACAAATCCACAGGCAGAAAAAAAACATGCACGGGCTCGAAGCATCAAGGTGCAGCGGCCTAGATGAGGATTTGGCCCAGGTGTGCGTGTGTGCAAAAGAAAAGGATAAAAAAACGGGGGTGCCTCGGACTCGAACCCACAACCTCTCCGTTGGAATCTAGCCACCATGCTAGTATTGTGTTTGTGCAACAGAGGGGATCGGCAGCTCCTGTGCGGTCGGGGAAAGAACAGCAATTCAAAAACAAAACAAAGAAAAAGGGTAACAAGCTGGGAGTTGAACCCCAGATCCCCTGATTATGTCTGAGGTGCACTAAACACTGCGCTGCTGCAATTCTGGTGTTGGAAGAGGGATTCAGACTTACATGAACTGAAGAAGGCCGG
The DNA here is from genome assembly GCA_021605205.1 of Aegilops longissima. Classification (NCBI taxonomy): domain Eukaryota; kingdom Viridiplantae; phylum Streptophyta; class Magnoliopsida; order Poales; family Poaceae; genus Aegilops; species Aegilops longissima. Next base: position 292,474,927 of record CM038678.1, read on the forward strand.
GGCTTTCTCCTACATGGCGGATGACTGATTCTCGTCAGTGACAGGAACAAGCAGCGGCGACTGCTGTGGCTACCAAGCGCCGGCAGGGGTGCGGAAAGGGCCTGCGGTGGCCGTGGCGGGATGTGCGCATGATGTGTGTGCTATGACGGAAGGGCGCATGGGTGTGAGGAGCTCGAGCACCTCATCCATGGCGTATAGGATGCAGTCGGCAGATGCAATCGGGGCAAGGTGAGACCCTTGCGCGTGCACTCGCGTGCGTGGGTGTGTGTGTGCATGGAGGCGAAGCCTCGCTGGACATGGCTACGGCCATGGCTGCCGACTGTAATGGAGACAAAGTGCATGGATGCGTGCAATAGGTGAGGCGAGCAGAGGCAAGAACACGAGCTTGGGCTCGCTGCCATGGTCGTCCATGGCGTGGCGGACATGGCCTCTGACGCGACCGGATCGGCGGCCACAACGACACACTCGAACCGGGGATGGGCTGGGAGGAACGGCTTCTCACCAGGGGCTCGAGGGATACGACGAGGAGGCCGGGAGATGAAGGAGAGGGCGACGACGAGCTGCTGGTCGGGGCGACGTCCTCGGGTCCGAGAAGTAGAGGAAGCAGGGGAGGAAGAGGACGATGGGGAAGAAGCTGGACTTGGCGATCCGGGCCTCGGAGAGGTGCGGGAAGCTGTTGCCAGAGTCGTGGGACTTTCCGCGGAGGAATAAGGTCGGGGACGCCGGCTGCTACGCCGGGCTCGAGCATCAACTCGGCGCGGCCATGGCCATGGCGACGGCGACGGCAGGGAGGCGCGTGGGGGAGGCTCCCACCCAACTAACTCCCGGGATCGGTCGAGGAGGGTGATGGGGCGCCGGAAGACATGCCGGAGAGGATCCTGACGCAGGCCAGACGCGAGGACAACGACGGGCACCGGCGGTTCTCTCTCGGGTGCTCTGTTCGTGAAGAAGAGGGACAACCGGAGGAAGCAGAGGGCTTGTGGCAGCGGTAAGAGAGGGAAGAGGGAAACCCTAAGGGCGCGCTGGCTTTATAGGAGCGCAGGCAGGCGCTAGCCTCGACGTTCGTGAGCCTCCTGCTCACGGCGCTGCTGCTGCTATACTCTGGAGGAAGGAGACGCCGTGAGGGAGGGAGCAGGTGGCCGTTCGGCTCGGCTGGGCCGGGGAAAGAAAGTCCCAGGTGGGCTTCGGCTAGGATTGAGGCCTTCCTTCCTTCCTTATATTCTTCCTAAAACAATTAGACACCTCCAAGATTGAAAAGGGCTGGAGTTTTGGGAAGGAAAGGCTCAGAGACAGAAATATATATGGAGTCCTGGATTTATACAGGATTTGAATAAATTGACTTGGCAATTTTTAGAGGTAGAAAAATAATCCAAGTTTGAATTAAATTCAAACTTGAGCCATTTTTGAACCCAACCAAAACAACTCCAAAATGAATAAAATTTGACAGAGAGGTATAAGGCATGGAGCACGATTTACAGAAAATAAGTGAACAATTTACTGGGACAGGAAAATGCCACTTGCAATAAATGTGTGACAATTGAAAAGAAGAAGCTAGTCATGTGGTGTTGCACTTGATGATGATTTAGATGGAAGGGCAAGATGGAACAACAAAGAAGATGAGGATAAGGAGTTCATAAATATAACAAGCCCACCACAAATATACACACGATAAATATCCAAACTACAATGATGATCATGATGCAAATGCAACATAAATGACAAAGACAACATCACATCATGGAGCATATAAAAAGGCAAGGATGGCACGATGCAATATAATAAAAGATGAACATGAAGCAAGAAGCAAGACGACAAAGGCACTCATCATGAACATGGCAACAACATAGGAAAACGAAATATGCAAAACAATTATGATAATGCACAAACATAATAAACACACGTCAACAACTAAAATAAATGGAAGGGCAACTGAAGCGTCGGTCTCGGGGCGTTACAACTCTCCTCCACTAACAGAAGATCTCGTCCTGAGATCTTAGGAACGAGACGAGTGGGAAAAAGGATGAGGTGAAACGAGAGCTGAAGAGAGAAAAGAACAAGGTCGAGAGCACTCAGGTCAAAAAGAGGAATGACGATTATGACGAGAATCAAAACTCCGGGACAAAATGAATTCGAAACCACTACGGTTAGAACAAGATAGAAAAGGAATATGAACGTAAGAATTCAGGCAGCACTCCGGCTGAACAAGGAAAGAATTGAACATGGACTTGAGAAGATGGAATGATACTTGACGAGAGGAACAACACAATGCCTCTGGAATACTTGAAAGATTGAAATGAGAAGAACGGGGAACAAGATGACAACTTCTACCATGACTGAAATAGAAAGCATCCTTAGAAGGAAACATTGAACGGAGTTGTTGGAAATTCAACAACAAAAGAATTGCTTGTTGTGGACTTATAGATAACATCTCAAAATCATGAGGTGATCGCCGACCACAAGTGGAAAAGATTAAAAAGCTGAGAAGAATGAAGAAATGCAAAACTCCCTTTCAAAAGAATACGAAGAATTAATTACACATCGAGCTGCAAGAAGAATAAAAAATACTTGAGCTTCGTCTACAAGAATCTTGATGAACAATTGAAAAATGAATTAACTCATGACGGGCCACCGTGAAGAGCTCTGGTAACAAAACGACGATGAGATAGAATTGAGGTATGAAAAGAATAAGATAAAAGTCTTGCGATGATTAAGATGGAACCTCGCGACGGAACAAGCGAGAAGCTTGGAACTCCGGAAAAGAAAAGATGAACAACTTGGAATCAAGAGATTATTCATCAAGAACAATCTTCGAAAAGAAGAGACAAATCGACTTGATGAAAGAAGAATAAGAATTATGTTATGCTCATCCTACATCAATTAAATTGATGAGAGCAATGGGTCGCATACAACTTATCCACGTTGGAAATGATTAAAGGGAGATATAGCGCAACACTCGGGAAAATCTTCATGACACCGGTAGGATTTGGAAAGAACGAATGAATTGATACGATAACCACAGAAAATAAATTTTGAACGAACCACCGTTAGAAATGAAAAAGAACGAGGAAACGAGAATGAATCGCCGGGAGGAATTAGAAAAACACGAAGATGCTTGAGAGAACTTGATACCGTGTAATGAAGAGGTCTCGAACTGATTACAGATTACTTGAACAAAGCAGCAGAATAATATTAAGACGAACGAAGGGGCACGGATATAGAATAATTGGAGAACGAATTTGAAAACTTAGAACCAAGAAATATTCCAATAAGATGGCCTCCGGATGATCGAGAGGGAAAGCAACTCCTGAAATACTCCGGATGGATGAAAAGAATTTCACGAATAGAAACAATTTTTGATAGGGTAACATCGAGCTAGCACCGCGAATCTCCGGGAGAACGGACAAGATTTAAGAGAAATTCTTCTGCGGTCTTCAAATGTTGAGAATGACGATGAGGAACACCACTAAAATTGTTGAGACATTCCGGGAATGAAAAATAAAGAGGTTAAACCGACAATGAAAATGATTTGAAATCGATCTTGGAAAAGCATATGACTGATGAAAATCATGCTTACGTCAAACTTCGAAAATAATTTGAGAATAACTCCGAAAATCTGAAGAGTCACGTAAGATCCTGGGAAAAGACCTGTGGGTTAGGGCCCACTGAAAGAAACACCATTGGAAAGGATCGTTAGAGAGAGAGATGACGCACCGGAACAGTTGAAAGAGTTGAGTGAGGTGACAACCTCGAAATAATTGAATGCAAACACGAATCTTCTGAGATATCTCCAACACTCTGGAATGATTAATTGGCGAGAGGCGAACGATTAGAGGGTAATATTTGAGCTGAGGGAAAGAATACGATCCACAACGAAAAACTTGATTCCGGATCCCCCGGGAAGAAAACGAGACGAGCATTGATGAAGTCGACGAGAATTCGCCAGTTGAGACGACTGAGGAAGAATTGAAGATACTCCGCACGAATGAAATTGAAGCTCGAATAGAGGCTCAGACTCCAGAATAAAAAGGGTGGGAGGGTGGGAAAGACACACGCAACTTGAACGAGGAATCGACGAATATCTTGAAGAGAAAAGCACCGGTTGAAATAATTGAGGAAAAAAACAAAGGCTTCGCACGAGTAGGAAGGACACTCGATTACGTTCTCCGGTTCCGAGAAGAAAAAGGGTGGGCGGGTGGGAAAAACAAGGATAACTTCGGACAGGGAAACAAAATTGATTGAAAGAACTGAGGATTGATCTTGCAAAATATGAAGAGGATCGAATGACTCAAAGAGAAGTGCGCTGGATAGAAAAGAGGATGGACAATGAATGAAAACTAACCGCGTGATCCTAAAGAAAAAATTGAAGGGGAAGAGCGGTAATCCAAAACATATACGTCAAGATTCCTTACCAGAGGGACGAAGGGGCAGAGGAGAAAAAGAAGTCCTACTCTCCGATATAACTAGACTCCGAAAAAAGTTTTTCTAGACTCAACAACAGCCAAACTACACAATCAATCGAGGGGGCTCCTATTGTCGGTCGAGGCTCTGATACCAACTTGTCACGTCCAAGATGCGACCATATCCTAAAGGAACTCGGAGGTCCCACCAAGGATAGAAGAGCATCTTGAAGACGCTTTTGCAAGGTGGATATCATTACATCAACATTACATAATAGTGGGGATACATCCAAATCATACAAAGACAAATGAATACAACAATAAATCATACATAAGAACAACATCCGACTACAGATGCAACACCAACAGAAACTCAAACAATATCCACCCTGCTATCCCAGGCTGCCGACCAGGAACCTATCCCTCAATCGAAGAAGAAGCAGAAGAAGAACTCCAAACAAGTAAACATCGCTCTCGCGTCACGATTCATCGCATAACCTGTACCTGCAACTGGTGTTGTAGTACTCTGTGAGTCACGAGGACTCAACAATCCCATCACCATGGGTATCAAGACTAGCAAAGCTTAATGGGTATGGAAGGGGTAATGTGGTGAGGTTGCAGCAGCGACTAAGCATGTATGGTGGCTATCTTACGAAACAAGAGCGAGAAGAGGAGCTTAGCAAGCGGTAGTCAACTAGTAATGATCAAGAAGTGATCCTGAACTCCTACTTACGTCACACATAACCCAAAAACCGTGTTCTCCTCTTGAACAACCCCGAAAAGAGAGAATCACGGTTACGCACACGGTTGGTGTATTTTAGAAGAGTTTATTTCAAGTTTACTACAACCGGATATTAATAAATTCCCATCTGCCACAAAACCGCGAACACGGCTTTCAAAATTTCAAACCCTGCAGGGGTGTCCCAACTTAGCCCATTATAAGCTCTCACGATGAACGAAAGATATTCCTTCTCCCGGGAAGACCAGATCAGTCTCGGAATCCCGGTTACAAGACATTTCGACAATGGTAAAACAAGACCAGCAAAACCGCCCGAATGTGCTGACAAATCCCGATAGGAGCTGCACATATCTCGTTCTCAGGGCACACCGGGTGAGCAAGACGACGGGTTGGCATAGACCCTGGTTGCCCAGGGGCGCCGGACGCCGCTTGGTTTGGACCAGCACTCAGAGGAGCACTGGCCCGGGGGGGGGGGGTAAAATAAAGATGATCCTCGGGAGGGTGACTCCCAAGGGAAAAAGGATTAGGTGAGGCAAATGTAAAACCAAGGTTGGGCCTTGCTGGAGGAGTTTTATTCAAAGTGAACTGTCAAGGGGGTCCCATAAATCACCCAACCGCGTTAGAGACGCAAAATCCGGGAATATAATACCGATATGACGGAAACTAGGGCGGCAAGAGTGGAACAAAACAGCAGGCATAAGGCCGAGCCTTCCACCCTTTACCAAGTGTATAGATGCATTAATAATATAAGAGATATTGTGATATCCCAACATAAACATAATCCAACATGGAGCAATCTTCATCTTCACCTGCAACTAGCAACACTATAAGAGGGGCTGAGCAAAAGCGATAACATAGCCAAACAACGGTTTGCTAGGAAGGGTGACAAAGGTTAGGGGTTCATGGCAATTTGCGAGGCTTGATAAGCAAGTGGTAGGTAACGCAGCATAGCGATAGAACGAAGCAACTAGCATAGCAATGATAGTAGTGAGATCCAAGGTGACGGTCATCTTGCCTGAAATCCCACTAGGAAGAAGAACGAGTCCATGAAGAAGATGAAGCCACGAAGACGAACCAAACGTAGACGATCGAATCCTCACAATCGCAACGAAATAGGAACTATCTAGAAGACCGGAAAGAAGAAAACAACATGGTAAACACACAACACATAAACATGACATGATGCACAACCAAGTATGATGCATGTCAAGATTAAATGTTATTAACATGGCAAGAGGTGAAGCATATGCAAACTACCTATTTAGGCAAGTGTAAATGAGGCCGGAAACACAAACAACAATTCCGAAAAATCCCCATATGCATATTTGAAATTTGATACTGTTCTGCCTAAACCATATTTTAGAGTTGTTAAACAGCAATAGTAAGTGCATCATGTTAATCTATGCATTTTTCTAGAGAAATTACATATAAAGTTTATTAAATTCAAAGCTACGGTTATTAAGTTATGAAACAAACCATTTTAGCATGTCATTTATGCAAAATAAATCAAACACCATGTTAAACATTTTAAACATGGATGAAAACAACATATTATGAAACTAGATAAAATTCTAAGCATTTTGCATATATGGTTCGTTAAGTTTGGATGCATGCATATTTAACTATAGGCAAAGTAAAACAGTGGCAATTATGTAAATATGCAATGCACTGGAAATTAAACAAATCCACAGGCAGAAAAAAAACATGCACGGGCCCGAAGCATCAAGGTGCAGCGGCCCAGATGAGAATTCGGCCCAGGTGTGCGTGTGTGCAAAAGAAAAGGATAAAAAAATAGGGGTGCCTGGGACTCGAACCCACAACCACTCCGTTGAAAACAGAGACAACTAGCCACTGCGCTAATATTGTGTTTTGTGCTACAGTGGGGATCGGCATCTCTTGTGTGGACGGGGAAAGAATAGCAGTTCAAAAACAAAACAAAGAAAAAGGGTAATAAGCTGGGAGTTGAACCCCAGATCCCCTGATTATGTCCGAGATGTGCTAAACACTGTGCTGCTGCAATTCTGGTGTTGGAAGAGAGATTCAGACTTACATGAACTGAAGAAGGCCGGGGCTTTCTCCTACATGGCGGACGACAGATTCTCGTCGGCAACAGGAACAAGCAGCAGCGACTGCTGCGGCTACCAAGCGCCGTGAAGTGCGGAAAGAACTGCGGTGGCAGCGGTGGGATGTCGCGATGATGTGTGCTATCACGGGAAGGGCGCATGGGTGTGAGGAGCTCGAGCACCTCATCCATAAGCGTCTGAGATGCGCCGGCAGATGCAATCGGGGCAAGAGACCCTTGCGCATGCACTCGCGTGCGTGGGTGTTTGTGTGCATGGAGGCGAAGCCTCGCTGGACATGGCTACGGCCATGGCTGCCGACTGTAACGGAGACGAAGTGTGCGGATGCGTGCAATAGGTGAGGCGAGCAGAGGCAAGAACACGAGCTTGGGCTCGCTGCCATGGTCATCCATGGCGTGGTGGACATGGCCTCTGACGGAACTGGATCGGCGGCCACAACGACAGAATCGAACCGGGGAGGGGCTGGGAGGAACGGCTGCTCACCAGGGGCTCGAGGGATACGACGAGGAGGCTGGGAGATGAAGGAGAGGGCGACGACGAGCTGCTGGTCGGGGCGACGTCCTCGGGTCCGAGAAGTAGAGGAAGCAAGGGAGGAAGAGGACGACAGGGAAGAAGCTGGACTTGGCGATCCGGGGCTCGGAGAGGTGCGGGAAGCTGTTGCCAGAGTCGTGGGACTTGCCGCGGAGCAATAAGGTCGGGGACGCCGGCTGCTACGCCGGGCTCGAGCATCAACTCGGCTCGGCCACGGCCATGGCGACGGCGACGGCAGGGAGGCGCGTGGGGGAGGCTCCCACCTAACTAACTCCCAGGATCGGTCGAGAAGGGTGATGGGGCGCAGGAAGACATGCCGGAGAGGATCCTGACGCAGGCCGGACGCGAGGACGACGACGGGCGCCGGCGGTTCTCTCTCGGGTGCTCTGTTCATGAAGAAGAGGGACAACCGGAGGAAGCAGAGGGCTTGTGGCAGCGGCGAGAGAGGGAAGAGGAAACCCTAAGGGCGCGCTGGCTTTATAGGAGCACAGGCAGGCGCTAGCCTCGACGTCCGTGAGCCTCCTGCTCACGGCACTATTGCTGCTATACTATGGAGGAAGGTGACGCCGTGAGGGAGGGAGCAGGTGTCCGTTCGGCTCCGCCGGGCCGGGGAAAGAAGGTCCCAGGTGGGCTTCGGCTGGGATTGAGGCCTTCCTTCCTTCCTTATATTCTGCCTAAAACAATTAGACACCTCCAAGATTGAAAAGGGCAGGAGTTTTGGGATGGAAAGGCTCAGAGACAGAAATATATATGGAGTCCTGGATTTATACAGGATTTGAATAAATTGACTTGGCAATTTTTAGAGGTAGAAAAATAATCCAAGTTTGAATTAAATTCAAACTTGAGCCATTTTTTAACCCAACCAAAACAACTCCAAAATGATTGAAATTTGACAGAGAGGTATAAGGCATGGAGCAAGATATAGAAAATAAGTGAACAATTTACTGGGACAGGAAAATGCCACTTGCAATAAATGTGTGGAATTGAAAAGAAGAAGCTAGTCATGGAGTGTTGCAATTGATGATGATTTAGATGGAAGGGCAAGATGGAACAGCAAAGAAGATGAGGAGAAGGAGTTCATAAATATAACAAGCCCACCACAAATATACACACGATAAATATCCAAACTACAATGATGATCATCATGCAAATGCAACATAAATGACAAAGACAACATCACATCATGAAGCATATAGAAAGGCAAGGATGGCACGATGCAATATAATAAAAGATGAACATGAAGCAAGAAGCAAGACAACAATGGCACTCATCATGAACATGGCAACAACATAGGAAAAATAAATATGCAAAACAATTATGATAATGCACAAACATAATAAACACACGTCAACAACTAAAATAAATGGAAGGGCAACTGAAGCGTCGGTCTCGGGGCATTATAGAGTGGTGCGTCAGATAGCTGAGAGGGGGAAAGAGATATTCCATCCGCTCGATAATGCAGTGCATGTAATTTTTTTAGAAGTCAAACTTTGGAAACTTTGATCAGGTTTACACAAATGTTATTTATATCTTCAATACCAAAGATACATCATAGGAAACTACATCTCATGGTGAATCTAATGGTATATGTTTGCCGTTCCAGATGTAATTGTTTTTCTCCACGTACATTGTCAAACTTTGTGATGTTTGACTTTCCAATAAATCAATATGATATGGACCGAGGAGAGTGCCTAAGTCGAGAGGGATCAGGTGTGTGTGAAGGAGAATGAGTAAGTGTGCAAAAAGAGTATGTGTGTGAAAGAGAAAGTGACAACAAATGATAAATTAGAGAGAGAGTGTGTTTTTTTGTTTCTTAGGAGAACATATCACCCATGCATCTCCGAGATAGAAAAGCGAGGCGAGGAGATACACGAAGATAGCTAGTGTGTGATTGTTTGCAACGGAGAGAGATGTCCCTATAGCACGTGTCCAATAGAGGTCTGGCCAACAAGGAACAAAGGTCGACAGGGACACATGGAGAACATGGACGCATGGGGAGGGTGAGAGGGTGTGTTTGTGATAGAGAGACCCCCTCGAGATCGTGAGGGGACTATATGGGTGGGAGATCGAGGGAGGTGCGTGCGCGATAGAAAGATGCCCCGAGAGAAATCGAGATAGACCATGCACATGTTTGTGATGGAGACTAAGATTAGCTAGTCATATACATATAGGGGGGACTGCGTGTGCCTACAATTGAGTGAGAGACCATCATACTTGGCTAGCTAGGCATGAGATTGCGTGTGTGTGCGTGTGAGATGGAGAGAGAACGAGGGAGAGGGATAGAGTTTTAGATGGGCCTATCAAGTGCGAGTGAGATATGCATGTGTATGTGTGACCCACGTAGATGAAGAGTTTGAGAGAGGGGGGAAGAGCTTCGAGACGATAGAGTGGTGCGTGAGAGAGTTACGGGCAACGAGCCAAGGAATTTGTGTGCGTATGATGAGTGCACCCAAGATATCTAGCTTAGACTAGAGAATCATACATAGTGTGCGAGAGAAACCTATGGATGGAGTATATATGCATGCGAACTAGAAAGACCCCCCCCCCCCACGCACACACAAAGAGAGAGAGAGAGATGGAGAGAACGAGAGAGGACCAACAAGGTTTGTGTGTTGGATGTGTGCGATGAATTGAAGATTGAAGAGAGAGAGAGAGAGAGAGAGAGAGAGAGAGAGAGAGAGAGAGAGAGAGAGAGAGAGAGAGAGAGAGAGAGAGAGAGAGAGAGAGAGAGAGAGAGAGAGAGAGAGAGAGAGAGAGAGAGAGAGAGAGAGAGAGAGAGAGAGAGAGAGAGAGAGAGAGAGAGAGAGAGAGAGAGAGAGAGAGAGCAGAGAGAGAGGGGAGGTCACATTTTATGCATCAAAGACTGATATAAACCATTTTCGATATAAACTTGCATTCAAATATTTAAATTGGAGAACATGTTATGCGAATCCACACATGAACGGATATATGCGTATATCCAACAAGTTCATTAATTTGACTTTCAACATGTTCATGGAGTACTATAATACTGTACAACATGCTATTTGATTGAGGTGTTCAATTTTGAATTTAGTTCACTATTTTGACCTGGTGAACGAGCTATTTCATTGAATCGAGATATTTCATTTTGGGTTTGATTCCTGTTTTTGAGTGGGTCAACTATTTGTCATATAGTAAATCGCTAGCAACAAGCATGTAAAAACACATTACTCCCGAGCATCATCTCTCCATCTAAAAAAGAAGTGGCAAGCTAATATTTCTAAATTTGATTCGAATTGACTTGGTAAGGTAGACGTGGATGCTCGTTCTCCCAAATTTTGAACGAACCGTTAAACATCCTCTGCTCGGTGGAATTCACCAATAAATGGGTGACGCGAAATTACTGTCCTATGTGGGAGACGCATTAATTGGCCCTTGTGCATCGAGGGTAGGTTCATAACTTCATCCAAGAGCGCCATCTCCTCGGCCGAAATGACATGTGCCGAATACTTCATAAACCATGGTCGGCAAAACACGCTCTCCTCGCCCGAAATAGCTCGCGCCCACTATTTCAAAACACGCTCTCCGCTTCAAATCGCTCGCGCCCACTATATTTCAAAACACGCCCTCCTGCTTCAAATCGCTCCGCCCACTATTTGGGGAGAAGCAAAGTTACTCTTCTATCCCGACCCTCGGTACAGACCCAAGCCGAGAAGCCTAAAGGTAGGGGTAGGCTGTAACTCCCCTCACATTTCAGACAAATCGTCAGATCCCAATTCCCCCCATTCATACCTCGTGGGCTCAATTCACTTTCTCCCGGATGCTCCCTTCTCCCAAGCCGCGAAACCTTAGCCCCTCCTCCATGGCGCCCCCACCGCACCAATTTCACAGCCGCCCTCCTCCCTAATGCCGGAGACACTGTCCATTTGCCGTCGTGCACTGAGTCGTGTGCCTCTCACTCCATGCTACTGGAGCTGCCTCGACGACAGCCGCATGAACCGTACCGGAGCCGATTCTCCCCCGCCATTGTTCACGGTGCCGGAGCGGCTCCAACTTCGGATCCGTCCAGAGTCTCGGCGCTGCTTCCCCGTAGCCATCGACCGTCGTGACATCGCTGTTTCCCAGCCGCCGGTGGCCACCGAAACCGCGCCGGCCTCACCGACTCGGCAGCTGGACCTGCCTACTTCACCATGCCGCCAGATAGGTCGCACCCTCATCTCAAATCACTTTATTTAGGCGTCATTTGTCTGAATTTTTATTCTGGGCCAATCGATTCCCAATGGGAAGCAGCACCCCTCGAGGCGGCGAAGCTCCTAGGCTGCTGGTTGGTTGGTGTCTAACGTATGGGTGCGGGGCCGCAAGTTCGCCGCGGTAGCAGTGCTTAGATGGCTATCTTAGAGTTGCGTGGGTTCAAGGTACTGCCGCTGCCGGATCTGGATGACGGGGAGTCTTTGTGGATTGGCTCGGGGGTGGCGCAACCATGGAAGTGCGGTGGGGCGGGGAGCGGGGTTTTGGCCGGGGCCACGGACGGCGGAGGCAAGTTGCTCTGCCATTGGTCGCTGGCTCTTCGGGGAAGATTCCTAATGATGTCACGGGAGGCACAAGGCGCCATCAAGCCATCCGCGAGATCGGACAATACCAAAATAAAATAAAATTGTGTGACCCCAATTTAGTCTCAGTCAACAGACGTGTGACCACTCTCGTACCTTGTTGTTGATCTCTTAGTGTATTTCTTCACATCAAAGAGATGTGTCGTTCTTAACATTATGCGTTATCTGCATCTTCAGCCACACCGTCTTCCGACTCACCGCAACTACTCCAACAAGGTAAGCATACACCAGAAGGGAGCTATAGTCCCCACTCAACAGTTCCCTGCATCGAATGCGCGTGCCCGACATGGGCAGCCACAACAACTCCAGGTCCATCGACAAGTCAGCACATGATGCTCACTCCTATGGATGGCGGCCAGTTAGGTTGTACCCTCATCTTACTTGTGTGCAACATTTATGTCTTTGTTATTCATCTAAGCATGGAAAATAGATTATCACATTTCACTGTATATTCATGCTGATCCCTTACGGGTCTTGTTCAGGAGTTAATGTTGTTCCATAGTTCAGCTAAGATACTTGTTCTTTAGGTAACGTTGTTCCATAGTTATCATCCATCAGCCAATGCTATCCCACAGGCTGGTGATTATAGTATTATACCACTTCTAGTATTACCTATGTTGTTCTTTAATACTTTCATGTGCCAGCTAGTTAATCTCGAGTACAAACGATACATATTCAGTAGCTTTAATTTGTGTTCTCCCTTTAGTTTTTGAGACCTGTTGCTGCTAGTTAACCCCAGTCCTACTATTTATGTCGTCTCCTACAGGCACTCATTACATAAATCTATCTACTAGTTGTCTTCCATGCATGTCAGATATAATTGCACACATTGATATATCCACAAGAACCTCATAGAGCAATGTAAAGGCCAATAAACTTGATGTCAATGATACCCAGTATGATGGAACATGTAAAGGAAGTTCTTCAGAAGACTTGCAGAAAGATGTTGAATCCACTTCACCCCACAAGGTCCTTGCTCTAACTTGGCCCGTGATACGGGTACAACATGCATATAATGTCCTAGAGTGTATGTACTCTTTTGCAATGCCATGTGCTTAGCATGCTGATCATGCATGTAAATGTCATGCCTTCCTGTTTTTCAGTACCTATTCCATTCATGATAACATGTTTTCAAATTCAAGTACTGTCATTCTACTCTATCGCAATGCCATCTGCTTAATTTGGACATCATGCTTCTGAATATCTTCTACATTGTTCTTCATCAGTACATACTTCATCTGTCTACCATACCATGTTTTTTTACATTGAAGTGTTGTTCTAGTGCTCTGTTGCAATGCCATCTTAGTTTCCCAATCATACACATGTATGCTGCCTTAGTTTTTCTGTACGTATTTCGCTAGCATACAATTTTTCATTGAACTAGTGTTTTTTTACTATGTTGTCCCGTCGTATCCCTAGCTCTTACATCACACTCCCTCCGTCCGGATTACATGTTGCCGAAATGAATAAAAAAGGATGTATCTAGAACTGAAATACGCCTAGACCCATCCTTTTTTTCCGGATGGAGGGAATACATGTCAATATGTCATGCCTTTCTATTCTTCAGTACCTATTCCATCTCTTTGTTGTAGCATGTTTTATAATTGAAGCACCATTCTGCTATACAAGGCATGCAAGGGGAAGACGACTATGTTAGAATCTGAAGGGTTACAAACCAGGTATTTGCAAAAGATCCAAACGCCAGGAGTTAATAAACCAACTCCAGTTTTTATAGATACTGCTCCAGCACAGAGAAACCCAACTCCTAATGATAATAAGAAGATTCCAGTGGCCAAAGAACTAGTCCGCTCCAGTCCAGCAAAAATATGTCAACACCATTCTAAGAAGCGTGTGCGTATCCTTGCATCATGAAATTTTATAGCATGCTGATCATATTTTCTACATGTTTCTTACCCATATTTCTTTTAGAAAATAAACTTAACAGATAGAAGAATTTCTGCACTAGTATAAATGCTGTGAGGAAAGATTCTTGCGAGAACTCTGTACTCAATGAAGATGTAAGTACTGTTGTATATCACTATATTTTTACATCAGCATGTATTTTGTTAATCGGCGTGAATCCAACCTTTATCTGATTTAAATTTAGTTGTAGCAAAATGTATGATTAAAGGCCACAATGTTGATTTTGTAAGGAAAACTGCCAGTAGTTTTGCATCTGAGCTGCATGAGTGTACTATCTCATATCGATGGGTTTGATTACTTTGGTTCAGTAGTGGGTTTTGGTGTTTTTTTCTTTGTGTTGTCTGTCGTATCCCTAGCTCTTACATCATACTCCCTCCGCCGGATTACATGTCGCAGAAATGGATAAAACTGGATGTATCTAGAAGTGAATATGTCAATTTGTCAATATGTCATGCCTTTCTATTCTTCAGTACCTATTCCATCTCTACTGTAGCATGTTTTATAATTGAAGCACCATTCTTATATATAAGGCATGTAGGGGGAAGACGGCTATGTTAGAATCGAAGGGTTACAAACCAGGTCTTTGCAAAAGATCCAAGCGCCAGAGATAATAAACCAACTCCATTTTTCATAGATCTTGCTCCAAAGACAGAGAAACCCAACTCCCAATCGATAATAAGCGATTCCAAAGTGGCAAAAGAACTAGTCCGCTCGATCAAAGAAAAGAATGTCAACTCCGTTCTAAGAAGCCTGCGTATCCTCGCATCATGAAATTTTATAGCATTCTGATCATATTTTCTACATGTTTCTTAACCATCTCTCTTTTAGAAAATAAGGTTAAATGATAGAAGATTTTCTTCATTGGTATTGCATTCGAGGAAAATATCTTGTGGGAATTCTCTGTGCTCCAATGCTCACTACAAAAAAAACACATCCGTGACATTTTGGGCCGAACGAATTTTTTTTCTGTCATACATATGACACTTCTATGACAATAATTGTGAAAAAACCCGGTATCATCATAGATGTGGTGGGCTCCTACTTCTATGACAAAAATCATGACCGAAAATGGGCTTTTCATCCTGGGCGGGCCGGAGACGCAGCTGCATGACATTCTTTGGGCCATCCATGACGGAAAAAACCGTGGTAGAAGCGAGGGGGAGGAAAATTTTGGGAGTTCCTGTTACGGTGGGAGGTCGGGGCGAAGCGAGCGCGCTGCGTTCTCTCAGACACGTACACGCAGCGTGTGTGCGGCGTTAGCTCTAATCGAACCCGAAGCGAGGCGTTGGGCTCTAATCGAACCCGGCGATTGCTGCGCAGCTACGCTTTACTGAACCCGAGCGATCGATCGATGGCTGTTAACTGAACCCGATCGAGCGATTCCTTTGCTACTGCTGCCAACTGAAGCCGATCGATTGGATGAATAGTGAGTGTTG
This sequence comes from Aegilops longissima, assembly GCA_021605205.1. Lineage (NCBI taxonomy): Eukaryota > Viridiplantae > Streptophyta > Magnoliopsida > Poales > Poaceae > Aegilops > Aegilops longissima. Next base: position 292,490,605 of record CM038678.1, read on the forward strand.
CGGGTGGTTTGGATGAACAGTGAGCGGTGGCGTTGCCTCTGGATGGACAGGACCCCATGGTGTGGAGGAGGGCTGGATGAACAGTAGACGGTGGAGGGGTGCCCGTGGAGGGGTGGTTGAACAGGACCCCGTGGTGTGGAGAGCTGGATGAACAGTAGGGGTGGTTGAACAGGACCCCGTGGTGTGGAGGGCTGGATGAACAGTAGATGGTGGAGGGGTTCCCGTGGAGGGGTGGTTGAACAGGACCCTGTGGTGTGGAGGGCTGGATGAACAGTAGATGGTGGGGGTGTTTGAGCAATGGCGGTGGAGTAAGCGGTGGAGGCTGGATGAACAGGAGCCCGTGGAGGCTGGATGAACAGGAGCCCGTGGAGGCTAGAGGAGGTCGACGGTGGAGATGAACATTATCCCGTGGAGTCCCGTTTTGCGGTATGCCACACCCCTCCCGATGAACAGGACCCCCGTTTCGACCGTAGCGCTCCAACACAAGTCAGTTTCGTCCGTTTTGCGGTACGCCACACCCCTCTCGATCAACAGGACCCCCGTTTCGACCGTAGTGCTCCAACACAAGTCCGTTTTGTCCGTTTTGCGGTACGCCACACCCCTTCCGATCAACAGGACCCCCGTTTCGACCGTAGGAGGTCCATTTCCTCCGTTTTGTGGTACGCCACACCCCTCCCGATCAACAGGACCCCGTTCTGAACGTAGGAGGTCCATTTCCTCCGTTGTCCGGTACGCCAGGCCTCATTTCCATCGTCTGTTCCGTCCAAGCCCTCCTGATGAACACGACCACGCATTTCGTTCCAACCCAGCCGGTTGGCTCCCACGCGTTTCGTTGCCTCCCGATGAACAACACGCATTCCGTTGCCTCCCCATGAACACGACGCATTTCGCTGCCTCCCCATGAAAACGGTGCATTCCGTTGCCTCCCCATGAACACGACGACGACGATGTTTCTCTGTTCCGACCCAGCCATGTCAAAGAGCCCTCGCCGTACGTATGTGCGAGTAGGCGTTCGAGACCCCGCCCGTATGTAAACATACGTGGCCGTATTTTCTTTCTTGCACCCTGGCCACTGTACGTACGTGTACATGCTACGTGTGCGCCTCTACTACGACACGTGCACGCCTCTACATCCACCAGTATATATGTACGTACACGTTCGCGACCAGAATGACAACGCTACATATGCTTCGACCAGGTGGGTCCCGACTGTCAGGCACTTCCTTGCCTGCGAAGATGTAGCTGGTGGGTCCCAGCAGTCAGGGGGGCGAATCGTTTTTTTTTTCCCGGACGCACTTCCTTGCGTGCGAAGATTCAGCTGGTGGGTCCCAGCAGTCAGGGGGGCGAATCGTTTTTTTTTTTTTTGCCCGGACGCACTTCCTTGCATGCGAAGGTGTAGCTAGTGGGTCCCAGCAGTCAGGAGGGAAACATTTTTTTCGCGAAATACGGTGACCCGTCGGTGGGTCCCCGCTGTCAGGTGGAGGAATAATTATTTTGCGCGTAATAAGGAGGCACTTCCTTGCTGCGGTCGTGGACCCAGCTGTCAGCGTCTCCACGCATAATACTCTTCCGATGGAAGTAGGTCATTGACCACATTGACCACGCCGCGCCGAGAGCACCACGGCGGTGGACGACGGCGAGGCCTAGGAAGGGGACGACACGGAGGCAGGGAAGACTCGGAAGTTGTTTCCCATGCGGAGGGGAGTACGACTGTACGAGGGTTTACTGGTTCGTCTGTCGTCGCCGTAGAATAACAGCAGGTGTGGGTGAGTAGAGGGATGGCTAGGCCAGCAATGGGAGTACGGGGGCGAGTGAGGCTGCTTGGCAGCCTGACCCGGCCTTGAGGGAGGAGGATCAGCAGTCCCTTGGCGCTTGTTTGAGCGGCCGAGCAGAAGAGCGGAGATTGAAGAAAGACGACGGTCGTTGGATGGACATCCAACAGTCAGTGCTTGTGCGTTAACCTTTTTTTAGGAAAGCCTCAAATCTATGGAAAACAGCATACAATCCATCTACCATTATTTCTAATAATTTACAGCCCATTTGCTAATTATTAAGGTCTTTTTTGGAGTCCATATTCTTTTTGTTAGCATTACAACCCATATTGTGGCCACGGTTAAAAAATTATACGAATTTTTTGCATATTTCGGTGCGGTCCAAACTGTTTTTAATCCCGAAATTTCGACTCACATTCAAACTGATTTTAAAAATAAATGTATATCAATATAAAATCCAACAAATTCTCCATGCATAAAAATTAATGTAATTTAAAATCTTGAAATGAAAAAAGGTATTTGAAACTAATTGCGGTTTGATGTGTTTTAAAATGTACAGCCCATTTCTCATTCTTGATGGGCCATTTTCTCGCCACCGAATGAAAGCTCTCCTCGTCTTGAAAGATTTGCAGCCCAACAGGCCTGACAAAGCGACTTACTTGGCAAATCACAAAAAAACTGGGTTGTGGTCGTGGACCCAGCTGTCAGCCTCTCCACATAGAGTACTCTTCCGATGGAAGTCGTTCCTTGACCATGTTGACCACGCCGCGCGGAGAGCACCACGGCGGTGGACGACGACGAGGCCTAGGAAGGGGACGACGCGGAGCCGAGGAAGACACGGCAGTGGAAGCCCGCGCAGAGAGGGGTACGAGGGTTCACTGGTTCGGCTGCGGTGTGAGGCTGCCGTCGCCGTAGGGCCTGGCCAGCGGTGGGAATAGTAGGGGGCGGTGAGGACTCCGCGGCAGCACAGCCGGCCACGGGAGGCAGGAGCATGCGGCACGACCGGCGCTGCTTCGGGCGGCTGGAGCAAGAAGACCAGAGGTTCAAGAAGCACTACGGCCATCGGATAGACATCGTACGGTCACTGGAGCTAGAATCGTTCATATTGAGTAAGTTGACAAATCCCTCCGTCCCCGTCAACTTAGTTGGCCCACAAGTCATCCTCCCACTATGGTGGGTCCCAGCTAGCAGCGGGGTAATCATTTTTTTTGTGCGTAATAAGGAGGCACTTCCTTGCATGCGAAGATATAGCTGGTGGGTCCGACATGTCAGCGGGGGGAACGTTTTTTCATGAAATACAGAGGCCCTTCCGGTGGGTCCCAGCTGTCAGGTGGAGGAATCATTATTTTGTGCGTATAGTCCACGGCCGATGGATGTCGTTCGTTGACCACGTTGACCAGGCCGCGCCGAGAGCACCATGGCGGTGGACGACGGTGAGGCCTAGGAAGGGAACGACATGGAGCCAGGGAAGACTCGGCAATGGTTGCCCACGCGGTGGGGAGTACGAGGGTTTACTGGTCAGGCTGCCGTCGCCGGAAAATAACAGGAGGTGTGGGTGAGTAGAAGAATGGCCTGGCCAGCAATGAAGTAGGGTGGGGCGGTGCGGCAGCACAGACGGCCATGGGAGGCGGGAGTAGGCAGTCCCACAGGAGCTGGTTTGGGCGGCTGGAGCAAGAAGATCAGATATTGAAGAAGCAGCACGGCCGTTGGATTAACATCCAACGGTCACTGCTGCTAGAATCCTTTTTGGACTAAGTTGACAAAGCCAAAGTACACGCCAACCTAGTAGACCCACAAGTCATCCTCCAAATCTGTCCCAAACAGCATACAGCCCGGAATTTCTAGCCAGATTCAAAATAATTTTAAATCTAAATATACCTTAATTTAAATTCAATGAAATTTTACCCGCACAAAAACAATGAAATTTAAAATATCAAAATCCGAAAGAAAATAGTATTTTGGAACTAATTGCGTGTTTGCTATATTTTTTCATTTTACAGCCCATTTATTATTACTTATAGCCCATTTCTTATTACTTATAGCCCATTTTCTGGGCAAAATGCATCCCTCCTCGTCTTGAAAGATTTCCGGCCCAGCAGGGCGTAGAAAAGAAAGTAGGCCTACGTTGGTTATTCTGCAAAAAAAAAAGTTTCAGCAAAGTGCTCATGTCGTAGCCACTGAATACATCACGACTGCTACATACACTGCAAATAAAGAGACAATCATCCTACAGAGCACATCGATTTTGCCCATTATCTTCACGAGCTCTTTCATCTCCTCATTGCTTTCAAGGCCGTTCAGTAGCTGTTGCTTGGCCATGATCAGAGGAACTGCATCTTTAACCTTCTGCTCAGCATCTTCCTTTTCTTCTATTCCTTCAGTTACTTGTCCAACACCCCAACCTGCTGGTATTGGGAATCCTAAGCTAACCAAATAATCAACGTAGTTGCATTCCCCCACATCAGCAACTTCCTAGAAATACAAATCACACGAATCTTCCCTTTTCTGCACGAATCAAATTGGAAGATCATCAACCAAACTATTAAAAAATCAGCAACTGAAAGCAGCAGAACAACACTTAAACATATTATTACCCCATGATTCAGGCATTTGTAGAAGACTCGGCCAGGGTTGCGGATTGTGGTTGAGACGCGACGGATGACTCTGCGTGATTTGCAGCAGTGGCACCACACCAACGGCAGCGGGTTGCGATGAGCAATCGGTTGCGATGTGTGTGCCGGCGGGGGTGTGATGAGACCCACAGGCGATGGTACGGGTGGTGACTTGGCGCATATCTAGTTGTTTCCTGCTGAAGAGCATGTGGACGAGCAGCCAGCGGACAGGGTTGCTGCAGCCAGAGCTTCTGATGCTAGGAAGAGTAAGTAGAGAAGAGGAGAAGCGAAAGTTGGATATGTCAGTTTCATTACTTGCAGAGTCTAGGTTTGGATTCGAACCAGCTACAGGAGTACGTCTTTCTTTTTTCTAAACTCGGTGACGTCTCTTTACTGGTACACTAGCTTGTTCTGTACGCCTTCCCAAGTCTTTGATTTTCTTTCCCTTTTTTTGCGAGGAAGGAAGGAGGAGAAAATTGAGAGTTCCTGGGACTCGAATCCAAGACCTCTCGGTTGAAAACCAAGGGTGGTAGTCACTTATGTGGCGAACGTTCCCTGTGAGGAGGACGATAGACGAACGCATTTTCCTCGCAGTTTTCTTCCTATATATAAAAAAGTATGCTACTTGGTGTCCGCTTAGTCAACAAACGATTGTGCCAACCTTGACCGTTGGATTGACATTCAACGTCTTTCGCTTTTCTTCAGTCTCTTCTTCCTCGGACCGCCAATGCCAAACCAGCGCCGGCGGGACCGCGTGCTCCCGCCTCCCACGGCTGGTTGTGATCTTCCCCAGCTCCTGTTCGTTCCCGTCCGAGGCCTCACCATCATCCTCCGCCTTGGTTCGCTCGCCGCGGCACCGCCCTCCGGTGTTGTCAACATGGTCAACAATCGAGAGGAATAAGGAGACGACTGTACATGGTGAGGATGACAGTAGGGACCAAGCAGCGCGCGCAGTAATTTTGTATTTTCGGGACAGAGAAGGGTATCAACTGGGTTGTGCGGGACCAGTGGCCTGTCTAGCCCAGGCTTTTATTTCATATGTTTAGCACATGACCATCCTAGTTTGTTTTTTTCCTTTCTGAAAATGGCTAGTTAGCTATTTTAGTAATGAATGAAACCTGTGTAACAGAAATCATGGGGTATCCCCTTTTGCTCATATAAATAAATAAATAGCAGAGGCCCTGTCAGGTCAGCTTTTTTCTCATTTGAAGACGTCGAGCAAAATGCAGTCCAACAGCAAACTATGTCATCAAATTCAAGTTTCACAGCCGAATATGAGTACAACTAAACTACAATGTCATCATGTTTTAGTTGTCATACAATCACCAAACACAAATCATCATACATAACAAGTGATGTTCTCACAGCAAAATACTAAACAACATATCCGTCAGGTTTCAGTTGTCATAGCAAACACAATTTCACATAGTAGATAAAAAAACGTCTTCTGACAGGAAAATACGACAAAAGCAATGTAATCATCATCCGCAGCAGCAGCGTCAACATCTTCTCCATGTGTATCAGTCTGAATCGTAATTTCCCATGGTGTCATCTTCTTCTTCGTCCTCAACGTCCTCGAACGTTGGCTTCTTCTTGATCAACTCTTGTATGTCCACAGCACGATAGGCAATCTTTTCGTCGGCGTCATTGACGTGATGGTTCTCAAAGATATTAGGAACATCTATGTTATCTTGTACATCAGGAGCATTGTAAGCATCATCTTGTTGTGCAACTTCATTAAACGAATTCCTCTGCTCAAACCTTTGCAATACTCTCCAGTCATCGCTGCGTGCAAATGTGTCTTCCAAGAAAAATTTATGTGTTACTTGATTTGCCAAAATAAAAGGCTCGTTGGTTTGGTACGCCGCCTTGACATTGATGGATTTGAAATAATCATCAGCTCTGGGTTTTGCGATCCTGGAAAACAGGTTATACCAACGACAAGACAATGTAACCACACCCGATGATCCTCGAAATGGAGATATCTGCAATCGAACAATGTCGTTATGTTAGCATACATTTCAGTTGTCTCTTTGTCATACGATCCGTGCTCATGATGGCACTGTTTTGTGTCTTCCGCCTTCGTCTCGTGCAAGGGTGTTGTAGCGCACATCTCCAACAACGCAAGATTCATAATGTCTTACCCGAGTATCGGGACCCATTGCTAGTGAGTAAAGGGCATCATTAACTGCCTGCCCATCCTCCGCATCTTCTTAACCTATGGTTAGAAAATAGACAAGCTGATCATCTTTTGTACTCAATATATTAAAAAAGCGGCAAAGATTGCACTTCAAAAGCTTACATGGTTCTTGAACTATTTCGCAAATCCTGCCATAACCAGTTTGTTAATGTTTCTTGGATTTTGCGGCAGTAACTCCTCTTTGTAGATGCTGCACAACATAGTGATCGCGTCAAACATCTAAATATATAAGAATGTGCTGCAAGTTTAGTAGATTACGATGTATAAGCTGCAAGATCGCACTTACTTGATATAAGGTAGTATCTCAGGACAGTTATTCAACACATACCAAACCATTTTGTCCAAATCTTTAGGTTTGTCCTCTTGTCGACTCTTCCCTGTAACTCGAATATAATAATTGAAAACATTGAGCCCGGGATTGTCTTCACCCACCTCTTTGCTAAGCTGATCAGTTGTTTCAATGTACTTTGAGCAGAATGTCAACGCTTCTGTAGCAATGTAGGCCTCTACAATGGAACCCTCGGGTCTAACTCTGTTCCTAACATAGCCCTTGAAAGTGCCTAGCCGCCTTTCAATAGGGTACATCCAGCCATACTATACTGGACCTCTAAGTAGTGCCTCATCAGGTAGATGAACAGCCAAATGCACCATCTCATCAAAGAAGGCTGGAGGATATATCTTCTCAAGGTCGCATAGGATAGTTGGTATCTTGTCTCTAAGACGCTCCAAAGCATCTATCCTGATATTCCTACTGCAGAGTTCCCTGAAGAATTGTCCCAACTCTGCAACTGCTCTGTATAAGTCAGGGCGGCCAATCCTCTAAGGATAACATGTAAAACCCTTTGAAGTAGGACGTGGCAGTCATGAGTTTTCAACCCTTGTACCGTGTTTCCATCTGCACTGACTCTCCTTTCAGGGTTGGAAGCAAATCCATGTGGGAATCACACACGTGACAGGACCTCGCAGAATTCTTTTCTTTTTACCTTGTCCAAGACGTACACAACTGGTGCCATATCCCGTGGTTTACCTTCATCTTGCACCTGCAAATCCTTTCTGATACCCATGTGTGTCAAATCAATCCTAGATTTTAAGGTATCTTTCGTCTTGCCTTCAATATTAAGAATTGTGCCAATAATGCTGTCACATATATTTTTCTTGATGTGCATCACATCAAGATTATGCTGCAGATCCAAATCTTTCCAATATTCCAAGTCCCACAAAGTGGACCTGTGGGTAAACAATAATCTCTCTTCTACCCTACCACGCTTCCTTTTCCCGCTACCATTACCATGATGGTTTCCTGGTGTAATATGCCTGACCTTCTCTAATTCCACTTGCAACTCATCGGCGGTGAGCCTCTTTGGCGCATCACGGTTTTCATGCTTTGCATTGAACACATGTCTTCGGTATTTTCTAGGATGCGGCTTGTCCTTGGCAAGGAAATGGAGGTGTCCATTGTAACAGATCTTGCTAAGTATTGCGTATGACAGCGGATTCCTGTCACAGCGAACACATGCATTGTAACCATGTGTCGTTCGCCCTGACATAGTGCCCAAAGCCGGATAATCATGGATGCACCAAATTATAACAACACGCAGAAAGAAATCAGCTGGTGGGCTGCTATATAGGTCTCGAGTGAGAACACCCTTCCATAGATGTTGAAGTTCCTCCACAAGAGGCTCCATGAACAAATCAAAATCCTTTCCAGGAATTTTTGGACCTGGGATGAGCAAGTCCATCATGTGGCTTGATTCTTTGGTGCAGACATTTGGAGGCATGTTGTAAGGGATAACAAGCACTGGCCACATGCTATATGTGGCGCTCTGGTGGCCAAATGGGTTAAATCCATCTGAAGCTAAGCCAAGTCTAATGTTTCTTGGGTCAGCAGCAAACTCTTTGTGTTTATCATTGAAGCTTTTCCGCTCACTACCATGAGATGGATGGCTCATTACATTCTGATCTCTGTACTCCTGGTTCCTAGAATGCCACAGTACATCCTCTCTTGTTTCAGCATCATGAAACAACCTCTGCAATTTTGGTGTAATTGGAAAATGTCTCAGAACATTATGAGGAATCCTCTTCACAGCATCGCCATCTTTCCATCTTGATGATTTGCATTTCGAGCATTCACTTAAGTTGGCATAATCCTTCCGGAACAGAACACAATTATTCTTACAAACATGGATCATATCATATCCAATTCCAACTACACGAAGGAAATTCTTCATTTTACTATAGGTGTGTGGCAGCTCAGACGCATCTGGGAAAGATTCACGGAAAGCAGCCAACATCGCATCGAATGATTTGTTGGTCATCCGCTCAGATGTCTTCACCTAAAGAAAGGTGACCATAGCTGAGAATACTGACAGCTTATTTCCTGGGGTGACAACAACGTTGCATTGTTCCAACATGCGGGCCCACAGTTTTTCTTCTGCAGGTGAAAGTTCACGGAATGCACGAGCATTTCGTAGCATTGTTTCAATATTGGTCAAACTCATGGCTCCGCCACCACCACCTCCTCCCCTCTTCCACACGAGCATCAGCAGATCAAGATGGTGATCTGCTGCTTCCACGTAGTCAATAACATTGACGTTCACAGCTTCACCATGATGAACCCACCTAGTATATGTGACCGACATCCCATACAAGTGTAGATGATTTTGCGAAGTTGACTGGGGTCTTGTAACTGAATTCATACAACTGCTACACGGGGAGAGCACATCTGATTTCGGACCACCGTACTCAGCTCTGATAAAGTTCATGAAGTTTTCAACCCTCTCGACATATGCAACGGCTATGGCAAGATATTTAGACGAGCAGATCTAAGTAATGAAATATATGTAAAGCTAATTTAGCAAACAGATTTGAGTGGCAAATTATGGCAGGCTGTTTCAGCATTCAATGAGGCCGAGCACACAGCCATCAAACTATCGAAGGCCATCGCAGCAACAAAGATCGAGTATAAAACGGTGTAGAGCTATTTCACCTAACAGATTGGCTACTAGACCATGGCAATCTACGTCACAATAAATATATGGCAGGATATTTTAGCGACTAATTGGCCTTGGCATGCCATCACAACTAAGCAGATTGAGTACAGAACAGGGCAAGGAAGCTTCTTAAGCAGAGCATATTGACAGTAAACTACTTCGACAAACAGTGAGATTAACAACGTCTATCAGCTAACATTCAGCGCTACACCGACATGAACGGGGCCTCAGTCTAGAATGCGCGTACCGTGGGAGAAGCTGACCGCCGTGCGTCTCCACACGAACATCGCCAGCAGTGGCGGCGCTGACCGCCGTGCGCCTCCACAACAACATAGCCAGAGGTGGCGGCACGGCTAGAGGACGGCAGTCTACAAGAGCGTACCGTGGGAGCGAGAGGATCGCCGAACCGCGGCGCCGACCTATCGGCGTGGCGGGGAGGGCGGCTTTGGCGGAGCGAATGGAGTGGAGGGGGACAGGGGGGAGGAGGTTTGGGGAATATTATTGGCTAGTTGGCCGAAGGGCGGTTGAATCAGATTTGGGGGGAACTTTTGGGTGTGGGGGGGGGGGGGAGGATTTTCCTGCGGTGGGCGGGGGGAGTTTGGCGCATGGTCGGTTTCTCCAAGTGTAGTCCCACGTGTCAGTGAAGAGGCAAGCCGAAGCGCGTTTCATTTGCGTGAGCCGTGTGCAGGACCGAACGTGTGTGGGGTGCAATGCGACCGCGACAGGAGTGCTGTGAGTGTACCACCTTTTTTCCTTTTAAACTAGGTGCTTCGCCTCCTCAAAAAAAAATTGTTGCTTCGCGCGATCCATCGATACTACTACTAGTAATCCAGTAATCCTGACTAAAACGGCGCGGCCGGGTCTTTTCCCACGCGATATGTTGGGAGGTTGGCTTAGTTGGGTTTTTTAGGACGAGTAATGCTACACCTACGTAATCCCAGTTATGTAATTAACGTAATGTGAAACGTGTGAGTGGTTGATTGAAGATTGGGGGGAGGGAGGGGCCCACCACCATGAAAATTAGGGGAGGAGAGAGAGAGGCAATTTATGTTAACCGTTTCGTAGGTTCCCGTAGATGTAGAAAGATTTGAAATGCGTGAATGTGTAGTGGACGTACTATTGGAGTGCATAATATAATTTGTGTATGTATAGACCCTATGTGTTTATTTTACTTTTCATGTTAGATTTGTCTTCGTTCAATAAAAAGCAGAGTTGGTGATGATGGTGTGCCTGTCATCCTACAATATAGGCCGTCCGATCTATATCTAGTGGATAGGAAGGAAACTATGACAATTTACTCGCACTCCTCTCCACATTTGCAGATAAGGCTTTCCCTCGTTCATCCTTTTCTCCCACAAGATCTTGATCTTCCGTGCAACGCACGGACATCTTGCTAGTACTCCTACAATATGTATATTATTGTGAAAGTTCATATACACCGGCCGAGATTAATGCAAACATGACAACTTTTCATTACATTTCGAACTTTTATAGGACAAAAAAATAAAAGAAACCCGACCCTAAACCTATTCTACGGCGGCGACCGACGTCCTCCATCTGTGATCTCCATGTACGGGGGAGGGGTTCAAGACCCGTGAAGTGAAGGTGCGGTCTCCGGCGAGGAAAAGTAGAACACGGTAGACGGACCGACCAGTTGGCACACCATGCCCTGCCGCCGCCCATGCCCTACTCGTCCTCGGAGGAGTCCTCGACCTCGGCGGTGCCGGACGTTGGACGGAGGCAAGTAGGACGCGTGGCTGATGGTGCTCCCGTCGTCGGCCGCCAGCGTGGCCACCGCTTGTACGGCGACTTGAGCGAGGGCGGCGACCTCAAGCTCCATCCCCGAAGACAAGCTCTCCCGCAGAGCGTTCGCGCTTGCGGTCATGGCGGATGTGGTTCAAGGTAGGAGGACGATGCGCTATGTTGTGGAGGTTAGCTGGACGTTGCCGCTTTAAGTAGCGCATTTCGGTGAGGCCAAGCGTCCTGGTGCGTCATTATGTCGCGGAGTTGGTTCCTCGGGCACCAAGCCTCTTAACGACGGCATATGGACGGACGGCATGAATGCGGGCAGCTGGCGCCGGCTGGGAACGCACCGTGCGATGGCGCGAGGAACGAGGGTTTTTGGTGTGCCAGGGTAGTCAGCTGCGGTCATGGCAACATTGGAGATACCCTTTGCTCACATGCGACCGACGCATGTCATTGAAAAAGCAAGACAACCCGGCATGGTCTCAGGTCCAGAGGATGCAGTTGGCCGCGCTACACCTGTAACGCCCCGGATCCGATGCGCCAGTTGTCTGCCAGTCATTCGCCGTCTTTGCCATGTCATGTGCTTGCGTGTTGCATTTTCCCATGTCATCATATGCATTTCACATCATGTCATCATGTGCATCTCATTGTGCATACGTGTTCGCCTCATGCATCCGAGCATTTTCCCCTTTGTCCGTTTTCCAATCCGGCACTCCTATGTCCCCCGGCGCCCCCTTTTACCTCTTTTCATGTGCGGGTGTTAAACGGTATCGGAATGGACCGAGGTTTGCCAAGCGGCCTTGGTATAGCACCGGTAGACCGCCTGTAAAGTTTCGTGCCATTTGGAGGTCGTTTGGTACTCCAACGGTTAACCGGGTAACCGCAAAAGCCTCCTTGTCTTTGCAGCCCAACACCCCTTCCAAAGTGGCCCAAAACCCAGCAAACTCCCCTCCATGCTCTCGGTCGTTCGATCACGATCGTGTGGGCGAAAACCGCACCTCATTTGGACTCTCCTAGCTCCCCCTACCTATATAAACACCTCCCCCTCCAAAAATCGCAGACCAATCCCCCCCGAAACCCTAAAATTTCTCCTCTCCGCGCCGGACGTGTCCGCCCACCCGCCGGACACCCCGCGCCGCCGCCCGCAGCCACTCCGGGCGTGCCACGTGGCGCCTCCGTCCTCCCGCTGCCGTGGCCAGGGCAGGCCGCCGCGCGCCGGATCCCGCCGCCTCCGCCCGCTGCGTGCGCCACTGCAGCCGTTGCCGTCCGCCGCCGACCAGCGCGCGCGCCCGTCTGGCGTCCCTCGCCGCCTCCCGCTGGCGTCCCTCGCCGCCTCCCGCCACGGAGGTCCTCGCCGCCTCCATCCTGGCAGTACCTCGCCGCCCCTCGACCTCCGCCGCCCGCCTGGTCGACTCCGCGCCGCCCCTCGCCGCCCGGCCCGGCCGCCAGCCGCGCCGTCCTCCTCAAGGCCGCTGGCTGGAGCGCGCTGCCGGGCGGCTTCGCCGCGCCTCTCGCGGCCCGGCCTCGCCCGCGCCGCGGTGACCTCCTCCGCCTCCCGGCGCCGGATCCGGTCGGATCCGGGCGGATCCGTTCGCCCCGGCCTCCCCGGTGCCTCCTCCCACCGCCACCGTCCCCGTCCGCTCCGGCAAGGATCCGGCGATCCTCGATTTCCGTGCGGTTGACTTTTTCCCGAGGTCCAAATCCACCAAGTCCCCGAAATTTTTGCACATTATCATGCATGTTCATCGCATCATACCTCTGCATCCGTAGCTCCGTTTCGTGCATGTAATATGTCGAATTGTTCGTCTCGACGAGTACATCATTTCATCTCGTTGCATCATTTTCGTTTGAGCTCATCTTGGTGCCCGAAATGCTGTTAGAAGAGGGCTATGTGATGTTAGTTTCAGATTCTTATCAGAACATGCACTTTTGTCATGTTTTCCATGATTGATGTGTGCATCCTATGAACTTGAGTCCTACATGTGTTTTGTAATATGCCATGCCATCTTTACAGGGGTGTATGCCATGTATTTTTGTGATCTCTGTGGTGACTAGCACAAGCATGCAAACTAGGCTTCATGATGTTGCTGATTTCAGCCCTGCTTTTCTTGATATTTTTATGCCATGTAAACTTGATGCTACAGAGAGATCCATGCTTATTTTGAGATACTTCACTAAGGATTTTTTGAACATATGGTTATTCTCTATCCATCCATGCCCTTGTTTGCAATTATGGAGTGCCATAGCTTGAGTCAATCGAGATCTACTTTTGCTATAAAATGTTTCCTGGCAGATTGTTTACATGTTATTCAATTTGGCCAAGGTTGTTGTAGTTGATCCATGTATGCTATGATGTTGTTCTTGCCATGTCTAGCTTCTATGCCATGTCTTCTTACTGTTGGTTGCTTTGCCATGCCATGTATTGCTCTGTGGTGAGTGGTTCAAGCTCTCCAACATGCCTACTTATTGTTGTTCTTGCCATGTATGAATCTATCATATAACTTGCCATGTTTACATGGGGGCCATCATATCTTCTGGTCCTTTTTGGCTCATGGTCACTAAGGGACTTTTGTTATATGCATATAGTAGATTCATGCCATGCCTTTGTTTGCCATGATAAGTTCCTGTAGCATGTTTTTTGATAGCTCTAAACATTGCAACCTGATGTTATTTCCTGATAAGTCTGAAACTGTTATTATTTGCAATCTTGACATTTCATTTTGAGCATGTTCTTGTGATTTCTGGACATAGCTCAGTGTTCATGTTTTGTAATGCTTTACCTGAACATCATGCCCATGCCTTTTGTTTTCATGTTGAGATCCTGTAGCATGTTGTTTTGATGCTTGCAATATGCCTAGTTGCTGTTTTGGACAGATTGTTGTCATGACTAGTATAGGGTGTATGTGTTGCACCGTTGCTCCGTTTTGAGTGTGCTCTATATGAAACTTGCTTGTTTTTGCATGTAGTTTCATATTATCATGTTGCATCCTTGTTTTGAGGTGTTTTCTTGATGTTTGTATGCATTTTGCATCAATGCCATGGTTAACTTGTTTTGCTCATATCTTCTAGGCCGTAGCTCCGAATCTAATGAACTTTATATGTAACTTGACTAGAATTTCGTGTAGATCATTGTGGTGCATCTTAACTTGCTGTTTAACAACTTGAACATAAGGTTTATTCAGATCTGGACCAATTTCGAAATTTGCATATGAGGACTTACCGGAATTGTTCTATGTTGTTCCCGGCCTCATTTAAACCTGCCTTGATGTGTTGCTCTTGTTTGCATCATCCCTTGCCATGAGTAGCTTCATGTAGCTTCGTCATGCATCATACTTGTTGTGCATCATGCCTTGTTCATGTGTGGTGTGTTTACTATGTTGTGTGCTTCTTCTTGTTAGTTCATGTTTCACGCGATCGTGAGGATTCGCTCGCTCACGCTTGGTTCGGCTTCATCCGCTCATCTTCTTCATGGACTCGTTCTTCTTCCTTGCGGGATTTCAGGCAAGATGACCGCTACCCTGGATCTCACTACTATCATTGCTATGCTAGTTGCTTCGTTCTTTCGCTATGCTGCGTTACCTATCACTTGCTGCTCAAGCCTACCTAATTGCCATGTCAGCCTCTAACGTTTTGCACCCTTCCTAGCAAACCGTTGTTTCGCTATGTTACCGCTTTGCTCAGCCCCTCTTATAGCGTTGTTAGTTGCAGGTGAAGATGAAGTTTGTTCCTTGTTGGAACATGGAGATGTTGTTCCTTGTTGGAACATGTTTACTTGTTGGGGTATCACAATATATCTTATTTAATTAATGCATCTATATACTTGGTAAAGGGTGTAAGGCTCGGCCTTATGCCTGGTGTTTTCTTCCACTCTTGCCGCCCTAGTTTCCGTCATATCGGTATTATGTTCCCGGATTTTGCGTCCCTAACGCGGTCGGGTGATTTATGGGACCCCTTGACAGTTCGCTTTGAATAAGACTCCTCAGCAAGGCCCAACATTGGTTTTACTATTTGCCTCACCTAGCCCTTTTTCCCTTGGGTTTCGGAGCCCAAGGGTCATCTTATTTTACCCCCGGCCGGTGCTTCGTCGTGAGTGCTGGTCCAAACCGTCACCGCCGGTGGCTACCAGGGCAACTCGGGTTCGCTTATCGGAAGTTTGGACAATCCGTGTGCCACGAGAACGAGATATGTGCAGCTCCTATCAGGATTTGTCGGCACATCCGGCGGCTTTGCTGGTCTTGTTTTATTGCTGTCGAAATGTCTTGTAGCCGGGATTCCGAGACTGGTCGGATCTTCCCGGGGAGAAGGAATATCCTTCGTTGATCGCGAGAGCTTATCATGGGCTAAGTTGGGACACCCCTGCAGGGTATAAACTTTCGAGAGCCGTGCCCGCGGTTATGTGGCAGATGGGAATTTGTTAATATCCGGTTGTAGTAAACTTGAAGCAAACTCTTCTAAAATACCCCAACCGTGTGTGTAACCGTGAGTGTCTCTTTTCGGGGTTGATCGAGAGGAGAACACGGTTTCTGGGTTATGTCTGACGTAAGTAGGAGTTCAGGATCACTTCTTGATCATTACTAGTTGACGACCGCCTTTGTTTCTCTTCTCGCCTCATTTGCGTATGTTAGCCACCATATATGCTTAGTCGCTGCTGCAACCTCACCACTTTACCCCTTCCTTTCCCATTAAGCTTTGCTAGTCTTGATACCCATGGTAATGGGATTGCTGAGTCCTCGTGGCTCACAGATTACTACACCACCAGTTGCAGTGTACAGGTTATGCGATGATCATGACGCGAGAGCGATGTTTATTTGTGTTGGAGTTCTTCTTCCGCTTCTTCTTCGATCGGGGATAGGTTCCGGTCGGCAGCCTGGGCTAGCAGGTGGTGGATGTCGTTTGAGCTTCGCTTATGTTTCATTCAGTAGTCGGATGTTGATCTTGTATATGTTGTTGATGTATTCTTGTGGCATTTGTGCCTTATGTATGTATCCCCATCTATTATGTAATGTTGATGTAATGATATCCACCTTGCAAAAGCGTTTCAATATGCGGGTCTATCCTTGGTGGGACCGTCGAGTTCCTGTTGAATAGGGTCGCATATTGGGCGTGACAAGTTGGTATCAGAGCCTCGACCGACCTTAGGAGCCCCCTTGTTTGATCGTGTAGTTTGGCCGTTGTTGAGTCTAGAAGAAAACTGTTTTCTGAGTCTAGTTATATCGGAGAGTAGGAATTCTTTTTACTCCTCAGCCCCTTCGTCGCTCTGGTGAGGAATCTTGACGTAGGTGTTTTAAATTACTTCTCTTCCCCTTCAAATTTGTTCTTTAGGATCACGCAGTTGGTTTTCCGATCGTTGGCATTCAGCTCTTTTCATCCGGTGCATTTTTCTCGTCAAGTTGACTCGAGCCTCTTCATCGTTGTCAAGTTCAATCCTCGGTTTGCTCTCAACGAGATTATTCCTCTATTCTCAGTTGTTTTCTTTTCCCACCCGCCCTCCCTATTCTTCTTCTCGGAACCGGAGTCCGTAATTGAGTATCCTTCCTACTCGTGCGAAGTCTTTTCCTTTCTTTCCTCAACGATTTCAACCGGTATTTTCTCTTCAATATATCCGTCGGTTCCCCCTTCGAAGTTGTCTTTGTTTTTCCCGCCCTCCCTCCCTCTTCTTTCAGGAGCTTGAGTCTGTTTCGAGCATCGATTCCATTCGTGTGGAGCCTCTTCTGTCTTCCCTCAATTATTTCAACCGGTGAATTCTCGTCTCGTTCGTCATTCTTCATCCCTTTTCTTTTTCGGGTGCACTCAATTCAAGTTTTTTCGGTGTTGATCATATTCTTTTCCTTGGATCAAGTGTTCTCCTTGCTTGGTTGTCTCTCGCCATTCAATCATTCCGAGCTCAAGACTTCTCGAGAGATTAAATGCGTGTTCGAATTAATTCGAGGTCGTCACCTCATTCAAATATCTCAATTATTCCGTGTTTCATCTATCATTCAACATCCCTTTCCAACGGTGTTTTCTCGTCAAGGCCCTAACCCACGTGTCGCTTCGAGGATCTTACCCGACTCTTCTGATTTTCCCGGAGTTATTCCCAATTCTTTTCAAGTGTGACGTAAGAATGAATATCATCAGTCACTTGCCTTTTCCAAGATCGTTTTCAAATTATTTTCATTGTTGTCTCAACCTCTTCGCTTTTCATTCTCCCGGAGCGTCTCAACAATTCTGCATGGTGGTTCTCGTTGTCTTTCTCAACATTTGAAGATCGTCGTAGATTTTTTCTCTTAAATCTTGTCCGTTCCCCCGGAGGTTCATGGTGCTAGCTCGATGTTATCCTATCTAATTGTTTCTAGTCATGCAAATTCTTTTCATCCATCCGGAGTACTTCAGGTGTTGCTTTCTCTCTCGATCATCCGGAGGCCATCTTTTCGGAAGATTTCTTCATTCTAAGTTTTCAGATTCTTTCCCCAATTATTCTATATTCGTGCCCCTTCGTTCGTCTCAATATTCTTCCGGTGCTGCGTTCATGCATTCATTAATCAGCTCTTGATCTCTTTATTCTTTTGCACCTAATCCCCTCTAGCATACTTGTTCTTCTAATTCTTCCCGGTGATTCTTCCTCTTTCGTCAGTCATTTCAATTAAATGACGGTGTTCGTTCAAGATTCTTTTCTTTGATGATCATATTAATCCATTCGTTCTTTTCAATCCTAGCGGTGGTTCATGAAGGCCTTCTCAAGTTTGCGACATGTCACTTCTCAATTCTTTTTCAAGAAGAATAAGTAGTTTGCAAAATCCATTGTTGGTCATCAATTTAATTTGATGAAGGATAAGCATACAATAAATCTTATTCTTATTTCATCCAAGTGAGTTATCCCTTCCTTCGGAGTTTGTTCTTGAGGAATAAATTCTACTTCCAAGATTTTTCATCTTCTCTTTTCCGGAGTTCAAATTTCCTCGGCCATCTCGTCGGAACCTCCATCTAAATCATCGCAAGGCTCATCTTATTATTTTCATCCTTCATTTCTATCTCATCATCCTTTTTGTTACCGGAGTTCTTCACGGTGGATCGTCATGATTTAATTCATTCTCCAAAGAGTTTCATCAATATTTTTGGTGGAATTCAAATATCTTTTCTTCTTGCATCTCTAGGTGTAATTAATTCTCCGTATTCTTTTGAAGTGGAGTTTTGCATTTCTTTGTTTTCTCAGCTATTAAATCTTTTCCACTTGTGGTCGGTTATCACCTCGAAAATTTTGGGATGTTATCCATAAGTCCACATTAAGCTTATCCTTTTCGTTGTTGATTTTTCTCAACAACTCCATTCAATCCTTCCTTCTAAGTTCTTTTCATTCAATTCTTTCAATTCTTCCGGAGGCATTGCGTTGTTTATCTCGTCAAGTATCATTCCATCCTCTCAAGTTCAAGTTCTATTCCTCCATGTTTTAGCCGGAGTGCTGCCTAAATCCTTTCAGTCTTATCCGTTTCTTGTCTCATTCTAACCACTCAGGTTAGAACGAGCGGGTTCATAGCCTATCTGATTCCGTGAGCCTTCGATTCTCGTCATTCTCGTCGTTTCTCTCTTCTTCTCGTGTGCTCTCGATTCTTTGCTTCTTCTCTTGAGTTCTTGCTTCACCTCATCCTTTTCCCTTCCGTCTCGGTCCTAAGATCTCGGGACGAGATCTCTTGTTAGTGGAGGAGTGTTGTAACGCCCCGGATCCGATGCGCCAGTTGGCTGCCAGTCATTCGCCGTCTTTGCCATGTCATGTGCTTGCGTGTTGCATTTTCCCATGTCATCATATGCATTTCACATCATGTCATCATGTGCATCTCATTGTGCATACGTGTTCACCTCATGCATCCGAGCATTTTCCCCATTGTCCGTTTTCCAATCCGGCACTCCTATGTCCCCCGGCGCCCCCTTTTACCTCTTTTCGTGTGCGGGTGTTAAACGGTCTCGGAGTGGACCGAGGTTTGCCAAAAGGCCTTGGTATAGCACCGCTAGACCGCCTGTAAAGTTTTGTGCCATTTGGAGGTCGTTTGGTACACCAACGGTTAACCGGGTAACCGCAAAAGCCTCCTTCTCTTTGCAGCCCAACACCCCTTCCAAAGTGGCCCAAAACCCAGCAAACTCCCCTCCATGCTCTCGGTCGTTCGATCACGATCGTGTGGGCGAAAACCGCACCTCATTTGGACTCTCCTAGCTCCCCCTACCTATATAAACACCTCCCCCTCCAAAAATCGCAGTCCAATCCCCCCCGAAACCCTAAAATTTCTCCTCTCCATACGGACGTGTCCGCCTACCGCCGGACACCCTGCGCCGCCCGCAGCCACTCCGGGCGTGCCACGTGGCGCCTCCGTCCTCCCCCGCCAAGGCCTGCTGGGTCAGGGCAGGCCCGGGCAGACGACGCCGCCGCCATCGCCATGAGCCGGCCTCTGCGCCGCCATTGCCGCCGGATCCGCCGCCGCCGCCCGCTGCGGCGCCATCAGAGTCTGCCGTCGCCTCCGCCGCCGACCAGCGTCGCGCCGCCGCCGGCGCCCTTGCCGCCTCCGCCCGGTGGCGCGCGCTGCGCCCGCCGCGCCCGCGCCGGCCTCCGGAGGTCCTCCGCCGCCTCCATCCCGCCGTACCTCGCCGCCCCTCGACCTCCGCCGCCCGCCCTGGTCGACTCCGCGCCGCCCCTCGCCGCCGGCCCGGCCGCCAGCGCGCCGTCCTCCAAGCGCCCTCGCTGGCATGAGCCGCGCCGCCCGGCGAGCTTCGCGCGCCTCTCGCCGGCCAGCCACGCCCGCGCCGGCGACCTCCTCCGCCTCCGGCGCCGGATCCGTCGGATCCGGCGGATCCGTCGCCCGGCCTCCCGGTGCCTCCTCCCACCGCCACCGCCCCGTCCGCTCCGGCAAGGATCCGGCGATCCTCGATTTCCGTGCGGTTGACTTTTTCCCGAGGTCCAAATCCACCAAGTCCCCGAAATTTTTGCACATTATCATGCATTTTCATCGCATCATAACTCTGCATCCATAGCTCCGTTTCGTGCGTGTAATATGTCGAATTGTTCGTCTCGACGAGTACATCATTTCATCTCGTTGCATCATTTTCATTTGAGCTCATCTTGGTACCCGAAATGCTGTTAGAAGAGGGCTATGTGATGTTAGTTTCAGATTCTTATCAGAACATGCACTTTTGTCATGTTTTCCATGATTGATGTGCTCATCCTATGAACTTGAGTCCTACATGTGTTTTGTAATATGCCATGCCATATTTACAGGGGTGTATGCCATGTATTTTTGTGATCTCTGTGGTGACTAGCACAAGCATGCAAACTAGGCTTCATGATGTTGCTGATTTCAGCCCCTGTTTTGCTGATATTTTTATGCCATGTAAACTTGATGCTACAGAGAGATCCATGCTTATTTTGAGATACTTCACTAAGGATGTTTTGAACATATGGTTATTCTCTATCCATCCATGCCCTTGTTTGCAATTATGGAGTGCCATAGCTTGAGTCAATTGAGCTCTACTTTTGCTATAAAATGTTTCCTGGCAGATTGTTTACATGTTATTCAATTTGGCCAAGGTTGTTGTAGTTGATCCATGTATGCTATGATGTTGTTCTTGCCATGTCTAGCTTCTGTGCCATGTCTTATTACTTTTGGTTGCCTTGCCATGCCATGTATTGCTCTGTGGTGAGTGGTTCAAGCTCACCAACATGCCTACTTATTGTTGTTCCTGCCATGTATGAATCTGTCATATAACTTGCCATGTTTACATGGGGGCCATCATATCTTCTGGTCCTTTTTGGCTCATGGTCACTAAGGGACTTTTGTTATATGCATTTAGTAGATTCATGCCATGCCTTTGTTTGCCATGATAAGTTCCTTTAGCATGTTGTTTGATATCTCTAAACATTGCAACCTGATGTTATTTCCTAATAAGTCTGAAACTGTTATTATTTGCAATCTTGACATTTCATTTTGAGCATGTTCTAGTGATTTCTGGAGATAGCTCAGTGTTCATGTTTTGTAATGCTTTACCTGAACATCATGCCCATGCCTTTTGTTTTCATGTTGAGATCCTGTAGCATGTTGTTTTGATGCTTGCAATATGCCTAGTTGCTGTTTTGGACAGATTGTTGTCATGACTTGTATAGGGTGTATGTGTTGCACCGTTGCTCCGTTTTGAGTGTGCTCTATATGAAACTTGCTTGTTTTTGCATGTAGTTTCATATTATCATGT
Organism: Aegilops longissima; assembly: GCA_021605205.1. Classification (NCBI taxonomy): domain Eukaryota; kingdom Viridiplantae; phylum Streptophyta; class Magnoliopsida; order Poales; family Poaceae; genus Aegilops; species Aegilops longissima. Next base: position 292,512,134 of record CM038678.1, read on the forward strand.
TGCATCCTTGTTTTGAGGTGTTTGCTTGATGTTTGTATGCATTTTGCATCAATGCCATGGTTAACTTGTTTTTCTCATATCTTCTAGGCCGTAGCTCCGAATCTAATGAACTTTATATGTAACTTGACTAGAATTTCGTGTAGATCATTGTGGTGCATCTTAACTTGTTGTTTAACAACTTGAACATAAGGTTTATTCAGATATGGACCAATTTCGAAATTTGCATATGAGGACTTACCGGAATTGTTCTATGTTGTTCCCGGCCTCATTTAAACCTGCCTTGATGTGTTGCTCTTGTTTGCATCATCCCTTTCCATGAGTAGCTTCATGTAGCTTCGTCATGCATCATACTTGTTGTGCATCATGCCTTGTTCATGTGTGGTGTGTTTACTATGTTGTGTGCTTCTTCTTGTTAGTTCATGTTTCATTGCGATCGTGAGGATTCGTTCGACTACGCTTGGTTCGGCTTCATCCGTTCATCTTCTTCATGGACTCGTTCTTCTTCCTTGCGGGATTTCAGGCAAGATGACCGCTACCCTGGATCTCACTACTATCATTGCTATGCTAGTTGCTTCGTTCTTTCGCTATGCTGCGTTACCTATCACTTGCTGCTCAAGCCTACCTAATTGCCATGTCAGCCTCTAACCTTTTGCACCCTTCCTAGCAAACCGTTGTTTGGCTATGTTACCGCTTTGCTCAGCCCTCTTATAGCGTTGTTAGTTGCGGTGAAGATGAAGTTTGTTCCTTGTTGAACATGGAGATGTTGTTCCTTGTTGGAACATGTTTACTTGTTGGGGTATCACAATATATCTTATTTAATTAATGCATCTATATACTTGGTAAAGGGTGGAAGGCTCGGCCTTATGCCTGGTGTTTTGTTCCACTCTTGCCGCCTAGTTTCCGTCATATCGGTATTATGTTCCGGATTTTGCGTCCCTAACGCGGTCGGGTGATTTATGGGACCCCTTGACAGTCCGCTTTGAATAAGACTCCTCCAAAGAAGGCCCAACATTGGTTTTACTATTTGCCTCACCTAGCCCTTTTTCCCTTGGGTTTCCGGAGCCCAAGGGTCATCTTATTTTACCCCGGGCCAGTGCTCGTCGTGAGTGCTGGTCCAAACCGTCAGCCGCCGGTGGCCACCAGGGGCAACTCTTGGTTAGCCTATCGGAAGTTTGGACAATCCGGTGTGCCCTGAGAACGAGATATGTGCAGCTCCTATCAGGATTTGTCGGCACATCCGGGCGGCTTTGCTGGTCTTGTTTTATTGCTGTCGAAATGTCTTGTAGCCGGATTCCGAGACTGATCGGGTCTTCCGGGAGAAGGAATATCCTTCGTTGATCGCGAGAGCCTATCATGGGCTTGTTGGGACACCCTGCAGGTATAAACTTTCGAGAGCCGTGCCGCGGTTATGTGGCAGATGGGAATTTGTTAATATCCGGTTGTAGTAAACTTGAAGCAAACTCTTCTAAAATACCCCAACCGTGTGTGTAACCGTGAGTGTCTCTTTTCGGGGTTGATCGAGAGGAGAACACGGTTTCTGGGTTATGTCTGACGTAAGTAGGAGTTCAGGATCACTTCTTGATCATTACTAGTTGACGACCGTTCCTTTGTTTCTCTTCTCACTCTCATTTGCGTATGTTAGCCACCATATATGCTTAGTCGCTGCTGCAACCACACCACTTTACCCCTTCCTTTCCCATTAAGCTTTGCTAGTCTTGATACCCATGGTAATGGGATTGCTGAGTCCTCGTGGCTCACAGATTACTACACCACCAGTTGCAGGTACAGGTTATGCGATGATCATGACGCGAGAGCGATGTTTATTTGTGTTGGAGTTCTTCTTCTGCTTCTTCTTCGATCAGGGGATAGGTTCCAGGTCGGCAGCCTGGGCTAGCAGGGTGGATGTCGTTTGAGCTTCTGTTTATGTTTCATCCGTAGTCGGATGTTGATCTTGTATATGTTGTTGATGTATTCTTGTGGCATTTGTGCCTTATGTATGTATCCCCATCTATTATGTAATGTTGAGGTAATGATATCCACCTTGCAAAAGCGTTTCAATATGCGGGTCTATCCTTGGTGGGACCTTCGAGTTCCTGTTGAATAGGGTCGCATATTGGGCGTGACAAGTTGCTATCAGATCCTCGACCGACCTTAGGAGCCCCCTTGTTTGATCGTGTAGTTTGGCCGTTGTTGAGTCTAGAAGAAAACTGTTTTCTGAGTCTAGTTATATCGGAGAGTAGGAATTCTTTTTACTCCTCAGCCCCTTCGTCGCTCTGGTGAGGAATCTTGACGTAGGTGTTTTATATTACTTCTCTTCCCCTTCAAATTTTTTCTTTAGGATCACGCAGTTGGTTTTCCGATCGTTGGCCCTCAGCTCTTTTCATCCGGTGCATTTTTCTCGTCAAGTTGACTCGAGCCTCTTCATCGTTGTCAAGTTCAATCCTCGGTTTGCTCTCAACGAAGTTATTCCTCTATTCTCAGTTGTTTTCTTTTCCCACCCGCCCTCCCTGTTCTTCTTCTCGGAACCGGAGTCCGTAATTGAGTATCCTTCCTACTCGTGCGAAGTCTTTTCCTTTCTTTCCTCAACGATTTCAACCGGTGTTTTCTCTTCAATATATTCATCGGTTCCCCCTTCCAAGTTGTCTTTGTTTTTCCCGCCCTCCCTCCCTCTTCTTTCAGGAGCTTGAGTCTGTTTCGAGCATCGATTCCATTCGTGTGGAGCCTCTTCAGTCTTCCCTCAATTATTTCAACCGGTGAATTCTCGTCTCGTTCGTCATTCTTCATCCCTTTTCTTTTTCGGGTGCACTCAATTCAAGTTTTTTCGGTGTTGATCATATTCTTTTCCTTGGATCAAGTGTTCTCCTTGCTTGGTTGTCTCTCGCCATTCAATCATTCCGGAGCTCAAGACATCTCAGAGATTCATCTGTGTTCGAATTAATTCGAGGTCGTCACCTCATTCAAATATCTCAATTATTCCGGTGTTTCATCTATCTGTTCAACATCCCTTTCCAACGGTGTTTTCTCGTCAGTGGGCCCTAACCCACAGGTCGTTTCCTAGGATCTTACCTGACTCTTCTGATTTTCCCGGAGTTATTCCCAATTCTTTTCAAGTGTGACGTAAGAATGAATATCATCAGTCACTTGCCTTTTCCAAGATCGATTTCAAATTATTTTCATTGTTGGCTCAACCTCTTCGCTTTTCATTCTCCCGGAGCGTCTCAACAATTCTGCATGGTGGTTCTCGTTGTCTTTCTCAACATTTGAAGACCGTCGTAGATTTTTTCTCTTAAATCTTGTCCGTTCCCCCGGAGGTTCATGGAGCTAGCTCGATGTTATCCTATCTAATTGTTTCTAGTCATGCAAATTCTTTTCATCCATCCAGAGTACTTCAGGTGTTGCTTTCGCTCTCGATCATCCGGAGGCCATCTTTTCGGAAGATTTCTTCATTCTAAGTTTTCAGATTCATTCCCCAATTATTCTATATTCGTGCCCCTTCGTTCATCTCAATATTCTTCCGGTGCTGCGTTCAAGCATTCATTAATCAGCTCTTGATCTCTTTATTCTTTTGCACCTAATCCCCTCTAGCATACTTGTTCTTCTAATTCTTCCCCGTGATTCTTCCTCTTTCGTCAGTCATTTCTGAATTCTTACGGTGTTCGTTCAAGATTCTTTTCTTTGATGATCATATTAATCCATTCGTTCTTTTCAATCCCACCGGTGGTTCATGAAGGCCTTCTCAAGTTTGCGACATGTCACTTCTCAATTCTTTTTCAAGAAGAATAAGTAGTTTGCAAAATCCATTGTTGGTCATCAATTTAATTTGATGAAGGATAAGCATACAATAAATCTTATTCTTATTTCATCCAAGTGAGTAATCCCTTCCTTCGGAGTTTGTTCTTGAGGAATAAATTCTACTTCCAAGATTTTTCATCTTTTCTTTTCCGGAGTTCAAATTTCCTCGGCCATCTCGTCGGAACCTCCATCTAAATCATCGCAAGGCTCATCTTATTCTTTTCAACCTTCATTTCTATCTCATCATCCTTTTTGTTACCGGAGTTCTTCACGGTGGATCGTCATGATTTAATTCATTCTCCAAAGAGTTTCATCAATATTTTTGGTGGAATTCAAATATCTTTTCTTCTTGCATCTCTAGGTGTAATTAATTCTCCGTATTCTTTTGAAGTGGAGTTTTGCATTTCTTCGTTTTCTCAGCTATTAAATCTTTTCCGCTTGTGGTCGGTTATCACCTCGAAAATTTTGGGATGTTATCCATAAGTCCACATCAAGCTTATCCTTTTCGTTGTTGATTTTTCTCAAGAACTCCATTCAATCCTTCCTTCTAAGTTCTTTTCATTCAATTCTTTCAATTCTTCCGGAGGCATTGCATTGTTTATCTCGTCAAGTATCATTCCATCCTCTCAAGTTCAAGTTCTATTCCTCCATGTTTTAGCCGGAGTGCTGCCTAAATCCTTTCAGTCTTATCCGTTTCTTGTCTCATTCTAACCACTCAGGTTAGAACGAGCGGGTTCATAGCCTATCTGATTCCGTGAGCCTTCGATTCTCGTCATTCTCGTCGTTTCTCTCTTCTTCTCGTGTGCTCTCGATTCTTTGCTTCTTCTCTTGAGTTCTTGCTTCACCTCATCCTTTTCCCTTCCGTCTCGGTCCTAAGATCTCGGGACGAGATCTCTTGTTAGTGGAGGAGTGTTGTAACGCCCCGGATCCGATCGCGCCATTGTCCGCCATCATTCGCCGTCTTTGCCATGTCATGTGCTTGCGTGTTGCATTTTCCCATGTCATCATATGCATTTCACATCATGTCATCATGTGCATCTCATTGTGCATACGTGTTCGCCTCATGCATCCGAGCATTTTCCCCATTGTCTGTTTTCCAATCCGGCACTCCTATGTCCCCCGGCGCCCCCTTTTACCTCTTCTCGTGTGCGGGTGTTAAACGGTCTCGGAGTGGACCGAGGTTTGCCAAGCGGCCTTGGTATAGCACCGCTAGACCGCCTGTAAAGTTTTGTGCCATTTGGAGGTCGTTTGGTACTCCAACGGTTAACCGGGTAACCGCAAAAGCCTCCTTCTCTTTGCAGCCCAACACCCGTTCCAAAGTGGCCCAAAACCCAGCAAACTCCCTTCCATGCTCTCGGTTGTTCGATCACGATTGTGTGGGCGAAAACCGCACCTCATTTGGACTCTCCTAGCTCCCCTACCTATATAAACACCCCCTCAAAAATCGCAGTCAATCCCCGAAACCCTAAAATTTCTCCTCTCCACAGGGACGTGTCCGCCGCACCACGGACACCCAGCGCACGCCGCCAGCAGCCACTCCGGGCGTGCCACGTGGCGCCTCCGTCCCTCCTGCCATGCCGCGGCTGGGCCTGTGGCAAGGCCGCCCGGGCCAGATCGCCGCCAGCAGCGCCACAGTCTTGCCCGCTCCGCCCGCCGCCGCCCGGATCCCGCCGCCGCCGCAGGCTGCGGCGCCATCAGAGCCTGTCGCCGTCCGCCGCCGACCAGCGCCGCGCCGCCGCTGGCGTCCTTGCCGCCTCCCGCCGGTGGCGCGCCGCCCGGCAGCGCCGCGCCGGCCACGGAGGTCCTCCGCCGCCTCCATCCCGCCGTACCTCGCCGCCCCTCGACCTCCGCCGCCCAGCCGGGTCGACTCGCGCCGCCCTCGCCGCCCGGCCCGGCCGCCAGCCGCGCCGTCCTCGCGCGCCCTCCGCTGGCGAGTCGCGCCGCCCGGGCGAGCTTCGCCGCGCCTCCTCGCCCGGCCGGCCTGCGCCCGCCGCCGGCGACCTCCTCCGTCTCCGGCGCGGATCCGTTCGCCTGGCCTCCCGGTGCCTCCTCCCACCGCCACCGCCCCAGACGCTCCGCAAGGATCCGCGATCTCGATTTCCGTGCGGTTGACTTTTTCCCGAGGTCCAAATCCACCAAGTCCCCGAATTTTTTGCACATTATCATGCATTTTCATCGCATCATAACTCTGCATCCGTAGCTCCGTTTCGTGCATGTAATATGTCGAATTGTTCGTCTCGACGAGTACATCATTTCATCTCGTTGTATCATTTTCATTTGAGCTCATCTTGGTGCCCGATATTCTGTTAGAAGAGGGCTACGTGATGTTAGTTTCAGATTCTTATCAGAACATGCACTTTTGTCATGTTTTCCATGATTGATGTGTGCATCCTATGAACTTGAGTCCTACATGTGTTTTGTAATATGCCATGCCATCTTTACAGGGGTGTATGCCATGTATTTTTGTGATCTCTGTGGTGACTAGCACAAGCATGCAAACTAGGCTTCATGATGTTGCTGATTTCAGCCCTTGTTTTGCTGATATTTTTATGCCATGTAAACTTGATGCTACAGAGAGATCCATGCTTATTTTGAGATACTTCACTAAGGATGTTTTGAACATATGGTTATTCTCTATCCATCCATGCCCTTGTTTGCAATTATGGAGTGCCATAGCTTGAGTCAATCGAGCTCTACTTTCGCTATAAAATGTTTCCTGGCAGATTGTTTACATGTTATTCAATTTGGCCAAGGTTGTTGTAGTTGATCCATGTATGCTATGATGTTGTTCTTGCCATGTCTAGCCTCTATGCCATGTCTTCTTACTGTTGGTTGCCTTGCCATGCCATGTATTGCTCTGTGGTGAGTGGTTCAAGCTCACCAACATGCCTACTTATTGTTGTTCCTGCCATGTATGAATCTGTCATATAACTTGCCATGTTTACATGGGGGCCATCATATCTTCTGGTCCTTTTTGGCTCATGGTCACTAAGGGACTTTTGTTATATGCATTTAGTAGATTCATGCCATGCCTTTGTTTGCCATGATAAGTTCCTGTAGCATGTTGTTTGATAGCTCTAAACATTGCAACCTGATGTTATTTCCTAATAAGTCTGAAACTGTTATTATTTGCAATCTTGACATTTCATTTTGAGCATGTTCTAGTGATTTCTGGAGATAGCACAGTGTTCATGTTTTGTAATGCTTTACCTGAACATCATGCCCATGCCTTTTGTTTTCATGTTGAGATCCTGTAGCATGTTGTTTTGATGCTTGCAATATGCCTAGTTGCTGTTTTGGACAGATTGTTGTCATGACTTGTATAGGGTGTATGTGTTGCACCGTTGCTCCGTTTTGAGTGTGCTCTATATGAAACTTGCTTGTTTTTGCATGTAGTTTCATATTATCATGTTGCATCCTTGTTTTGAGGTGTTTCCTTGATGTTTGTATGCATTTTGCATCAATGCCATGGTTAACTTGTTTTGCTCATATCTTCTAGGCCGTAGCTCCGAATCTAATGAACTTTATATGTAACTTGACTAGAATTTCGTGTAGATCATTGTGGTGCATCTTAACTTTCTGTTTAACAACTTGAACATAAGGTTTATTCAGATCTGGACCAATTTCGAAATTTGCATATGAGGACTTACCGGAATTGTTCTATGTTGTTCCCGGCCTCATTTAAACCTGCCTTGATGTGTTGCTCTTGTTTGCGTCATCCCTTGCCATGAGTAGCTTCATGTAGCTTCGTCATGCATCATACTTGTTGTGCATCATGCCTTGTTCATGTGTGGTGTGTTTACTATGTTGTGTGCTTCTTCTTGTTAGTTCATGTTTCATTGCGATCGTGAGGATTCGTTCGTCTACGCTTGGTTCGGCTTCATCCGTTCATCTTCTTCATGGACTCGTTCTTCTTCCTTGCGGGATTTCAGGCAAGATGACCGCTACCCTGGATCTCACTACTATCATTGCTATGCTAGTTGCTTCGTTCTTTCGCTATCTTGTGTTACCTATCACTTGTCTGCTCAAGCCTACCTAATTGCCATGTCAGCCTCTAACCTTTTGCACCCTTCCTAGCAAACCGTTGTTTGGCTATGTTACCGCTTTGCTCAGCCCCTCTTATAGCGTTGTTAGTTGCAGGTGAAGATGAAGTTTGTTCCTTGTTGGAACATGGAGATGTTGTTCCTTGTTGGAACATGTTTACTTGTTGGGGTATCACAATATATCTTATTTAATTAATGCATCTATATACTTGGTAAAGGGTGGAAGGCTCGGCCTTATGCCTGGTGTTTTGTTCCACTCTTGCCGCCCTAGTTTCCGTCATATCGGTATTATGTTCCTGGATTTTGCGTCCCTAACGCGGTCGGGTGATTTATGGGACCCCCTTGACAGTTCGCTTTGAATAAGACTCCTCCAGCAAGGCCCAACATTGGTTTTACCATTTGCCTCACCTAGCCCTTTTCCCTTGGGTTCCGGAGCCTAAGGGTCATCTTATTTTACCCCGGGCCAGTGCTCGTCGTGAGTGCTGGTCCAAACCGTCGACCCGGTGGTGTACCAGGGCAACTCGGGTTCGCCTATCGAAGTTTGGACAATCCGGTGTGCCACGAGAACGAGATATGTGCAGCTCCTATCAGATTTGTCGGCACATCCGGGCGGCTTTGCTGGTCTTGTTTTATTGCTGTCGAAATGTCTTGTAGCCGGATTCCGGACTGATCGGTCTTCCGGGAGAAGGAATATCCTTCGTTGATCGTGAGAGCTTATCATGGGCTAAGTTGGGACACCCCTGCAGGGTATAAACTTTCGAGAGCCGTGCCCGTGGTTATGTGGCAGATGGGAATTTGTTAATATCCGGTTGTAGTAAACTTGAAGCAAACTCTTCTAAAATACCCCAACCGTGTGTGTAACCGTGTGTGTCTCTTTTCGGGGTTGATCGAGAGGAGAACACGGTTTCTGGGTTATGTCTGACGTAAGTAGGAGTTCAGGATCACTTCTTGATCATTACTAGTTGACGACCATTCCTTTGTTTCTCTTCTCGATCTCATTTGCGTATGTTAGCCACCATATATGCTTAGTCGCTGCTGCAACCTCACCACTTTACCCCTTCCTTTCCCATTAAGCTTTGCTAGTCTTGATACCCATGGTAATGGGATTGCTGAGTCCTCGTGGCTCACAGATTACTACACCACCAGTTGCAGGTACAGGTTATGCGATGATCATGACGCGAGAGCGATGTTTATTTGTGTTGGAGTTCTTCTTCTGCTTCTTCTTCGATCAGGGGATAGGTTCCAGGTCGGCAGCCTGGGCTAGCAGGGTGGATGTCGTTTGAGCTTCTGTTTATGTTTCATCCGTAGTCGGATGTTGATCTTGTATATGTTGTTGATGTATTCTTGTGGCATTTGTGCCTTATGTATGTATCCCCATCTATTATGTAATGTTGATGTAATGATATCCACCTTGCAAAAGCGTTTCAATATGCGGGTCTATCCTTGGTGGGACCGTCGAGTTCCTGTTGGATAGGGTCGCATATTGGGCGTGACAACACCACTCCGCGGACGCGTCGCGGCGCCCCATGCTTCCTCGATGAGCCGGGTGTTGGGGTGTGTTTGGATTGTGGCCAAAGTACACCTTACCAAAAATTTGGTCATGAGCCAAAGATTGGTCTTTGTTTGGATGGTTGCCATTTTTTTGCATGCCAATGAACTCTAGCCAACTCTAGTTCATTTTTCTTGGCAATGTTGGCCAAATCATGGGCAACCAATACCTCAACCAAAATTTTGGTCATGACCCAAAGATTGGTCTTTGTTTGGATGGTTGCCATTTCTTTGGCAAGCCAATGAACTCTAGCCAACTCTAGTTCATTTTTCTTGCCAATGTCGGCCAAATCATGGGCAACCAATACCTCAACCAAAATTTTGGCTACCCAATGCTTTGATGGGGCAACCTTGGGCACAAACCAAACATGTCGTTGGTCGTGCCACAACACTAACGCCACCCTCGGCACACTGAAACCGACTGTGTCTAGCGACGATATGAGAGTGTCTCTCACCGTGGTCACCGTGTCCAGAGGCGGTGTTGGAGCTGCGCCCCGTTGTTGGCCCCAACGACCCACATGAACGGTTGTCGGTGGCGAGGAGGTCGTGGGCCAGCTCCTCCATTGTACTAGTTTGTGCTATGTCGTCCCGACGGGTGTGCCCCACATGTCGGTTTCCCTATTTTCCCGGCCATATTCGAGCGTCAGTGCTCAACGTTGCGCATTAGGCCTTTCACTATGTAGGCCAAGCGAGACAACTTATTGTTTATTTGAGCCGTTCAAGTATGATCATGTGGTGTTTACTTATTTCTCATTCCTCTCCAACCCTCTTCTCCATCGATCATGTCGCCCTCCAGTCGAGTCCATCCTCCCGCATGCCTCATTTGAACATTCCGCCGAGTATCATTCGCATGTACCCACCCTAGTCCTCTTTCAATAGATCTCCAGACCCCGAGATGAAATTGAGAGGGAACGAGTGGGGGCACGTGATACCTAAGGCGGATTCAAAATTTTGAACCGGTGATCATAGCATCCGCAAATCATATATAAAGGGTATTCAATGTTCATTTCATTTTGAACGCATACAATATACTCCCTCCTATCCTTTCTAGTTTACATATAAGTTTTATGTGTAGTCAAAGTATCTCTACTTTGATAAAAAAGGTATCAACATTCAACAACGCCCAATCAATATTGTTAGATTAAAGACGCACTCCTAGATTTGTACTCTAGATGGTTTCCAATTTGACTATTGACAAGATTAATAGTACATGAGATGTATAATGTGAAAATTATATCATTGAAACTCCTTCACATCTGAATTTGACCGTATGCTTTGTGTAAGTTGCATGTCATATATTATTACTCTAACATTTGGTCAAAGTTAGCCTCGAAACGCGATTAGACCATGTATGCTTTGTGTAAGTTGCATGTCATATATTATTACTCTAACATTTGTGTAAGTTGCATGTCACATATTATTATTCTAACATTTGGTCAAAGTAGTATAGTGGAAGTGGATCCTCGACGTAGGTATCCTGCCTTACCCTCCCTTTCGGTCACTTCTTGGCGGACCCCATGCTTGCTAGGCCCGCATGTCGCTTACTCAAAGGGTTCGGCCACGCCAGGGGATCCTCATCCGAAGTATACTCCCTCTGTTTTTTGTTTACTCTGCATAAAACGGAGGGAGTGGTGGTATAATAAATGACGTGGGCGGGGGAGGGGGAGGGACGTCAGTTTGCTCTCAACTGCGGTCCCACAAGCGAGCGAAAATGCAAGACGAAGCGTGTTCCATTCGGTGAGCGATGTGGAGGGTCCAGCGTGCCGGGCTGCAACGCGAACGCGAGAAGAGCGATGTAAGTCAAAATTGATTGACCGGTCATCACCGGAACCACTATTCACACCAGAACCTTCGCTGCTCGGCCTACGCAAGCCACTGCCCTAAAACCACACCAAATCTCCAGCCCATTCCCCCACCTTTCGATCCCCTAGCCCGCATCAAGCGTCCCCTAGTTCGCTGGAAAGCCATGGTGCACCGCAAGATCACTTACTACAAGATGCTTACGCCGGAGCACCGCGCAAAAATCGCGGGGCGGTCGGTGCCACATACCTCCGTTCCCAAGCTCGCTTTGCGGTGGGCCAATCCCCGAGGTCTCTAGAGCCAAGCTACGAGGAGGAGGAAGCCGATGCAATGTTCATGGCGGAGGTCGCGGCGCAGAAGGCCCCTGATGGGTATGAGACGATGGACGTCGACTTCGTGCCGGCGTCCGAGTCCCCCATGGTGCAGGCGGACCAGCGGTTCAACATGGCAATACTAAAGGAGGACCGGGAGGCAGAGGCTCAACTCGACGCAGAGCGCACTCATGCCGGTGCCATCGAGGCTCTAGTCCAGGCGGAATCGGATGTCGTGGATGTGAACCGGGCGGCGGAGGCTCAACTAGAGGCGCAGCGCGTGGATGCCACTGCCATCGAGGCCCTCCTGAAGGCGGAACCGGACGTCCTAGACTTGAACCGGGCGGCAGAGGCTCGACTCGGCGCAGAGCGCGCGGATGCCGCTCTCATCGACGCCCTCCTGCAGGCGGAACCGGACGTCCTGGATTTGAACCGGGTGGCGGAGGCTCGACTCGACGCGGAGCACGCGGATGCTCCTGCCATCGAGGCCCTCCTGCAGGCGGAACCGAACGTCCTCGACTTGAACCGGGCTGTGCTCTCGTCCGTGCAGAGCACCTGCACTCTCCGCTTGAACGAGTAGCTGGAGGCCGAGGACAACCACGGTGCGGAGACACACGTCGGCAGCGATGGCTGGTTCGCACCGGCAGCCAAAGACGACGAGGCCGTCTCTTTCCGCGAGCAGTGATAGTTTTTCTTTATGTTGTTGTTTTTATGGATCTTTTGCTGTGTAAAAACATATATTTGTTATGCAAGTCGCCTGATTTGGGTCAGTCTACCATTTCAGGCGGTTGGATGAATATCCTACGTCTCCTAACCCTTCTTTCCTTCTTCCTCACCCCTTCTTCTTCCCCAACAGACCACCACACGGGCCGTACGGATACTCCCGAACATGCGGTTGGATAAACATACTCTATGACCGAAAATTATGTGTCAGCGATAGGATGGCTGAGTTTCGTTTGTTCACATGCGATAGCACGTGTCAGTGAGGGTGCGTTCCCTTGGTTGGGTTTGCGGCGTGCAGGAGCGACTGTGTGAGAGTGCGGTGCGACCGCGGCGTGCAGGAGCGACCGTGTGAGGGTGCGGTGCGACCGCGACAGCCGTGCGCAAGTGTACCTCCTTCTCATTTTGAAAACTTTAGGCAAGCTTGGCAAAAATATGTGGCGACGTTTGGCAATGCAAGGCCTAGACCCAAACAGGATAAGTACGTACGTACTAGGAGTACTAGTGTTAAAAAAGAAAGGCGGGGTTTTCCTTCGCGGGATTTAATCGATACAAATCCTCGTTTCACATGTCAATTAATGCGTATTTTTCTCCAAAGACCAAAGAGCTAACCATCTCACTCTTCATCGCTTGATTAATGCAGCTCCATGCAAACCAACCTTCTCACTTCCGCATGCATGCAGGGGATATTAATGTCCTTGGTTGCTAACCCCATCAATTTTGCCTTGATTAGTGTTAGTGGCCCTTTGCAAATTGTAATTTTGATATACTGGCCTTGTGTACAAAAAAATGGAGGTAGTAACTATATTTGACTTCCTTCCCCATTGCGGTGGCGTCGGCGATATCTTTTTTGGTGGTTTGGCGAAGTGCGTTCGACGGAGAACACCATTGAGGGAGACCACGGTAAGTCGTTCGCAAGTGCCGCCTGCAAGCCGAGACAACCGCCTTATTTGCATCCAGGAAGTCCTTTACTAGTACTACTAGGAGTACTAGTATGTGAGATGGTTTCTCGAAGAAGACGATGGAGAACTGGAGTCAGCGAAGAGTGAAATGATGGTTGCTTCGTCCATGCTTTTGTGATTTGATGCCTCACTGCTTTGTGATTTTTGATAGAAGGGACATGGGAGTAGACTCTGTGCTCTATACTGTACTACATGCGTCCAAGCATGGGAGAAAGAGGAGAGACGTTGCATTTTTCTATTCCTTCAATCAATCAATCAGGGAGCTTCGGTTCCATCTTTTTGGCTTTGGCAACACCACCCACAATGGTTCCCACGATGCCAAAAGCTATTTTCACATTTGGCTACACATTGTGGATGCCCTTAACCGTACCACTTGGTTTTGCTCCTGTGTGCTATCTATACAAATCTCAATTATATTGATCTAAAAAATTATAGAATCAAGAATAGTAAAAAGGAGGTGATTTTGCCGCGCGGATGGCAAGGGAGGTTTCTTATTTGAGCAATGTACATCCACGCAATGGTTTACGTAAAGTTATGAACTGATGTGATGTGGGACTATTTGATTGGATTAAAGGGGAGGATTAGGCCCACCCCACCTGAAAATTAGGGGGGACATATATAGATTAGATGGAAAGTATACGTAGCAGCTACATAGCCCTTTGTAAGTCTAGGATTAGGCTTCTTATTTTCAGAGGACGTTGTCCTGGCGGTTTGCTAACATGCGGTCCCACGTATCAGTGCTTTACCAAGCCGATCCGCGTCCCACATGAGGCGGAACAACGGTAGAAGCAACACGTGGTTAAGTTGAAGAAGATGAGGGAGAAGCGGATTCAGCAACGAGTGAAATGATGGTTGCTTCGTCCCTCCAACTTAACTGCGGAAAGGTGCAGCTTTGTGATTTGACGCCTCATTGCTCATTACTACGCCGGCGCCATGACTGGGTGCTTCACCCGACCGCTCTGCATCAGATATTCGATATGGCACGTGGACCGGTAGCTTGATGTCCCACATGTCGGTGAAAGGGACTAGAAGATTTATGAAAGCGAGCGCTCCACTCTTACGACGGAGGAGTAGACGACACGACGGCCTAGTGAACTATCACTTGTACTGTATAGTACTATAGTTTTGTTGTTTCGCACGATCCATCAATACAAACCCGATTAAACAGGAAAGGGCAGGATTTTTCCCGCGCGGTAGATGATACTGGCCATACATTTCAAAGGCAATTTTAATGTATGCAAACTGAATAATTATAAGTAACAATATGATATCTAGTAAAACTAAAAACACATATGATTTATTGTGTTAGAGTGTAGTAGTAGTGATGTATTGCATAGTTGTTAGATGTAACATGCGAGAACGTGTAGAGATGTAGTTTTGGAGGGCCTACAGAGAGAAAAGCGTAATACGGTCACCGAACTTCGAATAAGCTGATTACGGTCACAATATACATTTTGCGGTGATTATACGGTCACTTGCTCACAGTTCAGCATCGGATTGCACTCTGTTGACCGGCCAAATAGTCTGCGTGGCGCCATGTTGACTAGTTAAATTGACCACGTTCCTTGTGGGTCCCACCTATCAGTTTGCATGGGCAAAAGGGCAGATAAACACAAATTTACGCAGGCGCGACAAGGCTCCAACCCGTGCGCGGGAATCACCTGGTTGTGTATGTGTCTGGCAGGGCCTGATGTGTGCGCATGCACGTGTAGGTTGAGCACTTGAGCGTGAGAGTGTGTGTTGGTCGTGTGGTGTATTGGTGTGTGCATGCATGCGTGCGTGTGGGCGTGTGAGTGTTGCGTGCATGCGTGGTTGCGTGTGTACGTGTGAGTGTTGCGTGCGTGCGTGGGTGCATGTGTTTGTGTGAGTGTTGCGTGGATGCAGTTCGTGTGCATGCGTGCGTGTGTGTATAATCACTGCACCAGCTCCTGTGTGTTAAAACAGACGACTCAGCATACCAACACAAGGCCACCTTGTCCGCTGTGCCCGCGGTCATGACTTCGAACCACCATCCAAATCTATTTTTGTCGTTTGTTTTCATTCTTACTAGCAAGATGCCTGTGCGTTGCACGTAACATCAATATGCATTTGTATGACTTGTTTATCTTGTGAGAGAAAAGGATGAACAAGGGAAGGCCTTATTTGCAAATGTGGAGAGGTATGTGGGTACCTTTTTGCAAAATTGCCATAGTTTCTTTCCTATCTGTCAGATATAAATCGGACGGACTATATTGCAGGATGGCAGGCACACCATCATCACCAACTCTGTTTTTTTATAAGAGTGTAATTTATGTATTTTATAAGAGTGTAGATGTAGAGTAGATACAAGTCGACAAGTGGGCACGATGGTAGTGAGATAATGTGATGCAACACAAGAGGTGCCACGTGGAGCGTTTAACTGGTCAACTAGTCATGTCATGAGCAAATCTGAGTTGTACGGTGAGCCCGTGATCGTATAATAACCACTAAACATAAATGGTGACCGTAATGAGTGGATTCTGAAGTCCAATGTACGTATCGTGCTTTCGCTTCAAATACAATGATCGTCATTGCATATATCGCGAGAGAAAGATGAAACATGCGTGAATTTTACGGGGCTTACTTTTAGAGGACACGGAGATAGCTTTGTGTGCATACGTGAAAGGGCGCACACGGGGTATGCGATGGAGAGAGAGATGCTCTTTGTTTCTCTTTATTATGACTAACTTTGTATATAGTATAAAATATACAAATTCACAAAGTCTTGGAATAAATATCATTGTGGGCACCATGCAATGCAAATTAGAGTTCGTACTCCTCCATATAACTTTGTAATGTTGTATATATGTAGAAACTCTAAAATAATTTTTTGGCCACACTTTATTTAATAGGAATGTTGTATGCGAAATAAACATGAAGAGAGGGCTTTTTAGATCAGTGGGGTACGTGATGTAACATGCATGTGTGAATGTGTAGTTGATGCATTTGGCGGGGCCTAGAGAGGTATGTGTGTGTATTACGTATTCGAGAGGGCATGGATAGAGGGGCCGACGGGGCGTGGGAGAGATAGCACGAGAAATGAGAGTGGTCTAGAGAGAGAGAGAGAGAGAGACGAATATGACGTCACGACAAGAGATTCCATTCCCTTGAGTGTGTATATGCAAGGGGGAGGGAATAGAGGCACCAGGAGAAATTTTTTGTATGTGTGGTGTTTGTGTTGGTATGTGTGGGTGTGAGAAGATAATGATACATGGGGGCAGAGGGTGTGTCACCGCGTGAGGTCCGGTGGGTCGAGGTGAGGCCCTTCGTTCGGTTCCGTCCTGCGCCACATTGGTCGGCCCATGACGCATTTAGGAAGACCCATGGATGACTAGTCGTACAAGACAAAGATAGTAGAATTGTGAAGGACTCTATGTCCACTGACAAAGCCGGCTAGGATTTGTAACCCTAGGTTCTCGGACTAAGGTAACCCCTTTATCTCTGATATTACTATTCATCCAACCTAACTTTAAGGGGCATCCTACAGAATGCTCTGCTAGAATCATACTCGTCGATTAGGAAGAGAGGTGTGAGACAATGCATGAGAGACATGCGTAAAGATAATGTGCATACATGAGACACATAGGCAGGTCCATGTATATAGAAAGGGTCAATGAGGATTGTGCGTGTGTATGTTTGCGAGAGGAAGAGTGCTTGTGATAAAGGTTAGTGAAAACAGTTGTAAATGGTTACGAGAGGGAGGGAGGGTTATATCTAGAGCATGTGTGCGAGAAAGACACCTCGGGAGGGAGTGTGTGAGCATGTGTGAGAGACCACCGATGCAGAGTGAAACTACACGTAAAAGACTGCTCTACACATTGATTAAAGATATAAATTGTATCCAAATATTAGGATGGGATCATGATATTTGCAATTCGCGTAAGGAGCGGTCATTGATCCATCAGACATCTAGATTCTATCGAATTTGAGCACGTCTATGTTATTATTTGACACAATTGATTCACATAGTTAGTATTTTGAACTCCAGACAATGCATCGCTTTAGCAATCGAATATAAACGTGAGTATAGTTCATGTTGTGTGTGTAAAGCACATTATACATACGAAATTTACACAATGGACATTATAAATAGCTACCTATGAACTAGCATACATTTGAATTCAACTTAAGGTGGTTTAAAAAAATCGAATTCAACATGAAGTCCATTCAATTATTTGAATTTGATATCATGGCATTAGTAAACCAGACCTAAATTATGGGGGCACCAATCTTTCCTCTGATTTTGTACATAATAGCATATGTAGTCGTGTACAAAATAGATTCAAATTTAGCTCCTCCATTCCAAAATAATCGTAGTTATAGGATTTTCAAGTGTCAAAATTTCAAAAAGAAGCGGATAATTTAATGAGGTTTTCAAACATACAAGGTCAAATATAACATTGTCTATTTAGGTCAATCCTCATAGTTCAAGAGTACTCTAAACGTGAATGCTTGTGTTTCAAAATTTCGAACGAAGCGCCAAAAGAGCCTCTACTCGCCCGAAACCGCGTGAGACCAATTTGGTAGTACAAGGAAATTACTTTTCTCATAACTCTAGACGCCACGCAACCGCATCCGAAAAACATTCATACACGATGGCCGCCTAAGCACACATGCGCGCGGCCGAAATCGCTCCCGCCCACTATTTGGGACACCTGGGATTACCATCCTACCCCCGACCCGCAGTAGGTCCGAAATTTAAGAGGGGAGCAAAGTTTGTACATTCCCCAAATTTCAAACAAGCGCGTCCCATCTTCTGTTCAGAAAAGCCAAAAACAAGTGCGTCCCCAGACCGAAACATGGTTCCCCCCACCCGTCCGATTCCCAATTCGTACTCCGTGGGCGCCAAAACTACCTCTCCACCAGCCGCGAAACCCCGGCCTCCTCCGCCCACCACCCCATCCCACCCATCAACCGCCGCCCTCCTCCATCATGCCGGAGCCGATACCCCGACGTCTACGTCCACCGCAACCTCAACCGCAACGCCCTCCACGGCTAGTAGTTGAAGCCGAGGCCGAGCCGTCCGTACCCGATCCAGTTCAACAACGCCGTCATGCGCCTCACTGCTGCCGCTCCAACTTCGCCACCCTCCACCGCACCGGAGTTGTTCCTGCTACGCCGTCATTCGCCGCCTCGGATCTACTTCCCCTCCGCTAACATACGGCCACGGCAACACAGTCAACAATTTGGCCATGGGTTCGTCCAAGCCTGCACCCTCCAGACATCGGTTTCCCCAGTAAAAAGAAGAAAATCGGCGCGACATGTGGAGAGAACATCGGTTTCCCCGGTAAAAAGAAGAAAATCGGCGTGACATGTGGAGGTGACCACACCGGCAATCGAAAAAGGTACTCCTCTTCCCTTATTCGTGCAAATTTTACATCTCTGCTTGCACGGTATTCATCCCACAGAAGACACTAATTGACCACTTCTTCTTGATACTAGATGTTCCTAGTAACTCGCGATGCACAAGGTTTCTCCTCATATACTATTTCACCTTAGCTAGAGGTCTGTTGCCCCCCTGAATTTCAATTTCTGGCCAGTTGATTCCCAATTAACGGAAGGATTCCCCGGCGTAACAGGCGCTAGTACGCCTATTACGCCGGGGAAGCAGCGCCTTGGTGTTTATCTTACGGGCGTGTGCGGCCTAGAGCTACTGGCGCCCGATCTGGTGGTTGGCCAGGATTAAAGGGATGGCATGGGGGCGCTGCCAAGCACGGCGGTGGTGTGAGGTCGATGGGAGGGCGGGGCGGTGGAGGCAGGGGTCTAGGCCGGTGGTCGCTGGCGGTTCGAGAAAGATCATCAATAGTGACTGGTGGGAGGTAGACGAAGGCCATCTGCCCGTTCCTTATAGATCGGACGGTTCATTAAAAAAATCAACTGACCTATTTATTTTCAGTCGACCGTTATCTTAGATATGACCACATGTGCTGGTGTGCTGGAGGAGTACCTGCATTTCCTGTGCTCATATATTACAAAATCATACGGAGTAGAAACTGATTTTGTTTGCCATGCCATGTTGTAGAGCTATCATATGTCTCCTGTCATTTATTTTTCAGCCACCTGCTATCTGCTACTTTTACAGTGCACTAGTTCTGCACACACTTCACCCTTACTCTCAGTATTGTGTTTTTATGCAAGGGTATTTCAGACTCTGCTGCCATGAGAGAAGCCAAAAAGAAAAGAGAGAAGTCGATCCAGCTTTGTATGCTGGTAGGCAAGACACGTTACAACGCTATAAAGGGTGCAGTGTCAACAGATGGAGACGGTAAACGTAGCTCTAGAGTTGATGATCTCGCTCGCAATGAACCACCATCCTAGGTGCTTGCTTTAACTTCATGGTGTCATATGTGGTTGCATGTTCCATATGGTGTCTAGCTTGTATTCGAAAGGCCGAAGTTAGTAAATTAAGGAAATATATTTTTTACATGAACCACCATCCCGTGAGCACGAGAAGACAAATAGCTAGTCAGGGCACTGGTCGAGCCAGCGACAAGCCCAACAAAGATAGGCATCACCTGGAAGCCAACTAAAAAGCTGCGATGGTGGCGAAGTAGCCCGCCTCCCACCAGGCTCTCAGGTCCTAGATGATCATGCTCACCACTCCAGCCGGATGTCTAGCTTGTATTGCTTCCAATTTGGTTAAATTGCATCTGCTTAGCTTACACATTATACCTTTGAATATGACATGCCTTTCTGTTTTTCGTACTACTAGTACATCTGTGTATTAACCATGTTCTTACATCAAACTAATGTTCTTGTGTATCCCTCATCAATCACTTATGACGAGGCAGGCAGGCAAGGGGACTACTCCTCATTTAAAGAATGCAGCGTCAGCCTCCGACATGATTCTCAAGAAATGTAAATGCTAGATGAAGATAGTGAACGTAGCTCTGTAGTTGATTACATCATTTCCCCTACACTAGCATCGCAGGTGCTTGCTCTAACTTGGCAGTGTGATATGTGGTTGCATGTTGCATATGGTGTCTAGATTTTACTTCTTCCAATCTAGTTAAACTGCATGTGCTAGTCTGCTTAGCTTATACATTATACATGTTAATGTGACATGCCTTCCTATATTTAGTACATAGTACATCTGTCTATTAAGCATGTCCTTACATAAAACTATTGTTTTTTTGTATCCCACATCAATCAACATGACGAGACACCTTTAGTATATGCAGTGCGATATTAGTTCCATCTTTCATATGATTTATAGCATGCGCTGCTTCTAATTTGTTGAAATTCCATTTATGATGGGACGCTTTTAACTTGGCAAAGTCATATTGGTTGCATCTTTCATGTGGTGTCTAGCTTGCATTGATTCTTATTTGCTGGAATGGTTTCTGTTTAGTTTACACAAACAGTTGTGAACATGCCATGTCGTCCTGTTTTTCGTACATATTCCATCCTGGTATCATGTGTTTGCCTTACATCAAAGTAGTGATTGTCAGTATCATGCATGAATGAGTTCTGCAGAGAGAATTTTATTGCTTTTTCTTGTCGGTTTTACTTCACAATTCAAAATCAATAAAGCAGAAGGAAGTTAGCAAGGCAGCGGATAAAGGTGCTCCTTCCGAACGGAGGGCCTCTACAGTTTCTACTCCTCCACACCCCCAAGATGATTTCCAAGACAACACATGCATAGCCACTCAACAAAGTTGTGTTTATGATGAGCACGTCTCCCCTAGTGCAGGATCACCGGTGCTCCCTCTAACTTGGCACTGTTATATGTGGTTGCATGTTATGTGTGATGTCTAGCTTGTATTGCTTCTAATTTTGTTGAATTCCAACTGCTTACTTTACATATTATACTTGAATAAGACACGTGTTCCTGTTTCTAGATCATACAATATCTGTCTATCACACCATGTTCTTACATCAAATTACTACTGTTGTGTAACCTGCAACAATCACTTATCATAAGACACGTTTGACTTCAGAGTGTGATATAGGTTACATCTCACATTCTTTTCTAACTTGTACTACTAATTTGTTGAAATGGCACTTATGACGAGACAATTTTAACTTGGTAGAGTGATATTCGTTGCATCTTTCATATGGTGTCTAGCTTTCATTGCTTCTAATTTGTTGAAATGCCTTCTCCTTAGTTTACACATCATAAGCTGTCAATATGCAATGCTGTGAATATGCAATGGCACTAATGACGAGAGACCTCTAACATGGTAGTGTGATGTTGTTTGCATCTTGCATATGATTTATTTCTTGTACTGCTTCACATTTGTTTAAACGCCATTTATGATGAGACACTGTTAACTTGGCAGAGCGATATTTGTAGCATCTTTCATATGGTGTCTACCTTCCATTGCATTGCTTCTAATTTGGTGAAATGTCTTCTTCATAGTTTACACATCATAGTTCTGGTTATCTATTCCGTCATGTTTTTCATACATATTACATCCTCCTATCATGTGGTTGTCTGACATCAAAGTTCAGTTAAATGCAAGATCACGCATCAATTTGTTACAAGAACTAAATTGTTATTCGCTTTTCTTGTCGGCTTGACTTAACATGGCACAGAGAAAGAGGAAGAAACACAGAATGGCAGGGAATGAGAAGCAGATGAATCCTGCAGATTTTGCTAGTACTGATGGTGCAATAGAAGGCCAAAGTCTAGCGGAAAATTCTACAAACACTTCATCCCATGCTACACGAGTTGCAAAAAAGCCAAACAGAAACAAATAGCTGCCACCAAACAAGCAGAGACAGCCCTAGTTCTTGCAACACCTACCACAGTACTACCGGTTGCACGACATACTGTGCGGCCAGCTCGAGCTAGCAGCATGTTCCCAAGCTCCCTTGGCACCTGACACTACTTCCCAAGCACTCTTGACACAAGACGAGTTGGCAATATCAGATGAACCTTGTGAGCTTCAACAACAAGAAGGTAGTTGCTGGAGTCAAGTTACAGTTGCATGCTTCTTTGTATGTAGTCTCACTGTTTGATGTACATTAACACTTCCTATGTTCGTTGTTGGACTAGCACCTAGGCGCAAAAGGAAACAAACATCAGGGATAATGCTCGATAGGTTAACTAAATCTAGAGGAGGAAGAATGGAGATCCGTTTAGAGGCAGGTTTAAAAAGGCCACGTGATGCTATAGAGTCAGCCAAGTTAGTATCAGAGGCAGCGGTTGTCATTAGGTGGCATGTACGTATCCTCCCGACATGGACTCAGTACAAGAATGACAAAGACAAAACCCAGTTCAACACCTTCCTCGACCATTTATCTATAAGTATGGTTATGTATGGAAACTAGTAATATCGTCTTGCTTTGTCCCATACTTTCTAGGTTGCTGATAATGAGACTCCCATAATTTTCAACATATGTGGTTCAAGTTGGATAGCCAAGATGATGCAATTAGACAAGCTTGCACCCATGTTTTCAAGTCTGCTCTGCGACAATATCGGTATAACTTGAGGAAAACTCACTTTGAAGGCAAGGCTAACAGTGAACTTTCCCAAACATCTCCAGTGGAAAATATATCGGATGAAGACTGGAGGGGCCTTGTTAAAGACTGGTCTGATCCGAAGTATCAGGTACATTATATATATGTCATCAGATCACATGTTGAAGTCCTATTTACGCATGTGCCACACCAATCTATCTTCTTGTAGGTGAACTGTTCAAAGAACAAGGCCAACCATACGAAAGTGAAATTCCAATGCATTTACGTGATCTCGTAGCTATATTGCACACTGCGAGGCTCTTGTAATTAGCTGTTGTTTCACTCTTTTCGCTGTACCATATTATCAAATCTATATTGACTTGTTCGAAATGCAGAGGAAAGCCCGCAAGGACCAAAAAGTACCTGAACCAAATGTTGTGGAAATCTTCAAGGACTGTCACACTAGCAAGAAGAAGGGCATGACTACACCAGTCAAAGCCGCTGTTGTAAGTCCTTAATCCTCATGCCTTTTAACTACTACTTACTCTGACTTGTGCCTTGAACTGCATGGTTTGCATCCAATGTCTATTACTCTTTTCAATTTTATACACAATTGTCTTAGCGTATCATTGCACCTTACAAGGTTTAAAAGAGAGGAGTGATGTTCCTTTGATCTTGACCCGTAATGTAGTTCCATGCTGGACTTGCCCACACAACATTACAATTTCCTGTTTGTCTGTTCTCAGTTGTTTTGTGATATGAATGATGTCATACTATGCTTACCATATTTTAAACTTCGTCTCTTTATCCTTAGCCCTCAATACAATGTGAAGAAATAGACAATACCTTAGCGATGGTACATGGTCATATGTTTGGAACCTGGTTTTATTATGTACTTTGCAATAAAATACAACTAATATTTTACATGGGTTCACCAGAATAAGTTCTGTATATAGACCAAAGCTATTTTGTTTGGTTTTGCTGCCTCCTTAATATCTTCTGTTCTGGTACTAATGTAAAACCTCAACTTTTCAGTGAGCAATGGAAAAAATGGTGGAACCGCCACCTTCTGAAGGTGGCGAGGCAACTATAACCGCAATGTCAGCTCTTGCTGCAGTGGGTCAAGACCTATCCACTAACAAAGGCAAAAAGCACGTTCTGCGTATCTTGGGTTGGTTGTTAAGGCAATATCGTCCAAACTGCCTCATGATCAAGATATGCAAGCTCAAAGCAATGTTGTATCTGCGCTCCAGACACAAGTCCATTCCCTAACAAAGACCCTTTGTGAAACAAGGAGAAACATTGCTCAATATCGTCAAGATATGCATGGTTTTGAAACCAGACTATCAGACATTTGCTATGTTGTTCAGGAGCCTAGGGGAAATTAAGGTGAGGGTTATGGTGCTCCGTCGGACAATACAACATGAAAATGTAACAGTCATGTCAAATAAACCGAGCTTCTGAACTTCTGGTGGTGCATTTATCTGCTAGACTGTTAAGTTTTATGCCAACCTTCCTATTGTTATATAGTTGTAATTTGTTTTGGTGCGACACAAAATTTATTCTTAACATGCAGCCACCGGCTGAAGAAAACATCAAGCCATTTTTGTATAGTGTAGGGTGTTCCCTATATTTGCACTGGTGGCGATCTTTGATGCCGAGAGGATGTAATCTGTGCAATCGCCTTAATAGCCTAGCGTTAGTTTCGGCCTTATTTATTTCCTAGTCTTCTTTTTCCCTGGTTTGCTAGTGGCCGCAACTACCATGGGCCATATACGGGCCGTAGGATCCATGGGTCTCCTACGGGCCGTCGATAAATGGGCCTGTAATCGGTGGGCCTCGGGCCGTCGAATAAATGGGTCTACATGGGCCGTAATCGGGCGTAATTGTATCGGCCAAGCACGGTAACATGCCGTTAACAGGCCGTAGGACAGCAAAGGCTTAATTCTATCACAGGCATAACGGGTCGTTAATGGGCCA
The DNA here is from genome assembly GCA_021605205.1 of Aegilops longissima. NCBI lineage: Eukaryota > Viridiplantae > Streptophyta > Magnoliopsida > Poales > Poaceae > Aegilops > Aegilops longissima. The sequence goes on from CM038678.1 coordinate 292,536,714, forward strand.
GAATATAGGACGGGCTGGAAGCGGCGAGCGGGTTAACGAGCGCGAACGGGCCGACTCTTGCCATGGGCGAATTTGGCCCATTAGGGTAACTGAGCCGAGAACGGGCGACTCTTGCCATGGGCCGAATTTGGCCCATTAGGGGAACAGGCCAGTAACGGGCCGACTCTTGCCATGGGCCGAATTTGGCCCATTAGGGGAACAGGACAGTAACGGGCCGAAAGTAATCGAGAGCCGAAAAGGAGCCCAAGAACGTATGGGACGTCAATAGGCCAAAAGCTAACACGGGCTGGAAACGGCCCATGTAAATCACGGGCCATTAACGGGTATAAAGAAAATTACTGTTCATTATGGGCTAGAGTGACCGTGGGCACGTAAAGGGCCAAAGATCTGAAAGGCCTCATATGGGCCGAAGGCGTCGTGGGCCATACATGGGCCGAAAGTGAAATGGGCTGGTGTTATATTCGACAGCCCACATGACATTGTTGGGCCGATTTCCTTTAGGGCCTAACGGGCCCTGAGTTAACGGGCCGTAAAATGGGCTATTTGCGAAGAGACCATTAACAGGCTTTTCATGGGCCAGCCCATTAACTTTTTACCAAGTCAAGCGGGCGGCTTTGTAAGCTAAATGGGCGATGGTGGGCCACGCACGTGTCGACATATCATAGGCGCCTATCTGACCCACTGACGAGCTGACACGTGTTTCGTCCAGCCAATAAGAATTTTACACGTGGAAATTTCCCATTGGTTCGGGCTGTTAACGGGTTATTGGATCCAAAACCTGACCCGATAGCTTAACGGCGTTCCGTTATCGTGGATGCCACGTTTCGGTCACCCTTGATGAAAGCACTTCTATGACGCGTGATTTATCGTCATGGACGTGGACACTTTCGTGATGATAATTTTGGTAATAACATGGAACACTTCTACGACAGCACACGTATGATTATCTTGATTCTGTCATAAATTTGTCATGGATGTACATGCATGACAAAAAATGCGACCTACTGTGACAAACACGTATCATCACGGAAGTGTATTTTTTTGTAGTGGCTAATGTAAGTACCTGTTGTATATCACTATATTTTTACATCAGCATGTATTTTGTTAATCGGCGTGAATCCAACTTTTGTCTGATCTAAAATTAGTTGTAGCAAAATGTTAATGTTGATTTTTGTAAAGAAAACTGCCTGGTAGTTTTGCATACTGAGCTGCATGAGTGTACTATCTCATATCATGCACATTACTAAATTGTAGTGCTGCTCTGCTTGCCCATTCATTCATTGCGTCAATGTTGCTTTCGTATTACCTTACCTGGTTGATGATAGCTGTGCCATATTGTGTTAATTTGGTGTTGGCTAGTTGCCCAAACGTTTGTTGTGCCAATGTTGCTTTCCTATTATCTGACTTGGCCAATGATAGCAATGCTAGTGTCTTAATTTGGTGCAGCTCTTGAAGATAAGAAGACAAACTCGAAAACAGCAAGGCAACCCCATTGTTTCTTTCCAATAAATCTAGGCCAGGTAATATTCCAATAACTCATGATTAATCTGTTTGGTTCCCCTCCTAATTTATGTTATGATGCGATGGTTGAGACACTCTCCACTATCAATAATACAAGCCTCGCCAAAATCGCCATATGAATCATTCAGGTATCCTCTATCTCGAATGCAACGGAAAAAATGTATGTTTGTGAACCAATTAATGGCTGAAGGAATGATGGAAATGGTGGAGGAATCAGAGGTGCAGAGTCGCATGCGACACAATAAGCGATCAATGTTTTCAGAGACAAGAAGTGTAGCAAAGCAGCAGAACTTGCCCACATGCTTATGGGCGTCATCCGTGCTGAGGTTGCAAATTGTGACGTTGTAGATCGTTAGGTTCTGTTCATTTATTTGCACTGGCATCAATCTTTGATTGCCTAGTGAATGTAATTTCCTGTAATATATGCTGGATGTGCAACGTTTTTCCCTATATGCCTGATCGGTTTGGGTCCTGTGCATAATTGCTCGTCGTAATGGGCTCAAATTATCTAATTTGGCCTAAAGACATGTATGAACTTTAGTGGGCCCATTAAGTTAATGGGCCGTTACCAGGCCGAAAGTTAATGGTCGGCCCTCTTAACTCCGGTGTCATTAACAGGCTGACATCAAAGCGGGCAACACGTGGGCCCAATTGATTTCACGAGCCGTTAACAGGCCGTTACTAAGTTCGGGCTACATAAGGCCCACTATACTTTGGTCCTTTAGCAGGCCGAAAGAGACAACAGGTTTTTACTGGACCATGAAGAGCATGGGCCGCTAAGAGGCTGAAAGTCAGGTCGTATTGTAAATGGCCCAACTGTGTTGTGGGCCTTTAGCAGGCCGAAAGAGAAACCGGGCTGGTATTGGACCATGAAGGGCATGGGCCGTTAAAAGGCCAAAATGTAGGTCTGACTACAAATGGCCCAACTCATTTATGCTCTGTTAACAGGCTGAAAGGCACACAGGGTCGGGAATTGGCCCAACACTTAAATGGGTCGCTAAAAGGCCAAAACTCAGGTTCGACCACAAATGGCCCAACAGGTATATGGGCAGTCACCAGGCCAAAAGACACACCGGGCCGGAAATTGGCCCAACACTTAAATGGGTCGCTAAAAGGCCGAAACTCAGGTCCGACTGCAAATGGCCCAACTGATTTATGGGCCGTCAACAGGCTGAAAGACACACCAGGCTGGAAATTAGCCCAATATTTAAATGGGTCACTAAAAGGCCGAAATATGTACGTCGTGAAAATTGGCCCATCCACTTAATGGGCCGTTAACAGGCCGAAATCTCATCGGGCAGATATTGAGCCCAAATATATAGTGGGCTGTTAACGAGCTCGAACTGACGATGGGCTGCAATGGTGTCAAATCTTTAACGGGCCATTGACGGGCCAAATTGGCACATCTCGTATGGGCCGTGGGATTAAATGGACCTGACACAAGTAGGCCTTATATGGGCTGGCCTTTTTCACCGGAATGGGCCACTGTTGGGCCGTGCCACGTGTCGACCTGTCATAGGCGCCTCCTGTCCAATGAGTGGATGACATCTGTCCCAACGGTGAGGAAACACGTGTTTCCTCCGGCCAAAGATGATTTTACACGTGGAAAATCCCCATTGGTCTGGGCTGTTAACGGGTTATTGGATCCAAAACCAGACTCGATAGCTTAACGGTGTTCCGTTACGGTGGATGCCATGTGTCGGTCACCCTTGATGAAATCACTTCTGTGATGCACGATTTATCGTCATGGAAGTGGACACTTCCGTGATGATATTTTTGGTTATGTCATGGAACACTTCTATGACAGCACAGGTATGACTATCTTGATTCTGTCATAAATTTGTCATGGATGTACATGCATGACAAAAAACGTGACCTACTGTGACAAACACGTATCATCACGGAAGTGTATTTTTTTGTAGTGAGAATCACAAGGGTTCTCCCTTTACCTTCTTAGCCAAATGTGCGGAACTTAAGAAGGTAAGAACAGGAGCCGGGCTACCCAACTATTGACCCAAGACGTAGTTCAGAACCGATGAATATAATGCAATATCCGAGACACCAAACACACAGTGGAAAGCGGAACCAGACTTGGTACATGGAGCTGATGGAGAGATCAAGCTCTTGGTTGATTAAACGATTTGTACTTGTTACACAATGTGTGCATGCCAAGTTGTTCGAAGACCGGGAGAAAAGGAAAAATGAAAAGGGCTAGACAATACAGATGCCAGGACATTGTAAAAGGTGTTCTTATTTTCCGTTAGGTCGGGACGTCTATCCGTACAATTTGAACTGCCTAGGCATTTATTATAAGTGAGAAAACAAAATTTACAGAGGAAAGGTTTACACAGGGCCTTGATGCATGGCTCGAAGCCTCAACTATGCCCTGCTGCACGTCTGCACCTTTGTTTCTGCGAGCTGAGGGAGGGGAATTAGACATCCGTGTAGAAAAACACATGCTGGCAAGAGGGGCCTTCAGTAGGAACCTTGAGAGGTGGCCGTGTCGTCCCAGCTTGATGCTGGGTGATTCTCGAGTCATACCCATTGCCATTCGAGGATGTGATAATACCATGGTTCGATTAGGTCGGACACATGGTTATGTTGTTTGATATAGCCCCCTCGGCTACCCATGGTATCTTGAGCGCGAAATTGTGCTGACGAGGCACATAGAGCGCGACTATGTTGGGCGTTTCATGGGGCGCATGTCCCTATTTGCGATGAATGTAGGCGGGCTCCCATGAAGAGGACCGGGCTCGAGTCCATTTAGTTATATTCTGGCCATTATGGTGGGTTCATACATAGGCCCGTTGGCGACGACTTGGTCTTCGGCTGCCAGGGCTGCAGTATGTTCCTCGGTGCAGAGTGACCGTTGATTGTTATGATGCCAGTGGGACCAGGCATCTTCAGCTTGAGCTAGGTGTAATGCGGGATGGTGTTGAATTTTGCAAAGGTCGTTCGGCCGAGGAGGGCATGGTAGCCACTACGGAACGGGGCAATATCGAAGATCAAGTCTTCGCTACCGAAGTTGTCTGGCGAGCCGAATACCACTTCTAGAGTCACCGTGCCTGAGCAGTGGGCCTCAATGCCCAGAATAACCCCCTTGAAGGTGGTGTTACAGGGTTTGATCCTTGACAGGTCGATCACCATTTTCCTCACTGTGTCTGCATAAATTAGATTGAGGCTACTGCCTCCATCCATGAGGACTCACGTGAGGTGGTACCCATCAAAAATGGGATCTAGTACCAGGGCCGCCGATCCTCCATGACGGATACTGGTCAGATGGCCCCTACGGTCGAAGGTGATCGGGCAAGCCGACCACGGGTTAAACTTTGGCGCTACGGGCTCGATGGTGTACACATCTCGTAGTGCGTACTTCCTCTCCTTCCTTGGTATATGGGTGGCATAGATCATGTTCACCATCTTGACCTCAGAAGGGAAGGGTTTTTGGCCTCCACTATTCGGCCTGCAGGGCTCCTCATCGTCCTTGCTTCGGGGGCTTTTGCCTTAGTCTTCGACTGTGAGCTTGCCGGCCTGTTTTATAACCCATCAGTTATGGTTGGAGTGGTTGGCTAGTTTCTAAGGGGTGCGATGGATCTGGCAGGGCCTGTCCAGGATTGTGTCCAACTTGGTTGGGCCATCCTGGGTGCCTTTAGAAGGCTTTTTTTGTGACTCGGTCTTCGTATTACGGAATCTGACATTTACTGTCGTCTTGTCAGCTTCGCCGTTGTTGTGGCGTTGTTTATTCTTGTTCCATCATGGCTTCCCATTCCCGTCCCGGACTTCCGAGCTGCTGGGGGCTACTGGATTGGTGCTTCTATGAGCCAGCCAACTATCCTCTCCAGCGCAGAAGCGGGTCATCAGGGAGGTAAGCACTGACATCGTTCTCGGCTTGTCCTGGGCAAGGTGACGTGCTAGCAATTCATCTCGAATACTATGCTTGAAGGCGGCTATGGCTTCGGGGTTCGGACAGTCAACGATCTGGCTTTTCTTGGTCAAAAACCGATTCCAAAATGTTTGGGCTCACTCACCGGGCCGCTGGATTATGTAGTTCAGGTCATCGATGTCTGGGGGTGGACATAAGTGCCCTGAAAGTTAGCTCGGAAGGCCTCCTTGAGCTCCTCCCAACATCCTATGGAATCTTCGGGAAGGCTATTCAACCAGTGTCTAGCCGGACCCTTAAGCTTTCATGATAGGTACTTGATGGCGTGGAGGTCGTCTCCTCGTGCCACATGAATGTGTAGCGGAAAATCTTCAATCCATATGGCCAGATCTATTACCCCGTCATAGTGCTCGATATTTACAAGTTTGAAACCTTCCGGGAGTTGGTGCTGCATCACTCTATATGTGAAGCATAGAGGATTAGTGGCGCCCCTGATTCGGGCTACGTCGCGCCGAAGATCTTCTTTCATCCAGACTCGCTGCTGCTCCTGAGCTCTATCATTTTCGTCTAGCCAGGCTTGGTATCCGACCTGTCTAATGGGAGGATTTTTTTAGGTCCGTAGATGGACCTCGTCAGACCTGCCCAAGCATCCAGGTCATAGTATAAGTCATACTCATAAGCTGGCCGTAATGGCTCCTTTCCTTGACGGCGAGGATGAGTGGGAGGCTATTCGGCTTTATTAGCTATCCGGTCACGTCCTCGAAGGGGGCGGTTTGGCTGTTTTGTCTAAGTGTACCTTTGAGGTGCTTGCTCTATGACCTTGTAATCGAATTGCGGCAGTAGTCTTCGCTTCGGGTAGCTTTTGGTCTGTCTCTCGTGACCGTACTCCTCTTCAGCGTCTAGGACTTTAGTCCATCTCTCACTAAGGGTATCATGTTCTGACTTTATTTTTTGTCATTGTTTTTTCAGACTTCATGCGGTGGCAACTAGCTACCGCTTAAACCGCTCTTGATCCAGCAGGTCTTCGGGGACGATAAAATCCCCGTCACACAAACTAACCTCCTCTTCAGAAGGAGGGAGGTAGTTGTTGTCTACAGAGTCATCAAGGTATTCAAGATCGAGCATGTCGTCTTGCTCCTCGTGGTCATTTTGTAGTTGTCCGTCGGCGCAGGGGTCGACGAGGTTGTCCGCATTGTCTGGGGTGTCGTTTTCTCCAGTGTTTGTGTTCCTCGCATGGCTTCGACGTGACTTGGAGCGGCGGCACTTTCTACGGTGTTTCGGCGGCTCATCGCTGGGCTTGTCATTATCCTTCCCGGGTGTGCCGTTGTCATCTTTCGGGGTGTCCACCATGTAGACAGGGGGAGCAGCATTGGTGCTAGCCGTGGCTCCACTACCCCCGTCCATATATTCAGTGTTTTCTGAAGTGTAGTCCAGCATGTCGTTAAGTCTTCGACTGTGGCTAGTAGGTGGGTGGTGGGCGGGTCATAAAATTCCCCATAATTTGCTTCGAGGGGCTGCTGAACGTAGGCCGAGGGCGAGTCATCTCGAATAGCCATCATCCGGATTTGGTCGAACGATTCGTTTAACAATGCAAGGCTTGCCGAGGTGGCACGGCGGCCGCTCGGGACCGGTCTCCGTTGTGGCGGGGTGAGGGGTGATCCAGGTTCGAACTAAATACAGGTCTTCCAGGGCTGAGTTGACCTCGAGGCCCGGGGTCGGGCTTGAGGCCGGATAGGCATAAGAGACCGAGGACGAAACCTGGTCTTCGTGCGCTGTCTCCGTGTTGGGGCTCGAAGCCAAGTGCGTGAGGGAGAGTTCGGCCAGGGGTGATTCCTGATTACTGAATGTCGACCCTTCATTGGGATCAAGGCCGGAGGAGTGTCATGAGGAGAGGGTTTGGCCGAGAGTGACTCTTGGCGTCAGAACACAGCTTCTACGTTGAGGCCTGAAGCTAGATCTTCGGTGGGCACCGCAAGCGTGGCTGGAGAGGATCCCTGGTCTCCGGACAGGGTGGAGCTGTCCAAGCTCAAGGTCGGTAGGGGGGTTGAGGCTGATGCGCAGATCAGATAGGAAGAAAACTCTGAAGAGGGCACTACAGGACCCATAGGGGTACTGGGCGAGGCTGCGAATCTGGCAAAGACCATATCGCCTTGGGCGTTCGTGACGTACTCTGGATTGCCGAATCTAATCCGGTGCTCAGGGCAAAATAGTTGATTTGGTCTAGATGACCAGTTAGGTTGGTGTGCAACATGATGCTGCCAAACACGAAGAGCTGGCCAGGGACCAAGACATCCACGGGACAGATGCCATCTCCGATGATCAAGCGAGCCATCGATTCCTTCGGTGACCCAACAGCGGAACTCTCAATGAAACCAGCAATGTCGGTGTCAAAACCAGCGGATATCAGATAGGGGGTCCCAAGCTATGGATCTAGGATCAATGGGGAACAAGGGACGAAGAACACGGTATTTACCTAGGTATGGGCCCTCTCTAAGAGGTAAAACCCTACATCCTTTATGATTGTATTTGATGTGTATGGTATGGTTACAAAGTCGATATACCTCGAGATTAGGCAAGCTAAACCCTAGGTTGATGGGGCATTGGATGTTGCTCTAACCCTAAAGACTAAAAACCATATGTTTTATATAGACATCAGTAGGGTTAGGGTTACATGCGATCGGTTACAATAAAGGAAAGATCACGCCTAGTCTTAACTTGGAGGGCACACCACGGCTTCGAAGATCTTCTAACCGACCACGGATCTGCGCTCCAGCTTGGCTCCACAGTAGCCCATCAGTCCGACCCATAAGTGATAGGCCGGAGGCCTGAGGACCCCTTAATCTAGGATTCCCACAGCGCCCTTAGGGTTTGTGGGCCCCCTGGCCATCCTCTAGTGCCCCTCTTCTTCTATATGAAAGGTTTTAACCTACGAAAAAATAAAGAGGAAGCTTTTGGGAGAAGCGCCGCCTTCTCAAGGCGGAACTTGGGCAGTAGCAATCTAGGGCTCCAGCAGAGCGACTCTACTGGGGAAACTTCCATCCCGGAGAGGGAAATCGAAGCCATCATCATCACAAACGATCCTCTCATCGAGGGAGGGGAAATCTTCATCAACATCTTCATCAGCACCATCTCCTCTCAAATCCCAGTTCATCTCTTGTATTCAATCTTTGCCTCAAAACCTCAGATTGGTACCTATGGGTTGCTAGTAGTGTTGATTCCTCCCCGTAGTTGATGCTAGTTGGTTTATTCGGTGGAAGATCATATGTTCAGATCCTTAATGATAATTAATACCCCTCTAATCTTGAACATGAATGTCACAGCCCTAGCTTAGCCTTTGCTTGTCCTTGCATGATCGTCATATCATCATGTTTAATTTTCTCAGAAACTTGAAATGGGGATGGCAGAAACCCCCAGCACCACTCAAACCAACTAGGGTTACTAAAATACTTTTTCAATGACCCAGAATGCCCTTTGGAAATGTTCATGATTTCTGATAAAGGTGAAAACCTCTGCCAAAAATGATGAATATAATTATAGGTCATTCCTGGATTTTTGAATTAAATCATAATGTATTTGAATTGGGGCATTTGAATTCTATATATATTTTAGAATGCCCCAAATATTCTGGAATAATTTGTGGGCCGTTGGAATAAACCAACTAGTGTCCACAATTTGTCTCAGGAGTTTTAAAAATGAATTAGCATTTTTTACTAATTCAAAAGAGGAATAAAATAGAAAATGTAAAAAGTAAAGCGAGAGAGAGTTTTACCTGGCGCTCACCTGGCCTGGCCCAGCACGGCCCAGCCCATTGGCCTGTGCCAGTCGTCGTTGTCCTCTCGCCAGTCGGACAGGGCGCGCCGACGCTGCAGCAGGCGCTCCAGCGCCACGCGAGCTCCCTGCCTGCCTGCGTCCCCGCTGCCCTGGATGCCTCCGCGCACGCCACGCAGCCTCTCCGACCGCCCCTCACTCTCTCTCGAGCTCTTCCCCTCCTCTGCTCCCTCTCCCTCTCATGCCCGAGCGCAGCCGTAGCCGCCGCCCGTCGTTGCCGCGACCACCGGTCAACCCACGCCTCACCGACGCGTCCACGAGCTCTGCCTCGTCCCTCTCTTCCTCCTCACCGAGCCGCCCGACGCCGGAAGCCCCTGGACGCCGCAAGCACCGCCGTTCCCCTCGTTGGCCACCGGAGATAGTCGCCGTCGATTTGCTGCCTCCGGTGCCTCCCCGAGCTCGCTGACCCTCCCGTTTGACTCACTGTGAGCTCCTCTGCCGCTCCCCTCTCTCCCCGTGCTCTGTTGCGCCGTGTACCCGCCGTTTCCACCGGAGCCGAGAGCCGGCCGCCGCCGTTCTTGTTGCCGCTGTAACAAGAGCTAGCAAAGCTCGTTCCCGAGCACGGCTACGTGCTCAGCAGCTCCGCAGCAAGCTAACGCCGCCACCAGCTTGTCTCCCGTGCACCATAGCGCTGCGCCGCTCGATCCCGAGCTCCGGCAACCGCCGCGGGCTCCACTCCGGCTAGCTCTGGCATCGCTATGCCTGTCCCCATGGTTTAGTGCCGCTCTGGGTTCACGACTAGCCATGTCGGCCTGGGTTCTCTGTCATATGGATGCTAGCGACACTATCATATACGTGAGCCAAAAGGCGCAAACGGTCCCGGGCCATGGTAAGGCGACACCCGTGGGAATACCGTGCGTGAGGCCGCAAAGTGATATGAGGTGTTACCAGCTAGATCGATGTGACTTGGAATCGGGGTCCTAACAATGAACATGCTTTGTGAGTAGTTACGTTTGTTCCTGGGGACATGGGAGAAGTTTTGTTATAAGTAATCATGTGAATTAGGTATTCGTTCGATATTTTGATGGGATGTATGCTGTCTTTACTCTAGTGGGTTATGTGTATGTTGATTACATGACACTTCACCATGATTTGGGCCTAGGTGAAGGCATCGGAAAGTAATTAGATGATGGCTTGATATAGTGACCAGAAGCTTAAACCCTAGTTTATGAGTTGCTTCACAAGGGGCTGATTTGGATCCACATATTTCGTAGTTGTGGATGCCTGCGAGAGGGGTTAATCATAAGTAGGAGGCTTGTCCAAGTAAGGACAGCACCCAAGCACCGGTCCACCCACATATCGAATTATCAAATTAACGAACGTGAATCACATGAGCATGATGAAAACTAACTTGACCGTAATTCCCATGTGTCTTCAGGAGCGCTTTGCTTTACATAAGAGTTCTTCCAGGCTTATCATTTGCTACAAAAAGGATTGGGCCACCTTGCTGCACCTTTTTTACACTTGTTACTTGTTAAACGTTATGAATTATCTTACCACAAAACTATATGTTACCGATAATTTCAGTGCCTGCAGAAAATACCTTACTAAAAAGCGCTTGTCATTTTCTTCTGATCCTCGTTGGGTTTGACACTCTAACTTATCGAAAGAACTATGATTGATCCCCTATACTTGTGGGTCATCAATGACGAATTCATGGTGATGAATATGGTGATGTTCTTGATGTCGAATCATTCCTAATTAGTCGAAACACCTTAGGAAACGGAAAAACCGCGAACTCGAAATGTCAAATGGTGGTAGTGGAAAAGTGGTGGCGGTTTCGGGGTTGGCAATGTGGAAGTGGTGGTGGTCGTTGATGAAGAAGCAACCATCCCTAAGTAGCTGAAACACCTTAGGAGACTCAAATCACGACTCAAGCAACCAAATATGCTATATGGATCAAAATGGCTTAGGTTGCGGAAGGCTATGGTGGTAATGCGGATGATATGGTGGTGGGCCTAAGCAAAGATGTCAAAATATCAAAATTTTGATGGAGTCAAATGGTGTTGGAACCTATCTATATGGATGGGGAATGTCAATAGCTATCCAACGAGCTAAGGAACGCAAAATTTGGACTCCGGGTGTGAAAGTCATGGTCAAATTAGTGAAACATGGAAGGCTGAAATTCCTAGTGATCGGATGTCCGCGAGGTTAGCCCGGATATCCGGGGCTGTCAGTCCAAAAGCCTGCGTGATTTTGCACTCCAAGAGTCGGATATCCAGTTGGGGATCTAGATGTCTGGCCCGATGGCCCGGATGTCTAGCCGATGGCACGGCTGTCCGGCCAGACAATTCCAGAACAGGATTTGGTCTTCGAAACTCGATATGGGAGTGGAAATACATGATTCCAAAGGAAAAATTGAGACAACTTCAATGATGGAAGTTGGAGAAAAGCTGAGGGAAGCAAGATCCACTAGTAACACCACAAATCCATGCATCAAATCCAACAAAATCTCATCAAACAGACAAATCACAAAAAATTTGTGGGGCTATTTTTGTTGTGGATTTATGAAATTAGGACAAAATCAAACAAAATTGGGCTAGAAAACAAAGGGGACGACTCCAATTTTGTGATGAACCTAGGATCTGATACCAAGATGATGTAGGGTGGAACCCTAGTGGCCAATCTTCCATGAATTGGAGGGGGATTCCTCGAAGAACATGTTGAACACGGGAAACAACATGGAGAAATCACAAGAGAAACACTCAAGAACAAGTCCAATCACACATCCATCATACTAACAAACACATGGATCCACATGGTAGATGAACAATCAAAGGGAAAGATACAAGGTAGAGTTCATCCCAAATCCAAGAGGAGATGAGGTCTTGGTGATCTAGGTTGATCCTTCCGACAAGGGGATCTTGAATCCCTTGGGATCTTATCACATGCTCACATGGAGGTCTTGAACTCCATGTGAGTGGTCTCTCTCTCTCCAGAGATGCAGATGTAGGGCATAGCTCAACTAAGACGAGCTATCATATTTGCTAACCCTAGATTGGAGGTGGAGGTGGAGTATATATAGGAAAGTCCATGAAGCAGTAAGTGAGAGGGGGATAGATGGGACTCAGGCCCTGTCCATGCTCGCAGGTAGGTGCTGGATGTCCGTGCTAGGGATCGGATGTCTGACTGTTCGCGAGATGTGGGATGTCCGGCCAATTGATGGCCTTCACTGTTGTACTCCTTTTCTGGATTTCCAGGGGGATGTTGAATGTCCGATCTGTCATGGACGGATTTTTGGGGCTCAAGCCGGATGACCCACAAGTATAGGGGATCCATCATAGTCCTTTCAATAAGTAAGAGTGTCGGACCCAATGAGGATCATAAGGAAAAGACAAGTGGTTTTCAGCAAGGTATTTTATGCAAGCACTGAAACTGATGGTAATAGGTAGTCTGATAGCAAGATAATTTATAACGAGCAAGTAACGGTAACAGTAAATAAAGTGCAGCAAGGTAGCCCAATCCTTTTGTGGCAAAGGACGGGCCAAAATGGTCTCTTAAAATAAGCAAAGCGTTCTTGAGAGTACACGGGAATTTCATCTAGTCACTTTCATCATGTTGGTTTTATTCATGTTCGCTACTTTGATAATTTGATATGTGGGTGGACCGGTGCTTAGGTGATGTTCTTACTTGAACAAACCTCCTACTTATGATTAACCCCCTCGCAAGCATCCGCAACTACGAGAAAAGTATTAAGATAAAATCGAACCATATCATTAAGCATATGGATCCAAATCAGTCCCTTACGAAGTAACACATAAACTAGGGTTTAAGCTTCTGTCACTCTAGCAACCCATCATCTAATAACTACTCCACAATGCATTCCCTTAGGCCCAAATATGCCGAAGTGCCATGTAGTCGACATTCACATGTCACCACTAAGGGAATCACAACATGCATATCATCAAAATATCAAAAACATATCAAGTTCACATGATTACTTGCACCATGACTTCTCCCGTGACCTCAAGAATAAAAGTAACTACTCACAAATGATAATCATGCTCAAGATCAGAGGGTTATTAAATACCATAATGGATTTAAACATATAATCTTCCACCAAATAAGCCATATAGTAATCAACTACAAGATGTAATTAACACTACTAGTCACCCATAGGTACCAATATGAGGTTCCAGTACAAGAGAGTGAACTAGGATTTGAGTGGGGATGGTGCTATTGAAGATGTTGATGGAGATTTCCCTCCCAAAGATGAGAGGGTTGTTTGTGATGAAGATGGCTTCGATTTCCCCCTCCGGGAGGGAAGTTCCCCCGGCAGAATCGCTCCTCCGGAGGGCAAAAGTGCTCCTGCCCAAGTTCCGCCTCAAGACGGCGACGCTCCATCCTGAAAGTCCCCTCCTTATTTTTTCTAGGTCAAAATGCCTTATATACCAGAAGATGGGCACCAGAGGTATTACTGTTGTTACTAATGATAAAAATGAACTCATGCCACAAAGAATTGTTACTAGCTATAGAATGGTGATTGATTTTAGAAATTTAAAGAAAGCTACTAGAAAAGATCATTACCCTGTGCCTTTCATTGATCAAATGTTAGAAAGACTATCAAAGCACGCACACTTTTGTTTTCTTGATAGAGATTCTGGTTTCTCTCAAATATCTGTTTCACTACCTGATCAAGAGAAAATCTTCTTTACTTGTCCTTTTGGAACTTATGTTTATAGAGATATGCCTTTCGTTATATGCAATGCACCTTCTACCTTTCAAAGATGTATGACTGTTATATTCTCTGATTTTTGTGGAAAGATTGTTGAGGTTTTCATGGATGATTTTTCCATTTACGGAACTTATTTTGATGATTTCTTAAGCAACCTTGATCGTGTTTTGCAGAGATGTGAACAAACTAATCTTGTCTTGAATTGGGAGAAGTGCCACTTTATGGTTAATGAAGGCATTGTCTTGGGGCATAAGGTTTCTGAACGAGGTATTAAGGTGGATAAAGCTAAAGCTGATGCAATTGAGGAAGTGCCATGTCCTAAAGATATCAAAGGTATTCTTAGTTTCCTAGGTCATTCCATAGGATGTTTTTTTTTGACTATGTACTGCAAGGCAACAGCCTCACAGTCCTTTATTAAAACAATTATAGATTCTGTACAAAATTAGAAAGGTAAACAAAAGGGGAAAAGAAGGCTACTTACAGGGGGTGATTAGTGTAAAGAATCTATCCAAACAGTTAGTCTATCTCTATATTTACACTTGATTCTATGAGCTAAGAGAGTAATATCATGAATAAAATTCCTCCTCCAAGCTCTGAAAGTGGGCAGCTCATTTCTAAAGATCCTTCCATTCCTTTGGGTCCAAATATTCCAGGTGGCCGTAAATACTACCTCAGTGAAAAACGGTTGACCAAATTCCCTCCTGGCCTCACAAGCCATTTCAAAAGTGGTCTGATTAGGTTGAACATTCCATGAAATGCCCAAATAATTCCGCACATCGTTGGCTAAAGTTGCAAGCAAAAAGAGATGAGCTCTATCTTCATGCAAACCCGAGAAGCAAATGGCACAAGTATCATCTGGATAATCCAATGACGTCTCGCATCATATCCCTAGTGTTGAGACGATCCATCAAAAGAAGCCATCCAAACACCTTGAGCTTGGCGTGCAAGCACATTTCGAGATCCACCAAAGCAGAGGGTCACCACGACTTGGAAAAACAAGACAAATAGTAGATCCTGGATTGATAGTCCCAGTTTTTGAAGGCCATTTCCATCGTCACTAACTCCCTCATGTAAGTTTATGAGAGGCATTATAGCCTGAAGTTGATTGAATTCCTCAAAAGCTTCAACCGATAAAGGCGGTGAAAATTGTCGGTCGGGACGAGCAGCTCCATCACATTCTTAATGGTAAGTGTGTCATCAATGACAAAAGAATGAAGCAGCTGGAAACGCTGTTGCATGACAACCACCTCGTTATTAAGTTGCCACCGATCCAGCCAGAAAACCACCGAGTCCCCGGAGCGAACATGAGGGATGGCCAACTTACAAAATTTGCCATAAAGTTTCATCACATCACGCCACCAAAAGGAACCACAACTTTATGCGTTACTTGGGCGGAGCAACAGCATAATATGTGTCCCAGATAAGTGAAACCCAGGGTACATCCAACCTATTATAAAATTTGAAGAGATGCTTGATCAACAAGGCCTCATTTTGTTTGCCAAGGTCCAAAACCCCAAGTCCTCCCTGGTTCTTGGGCCGACAAACTAACTCCCAAGCTGCCAAAGATTGTCTTGGCGTGTCAGAGTTGCCTCGCCACAGGCATTGCCGCATGATACGTTCTATCTGTTTCAAAATTCCTTGAGGTAGTGAAAGGGAACACAAGAAGTATATTGACATGGAACATAAAACCGATTTCAAGAGTTGCAGCCGGCTACCCTGATTCAACAGACAGGATGAGGCAGATAATCGTCTCTCAATGCGGTCCACTAAAGGTAGCAAGTCATATATTGTGGGTCGAGTAGTACCCATTGGTAATCCCAGGTAAGTAAATGGCATAGAGCCAACATCACATCCAAGCAAAGCCGCCATACGTTGACCCTCTTCATCAGACATATTCAGCGGAATCAAAGATGATTTACTAAAATTAACCCTCAAACCTGTTGACTTAGCAAAGGTCTCAAGCATCTCCTTGAAAGCAATGAGTTGGTCATCCACCGCAGGAAGGACAATTAAAGTGTCATCAGCATATTGAACAATCGGATAATCCCGTGAAGAGGTAGGTATGGGCAGTGTGAGGATGTTCCTTGCACACATCTCATTGACCACGGACTGCAATAAATCCACCGCAATCACAAATAACAAAGGAGATAAAGGGTCTCCCTGTCGCACACCCGAACGGCAAACAAAGTGATTACCAGGCACCCCATTTAAGAGGATCGAAGAGGAACCAGAGGACAAGATGCTATCGATCCAACCTGTCCAACGGTCATCAAAACCCTTGCATTTCAGAATCCTGAGAATCAGATCATGCTCGATGGTATCAAACGCCTTCGTGAAGTCCAGTTTGAGAAGGATTATAGATCTTTTGGATGCCTTACACTGATGTATATATTCAAAACACCATGCAAGGCAATCTTGAATGGATCTACACCGAAGAAAACCATATTGATTGCGATGAATACATTTTAGAATCACACTCTGCAACCGATTTGCCAAAAGTTTAGTTAAAAACTTGAGGCAAGTGTTTGTCAATGATATGGGTCTAAAATCACCAATATATTCTGGGCTCAACTTTTTTGGAATGAGTGTAATGAGAGATGTATTCAGACACTCTAGGTTGCACTTTCCATCATAAAACTCCCTGACCAGATTCATAAAATCTGTCTTCAATATATTCCAGCAAGTCTTGAGGAAAAGACCCGTAAACCCATCGGGGCCCGGAGCACGATCAGAAGGCATGTTCTTAATCACCGTATCCACCTCACAATCCGTGAAAGGTAAGGATAAGCTCTCCAGCCCATCAATACGGTCAATTAATGTGTCAAGGTCAAAACCCATTTGTATACCTTTTGCTTGGCCCATTCTACGATTGAAATCAGACCAAAACATCCCAGCTAGCTGTTGATGATCGAAACCACTTCCCCATCCTCGATTTGATCGAAGAAATAGTGTTTATCCTATATCTTTCGGTTGCCATTGCGTGGAAGAACTTTGAATTCTCCTCACCAACTTTAATATTTCGATCGTACAACGTTGCTTCCAATAAATGAACGCCAATGAAGAATATCTTCAAGATGTAATTTGACAATCGTCCGAAAGTTGAACTCCGGCCAACTCAAGGGCCTAAATTCCTCAATATTATCGAAAAAACAATTACTTTGTTGCAATCAGCAATGGCGCCTTGACTGTGGATAGGTTAAGATGCCATTTCTTAAGAGCATAACGAAGAGATTTGAATTTAGCGGAGATGATTAAGGCAGTTGAGGATTTATCCACAGAGCGATTCCAAACCTGAGATACACAATCCATAAAGCCAGGCAAATCAACCCAATAGTTTTCAAATCGAAAAATCTTTGCCTTGGGTATACCAGTGGCAATTGAAACCACACACGGGACGTGATCAGAGGCAGTGCGTGCAAGCGGAATGACCATTGTGTTGGGATGATCATGTGTCCAAGCTACAGATGTAAAAAACCAATCAATTTGTTCGAGAAGGGTGTGGATTGCATATTAGACCATGTGTCTTGTGACCCTTGATTGGCAGTTCAACAAGACCCAAGTGGCCAATTATTTCATTAAACAAAAAGATATCATTCACATCACCACCTGGCTGGTTTCGATTCTCAATGGAACGCATAAAGTTAAAGTCACCTAAAAGCAGCCAATTGTCCTCGAGCTGAATATCCAAATTATATAACCATTGCACAAAATCATCACGCGCTGGTCCCTGACACGGACCATATATTGAGACAAGAAACCAAGACTCAGATGTATGTTTAGATTGAAACTTCACAATAATGCCATATGATTTAGCCTCAATTAAGCTGCCTATGAAGAGAGATGAATTCCATATGACCACCATACCAGCAGATGCACCAACCGATGGTACATAAACAAAGTTATCAAAACGCCGTGGACAGAATTTTCTAATGAATCGATGATCAATATGCATGCATTTGGTTTCTTGGAGGCAAATAACAGAGCATCCACTTTCATTGATCTTTTGCCTAACCGCAGTCGACGCGCTTCGAATTCAGACCCTAACATTCCAACAGTACTTTCCAATCTCTAAACGAGGTTTGATTCATTCCGAGACCAAAAGAGGGTAAAGCAAAAGTAAGCCACACAATGGCCTACATCCCAGAAGACAGATGCAAACTGCAAAGTTCCAAACAGATAATAACATAAAAAAGGCGATTATGGTACGCCATGGACCTAAACCCTGGATGATTAAACTAATCATCGGAACTT
The DNA here is from genome assembly GCA_021605205.1 of Aegilops longissima. Taxonomy (NCBI): domain Eukaryota; kingdom Viridiplantae; phylum Streptophyta; class Magnoliopsida; order Poales; family Poaceae; genus Aegilops; species Aegilops longissima. Next base: position 292,554,869 of record CM038678.1, read on the forward strand.
GCACTGTTGTTGGAGCGGGAGGGATTAGCTACAAGCTTATCCGTAGAGATTTTCTCCGGTGCAATACGAAGACGAGCACCAATTCGCTGAAGATCAACTATTGTCGTCAGAGGAGGCACTGCAGTATCATCGTCAGGCTTGGGAGGTGCAGTTTTGCGCTTCTTCCCCGTGTGTGGCTTCCTAGGAGATGACCCAATAACTACCTGACGGTAGCCATCTCACATCGCACTTAGGCGAAAGCATCTGCGCGACCTCAGATTCCACAATGACTCTAGAGGCTTTGGGCTTTCTTCCACGCTCAGAGTGACTTTAGGAATAGCGATAAACTCAAATGCTTCACAACAGGTTCATCAATATCGTCAAAACAGAGAGCTCGAGCTACATGAGGCCTTTTAATCGGTGACGTTTCCTCAAACTGAGTCACAGAGAGCAGTGCGTGCAGGAGCTGCAATTTTGGAGCCGGAGCGGAATCGCCCAGACTGATTGTTCAAAAGAGCACCGAGATGAGACCGAAAGACAACCTTTGGGATGTCGAGATCCCAAAAGCGGCAAAACTTTCTCAAACGAAGCGCTTCCATTGCATCACGAGGCGGGGACAGGCCCAAAAACAGTTAACACTTGTCCGATCATTAAAGGATGCTGTTGAGGTCCCATTGGCTGCTGGAGCACTGCAACTTCATCAGCAGCGATGCCGTTGTTTACTGAATCATCAGATAACTGAAGCACAATTGACTCTTGAGACTGAATTTCCTCGATATTAACCCGCTGCTCCACCTCCTGAACTTGTGGAGGGTCATCCTATGGCTGTTCATTGGGTGCAGGCACATCATTCCAACCCAGCTCCGGGAACTCAGGTAAAACCCAATTGTGATTATTGAATTGCATGTTGCCAGGGAGGGGGTGGGGATTGCCATTGAGGGGCATTGGGTCCTCATCAGCAGGTAGGATATCTGCAAAGTCTGCAGATAGAATATAAACTGGAGCAGACCAAGAAATCCGAACCCCACCAAAGTCAGAAAATTCTCTGTATGTCACTGATCTGGGGACCATAGAAGGTGCAGGAAAAGACGCATAAACCAAGGAGCGGACCTTCATTGGATCATCCTGGTGCCAATGGTGGAATCGGCCAAAAGTACTAATAACATCTGCAAGATATTGAGAGCGCCTATAATCGATGGGGACTCCTAGCAGCATTACCCATCCCCTTCGAAAACCTTGCACAGCTCTGTAGTTAATACCCTCATCATGCGGAATAAACCTGACAAATCTATCGTTGCCCAAATTGAAAGGAGGATTCCATAGGATGTTTATTAAAGACTTCTCTAAAGTTTCTAGGCCTCTTACTAATCTTTTTCAAAAGGATGTTCCATTTGGTTTTGATGATGATTGTGTGGAAGCCTTTGAAACACTTAAGAAAGCCTTAACTTCTGCACCTATAGTACAACCACCTGATTGGAACTTGCCTTTTGAAATTCGTGTGATGCTAGTGATTATGTTGTTGGTGCTGTTCTAGGACAAAGAGTTGGTAAGAAATTAAATGGTATCCATTATGCAAGCAAAACTCTAGACAGTGCCCAAAGAAATTATGCTAGTACTGAGAAAGAATTTTTAGCAGTTGTGTTTGCTTGTGATAAATTCAGATCTTACATTGTTGATTCCAAAGTAACTGTTCACACTGATCATTCTGCTATAAAATATCTTATGGAAAAGAAAGATGCTAAACCTAGACTCATTAGGTGGTTTCTCTTGCTACAAGAATTTGACTTACATATCACTGATAGGAAAGGAGCCTAGAACCCCGTAGCTGATAACTTGTCTAGGTTAGAGAATATTATTGATGATCCACTACCTATCGATGATAGCTTTCCTTATGAACAACTAGCTATAATAAATGCTTCTCATAATACTCCTTAGTATGCTGACTATGCTAATTATATTGTTGTTAAATTTATACCACCTAGTTTCACATACCAACAGAAGAAAAAATTCTTCTATGATTTAAGACATTACTTTTGGTATGACCCACAACTTTATAAAGAAGGATTAGATGGTATTATTAGACCTTGTGTACCTGAGCATGAACAGGGACAAATCCTATGGAAATGTCACTCTGAAGCCTATGGGGGACATCATGCAGGAGATAGAACTGCTCACAACATATAACAATCTGGTTTTTATTGGCCTACTCTTTTCAAGGATGCCCGTAAGTTTGTCTTGTCTTGTGATGAATGTCAAAGAATTGGTAATATCTCTAAGCACCAGGAAATTCCTATCAAATATCCAACTGTTGTTGAACCATTTGATGTTTGTGGTTTTGATTATATGGGACCTTTTCCTTCCTCTGATGGGTATACACATATTTTGCTTGTTGTTGATTATGTTACTAAGTGGGTCGAAGTTATTCCAACTAGTAGTGCCGATCATAACACCTCCATTAAAATGCCTAAATAAGTTATTTTCCCAAGGTTTGGAGTCCTGAGATATTTAATGACTGATGGTGGTTCACACTTTATTCATGGTGCTTCCCGTAAAATGCTTGTTAAATATGATGTTAACCATAGTATTGCATCACCCTATCATCCTAAATCTAATGGTAAAGGTGAACTTAGAAATAGAGAAATAAAATTAATATTACAAAAAATTGTCAATAGGTCCAGAAAGAATTGGATTAAGAAATCAGATGATGCACTTTGGGCCTACAGAACATCTTATAAGAATCCTATGGGTATGTCTCCATATAAAATGGTTTGTGAAAAAGCTTGTCATTTACCTCTTGAGTTATAACGCAAAGCATATTGAGCAATCAAAGAACTCAATTATGAGTACAAACTTGCCGGTGAAAAGAGGTCATTTGATATTAGCTCACTAGATGAATGGAGAACCCAAGCATATGAAAATGCCAAACTATTTAAAGAGAAAGTTAAAAGGTGGCATGACAAAAGAATCAAAAAGCGGGAATTCAAAGTTGTTGAACATGTTCTATTGTAGAACTCTTGTTTCAGATTGTTTGCAGGAAAAGTTCTTTCCAAATGAGAAGGACCGTATGTCATCAAAGAAGTTTATCGCTCTGGAGCTATTAAGAACAATAATGCTAAAGGTACTAACCCGAAGGTGGTCAATGGACAAAGAATTAAACACTATATCTCTAGTACCTTTGTTTAAATTTCTAAAATCAATCACCATTCTATAGCCAGTAACAATTCTTGGGATGAGTTCATTTTTATCATTAGGAACAACAGTAATACCTCTGGTGCGCATCTTCTGGTATATAAGGCATTTTGACTAGAAAAATAAGGAGAGGACTTTCAGGACGGAGCACCGCCGTCTTGAGGCGGAACTTGGGTAGGAGCACTTTTGCCCTCCGGTGGACCGATTACGCGAGGGGAATTTCCCTCCCGAAGGGGGAAATCGAAGCCATCATCATCACCAACAACCCTCTCATGTTTGGGAGTCCAATCTCCATCAACACCTTCAACAGCACCATCTCATCTCAAACCCTAGTTCATCTCTTGTGTTCAATTTTTGTACGGGAACCTCTGATTGGTACCTGTGGGTGACTAGTAGTGTCAATTACATCTTGTAGTTGATTACTATATGGTTTATTTGGTGGAAGATTATATGTTCAGATCCATTATGCTATTTAATACCCCTCTGTTGCTGAGCATGAATATAATTTATGAGTAGTTAATCTCGTTCTTGAGGTCATGGAGAAGTCATGTTGCAAGTAATCATGCGAATTTAATATGTGTTCGATATTTTGATGATATGTATGTTGTGATTCCCTTAGTGGTGTCATGTGAACATCAACTACATGATACTTCACCATCTTTGGGCCTAAGGGAATGCATTGTGGAGTAGTTATTAAATGATGGGTTGCTAGAGTGATGAAAGATCAAACCCTAGTTTATGTGCTACTTCGTAAGGGATCTATTTGGATCCATATGTTTAATGCTATGGTTAGATTTTATCTTAATACTTTTCTCATAGTTGCGGATCCTTGCGAGGGGGTTAATCATAAGTGGGAGGCTTGTTCAAGTAAGAACAACACCCAAGCATCGGTCCAACCACATATCAAGTTATCAAAGTAGCGAACGCGAATCAAACCAACATGATCAAAGTGACTAGATGAAATTGCCATGTACCCTCAAGAATGCTTTTCTTATTATAAGAGACCATTTTGGCATGTACTTTGATACAAAAAGGATTGGGATACCTTGCCACACTTTATTTACCGTTACCGTTTGTAACGCCACGAGACCGGTGCGCCAGGTGTCTTCTAGTTATTCGCCGTCGTTGCCATGTCATTCGCATGCGTGTTGCACTTTGCCATGTCATCATGTGCATTTCATCTGCATGTTTTTCAAAACTTGAATCCGACCGGGTCTCCCAGTTCTCTTCGTTGTTCGTTCTGAGCCCAACGACACTCGCACGCGCCCACGGCACCTCCAAAGTATTATTTTATGACTGGGATAAAAATGTTCTCAGAATGGGATGAAAGTTGGAGTACGTTCTTGTTTAATTGTAGGTAGACCGCCTGCCAAATTTCGTCACATTCGAAGTCCGTTTGATGCCCCCAACAGATAACTATAGCGGTATTATAACCGATTAATTCATCGAACATTTTCGGTATCCGGAAACCCGTGTCGGGCCGCACTTCATCTCTCTCTTCTCAGCCCAAGGCCTCCTACACAACCCACAAGGCCTCCTACACAGCCCAATAGGCCCAGCCTAGCCCCCCTGCGTCTGGTGTCGTCCGATCGACATCGGAGGGCTCTAAAACCACCTCAAACCCCCCTAACCCTAGCTCTGCCTATATAAGGAAGGCCTAGTCCTTCCTAATTCGGAAAACCTAGCTCCCACCTCGTTTTCCGGGCCCCACCAACCTCCAGCCGCCGCCTCCACCGCTCCCCTTGTATCCCACCGCGTGGGCGCGCCGTGGCCCGGATCTGGCCCGCCCGGCTTGAGCCGCAGCCGCAGCCCACAGGCACCCCCACGCACTCAAACCGGGGCTCTCCCCGAGCGCCCCCACCTCCTCGCCACGGTGGCCGTGCCGCCGAGCGCCTCCGCCAAATTCTCGCTGCCGCCTTCCCGCGTCCCGCGACGGACCCCACCGCCAGCGTCACCTTGGGAGGCCGCGGCAGCTCGCCTCCTCCCCGCACTAAGTCGCCGCCTACTCTCTCTGGTGCCGATTCGTTGTTCCCCGTGCCGCTGTTACACAGATCCGGCCGGGAGCTACCAGATCTGAACTCTGGCGCCGTCCCCATCCCCTTGACCCCGCTGTGCGTGCCCACCTTGCCAAGATGCTGCCACCGCCGCCATGGCCCTGATCGAGGTCGAGCAGAGCAACCGCTTGACCGCCCACCCTCGTTGTCGTCATGGGCTAGCCCCGCTGCAGGCCCAACTCCGCTCCACTTTCCCCTGGCCCAGCCGGCCTGCCCCAACCACCGTCGAATGGGCCTCGGCCCGCTAAGGGGAGCAACCACCGTCTGTTCTATCTCTTGCCCGAGCGTCATTTAGTATATGTCGGTCACTCTGTTTTTCCGGTTAAAAACGGCGAAGTCCTAGGTTTTCAACATCATATAGGCATTTTGTGTAGGCCATAACATGGTGCATGTTAACCCTATGGAGATGATATATATATTTTTTGTTGCACTCTATGTGCTCTACGTGATGGTGTTTGTTGCATTCATGTTAGGGTTCATATACATGTCATAATATCTGTTGAAAAGTGCATATTGTTGTTAACTGCTGAAACTGATAAAACATGCCCTTTTGTTATTTTTGTGTGATTTAATGCATATGTCATATAAGCATCTCGTAAACATGTGTTTGGTAAATTTTTATGTCCTCCTGCTTTTAGTATTTATTTAATACCATGATATGACATGAGGTGACTGATATGAGCCTGCAAACATGCCTAGTCGATGTTGCTGATTTCAGACTTCTCCATTTTTCACTAAGTTAAAACTGTCTGTTATAAAACTTTCCATCTTTGCTTAATGGTTCCCACTAATCCATAAGTCATATGCATATGATTCTTTGATGTGATTTGGTATATGTGATTTCTACTTTGAAGTTATGCTCTTGGTTGCCATATAACTTGTATCTTGACTCATTCTTGATCTAAATTTGCCATCATGCTAAATCTGTCAACCTGTTAACAACATGTTCTTTTTGCAAAGCTCATTGTAATTAATCTATGTATCATATGGATTTGTGCCCATGGAGTAAGTTGGAGTATGCCATGTATTCCAACTGAACATGTCCTTTTTGTATTTATTAAAATTTCTATGCTTGCTGTTATGTGCCTCCAAATTTAGCATCATAATGTTACTGTTTTGCATTCTCAGATTTTCACCGTCTGTGAATCTGCTATTTCATATTTGCATCTTGTCTTGACGAATGCCATGAACTTGTTGATCCTATGTGTATGCCATGTTGCATTATTGGAGCTCCATGATATGTACTAGCATTCTATACCTTTTGATTCCATGTTCATGCACTATAGCATAGTAGTTTAATGCCTCCAACATGATATCATATTAACTCTGCTCATGTATATGCCCAGTTTTTCACCAAGTCCTAATTGGTGTTATAAAGTTGCTTTTTGCGTTGATCATATTGGTTTAATCTTGATGCCTATGAACCTGAACGGTAATGATATTTCAAGTATGTAATCTGTACTTGAAGTGCATCTCAAGTTTGTGCCCATATAGTTCCTGTAGCTTGTTGTTTTGATGGTTGCAGTATGCCTAGTTGCTGTTTTGGGCAGATTGTTATTTAAACTTGTCTTGGGTGTATGTGTTGAAGCGTTGCTCCATTTTTTTTCATGCCCTATGTGAAACTTGCTTAGAATTGCTTGTAGTTTCATCATGCTATATTGCATCCATGTTTTGGATTGTTTTGGATTGAGTTCTGCTTGCATTTGCATCAATTCCATGTTTAACTTGCTTTGCTCATATCTTCTAGGCCGTAACTTCGAATTAAATGAACCTTGTATGTAACTTGACAAGAAATACATGTAGATCATCGTGGTGCATATTAGCTTGCTTTTTAACAACTTCAACATAATGTGTTATTCAGATCTGGACCAATTTTGAAATTTTCATATGGGGACTTTCTGGAAGTGTTATATGTTGTTTCGGCCTCATTTAAACTTGCTTTGATGTGGGGTCCTTGTATGCATCATCTCTTGCCATGGGTAGCATTTTGTAGCCTTGTCATGAATCATACTTGGATGAGCATCATGCCATGTGATGTGTTGTGTGTTTACCATGTTGTTTGCTTCTCTCCGGTTGTGCTTCTTCTCGATAGTTCCTGTTTCGTTGCGATAGTGAGGATTCTTCCATCTGCGCTTGGTTCGTCTATACCCGTTCAGCTTCTTCATGGACTCGGTCTTCTTCCTAGCGGTATATCAGGCAAGATGACCGTTACCCTGGATACCACTACTATCTTTGCTTTGCTAGTTGTCTCGATGCTATCGCTATGTCGCGCCACCTACCACTTGTTTATCAAGCCCCCCAAATTGCCATGACAGCCTCTAACCTTTTCCACCATCCTAGCAAACCGTTGTTTGGCTATGTTACCACTTTGCTCAGCCTCTCTTGTACGTTGCTAGTTGGAGGTGTAGTTGCAGGTTGTTCCATGTTGGGACATGGGTATCATGGGATATCACAATATCTCTTATTTAATTAATGCATCTATATACTTGGTAATGGGTGGAAGGCTCGACCTTTTGCCTGGTGTTTTTTTCCACTCTTGCCGCCCTAGTTTCCATCATACCAGTGTTATGTTCCTTGATTTTGTGTTCCTAACATGGTCGGGGTTTATGGGCCCCTCTTGGAAGTTTGCTTTGAATAAAACTCCTCGAGCAAGGCCCAACATTGGTTTTAACATTTGACCAACATAACAATAAAAATGATAATAAATTTGACGCATAGGGAGTTAGCGCTACCTGAGGTTCGTTATTCAACATAATACAGGGGGGCAGTGCTGTTGGTGTTGGTGCATACTAGAGCACTGTGCGAGGCCCCCTTGGCAACTTGGGATATTTGGCACCTGTACGCGTCACTTATCCGCCGTGCCCTGAGAACGAGATACGCGGCTCCTATCGGGATTGTCGACACGTCGGGAGGTCTTGCTGGACTTGTTTTACCATTGTCTTGCTTGATCGGGTTGTTCCGAGAGGAGGATTTTCCTCCGTTGATCATGAGAGTTTGTGATGGACTAAGTTGGGACACCCGTGCCCGGTTTGATCTTTCGAAAGCCATGCCCGCGGTTATGTGGCAGATGGGAATCTTTAATACCGGTTGTAGAGAACTTGACACCAGATCCGAATTAAAATACACCAACCGCGTGTGTAACCGTGACTGTCTCGTTTCGAGTGAGTCGAGAAGAGAACATGGTGGGGTTATGTTTGAACGTAAGTAGTTCAGGATCACTTCCTGATCATTATTAGTTTGCAACCGTTTGCGTAGTTTCTCATCTTATTTTTGTATTCGTATGTTAGCCACCATACAATGCTTAGTGCTGCTGCAACCTCACCACTTATCTGTGCCATACCCATTAAGCTTTGCTAGTCTTGATACCCATGGTAACGGGATTGCTGAGTCCTTGTGGATCACAGATTACTACAACAATAGTTGCAGGTACAGGTAATGCGATGATCTGACGTGGGAGCGACGCTTGCTTGTTTTCGAGTCCTTCTGCTTCTTCTTCGATCAAGGGATAGGTTCCTGGTCGGCAGCCTGGGCTAGCAGGGTGGATGTCATTTGTGTTTTTCGTTTGATTTTTTATCCATAGTAGGATCCCTCTCTTCTATATGATGTTTGTTGTATTCATGTGGCATTTGTATACCTTTGTATGTATCCCCATCTATTATGTAATGGTATGATGTAATGATATCCACCTTGCAAAGTGTCTTCGATATGCGCTTCTATCCTTGGTGTGACCTTAGAGTTCCTTGAGGATAGGGTCACATATTGGGTGTGACATCGTTACTTGTTCATTACAAATTATCTTGCTATCAAACTACCTGTTACCGACAATTTCAGTGCTTGCAAAAAATACCCTCCTGAAAACCACTTGTCATTTCCTTCTGCTCCACGTTGGGTTTGACACTCTTACTTATCGAAAAGGACTACGATTGATCCCCTATACTTGTGGGTCATCATCTGGACGTCAAACGGCCACTCCAATGACCGTGTGTGGTCGTTTGAAACACCGTCTTTTGTGTTGATTTGTGTTTTCCTTCTCCGGTAAAATGGGCGCCATTTCTTCATATGAACTCAGAATTTGACGTTCTTGGGTTTGTTGGATTTGTATGATCAACTTGATCCATTTTTAGTTTTAGATCTTGATTTGGAGCACTTTGCAAAAAATACTTTTTCCGACCTCCGAAATGGCTAAGTATGTCCCGTGGCTGACTTCGTATCAATCCCATCCTTGGTCCTTTCATCGTGATTGGTCCTAGGTTGATCCAAAACACCTATAGACATGAGAAAACACGAGAAAGTAACAAAAATAAATAAAATACTAAATGTGCAATGCTCACAATGATAAGTGCAAATACTGGTGAACATGCATAATGGGCAACTATTTGGTTCAATGGAACATAATATATAAAGAGAATATGCAACAAATGGGCTCTAAAAATTCGTAAAATATAGAGCCCTCGACCTCCCCACGCTTAAACCTCGCTCGCCCTCAAGTAAGAAGGTTGACTACCAAAAGCTCACTGCATGAACTCTGAAGCATACATTGAACCAAACCCCAAAAGTGATATCCATGTTCATCGTGCAAGCATGCAAAAGTGAACTAGGAAGGGAGTAATAAAAGTTATCCTCTTAGTTCCATTGCCATGGAGGTCAAGAAAGAGGAAATTATTTTTTTGGAGCCAAAATTTCCATTGCCAAAGGTTTAGAGAGAAGGTCAATATTATGTCAGGAACACAGCAGAGTAATCATAGACGAAAGGAAATCTTGCATTAGCGATCGCTTCAAAAACACCAACCCGAGGCATACCAGGTACAATAGCAAGATCGTATGACTGTGTTATTAAACCACTCAACTACCTATGCAGCACTGAGCGCAAGCCTATGCCTTGCACTTAAAGGAATGCTAGAAAATGGTTGGGGTTTTGAGAAGTCAAAAATAAAGAAAGTCTTGCATCAACCGAGCTGGTCATTAGGGAATGGAGAAGGCCCTATGATCAATGTCAACACAAGGAGTAGTGATCATCATGCAACTAGGATGCACATAGAGCAATGAATATGTGAAAGCTCTCCTATGGACTAAGTGGGGGTGCATCCAACTTGCTTGCTCATGAAGACCTCAATCTTTTGAGGATGCTCGTCATCGGAATATACAAGCCAAGTTCTATAGTGTAAATTCCCCACTAGTATGGAACATGATGCTCATGAAACTTTCTACTTTACAATGCATGAAGTGGTACTACTTTGAAGCAGTAGTGTGGTAAAAGGATAGTAGCATGCCCCTTCTCTCTTTTTCTCTAATATACTTTCTTTCATTTTTTAGAACAGTATCATGGACTTCAGCCCCACTTTTTCAATGACTCATAAGTCTCTACCATTCTTTGCCTCCTCTTTTTTAAGAACAATTTCATGGACCTCATCCTCAATTTTTTGAGGACTCATAAGTCTCCACCATTATTTTCCTCATTGGGGCATGCTCTAACAATGATGATCATCACACATTTATAATGACTCACTTTAGATGAAAGTTACGATAAGTCAAAAGTAAAAACATGAGAGAAACTCTACATGATGAATGCCTCTAATAGTGTACCAGTATGTGCAATGATCCGACGTAGCATAGACATAAAAACGAACAAGCCATGAAAATGTCGAGCTAGACATACTATGATCATGCAAGGCAAATGAAAACATGTCTCTAGTCATGTAATTAAAATGATGGTAGTGCATGGCAATATGCTCGGAATGGCTATGAAAATACCATGTGGGTAGGTATGGTGGTTGTTTTGTGGAGATGGGGTGCCTTATGTGTAGGAGAACAAGAGAAAGTCCTCCCATGGATTTGGATCTACCTATGAAGTTTTCTCCAAGTCCCTATGTATGAGTGGACAATGCACTGTATCGCAGAGGCTAGCAATAAAAGATGAATGGAAGTGCAAAAGGTTTCAAACTTGCCTTAGTCATAAAGAACTCAAACACTACACAATATTATCATGGTGTCACGTTGACTTAAAAGCTAAGTACCCCGAGGGGATAGTTTGGCAGTGATAAACCCCATTGCGGGTCCCGAATCAACCAAAGATGTTGGGTACATTGGCAAAAAGCCTCTGCAATCATTCAATCGCCAATCAAGCCACCACTAGAGTACCCAACTTATGTAATTAGGTGAAAGAAAGGCAACAGTTCAAAGGGCCCCATTTATTGGGTTTTTGGTAAAAGAACATGGCAATGTTTTTTAGAAGATAACAAGATTCCCGCAAGCTAAGTCAAACAAGTGCAAAGCAAGCATGTCAAAAACAGTGGGACCAACTAATGCACAAAAACCATATGATGAAGAGAATTGCACAAGACACTACACATGCAAAAAGTAACCTCCCCACGCTTAGAACTAAACTAGGGAAAATGACAAAACTAAAGAGAAAGTGCATTTATTAAAAGAGAGCACGAGAAGTGGTTACCGTCCCAAGCATACGTCTAAGCAAGGGTTAGAAAATTTTACCGTTAAGGTGCATCTGAGTTATCTTTCAATAGATATGGACCTTGCCTCACTTAATTTCCTTGTTGTGGTCCGATGGCTGCCCTCTGATAAAACCTGCTGAAAACAAACTAAAAAGAAAATAAAATATTTTTGTGCTTTTCTTGTTTCTCGTTTTTTTGTAGCATAAAGGATTAGCAACACAAGAGATAAAAATATCTGTCTCAACAAGATCAGTTCATCTACCTAAGCACCTCGCTTAAGATGTCAACTATCGTCTAGAAGTGCATGCTATTCTAGGTTGGAGTGAAATGTGTGAGACATTATAAGAAACACAAGTGTGCTGCTACTAACTGCCTAATTGAAAAGGAAGATCCTCACTTAAGGTGAGAAACTCGCTACTAAGCAACTTTTATTTAAGCGAGGTTCATATTGGAAAACTTTACGGGGCACTTGTTGTTCAAGTTCATCATGATGAAGCAACCAAGTGGCTTATGTGGATCTTTATACGGTTGGCACCATACCATACAAGTTACCACATAAGGTCCAAGCACCTTCGAAAATAACACACAAAATAAAAACATTGATTCGGTATGCAAAGTGAGTTTTTGTACCCAACCAGCCAAAGAAATAAATAAAAACATAGTTGCTAAACAAGATTATTGGCTACTAAGTTTCAAAGGTAATTAATAGTAATTAGAAAGCAAATGATCGGTTAGAAAGCACTTGGTTGACCTCAGACATCGAAAATGAATTAATTGGACGTGTTGTTGCCTCCATACGGACGCTCAAATGACTAGTAGCGGTCATATGGAACGTCGTCATTTGCTCCGCAGAGATGCTCGTTGTGGTCGCCAGGTGAAACGACCGCTGGTACAGGCGTGACCACTCGTACGATAGGCTATATTTTGCTCTAGTCTTCTTCTCTCTTGTGGCCACGAGCTCATACGGGCGCTCAAATGACCGGGGCGGTCGTATGGAACACCGTATTTTCTCCTAGAGCTGCAGAAATTCATGAGAAATTTTGTGCTTACTCCTCATGTTAAGCACATAGCAAAATTGCATTAAAAATAGGAGGAGGCATGCCACAAAAATAGGCAACCGGCATGATGAAATTTTTACCAATGAAAACAACAAGAAACCAACTCAAATAGCAACTACTGGAAATAAAACAAAAGTGCCAATGCAACCATGAATGCAACTAGACTTAAGATACAAAGCTAAGAAAGACACCTACAGACTTCCAGGTTACCTCCCATACAGTGCTTTCTGTATAGCCATATAGCTAGGCTTCGGGGCTCTGTATGGTCATCCACCTGGATCCCAAGGGATTTCAACCCCGAGTGTGAGACCTACCTCCGACCAGGGTTTGGAGCACATCATAGCAGAGCTCGGTCAGAGGCGGACTCACTTACGGTGCATCAACATCATATATGTAAATTCATACTCGCTCTTGGTGAGTACCAACACACTGAGCTAGGTGGAGATGCCTGAAACGTTAGTGGCTGCAACTTCACGGTAATGTTATAACCAAGAGGATGAGGAGTTGCAGGTAAGTCATAACCCTCATCTCTTTCATCAAGCAAAACATTAATTATATCAAAATAGTTACCATCGGTGGGAGTTTCTGGACAATGGCCATTCCATCCTTTATCTTCGTGTTCCTCTGGATCATTGTTTTTTCATATTTCCTTCTTCTTGTGGCTCGATGGTATTTTCTTCATTTTCCTACATAAGGTTATTTTCCTGTGAAATATTGACTTGGGAGATGGCGGCCATCTGTTTCTCATAGTTCATAACCAAAGGATTCTCATCAAAATTATTATCTAAACAAAAGTTATAAACTTCTCCCACCAAGTCTTCATGCTCAGTCATCGAACTATACCTGCCAATCCACATTAAAAGCTCATGTGATTTAAGAAATAAAATCATCTCCTCAATATCTCCAGGAAGATATTCACTACGGTCATATGCTCTCACAACCGGGTGTGGGTGATCTTTGTAATCAAAACTCATGTGGAGAACTGATTGGCATTGTAAACCTTTAGGGATATCATTGGCAATAATCACTAACTCCATACTTTCTCATCCATTTCTCTACCTTTGCCGGTGCTCCGGTATTCTACAAGTATCCTATGTTTTTCACGGCATCGTTCCATTGCAACCTCCATGTGTTCATGTGACATCTCAAAGCAACACATTTTTTGTATTTTTTGGATTAAGATAAAAATATTAAGATAATAACAACAAACGAAATAGACTAAGTGCGAGCGGGTAAGTAATAACCAAGCACTATGCTCCCCGGCAAGGGCGCCAGAAAATGCTTGATGTCCTGCAAGTGGACATGGCTGTTGTAGCTCTTTCGTGTGATAAATATAGTGTCAAACCCACAGGAAATGAATAGGAATGCCCCACAAACCCCGCGACTAAGTTTTCACTTAACGAGCTACATACGCACCAAAACCAGAGTTTGGAAATAGCCTATTTTATAAGTTGCTAGGGAAACTAGATAAAAATGGTGTTTACTAAGCTACTAGCAAAGAGAGTAAAAACAGTAAATAAATATAGACTACATTAGTGGTGAAGGTGCTTGAGTAATAAAGCGTTCTTGAGGGTTCCAAGATCACTACCACATATATGAACTATTGAATCCTCTACTCACTAGTCAAATGCATAAGTGGGCGAAGCTGGGTACAGTACACATTCTACTCGGAGTAGACTTCATGCCACACACACCACCATCATAGCCTATCCTAGAGGGTTACAACTTATGATAATTAAGGGTCACCCCATGGACAGGGCCTCTGTAAGGGTTCACCAGTATTCCCCTATCAATTGTGACGGCGAGGAATCAAAGGCTTTACTATCACCTCAAATTACCCCAATCACTACAACAAAAAAAGGCACATCGGTGGCATTATGGACCAAACGAAAAAAATTGTTATCATGGTTATGGCACTTCTATGAAAATAATTGTGACAAAAACACGTAGCAGCATAAATGTGGTGGGTCCTACTTCTATGACAAAAATCATGACAGAAAATGGTCATTTTGTCCTAGGCGGGCCAGAGACGCACCTGCATGACACACTTTGGGCCGTTATGGTGGGTGGTCGGGGCCGAGCGATGCACTGTGGTTTGCGTGTTTCTCTCGTATACGTACGCGCGTGTGTGCGGGGCGTTGGGCTCTACTGAACCCGAGCGAGGTGTTAGCTTACTGAACCCGAGCGATTGCACTAGCTACGTTACTAAACCTGAGTGATCGATCCCTTGGCTGTTAACTGAACCCGAGCAATTCCTTCGCTACTCCTGCTAACTAAACCCGTGCGATCGATCGTTGTTGCTACTTACTAAAGCCGATCGAGCCCTCGTGCGAGACGTAGCCAGCCAGTGTTGGGTTGCCTCTCTATGAACAGTGACTGTTGCTAACGTTCGCCTGTTACGTAGAACGAGTCAAGATGTGGTGAGTCGAGCCGGTTAGTTGGCTGTGGATGAACAGTTTCCGGTGGGGGTTAGATGAACATGACCCCGTGGTACTAGGCGGTTAGTGCTGGATGAATAGGACCCGGAGGAGGCGGCCACGCCCCAGCCATTTGGGGGTGGATGAACAGTACCCCATGGAGGCTCGATGAACAGTAGCCGGTGGAGGCTGGATGAACAGTAGCCGGTGGAGGCTGGATGAATAGTAGCTGGTGGAGGCAGGAGGAAGTCGATGGCGGATGAATAGTAGCACGTGGAGGTTGGAGCGAGGCACTAGATGGTGGATGAACAGGACCCGATTTCGACCGTAGGGGCTCGAACAGAAGTGTGTTCCATACGTTTTGCAGTACGCCACACCCCTTCCAATCAGCAGGACCCCATTTCAACCGTAGGCACTCAAACAGAAGTCCATTTCCTCCGTTTTGCGATATGCCAGACCCTTCTCGGTGAACAAGACCCTGTTTCGACCATACATGGTCGAACAAAAGGCCATTTCCTCCATTCTATGGTACGCCAGACCTTGTTTCTGTTGTTCCGTCCAAGCCGGTTGGCTCCCGATGAACAGGGCGTGTTCCGACCCAGTCGATTGCCTCCCAATGAACCTGACGTTGTTTCTTCCGTTCTGACCCAGTCAGTTGGCTGCCGATGAACATGACGACATCATTGTATGCGTTAGAGACCCTGCCCATATGTACGTATGTAGTCATATTTACTTTCTTGCAGCGTGGCTATATGTGCGTGTACATGATATAGACGGGTCTTCTTGACATGCTACATTGAAGGTTCTACTACGACACCTGCCGCTCCTTACTCGTCCATGTGTCATCACTGCAAAGAGACCGAATCAACTGCTATGTACATACACGTTCGCGACCAAACAGATAGCTTTATGTACACTTTGACCTGGTGGGTCCCAGCTGCCAGGGGGTCAGAAGGCACTTCCTTCCGTGCGAAGATGTAGCTAGTGGGTCCCAGCTATCAGGGGGAAACGTTTTTTTCGTGAAATACAAAGGCCCTTCCGGTGGGTCTCAGCTGTCAGGTGGAGGAATCATTATTTTGTGTGTAATAAGGAGGCACTTCCTTACGTTAGGCCATAGACCAGGAGGTCAGCCTCTCCACGTACAATCCTCTTCCGATGGATGCTGTTTGTTTACCATGTTGAGCACGCCACACCGAGAGCACCAGGGTGATGGACGACGGCGAGGCCTAGGAAGGGAATGACCCGGAGCCGGAGAAGACTCAGTAGTTGTTTCCCACACGGAGGGGAGTACGAGGGTTTACTGGTTGGCTCCTGTCACCAGAGAATAACGGGAACTATGCATGAGTAGAGGGATGGCCAGGCCAGCGATGGTAGTAGGGTGGGGCGGTTAGGCCTGCGCGGCAGTACAGGTGACCATGAGAGGCATGAGTAGGCAGTACGGCCGGCGCTGGTTTGGGTGGCTAGAGCAGGAAGACCAGAGGTTGAAGAAGCAACACGGCAGCTTGATTTACATCGTACGGTCACTATAGCTAAAATTGTTTATATTGACTACGTTGACAAAGCCCTGCGTCCGCGTCAACTTAGTAGGCCCACAAGTCAGCCTCCAAACCTGGTGGGTCCTAGGTAGCAGGGCAGGAATCATTTTTTTATCCGTAATAAGGAGGCACTTCCTTGCATGCAAAGATATAGCTAGTGTGTCCCAGCCGTTAGCGGGGGTTACGTTTTGTTTCTGAAATACGGTGCCCTTGCGGTGGGTCCCCACTTTTAGGTGGAGGAATCAATATTTTGCGCATAATAAGGAGGCACTTCCTACTCGCAAAAAAAAGAAGCACTTCCTTGGGTGTGGCTGTGGACCTAGCTATTAGCCTCTCCATGTACAGTCCTCTTCCGATGGATGTCGTTCGTTGAACACGTTGACCACTGCTACTTCTTGAGCTTGCGTCGGTTTTTCCTTGAAGATGAAAGGGTGATGCATCAAAGTAGAGTAAGTATTTCCCTCAGTTTGAGAACGAAGGTATCAATCCAGTTGGAGACAACACAGAAGTCACCGAATACCTGCACAAATAATCAAACAACTTGCACCCAACGCGATAAAGGGGTTGTCAATCCCTTCACGGTTACTTGCAAATGTGAGATCTAATAGAGATAGATAAACGGTAAAGTAAATATTTTTGGTATTTTTAGTTTATAGATCGGAAAGTAAAAGATTGCAAATGAAGTAAATCAGAAAGTAAAATTGTAGATCGGAAACTTATATGATGGAAAATAGACCTGGGGGCCATAGGTTTCACTAGAGGCTTCTCTCAAGATAGAAAAAATTACGATGGGTGAACAAATTACTGCCGAGCAATTGATAGAAAAGTGCAAAGTTATGACGATATATAAGGCAATGATCATGAATATAGGCATCACGTGCGTGTCAAGTGGACTGAAATGATTCTGCATCGACTACTATTACTTTACACATCGATCGCTATCCAGCATGCATCTAGACTATTAAGTTCATAAAGAACGGAGTAACGCATTAACCAGGATGACATGATGTAGAGGAATTAACTCAAGCAATATGATGAAAACCCCATCTTTTTATCCTCGATGGCAACAATACAATACGTGCCTTGCTGCCCCTACTAGCACTGTGAAAGGATACCGGAAGATTGAACCCAAAACTAAGCACTTCCCCCATTGCAAGAAAAAACAATCTAGTTGGGTGTCGGTGTCAAAACCAGCGGATCTCGGGTAGGGGGTCCCGAACTGTGCGTCTAGGAGGATGGTAACAGGAGATAAGGGACATGATGTTTTACCCAGGTTCGGGCCCTCTTGATGGAGGTAAAACCCTACGTCCTGCTTGATTAATATTGATGATGTGTGTTACAAGAGTGGATCTACCACGAGATCAAAGAGGCTAAACCCTAGAAGCTAGCCTATGGTATGATTGTTTTCTATTGTATCTATGTCGACTAGCCTGGCCCTAGTTTATATAATGCACCAGAGGCCTAGGATAACAAGAGTCCTAGCCGAATACACCGGTGGGGGAGGAGTCCTTGTGTTGATCACCAAGTCTTGTGGAATCTTCCTTGTATGCGGCACCTGTCCGGACTGGGCCATGAGTATGCGGCCATGGGGGTCCTCGGCCCAATCTAACCGATTGGGGGACGACGTGGTGAGCACCCCCAGTCCAGACACACATTAGTAGCCCCCGAACCGGTCTTCGTTAGGGACGCCTCGATTCTTCCGAACTGTTCTTCATCTTCGGTTGCCGCTCTTGAAAACTGGTTCAACAAATCTTCTCATCTTCGATCTTGAGGACCGCCGAAATGCATTCGGCGAGTTTATACGTCGGGTATACGAGGAGCCCCTTTAAGTTTCCGACCTTTATCAATACCTGGTTATTTTTATGCCACACCTCGGGTTTGAAGTTATTCCCGGGAGGCAGTGTCCTCTTGCGTCCGAGCTCTAACGCCGGACTGCATTCGAGGTATCTTTTGCAGCCGAGCACCAACGCCGGACTGCTTCCCAGCTCTATCGCCGGACTATGTATCCGAGCTCCAACGCCGGACTATGTATCCGAGCTCCAACGCCGGACTGTATCCGAGGTGTCGTAAATCACCTTGGGTCAAAGAAGTTTGAAGGAGTTTTAGCCGATCTTAATGCCGGAAATGCCCTCTATGGAGCCAGCCACTAGCGTCCGAGCTTTATGCCGGACTGCTTCCGAGGTGGTGCACCACCCCGAATGTGGGCCGATTTTTGTCAAGGATTTTGATTGGTGCAATTTATTCTCTACCGAGATAGCAAGCCAGTAGCCCTCAAGGTGGGTGTCGGTCTAAAACCCGAGATGCACATGAAGGATGACATAAGACCGCTGATCCCCTAGCTGCTGAGACTCAGGTTGATTTGCAAAATCGGTCTGAGGATCAAGTCCTAGCTCGGCAGAATACTTCGGGACACGAAAGGCGGCGTGCTTAGTCCTCAAGACTCAGGTTGGGTGCGGCCGACCAACCTGAGGATCAAAATCTCCCCGCAGACTGTATTACACTTAAAATTTTCTACATTGGACAGGCAATGCAGTACCCCCCGAGACACTGGTCGGGTGGCAACACCGGATCAGGGGATCGATGTGCCCCTTTAATATTTGAAAATAATAAGCCCAAAGCCCAGTAGCCCCCGAGCCTTAATGCAGGCACGGGAGGCCAAATTAAGGATCGATATCCATAGTAAAATCACAAATTATGTGTAATGACTCTATGTATCCAAGTACTTTACGTCATTAATGCTTGAATCCGTATTGTACAAAACTTTGTTGACCGGCCATCAGCTTCCACCTCCTCGGCCAATAGCCAAGGAGTGTTTGTCCTACTTTATAAAGCCTTTATGAGGGCAAAGATTTACAAAAAACAAGGCAATCTAGCCATACGGTTTTATAAACAAAGGTACGCGGAGAGACATGTTATATTACTGTTTAATAGAAGAAATGTCTTCCAAAGAAAATAGTCCCGTTATCGGTTCCTTTCTTTGGTTGTCATGCTAAGCATGATCATGAAACCTCAGCTCCAATGTAAGAGCAAAATATCAAGGATTTAGTTTGGGAGGCCGATTAATAGCCCCTGTAGTGTTCGGCATCGAGGTCAAGCCGAAACACTTCGCCAATTTTATGAATGGCCCGTCGCTTAATATAGTCATCGATCGCTGACCAGTTTACACCTATTGTGACAGTCAGTTTTCAGCTTTCCACCGAGGTGCTTGACCATGCGAGCTGGAAGCACAATCGCAGTGGTTCTCCTTGCACACCTAGCCAACAAAGCGGAACGTAGGAGGCAAGCGCGAGCCGGGCAACCCAACTATTGACCAAGACACAATTCAAACTGATGCATATATAGCAATATCCGAGAATGTTTTTGCCGAATTCTAAAGGTGTCCGGCGTTAATCAAGGGACTTGTGCTGAAAACACACAAATAGTTAAAAGTGCCAAAAGCTTGAAAACCAAAAACGCCGGTAAAAACATGACGTCCGAACAAGATCAAGTGTTCGTGCCAATCCAAAATTGGACTTTTAGAAAAAAGTGCTTCGCGCGTGCTTTAACTTTGTAACGACTAAGAAGAAAACACTTAGTATGAAACGACTCAAATAAACATAAGAGCCCCAAGTGACTTGGGTAAAAGTTGACTATAAAATGTAAGGTGACATGTAGAATGCCTTCTAGCCGGATTGTAGATCGCTTGTCGTAGCGGACCTTTTCGCTTCAACCTCTGGACCCAATAGTCCGAGTGTGTCCGAATACCTCGCGGTTATAGAAACCGGGGCATGCGTGGAGACCAAAGCGAGGGTCATTAGTGCTTTATCGCACAAGTGCCCAACTAGTTATGTTATATTACATGGTTAGTAAGAAACATATTCCAGGAGAATAGTTCCGTTAGGGGTTCCTTTCTCGGGAGGCATGCCCTAAAGTGCATGTCCAGACTGCGAAAAGAGCAGAAAAACATCTGGGGCAGGTAAATAAATAGGTAAGAAATCATCTTTTAGTTCACCGACCGAGTATTCCCTTAAGAACGCTTAGCTTTGGCTTCACCCTACCTGAGGTACACATCCGCTGACCCGCAGAATAATCGCAGAGGTGCTCCTTTACCACCTAGCCGAACAATCGGGAACGAGGGGTAAGCACAGAGCCAGAAAACCCAGCTTGGCCAAAACTTAAGTCATATCGATGCATATAATGGTGAATAAAAGGTACATGCGAAGTGAGACATGTGTTGGGCATAAAGCCCAGATTAATAAGCTTCATTAAAGAAGCCCCTGTGTATAATGAGCGGGTAGCGCGTCAAGTATGTGCGAACAAAGTTTGGACAAGGAAAATTTTTACAAGCAACTTTTTTTTCCTTTCAAAAAAGGTATAATGCTTGGTCGAACCGAACACAAGTTAGAAATTTAAAACTTTGAGCATGAAGGCAACTTAGCTGGTTAATGTGTTCGGTATTGACGACGCGGTCCGAGCTTGATGCGGGACAAGGTTCCATCCCCCAAGTCGGTCCCGAGGTGGCGGAGCAAAGAGCTCGGCACTCCGAAGTGGTGACATAGCACGGTCAATGCAGGACAGCGGAGTGATGCCGAAGTCCCGGCATGGGGTAATGAAGTGGTGACGAAGCCCCGGCCCAGCCGAGGTGACGCAAAGGATAGAGTCCGCTGGATCATTTTCCGTGCACAAAAAATAGTGCAAACCAGAGATAATAGTAATAAAAAATCGCTGCATAGTAAATAATTTATGCAAAGTGAGTAATAAAGAAATATGGCTGGCGCCAAAGTCAATGTCGATGCTGCAGGCGGCGTGATGCGGTAAAGGCATGGCAAGGCCTAAATTCACAGGTCGGTTCGAGTTCGGATGCGGCGTCACGGACTATGTACGAAACCGACCGAACCACCATGCAACCGCCGCACGCGCCACCATTTGATAGACCTGCGTACATATGATGGACAAACCGAGTAATAATTGCCGGGAAAATGAACCCAAACAAGCAAAAAAATACTAGGATTAATAGCACCTGGTTTATTTGTTGTAGCAATCAAGAAAGGTGATTCCTGAATTGGGACTCGATCCGCGCACCCATTGCCTAATGGGCGATAAAACAACGGCATGGCAATGTCTGGCAAAGGTTGGCTTGCCGAGGCAAAGCCTCATCCAGCTAACGGATCGAGCTGGTCGGTAGCGACGCCAAGCGCCCGAGTAGGTTGATGAAGAGATGGCGAAGCCCCGGTCCAGCCGAGATGTCAAGTAGGTCGGCGTGATGGACACCAGCTTGAAGAAGCAATAGTGCGGCCCTGCCGATGCAGGTCGTGACATGGTCGATGCCGGCTTGATGAGGCGACCGTGCGGCGATGCCGGTATGCCCGCTCCGTCTAATCCGTGGGGCGGCGATGTTGGTGATGATGTATACTTCGCGATGCCGGACTCTTGTTCAGCTTGCCAAGATGATGATCCGAAGAAGTTGAGCTCGGCTCAACAAAGTGACGACGTGTCTAGCGCAGGTCGGCAGCCATGGAGCAATATTGCCGGACTGGTTTGACACCAGCATGATGTTGAAGATCATGTTCAAAAGATCTTCACGTTAGTGGGATGTGTTCGGAAACAAAACACAATAGCCCATACAAAACTTCCTTCAAAAAGGATGTCCGAAATCCTGTTCATAAAAAAGACGAACTCGGGTCGGATTCGTTTTCGTGCAGAAAACAGATCCGAAAAGTGATGCACTAATCGGAAGGTTCCCAGAGTTTGGACGGTCGGATCGAGCTGAAATTTTGAGGGGTGGTAGATATAGGTATTCCGCAGCCGATCAACGGTTGGATCTTCCAAAGGAAGTCCGAGCTAGAAGCTGGACACCACGCCCTAAACTCGTCCAGATTCTCGTCCAAATTCAATGCGGCTCCGGTATATCGGAGATTGCCAGAGATTCCTCCATCGGAACTCGATGAAATTTTCCAGGGTTGTTGTAGACTCAATTCCGCACAATTCCACCGAAGCAATCGTTAAAACGACACTTGAGTAGGCGGCGGCGGCGAACACAAGTCCGCTATCCAGAAAAACAGTACGGTCGCCCGAGGGCAATGTTGACGTTGAGCCCCCGGGCTCCCTGGATGATTCCTCCATGATCTTGATAGAGATCGGAGTTGCTGTTGATGAAGGCCCTCATCCGAACATGACAATCGGAGGTAGGGCGCAGTCCTTGGTCGAACCAAGGTGACCAGTCGAGCCGGTGACGAAGATGCCGAAGTCGCAGTTGATCTGCGGGCGAGCCGTCGACCTTTTGCCGGACACACAGAGGGACTCTCAATGAAAGCACCAATGTCGGTGTCAAAACCGGCGGATCTCGGGTAGGGGGTCCCGAACTGTGCGTCTAGGCGGATGGTAACAGGAGACAAGGGACATGATGTTTTACCCAGGTTCGGGCCCTCTTGATGGAGGTAAAACCATACGTCCTGCTTGATTAATATTGATGATGTGTGTTACAAGAGTGGATCTACCACGATATCAAAGAGGCTAAACCCTAGAAGCTAGCCTATGGTATGATTTTTTTCTATTATATCTATGTCGACTAGCCTGGCCCTGGTTTATACAATGCACCAGAGGCCTAGGATAACAAGAGTCCTAGCCGAATACGCCGGTGGGGGAGGAGTCCTTGTCTTGATCACCAAGTCTTGTGGAATCTTCCTTGTATGCGGCACCTGTCCGGACTGGCCCATGAGTATGCGGCCATGGGGGTCCTCGGCCCAATCTAACCGGTTGGGGGACGACGTGGTGAGCACCCCCTAGTCCAGGACACCGTCATTGGGCAAACCAAATCGATAGTTCGAAGAGACTTGCAAAGTTATCAAATCATGCATATAATAATTCAGACAAGATTCAAATAATATTCATAGATAAGCTGATCATAAATCTACAATTCATCGGATCTCAGTAACACACTGAAAAGAGTATTAGATCAAATAGATCTCCAAGAACATCGAGGAGAACATGGTATTGAGAAACAAAGAGAGAGAAGAAGCCATCTAGCTACTAGCTATGGACCCGTAGGTCTGTGGTAAACTACTAACACTTCACCAAAAGGGAAATGGTGTTGATGTAGAAGCCCTCTGTGATCGAATCCTCCTCCGGCAGGACACCGGAAAAGGCCCGTAGATGGGATCTCACAGGTACAGAAGGTTACGGCGGTGGAAAAGTGTTTTAGTGGCTCTCCCTGTTGGTATTGGGATATACAAGAATATATAGGCGAAGAAACTAGGTCGGTGGAGTCATGAGGGGCCCACAAGGGTGGGGGCATGCTCTCCGTCCTTATGGCCGCCTCGAGGCTTCTCTGACTTGCACCCCAAGTCCTCTGGATGTCTTCGGGTCCAAGAAAAAGCATCGTGAAAGTTTTATTCCATTTGGACTCTGTTTGGTAATCCTTTTCTGCGAAACTCTAAAACAAGGAAAAAAACAGAAACTGGCACTAGGCTCTAGGCTAATAGGGTAGTCCCAAAAATAATATAAAATAGCATATTAATGCATATAAAACATCCAAAACAGATAATATAATAGTGTAAATGCAACTAGTGCCCCTTACTGATTTTGGTCTATTGAAGACTTATAGGTTAAGGGACTAATGTGTTTGTGAGTGTACACAGGTGTATAAGTCTATGAGGAGTTTGATATTTACAGAGAAAGTCGACGCCTAAAAATGAATTTCTTCAACTAAAGACTTTGTCTTTCTGAATACTTTGAAAGTGAAGAAATTGGTGTGACCGTGAAGACTTAATATTCATGCGAGGAATATGAAGCGTGAAGACTTTTGTTTTTTTTAGTTTCATTTTCTCTTTCTTGAGTCATAGGAAACACCGTACTATTAAATGGGGTCGAAGTAAAACTAAGGAAAAGTTTCCAAGTGATGCTCATCTCAAAATCCTACACCTACCAATCCTTTCGAGTGAAGCCATTGGAAATCTCATACAGTTCAGTCAATTTCTTCAGTGACAGAGACGAAGATCTTTTGGTCTCTGAGGAGTTTGTTCTAACTGAGGATTTAGGAATTCCCAGTGTGGATTGCCTACAAGTGACGATCATGATAGCCCTTAGGAATTAGATACTCAAATTTCCGACCGTTGTTGTGATACGCGCCAACTGTCCCAAAATATCTACCCACCTAATGGTCATATCATTGAAGGGCATTTATGTTTTATCATGCCAGGCTTCTCCCTAGGCTATAAATAGCCGCCCCCTACAACCACTAGCTTGTTGGCTGCTCCGAGAGAAACTGACACTTTTCATTGAGAGCATCCCATCCTCCGAGGACTTTGAGCAAAAACCATCAAGTGAGGAAAACCCAAACCCAAACACCTACAAACCCAAAGTGATTGAGCATCACTGAAGGGATTGTTCCTGTGTGGAACCGACACTTGTTACCTTTGAGGACTATGCATCCTCCAGACGGTTAGGCGTCATGGTCTAGAGCATCCAAGAGGAAATTATGGATCATCGAGTGACCGTGTCTGTGAAGGTTTGGAAGTTACCTGAAGACTTACCATGAGTGATTGGGCGATGTCTATGTGACCTTAACTCAAGGAGAATACGGTGAGGACTGTGTGTCCGGGACTATGTGTCCCCAGGTTTAAATACCTAGCCGCTCCAACCAGACGTACGACTATCACAGCAGTTGGAACTGGTCTACCAAATCACTGCCTTCACCGAGTTACTGGTTCTATTTCCTCAACCCTTTCATTTCCTCGTTACTGTGTTGTTGTACTTGATAGTTACTGTTTGAAGACTTTGACCGAAGACATTCTCAATTTCCTCAATCCTATTTCTTCAGTCAGTTTGTCTTCGGCCTGCTTATCATGTGTTTACGCTTCCTATACTATGTTCTTGCTTTCATTTCATCATGATGACTCTGATACTGCTCTGTTATGCTTACTTATTCTGATACTAGTCGTTCGTGACTTGGTAATTTCCTCACCTTGAAATTCCTCAGTGATGAATTTGTAAAAATCTCCTATTCACCCCCCTCTAGTCGATATAACGCACTCTCAATTAGTATCAGAGAAAGGTACTCCCTTGTTCCGTGTGATTTTGGTTTAACCGCCTGGAGTTTTAGTTCCGTCGAACGCAGGAATGAAGACTGTGTCATGCCCCATCTTTGACGGTCATTATTATCCCAAGTGGAAGGCCAGGATGAAGAAGCGCCTCATGCCATTGAACAGTGAACTGTGGATCGTCACTGAGATTGGTCTTACCGATCTATGCAAGATGGCGGAGGCTGATGATATTCGCAAGTACACCCTACTTAACCTCACGGCGAAGGACGTCATCTGCTCCTGTCTCTCGTAAAATCAGTTCAGGAAAGCACACCCTACTTAACCTCACGGCGAAGGACGTCATCTGCTCCTGTCTCTCGCAAAATCAGTTCAGGAACATTATGCATCTCAGCCATGCGAAGCTCATCTGGGACTGACTCTCTGAGGTTTATGAAGGTCATCGAACTCGTCATGATCCCTGATTTGAGGATTTCAAGGAATCGCTCAAAGCAATGACTTTCGATCCAGAATCATCATCCTCTACACCATGCCTTATGGCAAAAGGTGCCAAGGTAACTTAATGCTACCTATCTGAGTCTAGCGATGATGAATCTGGTGATGAATTTGAACCCAGCTATACCAAACTTTCTTCCCTTGCCACTAAACAACAAAGAGCTTTGGAAAAAGTTCAAAATATGCTTGATGAAAGTGATGATATGTTTGGTGAAGAAATGGATTGCACTCAAACCTTGACTGATAATCTTCAAAGACTTCAGTCCAAGTTTGATAACCTTCAGAGTTATCATAACACTCTCTTATCTGATCCTGAGAAGCTTTCTTATGAATTTCTTCAAAGAAAGCAAGATCTTGAAAAGCTAAGGGAGAGTTATGAAGATCTTCAAAAGGAACGTGATTCATTGCTTGCTCAACAGATCAGTGCCGCTCAGGATGAATTCATTCCACCATGTTTGAAATGCATTGAACGTGAATCTGCTAATTCTTCACCTGAAAGTTCAAATGCTTCTGTTGCTGCAAATTCTTCAACTATCTCTGCTATCACAAATTCGTCATCTGAGGATGCTACTAGTATCACTGACAATGCAGGGCTGAAGGAATTGTATGTGACAGGCATGCACAAAAGCCTCAAGGGGCATCAAGCACTTTGTGATGTGGTTAAAAAGCACATCCTCAAAAAGAACCCTAGGAAAGAGGTTATTTCCTTTGAGAGGAAACTCAATGCTGATGGCACCTACTTGAAACCTGAGCAGTACCCCAAAACTTCATGGGTTGCTGCAAAAGGACCTCCCGTAGATCCATCCACTTTATCTGGCTTTACATGTGAATCTTCATATTCTTCTGATGAGTCCTTTGACTCCAACTATAAACTATTCAAAAATCAGAATGGTGAAGTATTTGCTAGATATGTTGGCACTAACTACAGGAATGGTTCCCCTATGAAGAAAATCTGGGTTCCCAAAAGGTGCCTTGAAAGTCTTCAGGTGAATGTCATCATGACACCACCTGTGAAGAATAGGAACCCCAGATCAAATTCCTCATATGGACCAAAGTCTTCATATGGATCCAAGTCCTCATATGGACCAAATTCCTCACGTGGATCAAATTCCTCATAGGATCAAAGTCCTCATATGAGCATCACCGTGCTAACACTTTTGTTTCACAGGAAAGATCTAAGGGCTATGAATATGTGCATTATTTTTCAAACCATTATGTTCATAAGTCCTCAAAGAATTTATCTTCTTATTCATATGCTTACTCTAACCCCTCTTATGTGAAACAAAGTCGATTGGCTTCTATGCCACCTTTCTCTTATGGAGCTCGCATAATTATGAACTCTTTGCCACGCCTCCAAATGTGGGTGGCGAAGAAAAAAAACTAATCTCTTATGCAGGGTCAGGTCTCCATACGTACTTAAATGTCTGAAGAATTTGTTGGAGGCCTGAATAATGCTAGATAGGACGCAAGCTAATCATGAAGAAATGAATTTTCATTTCTCACGTCCTCATACTGTTATATCTATTCTATTCCTGGATGAAATTGATCTGTTGAATTTGATTTCATATTCTTCACTAATGAAGTATATGAGTTCGTAAGATGCACTAATTCATCTGCAGGATGATCAACCCAAAGCCACTGAGTGGGTCCTCAACAGTGGATGTACAAATCACATGACTGGTGACAGGAACTTATTGATGGACACTGTCGTGGAATTGTCACGGCAGATGTCCAAGCGGAAGGACTTAGTCGTGAGGCCAATGCATCTTTGTAGTAGCTTGAGAGGGGTTGAGCGGAATCATGAGACGCAACACAAGACAAGGATTTAGATAGCTTCGGGCCCCGGGAAACATCATCAGCGGAATAGCCCTACATGATGTTTGTGGCTAGATCTCATTATGCTCATGAGAGAGTCGCCGCATAAGCCGGCTCCCCCTTTGTGTCTAGCCCTAGAGATTGTTTCTTGCCTCTCTCTCTTGGGGTGCCCTGCCCCTCCTTATATAAGTTGAAGGGGCGGGTTACATGTGGAGTCCTATTAGGATTAGGACTAGTCTATTACAAGTAGAATCCTAGTATGCCCCCTTAAGGGAAAACTCCTTATGCCTTTCCTCGTAAATCGGCCCACCATAACATGAGCCGGCCTTTTGGGCCTTGGGGCTAGTCTTCTATTTGACCCGCGTTAGGGCCATCCGTGAGTCGCCAGGCTCGTGAGTCGCCACTCCGGCGGGTTACCAATGAAAACGCCAAGCCCGGCCGGGTCATACTTCCGGCTGGGTCATACCGTGGGGTATATCCCCGACATTAGCCCCCAGTTTAATTTTGATTTATCCATGTTAAACTAATCCTGTAAAATAACACAAGAACAAACTTGATAGGTTGTGGTCCGGGTTAAATATTTTCCTGAACCGGCACCTGATCATCTTTAAGTCCTTGTCATTTCCTCGTGGATGCATACTCAAGATCTTCTAGCAAATCTCTTTTAACAGATATGTCCAAATCTTGCCATTGCAAAAAATCCAGGCACTTCTTCTAAAAATCCAGGTCAATAGGCCAGCTTCATAACCAATTTGCTCACATTGGCTCTTGTAGAGAAATATTATAAGAAATAATCCATTTGAGTCGGCCTTCAATGCTCTGACTTGACAAAAATATTGGTCTTGAAATATTCAACTGATATTCAGCCGGCTTAAAGATGTAGATCTTGCTGATTTATGATTGCCAAAATTGCCGGGTTATAAATAAATGATGTCGGGTCATGATTGTTGCAGACACCGGGTTAATCTGGTCTACTCCAAACTGAGAATTTGAAGATTTTTTCTCCCTTATATGCATATCACCTGTAGCCCCCAAGTGTCGGGTTGTCATGCTTGCAGCAACCTGGGACTTGTAATTGCCTTATGCTCATGAAAACTTCAACTAGTGTAGCCCCCAAGGGTCAGGTCATTATGCAATAATGAGCAGGGACTTTGTAGATATAACCATGTAAACTTGAACAGCAACGTGTAGCCCCCAAGGGCCGGCTTAGTAAGATAATACTGAGCTGGGACTTTGTATATAATTTATTGATAATAACATCATATAATATAATCTCCACCATGGGGCTTGAACCCACGTCCACAAGGTTAAGAGCTTTGTACTCTACCAACTGAATAGTGGACCATTCAATATAATGGATTAATGCTTGCGTACCTAGAATTTTTGACAGGAGCAATTGGTAGCCCCCAAGGGTTGGCTCATTACAATGTGATGAGTCGGGTCTTCAATAAGTTGAATAAAAAGTGACTTTACATTAGCCCCCAAGTGCCATGGTGCATGCTGGCAGTGACATGGGACTTGCATATTTGATGTAATCTCAATTTAAATAATGTAGCCCCCAAGTGTCGGGTCGTAAGCCTGCAGCGACTGGGGATTATTCCTTCCATTGTAGAATAAATTATATCCATTGGTAAAATAATAACCATTGCGCCAAACCGACTTTGAATACCTCATCTGTTGATAAGTAAATCCGGAGTTTAAATACCCGGCGGCTTATAGCCTTTGAGAAAATCAAGAATTGATAACCCTTTTGAGACACCAATTTCAATCTTTGATGATGGACTTGAACTTAATCATTTATGTAAGTCATAGCTCTGTAAATCTTGCACAGAGTTTAAACAACATATGCCCTGGCGACTTAACGTCAAAAGCCAGGGCGGGTAACCACCCAAATGTAGTCTTATCCTGCACACAAGTAGATCACAAGATCCCTTGGCGGTTTACTGCAGGGCGGGTCATAATATCTCACATATAACCACTGTGATATTGAATTTGTACTGCCGGTTTACATGACCTGTGCAGTAAGGGTGATAACCCAATCCTTAGAAGCCAATACTTCCAAATATATGATGATTTTCACATGCTGGCGACTTATCGTCCAAAGCCAAGCAGGGTTAAATTTAAACCACACTTATACTTAGATCTAAACAAAAAAGTCTCAAGACAAAACCAAATATTGTTTGCAAAAACTTAAATAAAATAGAAAGAAAAAATCGAGGCTTCTGATTCGAATACGATCAGTAAACCGTTCCAAAGGGGTTAAGCTAGGATTCGAATATGATCATGTAGCCCCCAGTGGCTTTGGCATTGCACCGATCAAGAGGGTACCGACAGCTATGTTCTCTTTGGTTCGAATACGACCTATGTTTGAACAGGAAGCCCCCAAATGACCTTGAGAGTTTTTTAACGACTCTGATTCGAATACAATCAAAGTCGGACCCAAAAGGGGTTAAACTATGATTCAAAACGATCAAGAAGCCCCCTAGTGAGTTTGGCATTGCGCCGATCAAGAGGGTACCGACAGCTATGTTCTCATTGGTTCACATACGACCTATGTTTGAACAGGAAGCCCCCAAATGACCTTGAGAGTTTTTTTAACGACACTGATTCGAATACGATCAAAGTCGGACCCAAAAGGGGTTAAGCTAGATTCAAATACAATCAGCCCCCAATGGTCTTTTGAAGCAGGGTAACTATGTTTGAGTTGTGCCTTGCAACAGACTCTCTTTCGTCCCTTTAATTTTTCCTGAGAACTTGAGCATTGCGAGATTTAATTTCTTTTTGAACCGGAATTTTAAACCAGATATTGAGAGCTTCAAAGTTTTGTGGGAGACAGGTTTACCTTGAGCCGGAATTTAAACCGGATATTGAGAGCTTCAGCGCTTTGTGGGAGACAGATTTCCCTTGAACCGGATTTTGAACCGGAATCCTTCTTTTTAAGCCGGAAATTTTCTGACGGCTTTTAAATATTCGCCAATAAGGCAGTAGCCTCTGGGGCCGTGTTATTTTTCTCTTCAATGATCCGGAGTTCTTGAATCTGCTTTAAATTGGCAATCATTTACTGAGTCATGTCATCATAGCCCCCGAGTCTCAAGGCGACTCGAGGAGTTGTCTTGAGATTCTCCATATTTGACCGTGATATAAACCGGTATGAGTCTTTCAACATCTCATTGATATAACTTGTCCTGCACTAGGGAACTTGCAAGCCAGAGTAAACGCTCTTCTAAAGAAAGCAATAAAAATATACTGGATGGATCTCACCTAATGTATTTATGATCCTCAGCATTGTCCGTTAATCAACCCGGCACGTTGAATAAGCCGGACCGCATGGCGGACAGTAAAAACGACCGCAGCATCAGAGGCAGCGCAGACAGATGAGTCGGCCGCGGTGTTGTAAGCCGGCCCGAGCGGGAGAGTCGGCCGCGATGTTGTAAGCCGATGCGGACGCGTGAACCGCCACGAGGGCAGATGAGCGAGTCGTCCGTGGCGTTGTAAGGCGGTGTGGACCGGTGACTCGGCCACAGCATTGTAAGCCGGTGCGAGAGTCCGTTGAGTAAGGACGACCACCTGTGCCGATTGATGTTGGCACGCCTCCATCTCCGTGGTATAATACCACTTTATAATGAATAATTCTCCTGCTTATAAAGTACAGGGCAAAGTAGTTTTGCTTGGATGAATTAATATGTACCTAAAATAAATAGGGTAAATAGAACCTGATTCACTTTGACTATAGATGATCTGCATGCAGATGGCCAGCATCAACTGATACATGTACTGCGTGTTCTCTATTTTCCTCCATACTTTTGTCTTGATATTTGGAAGGTGATGATTTGCAGTCCTGGCTGGGCACTTAGTCAGACCGGCCTTGTGGGTCAAGCGTGATACGGCGGCTCAGAGGCGATGGCGCAGGCCAGCTGCAGCAAAGGACCAGCTCAAGGCACAGTGATTTGGAGGTGAGTCCGCTCCGACGAGGGCGCTCCGGCGGGTTGTTGAAGTGTGGTCGCAGGGCACAGCTGTTGACCGTAGTAGTAGAGGTGTGGCCAACTTACGGCCACAACAGCGGAAACGGCGGCTTGAACACAGGTTATGGCTTAGTACGGGGCGGATGATTGGTGCGGTCTTCACCAGATCGTTTTTCACTGAAAGTAGTGATCCGGGGAAAGTTCCAAATCTATTGAAATGTGACACCATGTCTAAATAGTACCCATCATCCATCAAGCTTGGAGGTACATGCCCCTCATCCATCATACTGTGATGCATACAGACGGTTGCGTGGATTTCTTTTAATCCTTTTCGCTGTTTTAACTTATAGCAGCGGATCTGCTTCATCTTCAGATATCTATCTGAAAACAACTTTTTCTCTGCAAGAAGAGCTGCTGAACTTGAGAAGGAATTTGGAACACTTGGAGACAGCGTGTCTCGCCTAGCATATGTTTATCATCCTCCACCATGTTCTCATCAGTAGAGGCGGCTCCGCGTACTGTTGGAAGTTTTGACAAGGTCGCAGGGTGACTTGGTGACAGCCGTGAGGCAAGGCCACAGCTGTGGCGTGGCCGGCTCGGAGCGGAGACCAGTAGCCACGAGGGCAGCACTCGCAGGTGCGGAGGCGGGCCGGTGCCCAACACGGCGGCTCAACACAGGATCACAATAGAGTCGCAGGTGACGTGTAAGACCCGGACGACGGCTCGATGCTACGGTGAGGCCAGCTCGAAGTGGATGTGGGGTCGACGAGGCGAGGCCCGGCAGCGGAGATACGCTGGCGTGGTACGGCTTCGGTTGCGGCAGAGTCGAGTCCTCATTCTTCTGCCGGTCATAGTTTCTTTAACCAATCCAGCTACTCCCTTCTTCTCTATATTTATTCTGACCAAATGGTTTCGGCCAAGTTTACCTTTGCCATTGTCAGCAGCTGGTAGTGCTCCGGTCCCATGGAGTTTTCGTATTGTCATCTCGGTTGCTGGTTGTTCCGCAAGCTCCGGTGGCTCGTAACAGGAGCGAATAGTAATCTTGACGAGGAAGCTTAAAGTGAGGTCTAGAGACGGTCCGGAAGCAGCTCAGCAGAAGCAGCGCTAAAACCGGGTCAATCCGGCTGGTGCGAGGCAAGGTGAGGGCGGCTCACGGACACGGCAGCGGCAGAAAGGAGCAGCATCTGCAGCCGGCCCCGATGGAGCCGCGGCAGTGGAGTGACTCGGCGGGTCATGGACGCGGCGGCTGGCGGGATGGCGAAGGAAGCTCCAGGCGCGGACGACGGAGGCGGGTCAGGCGGCCGGCTGCGGCGAGTAATGACAGCGCGGGGCCGCGAGCCCGGGCGGCTCGGAAGCGGCACGGCCGCTCAAGGTGGAGCAGCACGAGGCAGATTCGTAGAAGCAGAGACCAGTGCCCACTTCCAGGTCGTCGTTTTCCGTGCCTCAAACTTTTTTTTCATGGGCCAGACTGCACTTTTGCGAAAAAGTAGTGCTACTAGATCGATCTTGACTTGACGCCGGCTGATACACCTTTTGCCATAGTGTGTCAGATTATTCTTTAGAGTCGCTTGCCACAAGTAAAAATTCGATCCAGTATTTGCTTTATCAAAGGATGCCTTGACGTAATTGCTGCTTCAAATTGATGTGATTTGCTGACTGATTCTTCCGTCGACTGTCACAACCGGTTTTTCAATAAAATACTTATTGAGAAGCCGACCCGTTTATTTCCAGTATAGGAGAATCCTCCTTACTGGTAGACAAATTCTTGATACAGAAATCCAGAAGTACTAAATATATTACAGGGTTGAGCTGAGGTTTCTCAACCATTTTATTACAAGCACGCCAATAATTTACATAAAGGCGGATGTGACACAAGGGTGTGGTGGCATACTACTGACTCGTAATAAAAGTGGTGGTGGATATGTCACAGTGAAGTGGGTGACATGACTCCTACTCTTGCAGCTCATCGAGCGTTGAAGTGAGGCTCGATGATTTATTTGGGTAGCGGAAGCGGATATGGTACAAGTGACAAATTCCAGGATTTGCACGGGACTGACTGGGACTCCTCTAGGCGTCGGACTCGCTATCGAACTCTTCATCCATAAGATCGCCTTCGTCAACATCTGGCCAAATCAACAAGCCAGGTGAGTACTTTGAATGTACTCGCAAGACAGTTTGGACATAAGATATAACAAATGCAAGCATGATGCATCATGAGCAATTAGCAATGCATACTCAAATAATAAACTTGCATGACATGTTAAATAAAAAGGGAGTCAGGCGGTAGTCCTCCCGAAATCCCAAAAAAATAACTGAAAACCGATCGGGTGTCTGATGCGACGCCTCGAAAGGTGAACAGATAAATTAACATGCCGCAGTCGGGCGTCTAAGCGACGCCACATAAAGGGCTTATATTGAAAAGTAAAAGGAAGTGCGTGCCACAGTCGGACGTCTGAACGACATCACGTAAAGGGCTTATATTGAAAGTAAATAACGAGAGTGGCACAGTCGGACGTCTCAGCGACATCACATAAAGGGCTTATATCGAAAGTAAATAACAAGAGTGCCACAGTCGGATGTCTGAGCGACATCACATAATGGGCTTATATCGAAAGTAAATAACAAGAGTGCCACAGTCGGACGTCTGAGCGACATCACATAAAGGGCTTATATAGAAAGTAAATAACAAGAGTGCCATAGTCGGATGTCTGAACGACATCACATAAAGGGCTTATATCAAAAGTAAATAACAAGAGTGCCACAGTCGGACGTCCGAGCGACATCACAAAAAGGGCTTTGATTTCATCGTTCGTGCTCAATAAATTCATGAAGTTAAACACTCCAAGGAAATACTCAGCACATAATAATAATAACGGGTTAGTCCGGCCACAGGAGTAATCATTTAGCCGAGTTTACCACTCATGTTTGTTCAGGGGAGATTTGTCAAGGAGGCTGACACTGAGACTGACAAGGACAAGTTGAGCACGGACCTTGACCATCGATTCGGTTACTTGAATGAGTTTGACTCTGCAGAGTTTTGCACTATTTAACCACAACCAATGGATTTCAGTAGTCACAAGGGACTAGTTCCATTTACGGTATTTTAGAAGAAACACATCTAACCAGTACACACCCAATTCCACATTCCGTTGCCAGGAATCACCCTAGGCAACGTTCAAGAAAAACTCTAAGACGGGGCGGTCACAACCTCGAATAGCATGGGATCAAATTTATCTCGCGCGCTCTAAGGGGTGCCCCCCTCTCGGTCCCAACCGGAAACACACATGCTCCCTGACCGGATGACGGGCTTTAATCCAGGGCCATGGAACCCTCATCCCGGCCCCTCTGTTTGGTCTGTACCAGGAAAGAGGTTGCAACTTACTAAACCATATTCTATGAAGAAAACATGTGGTAGTACAAGAAAGGAACAGATGGTAACGTGACTTGACTCACGTTGACACTGGAGTTAAATGGTTTGGCATAAGACTGGCATGCTACTAGAATACCATTGTACCACCTATCATGTCACCACATGATCATGTAAACTCACACCGAATAACACATCGAGTTTCGAAGCTCACTCGTAATAGCTTTGCATGCAATATAACCTTTACGGATGTTCATATAAACATGCCATGAAGCAACTACTTAGCAACCATGCAAAATAATCATCATATCAAAGGTTCAAACATGCTTGCCTGGTTCGGAGTAGTCGGAGTCTAGCTCGGTGAAGTTCGCGGTTCCGTCACCTCCTCCGGTATCTACGGTACAAAGAAAACGCGTACTAATGTAAATACCGTGGCTGCACAAAAAGTATTCCAAATATTTTTCAAAATAAATATGATAAAAAACTAGACAGAAAAATAAAGAGGACAGAAAAAGAATCAATCAAAAATCATTTTATGTTTAAAAGTTATTAGAGTTTTAGTCCAGGGACTTGTCTGTAATGAAACAGAAAGTTTCCAGGGGGCAGAACAGAAAAGGGCAGAAAAACGTTTCAGTTAGAAAGCATATTTGCCCGAATGCGCTTTCCAAAAAAACGGTTCGAATAGAAAAGAGAGGCTGACGAGGGGGTCCCACTCGTCAGGTTTGAAAATTTGAGAGAGACAAAGCGCGCCGGCGCCCGAAGCTTGCGGTGGTCGCCGACGATGATGCACGGTGAGTTAGGAGGAGCGGAGGGTACCTACGGAATCAGTGTGCCCTCCCGCGTCTGTGGGTGGTGGAGGTGGTCGTCCGCGAGCACCACGTCGACGGCGGCCCTTACTCCGGCGGACGGTGGTTCGGGTGATGTTGGATCTCGTAGGGGAAGGCTGCAAATGCCAAATCGAGGCGCGAGTTAGGTGATTGTGTGCCCTAGGAGATTACGGGCAGGGTTTGAGAGGTGGGGGAGCCCTCACCGGAACGGATCGTGTCGGAGCCCGAAGCGGATCGGGGCGGCCGGAGACGGAGGAGAAGGCCTCCTCGGGGTCCTCCTAGGGGTCAAGCGTAGCTCAGGTGAGGTGGAGTGACTGGTGCTGGTCCAAACTTGCAGTGAGTAAAACTTGCAGTGAGGAAAAATATGAATTTCACCAAATTTGACAAATCTGGTCCAAACTTGCAGTGAGTAAAACTTGAAAATTTTGAACTGTGGAAGAGTGGATCTTGATGGATCTAGGTTGGGGATGCTAAGGACTAGTCAGAGGAGTTGGTTTGGAATCAAAACTCAAAGTAAATTTGGTACTTCCTTTGTAAACCACCTAGGTCCAAAAATAATGGCAGAAATAGTTTTGGGGATAAAATAAATGGAATAAAAATCAAAAATGGGTTGAGCTTGTTGGAATTGAATATTTGGCTTGACCCAAAGTGGAGGGAGGGGTTTTGGGAGAAATTTTAACAAGAGGCATGATAAAAATGGATGGTTGCAATAAAAGTAATAAATTCCAAAAACCCTTAGGATTTATTTTTAATAAAAATAGTTTTCCAAAAATTAATTGTGATGAGTTAACATCAAAAGAAAAGTTTTTCAATCCCAAACACCAAGGTTGAGGAAGACACAAGAAATAAAATACTTGTGATAGGCGAATTTTTTTGAGAAGGAGGGTCTTTTGGAAAGATTTGAAATAGCCTCCTTCAAATCAAATAAAGGGTTTGTTAAAAAACAAATAAAATTTTTTAGAGTGTCGCAACACCTACCCCCTTAGGAAAAATCTCGTCCCCGAGATTTCAGCCGATCCTCAAATAGGTGTGGGTGTTTTTCCCGAAGAAAATCCTCTCTTTCCCATGTTGCCTCATCTTCGGTGTGATTGCTCCACTGTACTTTGAAAAACTTAATTGCTTTCTGACGGGTTCTCCTTTCAGACTCCTCTAATATTTTTATTGGGCGTTCCCTGTAGGTGAGGTCTGGCTGTACGTCAATGTCCTCATGAGATACCTGCTTTTCTGGGTTGCTCACACATTTCCTCAACTGTGAGACGTGGAACACGTCGTGGGTGTCGGACAGCTCTTCGGGTAGGTCTAGCTGGTAGGCTACCGTGCCTCTTCGTGCAACTACACGTATGGGTCCGATAAATCTTGGTGCTAGCTTTCCTTTAACTTTGAATCGCTGCAGGCCCTCATAGGAGATACTGGAGGTACACATACTCACCGGTTCAAAACTGACTTCGATGTTTTCGATCGTAATAACTCTTCCATCGCCTTTGAGCTATCTTGAGTCGGTCCCTGATTAGCTTAACTTTCTCCTCAGCTTCCTTGAGCATATCTGGGCCGAAGATACGGCTGTCCCCTGTCTCTGACCAATTTAATGGAGTACGACATCTCCGCCCATACAAGGCTTCAAAAGGTGCCATTTGCAAGCTGGCTTGGTAACTGTTGTTGTATGCAAACTCGGCATATGGAAAGCTTTCTTCCCAACTGGTTCCATAGGTGAGAACACATGCTCTCAAAGATGTCCTCTAGAATTTGGTTTACGCATTCAGTTTGTCCGTCACCGGGGTGGTATGCTGATGAATGCCGCTTGAGTTCCCTGAGCTTGCTGTAATTGATCCCAAAATCTAGAGACGAATTGAGTGCCTCTCACGATATTATCGCCTTTGGGACTCCATGCAGCAAACTATGCGGGAGAGGTAAAGCTTAGCAAGCTTCGAGTGTCAGAGGTTATCTTTACGGAATGAAATGTGCCACCTTGGTTAATCTATCTATGATGACCCATATGGCATCATTTCCGTGTTATGCACCGAGGTAGTCCAACAATAAAGTCCATCCCAATCTCATCCCATTTCCACTCGTGTATCCTGTTTGGCTGTAATAACCCCGCTGGTTTTTGATGCTCGGCCTTAATGCTACCGACACTAATCACAACATGCAATGAAGGTGCCTATATCCTCTTCATATCGTGCCACCAAAACTTTTCCTGAATGTCTTTGTACATTTTGGTTCCTCCCGTGGATTGAATACGGAGCGTGTGGCCTTCGCTAGGATTTGCTGTTTGAGGTCTTCTATATTCGGTACGCAAAGTCTGTCTCCGTACCATAGTATTCCCTTATCGTCTATGATAAATTCTGAGGCCTTGCCCAAACTCACCTTCCTTTTTATGCCTTCTATGCTGGGGTGTCCATGCTGAGCCTCCTTAATATGCTCCATTAAGGTAGGCTGTATTTCCAAATTTGACACATCGCCCTCAGCGACCATTATCATGTAGAGTTTGGCGAAGTCTTGCTGAAATTCAGGTCTCAAGTTTGGTAGACTGTCGTTGCCCGAACTGGGGTTTCGACTAAGAGCATCTGCCACTACATTCGCCTTTCCTGGATGGTAGTGAATACCAAGATCATAATCTTTTACTAATTCCAACCAGCGTCGTTGTTGTAAGTTGGGTTCTGAAAATATACTTGAGGCTTTTATGGTCCGTGTATATTTCACAACGGTTTCCGAGTAAAAAGTGCCTCCACTCTTTGAGTGCATGAATGACTGCCGCCAGTTCCAAGTCATGAGTAGGATAATTTTCTTCATGCTTGCGTAGTTTCCTGGAGGCATACGCGACTACCTTGCCTTCTTGCATTAATACGCATCCGAGGCCCTTCCTGGATGCGTCACAATACACCTCAAAACTTTTGTGTATGTCTGGCACAACCAATACTGGTGCTGTTGTTAATTTTCTTTTGAGTTCTTGGAAACTTTTCTCGCAAGCTTCTGTCCAAACAAATTTCTTGTCCTTCTTGAGCAACTGCGTCATTAGCTTTGCTATGGTGGAGAACCCTTCAGTGAACCTTCGGTAATACCCTGCCATTCCCAAGAAACTTCTTGCATCCGTTACGCTGGCTGGTGGTTTCCAGTCAAGCACGGCCTTGACTTTTTCCTTGTCTACGGCAACACCTTCTTGTGTTAACACATGGCCTAGAAAACCAACCTGTCTCAACCAAAATTCACATTTGCTGAACTTGGCATATAATTGATGTTTCCTTAATTCTCCCAGTACAATTCTGAGATGTTCAACATGCTCTTCTGGCGTCTTGGAGTATACCAGAATATCATCAATGAACACCACAACAAATTTGTCCATAAATTTCATAAACACTTTGTTCATGAGGTGGAAAAAATATGCGGGGGCGTTGGTCAGTCCAAATGGCATTACTGTAAACTCATACAGCCCGTGTCTGGAGGTGAAGGCTGTCTTGGGGATATCTTCTGTCCGTACTTTTAATTGATGGTATCCCGACCTTAAGTCAATCTTTGAGAAAACCTTGGCTTGGGCGAGCTGGCCAAATAAATCATTTATCTGTGGCATTGGATATTTGTTCTTGATTGTGACCATGTTGAGTGCTCGATAGTCTATACACAATCTCAGTGTCCCATCCTTTTTCTTGGCAAATAAAACTGGTGAGCCCCAAGATGAGGAGCTGGCTCGAATAAATCCTTTGTCCAGTAATTCTTGTATTTGCTTCTTTAATTCCACCAACTCTGAGGGTGCCATTCTGTATGGTTTCTTTTAAATGGGGGTGGTTCCAGGTGCTAGTTCAATGCTGAATTCTATCTCCCGGTCTGGTGGCATGCCTGGTAGTTCTTCGGGAAATACGTCGGGGAACTCACACACTATTGGGACTTTGCTTAACTCTGAAATGTCCACCTTGTTCAACCTTGGCTGCCGTGATATTTGTCTTTCTTGAGCTGAAACCTTTATTGTATTCCCGTGGTGGTGGGTAAGAATTACCGTCCGATTGAAGCAGTCAATAAATCCTTTGTTGGTGGTTAACCAGTCCATTCCTAGGATGACATCCAGTCCCTTATTTTCCAGTACAATAAGGTTGGCGTGAAACTTTAATCCCTTAAGCTCAATAACCACACCTTGGCAGTAACTCTGAGTGACTTGCTTAATCCCGGGGGACTTGATGATCATGGACTTTTCCAAGGGAAGCATCGAAAAATCATTTTGCAAAGCAAATTTCTTCGAAATGAACGAGTGAGAAGCTCCAGAATCAAACAAAACCGTGGCAGGTATTGTGTTGATAGGGAACGTACCGAGTACGATATTCGGGGCATTCTGTGCTTCCTCCTTAGTCACATGGTTCAAGTGACCCTTCTTGTGATTATTATTGGGGTTGAAGTTGTTATGGTTGGGTGCTGAATTATTCCCACCGTTGTTCGGCTTGGGAGCCGAGTTTCTTGGCTTTGGGCACTGCTTAGCATAGTGCCCTTCTTCTCCACAAGCATAGCAAGTGACACCTGGGCGGTATGTAAAATCCTTGTCCCTTGCATGAAAATTCTTGATCGAGCGTGAGACATTGGTTGTGGACTTGTTTGCTCCACTTTTCTAGAAGTCAGTCTTGTTTCGGTTGTTGCGAGCTTGAGTAGTTTGGTCCCTCTTGCGCTTGCGAAAATCTTCCAAACTGCGGCGCTCATTTTCCAGGGTAATGGCCTTGTGCAAAAGTGTTTTGAAATCCAGAAAGGTGTGTACGACCAGCTGGCATTTAAGTGCTGGTGCAAGACTGTCCAGAAATTTTTCCATCTTCTTATTTTCCGTCATGTGCTCTTCGTTGGCATAACGAGATAACTGAGTAAACTGACTGTTGTACTCAGTCACCGTCATGCCTCTTTGCTTGAGGTCATCAAACTCCCTCTTCTTGATCTTCATAATGCTTTTGGGGATATGCGCCCCACGAAAACCTTCTTTAAATTCTTCCCAGGTGAAGTTATTCTCATTGGGGTGCATGTGTAGGAAATTTTCCCACCATGACGCAGCTGCTCTTGTGAGGTAGTGAGGTACATATAGTACCTTCTCATGGTCTGAACATTGTGCAATAATCAATTTCCTTTCAATGTCTCGAAGCCAATCATCGGCCTCAAGAGGT
The DNA here is from genome assembly GCA_021605205.1 of Aegilops longissima. Lineage (NCBI taxonomy): Eukaryota > Viridiplantae > Streptophyta > Magnoliopsida > Poales > Poaceae > Aegilops > Aegilops longissima. The sequence goes on from CM038678.1 coordinate 292,596,159, forward strand.
TTGTCAGTGTGCGAGAACGTTGGGGGACGCGTCTTTTGTAGCTCTGACAATTTGGATTGCTGTTGGTACGGTCCACGGTGACTCCCCATATTGATGACATGGTTCATCATTTCTTGGTGCTGTTGCTGGCTTTGCTCATAAAGGCGGCACACTTGAGAAAAAGCTGTTTCACTGCCCTGTTGACTTGACTGCCCCTGCGTGAAATTGTTGCTTGTTTGGGTGCCATAATTCTCTTCTGGCGGATTTGGCATGGAACGAGTCCAAGGACGAGACATTTTCCACTCTGGGGATATATTTTGTAAAACTCATAAGAAAAAGAAATTGAGCCGCAAAATAAATAAATACGCAAAGGCGGAAAAATTTAAGCACTCCAAGATTTTTCAAGAAAATATTTGATTGCGCAAGGAGAAGGACCGCTCAGTACATATCATACACGCAAGCAGTAATTATACAATACATCACTCAGGATGTGCGTACACATTCCTGACATGTTATTTAGGCTAGTGCACTTCTCCCAGTTCCTACATGATGCGCATACAAACTACTTCTCACAACCTATATACATATAAACATATCATACAAGCTGGCACATTGCAGGGCTGCTAGGCGCACTCAGTCGGAGATTGTAAGGATTTCCCTTGGCCTGCCGAGGGTGAGGCCCAGTGATGCTGGGGAGTCAACCTCCTCCTCACTAATAGGCTCCAGGCGTGAAGTGTTGCGCTAAGAAGCTGGAGCGGGCACGATAGGTGGTGCAACACGGACTGGAGTGGGCACAATAGGTGGTGCAACACAGACTGGAGTGGGCGCAATAGGTGGTGCAACACGGAAAGGAGTGGGCACGATGACTTGGTAAAACTCCTCAGTGGTAGGAAGGTGACGAGCGGTGGCGAGCATGGCAGGTGAATAGGATGCAGAGGACGAGACGAAGGTCAGTGGTGGTGCGGTGTGGAGAAGTTCCCTCCTGTTGGCGGAACAGCCATGAACTGAGTCCATACGAGCAGCCACAAGGTCGTCCACAAGGTTATCAAAAGCTGCCTCGAGAGCCTGGAGGTATTCAACAAGCATCTCAATAGCCTCATCTCGCTCTCCCCTGGGGCAAGCGAATGCATAGTGACAAGTGTATGGAACGTGGCATGGAAGATAGCGGTAGCGACGAGTCTTCATCGAAGGAAGAACAACCCGGAGACGAGCTATCGCCTCCCGGGCAGCCATATGCATGGCATGCCTCTCCGTAGACATGGCCCTGCCAACAAATCGGAATTGGCGTGACTCTGAACGCCCTCCCTTGAACTGCACCGCGGCCTGGTGCATAGACAGACTGTCGCTGATCTTGTGCTGGAAGAGTGTGAACACTGAGCGAACTGATGGCCCAATCGCGATCTTGATTTATATAGGTGAGGAGCTTGATAAACCCTCGTGTACATTATAACACCTGCGACTCACAGTCGCTGCTAGCCATCTACAAAAGTAGACGAAAATTCCAAATAGTCAGATCATAAATTTATGATGACTAACAAAAAATTGCTACATTTTGCAAAAATGCTAAAATTGCACTAAGATGCTAATAACCGATTAGCGATCGCACCTAGTGGCTTCCTACAGTCAGCCTGGCTCTGATACCAAGTTTGTCACGACCGGTTTTTCAATAAAATACTTATTGAGAAACCGACCCGTTTATTTCCACTATAGGAGAATCCTCCTTACTGGTAGACAAATTCTTGATACAGAAATCCAGAACTACTAAATATATTACAGGTTTGAGCTGAGGTTGCTCAACCATTTTATTACAAGCACGCCAATAATTTACATAAAGGCGTATGTGACACAAGGGTGTGGTGGCATACTACTGACTCATAATAAAAGTGGTGGTGGATATGTCACAGTGAAGTGGGTGACATGACTCCTACTCTTGCAGCTCATCGAGCGTCGAAGTGAGGCTCGATGATTTATTTGGGTAGGGGAAGCGGATATGGTACAAGTGACAAATTCCAGGATTTGCACGGCACTAACTGGGACTCCTCTAGGCGTCGGACTCGCTATCGAACTCTTCATCCATAAGATCGCCTTCGTCAATATCTAGCCAAATCAACAAGCCAGGTGAGTACTTTGAATGTACTCGCAAAATAGTTCGGACATAAGATATAACAAATGCAAGCATGATGCATCATGAGCAATTAGCAATGCTTACTCAAATAATAAACTTGCATGACATGTTAAATAAAAAGGGAGTCAGGCGGTAGTCCTCCCGAAATCCCAACAAAATAACTGAAAACCGATCGGGTGTCTCATGCGACGCCTCGAAAGGTGAACAAATAAATTAACATGCCACAGTCGGGCGTCTAAGCGACACCACATAAAGGGCTTATATTGAAAAATAAAAGACAGTGCGTGCCATAGTCAGACGTCTGAGCGACATCACGTAAAGGGCTTATATTGAAAGTAAATAACGAGAGTGCCACAGTCGGACATCTGAGCGACATCACATAAAGGGCTTATATCGAAAGTAAATAACAAGAGTGCCACAGTCAGATGTCTGAGCGACATCACATAAAGGGCTTATATCGAAAGTAAATAACAAGAGTGCCACAGTCGGACGTCTGAGCGACATCACATAAAGGGCTTATATCGAAAGTAAATAACAAGAGTGCCACAGTCGGATGTCTGAGATACATCACATAAAGGGCTTATATCGATAGTAAATAACAAGAGTGCCACAGTCGGACGTCTGAGCGACATCACAAAAAGGGCTTTGATTTCATCGTTCGTGCTCAATAAATTCATGAAGTTAAACACTCCAAGGAAATACTCAGCACATAATAATAATAACAGGTTAGTCCATCCATAGGAGTAATCATTTAGCCGAGTTTACCACTCATGTTTGTTCATCGGAGATTTATCAAGGAGGCTGACACTGAGACTGACAAGGACAAGTTGAGCACGGACCTTGACCATCGATACGGTTACTTGAATGAGTTTGACTCTGCAGAGTTTTGTACTATTTAACCACAGCCAACGGGTTTCAGTAGTCACAAGGGACGAGTTCCTTTTATGGTATTTTAGAAGAAACACATCTAACCAGTACACACCCAATTCCACATTCCGTTGCCAGGAATCACCCTAGGCAAATTTCAAGAAAAACTCTAAGACGGGGAGGTCACAACCTCGAATAACATGGGATCAAATTTATCTCAAGGCCTAAGGGTGCCCCTCTCGTCCCAACCGAAACACCCATGCTCCCTGACCGGATGACAGGCTTTAATCCAGGGCCATGGAACCCTCATCCCGGCCCCTCTGTTTGGTGTGTACCAGGAAAGAGGTTTGCAACTTACTAAACCATATTCTATGAAGAAAACATGTGGTAGTACAAGAAAGGAACGGATGGTAACGTGACTTGACTCACGTTGACACTGGAGTTAATTGGTTTGGCATAAGACTGGCATGCTACAACAATACCATCTTACCACCTATCATGTCACCACATGATCATGTAAACTCACACCGAATAACACATCGAGTTTCGAAGCTCACTCGTAATAGCTTTGCATGCAATATAACCTTTACGGATGTTCATATAAACATGCCATGAAGCAACTACTTAGCAACCATGAAAAACACTCATCATATCAAAGGTTCAAACATGCTTGCCTGGTTCGGAGTAGTCGGAGTCTAGCTCGGTGAAGTTCGCGGTTCCGTCACCTCCTCCGGTATCTACGGTACAAAGAAAATGCGTACTAATGTAAATACTGTGGGTGCACAAAAGTATTCCAAATATTTTTCAAATAAATATGATAAAAAACTAGACAGAAAAATAAAGAGGACAGAAAAAGAATCAATCAAAAATCATTTTCTGTTTAAAAGTTATTAGAGTTTTAGTCCAGGACTTGTCTCGAATGAAACGTAAAGTTTCTGGCGTAATGTAAAAGGGCGAAAAACGCTTTTAGAAAGCGATTTGGTTCAATGCGCTTCCGTAAAAAAGGTTCAATAGAAGAGAGGCTGACGAGGGGGTCCCACTGTCAGGTTTGAAAATTTGAGAGAGACAGAGCGCTGGGCGCCGAAGCTTATGGTGGTCGCCATGACGATCCACGGCGAGTTAGGAGGAGCGGAGGGTACCTACGGAATCAGTGTGCCCTCCCGCGTCTGTGGGTGGTGGAGGTGGTCGTCGGCAAGCACCACGTCAAGGCTGCAAATGCCAAATCGAGGCGCGGGTTAGGTGATTGGGTGCCCTAGGAGATTACGGGCAGGGTTTGAGAGGTGGGGGAGCCCTCACCGGAGCGGATCGTTCCAGAGCCCGAAGCGGATCGGGGCGGGCGGAGACGGAGGAGAAGGCCTCCTCGGGGTCCTCCTAGGGGTCGAGCGTAGCTCAGGTGAGGTGGAGTGACTGGTGCTGGTCGAAGGCGAGCTCGGGGTGGCTATTTATGGCCGGCCCGAGGCGGTTCCTGCTAAATGGATAACTCCGGCGGCGATTACGGCGAGGCGGTGGCTGGACAAGTGGATTAGGTGGCTGGGTATCAACGTGATGGTGCATTAGTTACGCTCAAACGCTAACCTCGGCTGGGTTTAGCCTGCGCCGTGGTTTCGACGGAACGGAGCCTCGTGGGCCCGTCGGCGGCAGAGAGCACGCCCTGTGCTTGCCAGGCCACGGCGACGGTGCCGCAGCGTGCACAGAGGAGGAGAAGGCCACGCGGAGGCCTCGGGTGGCTCGGGCGGCGCTGGACGGTGCCGAAAGCCGGGTAGGCCGCTGTTGGTCGCCACGGGTGGCTTTGCCACCGCAGAAGCTGCCGGAGCTGGCGAGCCACGTCGCCACCGACGCCCGCCGCCGCCAAGCGACCTTTGCGCGCCTCTGGATAAGGAGGGGAGCAAGAAGAAGAGGCCAGCGCGAGCACTGGCGAGATGGATGCCAATCTCTAAAGAAAACTACACTGTCGTCTGAATCCAAACACTGAACCTGAATTTTTCTGAATCTGTGACAGCAACAGTGCACGCCAGATGCTCGATGAAATGTTTTTGGCATGTGGGAAATTTATCTGCAACTGATCTTTGGTGAGGTGATCTCTCAATGCATCTGGGGGCTGCCTGATTTTTGTCAGAATTTTTGATAAAGGAAAAATATGAATTTCACCAAATTTGACAAATCTGGTCCAAACTTGCAGTGAGTAAAACTTGAAAATTTTGAACTGTGGAAGATTTGATCTTGATGGATCTAGGTTGGGGATGCTATGGACTAGTCAGAGGAGTTGGTTTGGAATCAAAACTCAAAGGAAATTTGGTACTTCCTTTGTAAACCACCTAGGTCCAAAAATAATGGCAGAAATAGTTTTGGGGATAAAATAAATGGAATAAAAATCAAAAATGGGTTGAGCTTGTTGGAATTGAATATTTGGCTTGACCCAAAGTGGAGGGAGGGGTTTTGGGAGAAATTTTAACAAGAGGCATGATAAAAATGGATGGTTGCAATAAAAGGAATAAATTCCAAAAACCCTTAGGATTTCTTTTCAATAAAAATACTTTTCCAAAAATTAATTGTGATGAGTTAACATCAAAAGAAAAGTTTTTCAATCCCAAACACCAAGGTTGAGGAAGACACAAGAAATAAAATACTTGTCATAGGAGAAATTTTTTGAGGAGGAGGGTCTTTTGGAAAGATTTTAAATAGCCTCCTTCAAATCAAATAAAAGGGTTTGTTAAAAACCAAATAAATTTTTTTGGAGTGTCACATCGACTAGTACTCCCTCTTGCATGTACGATTTAACCACGGCGCAGGATTGCTTCGCGTCAGTTTCGGTGTTCCCGCCCCATAACCCGAGTAGGAAAACTGCAAACGGAAAGTTTAATCTCGGTCTCGACGATTCTTCTGGATGGCAGCGAGGGCACGCGCAACCCTAATTTCTCAATCTTCAAACATGCATCATGAGCTTCTCGAACCCTAGAAGAGATCCCTCCAAGAACTCATCACCACCAAGCGCACGCCCCACGGTGGGCGCCAACTGTCGTGGAATTGTCACGGTAGATGTCCTAGCGGAAGGACTTAGTCGTGAGGCCAACGCATCTTTGTAGTAGCTTGAGAGGGGTTGAGCGGAATCGAGAGATGCAACACAACACAAGGATTTAGACAGCTTCGGGCCCCGGGTAACATCATATGGAATAGCCCTACATGTTGTTTGTGGCTAGATCTCATTATGCTCATGAGAGAGTCGCCCCATAAGACGGCTCCCCCTTTGTGTCTAGCCCTAGAGATTGTTTCTTGCCTCTCTCTCTTGGGGTGCCCTGCCCCTCCTTATATAAGTTGAAGGGGCGGGTTACATGTGGAGTTCTATTAGGATTAGGACTAGTCTATTACAAGTGGAATCCTAGTCTGCCCCCTTAAGGGAAAGCTCCTTATGCCTTTCCTCGTAAATCGACCCACCATAACATGAGCCGGCCTTCTGGGCCTTGGGCCTAGTCTTCTATCTAACCTGCCGTTAGGGCCATCCATGAGTCGCCAGGCTCGTGAGTCGCCACTCCGGCGGGTTACCATTGAAAACGCCAAGCCCGGTCGGGCCATACTTCCGGCAGGGTCATACCGCGGGGTATATCCCCGATAGACACTGCTTTATCTCCATAGCATCTGAATCAAATCACCTACGCTAACAAAGGCAAAAGCATGGTATTGGGTCTAGGTAAGGTTGCGATCTCAAAGGATTGACACGTGGACAAAGTCATGCTTGTCGAGTCCTAAGGATTCAACCTCATGTATGTCTCAATGATTTGTGATCTTGATATGGTTATTGTCTTTGGTAAGTATCGTTGTGTTGTGATCATGGAAGCTGACTTTTCCAAAGTCTTCGAAGGCTTTAGGAGAGGAAACTTGTATATTGTTGATTTCTCTATAGGACCACAACCTGCTACATGTCTACTTGCAAAAGCTTCAGAAGGCTGGCTATGGCATCGACGACTTGGTCATGCTGGCATGAGGAACTTGCATACTATCACGAACAAGAAGCATGTCATTGGCATCGAGGATGTAAAATTCCTCAAGGATCACCTGTGTGGAGCTTGTGAAGCTCGAAAGATGACCAAGGCCAAGCATCTCTCAAAGACTATCATGACTACCACTCGTCCATTTGAATTGCTTCATATGGATCTCTTTGGCCCTATTCATTATGACACATTCACCAATGTTGCATCATTATATGGCTTTGTTATTGTTGATGACTATTCTCGTTACACATGGGTGCACATCGTCACTTACAAATATGAAGCGCAGGAAGTCTTCAAACGATTTTCCTCGAGGGATTCAACCAACTCTGGAGTGAAGATCAAGCACAACAGAAGTGACAATTGGACCAAGTTCAAGAATACTGGTCTTGATGATTATCTTGATGAACTTGGTATTACTCACGAGTTATCTGCTCCTTATACTCCTCAGCTTAATGGTGTCGTGGAGCACAAGAACAGGACTCTTGTTGAGATGGCTGGCACTATACTTGACGAATACAAGATGCCTCGTCATTTTTGGCCTGAGGCAATTGATACTGCATGCCACATCATCAACCGGGTATATCTTCACAAATTCTTCAAAAAGACCTCATACGAACTCCTCACCAACAAGAAACCCAATGTGAGTTATTTTAAAGTCTTCAGTGCTAAATGTTGGAATAGAGATCGTCATCACAATTCTAGATTTGCACCGAAAGCACATGATGGTTTTATGCTTGGTTATGGAAAGGACTCGCACACCTACAGAGTCTTCAACACCATTCATCACAAGGTTGTTGAAACTATAGATGTGCGATTCTGAAACTAATGGCTCGCAAAGAGAGAACCTACCTCCTGTGCTAGATGAAAAGTCACCCAAGGAAACCATCAAGTTCAAGGCTACTGAGGATGTCATTCCTACCGAAGAATCTGCTGAAGTAGTCATTCCAGAATGTGAAGAAAACCAAGCTGGTGCATCTGAAGAAAATTCTAAGCCAACTCAACGTCGCCAACCCGCTCATCCTCGTGTTGCAAATGAAGTGCAAATCGAGAAAATCATCAGCGACATCAGCGCACCAGGTCCTCTCACACGCTCAAAAGCTTCACATTTGTCTATCTTTTGTGGGCACTTTGCTTTTCTCTCTATCATAGAGCCCACCAAAGTAGATGAGGCATTTCTGGAGCCTGAGTGGCTTCCAGCGCTGCAAGAGGAATTACATCAGTTCGAGTTCAACAAAGTCTGGAAAATTGTCAAGCGACCAGACCCTCGCAAGCACAATATCATCGGCACCAAATGGTTCTACCGCAACAAGCAAGACGAAAATGGCCTTGTGGTGAGGAATAAGGAACGGCTTGTAGCTCAAGGCTAAACACAGGTTGAAGGAATTGATTTCGATGAAACTTTTGCACTTGTTGCTAGACTTGAGGCTATTCGCATATTGCTTGCTTAAGCTAACCATCATAATATCATCTTATATCAAATGGATGTGAAAAGTGCATTCCTCAATGGTAAGCTTGAGGAAGAAGTATATGTTGCTCAACCCCCAGGTTTTGAAGATCCAAAGTATCCTGACAAAGTCTTCAGACTCAATACGGCCCTCTATGGCCTCAAGCAGGCCCCTCGGGCGTGGTATGATACTTTGAAGGAATTCCTCATGAAGAAAGGCTTCAAACCCGGTTCACTTGACCCAACGCTTTTCACCGAAACCTATGATGATGAATTATTCGTGTGCCAAATATATGTTGATGATATCATCTTTGGTTGTACTGACCAATGTTACAGTGACGAATTTGCCTATATGATGAGTGAGGAATATCAAATGTCTATGATGGGAGAATTCTTCTTAGGTCTTCAAATTCGTCAACAGCGCAACGGCATCTTCATATCTCAAGAGAAATACCTCAAGGATGTGTTGAGGAAATTCGGCATGCAAGACTGCAAAGGCGTAAAAATCCCTATGCCCGTAAATGGCCATCTATGCATTGATGAAAATGGTATTGACTTTGATCAAAAGGTATACCGCTCCATGATTGGCTCTTTATTGTATCTATGTGCATCTAGGCCAGATATTATGCTTAGTGTCTGCATGTGTGCCTGATTTTTTTTTTTGAGCTACACCGAAGGAATCACACCATAAGGCTGTGAAGCATATTCTTTGATATCTAGCTCACACTCCAACACTTGGATTATGGTATCCCAAGGGCTTAGATTTTGATCTCATTGGATATTCTGACTATGCTAGTGATTGTGTGGACCACAAGTCAACATCCGGCACATGCCATTTCCTCGGACGATCCTTGGTATGTTGGTCCTCGAAGAAACAGAACGGCGTATCTGTCGGGGAAGCTGATCGTGACCCACGAACACCTATGGGACCGGCGGACCGAGTCCCTTTTGGTTCGGTGGGGGGCGGAGATTGCATGAAGAGCAGATCGAGGCGATGCACACGAGCAGATTTACCCAGCTTCGGAGCTCTCCGGAGAGATAATACTCCTACTGCTGCTTGTCTGATTATCTTGTGTTCTTTCTAGGGAGCAATGAGAGCTACAAAACCTAGCTTGAGTGTCTCTAGTCTCGAATGAGTCGAACCAGCCAAACCCCCCACGCTGCATGGGCCTCCTTTTATAGGCTCAAGGGTCACCACAGTGGCAACGTGAACAAGGGCAAAATGGGAAAATGAGTTGCGGTTGGTACAGCTACTTTGTGCAGTGTATTCTACCTAACTCTAGCGGCAAGGGACAAAAGCAATAAATGCCCGTCCATGTCGCCTAAATAAAGGCAGAAAGGGACCCCTGTGGACGCCACCGCCGCCACGATGGCACTTCTGCCGCCGCCGCCATCGCTGCTCTCCGCCTGGCTGCACAGCCTCTTGACACGCACGCTCGAATGGCTCCGTGGCATACACGCTGGTGGATGAGCTGGAGCGAGATGAAGAGAGGTTGCTCGCCGCAAGCAAGCACCTTGCCGCTGCTGAATCCTTGTCGCGCCGGGAGCTTGTCGCCACCAGCCTTCCCGCAAGCTCCTCTTGCCGGGTCTTGTCTTCTGCGTGCCTTGAGTGGCCTTCCCAAAGAAGCTCCTCTTGCCGGGCCTTGTTTTCTTGGTTAAATACTTTGTTCTTGAATGGCTCCAAAGGAACCACGGAGGACCTTGACGGTCACTAGGCGGCCCCGCCGCTGGGTGTCAGAATCGCCTGCACGAGTTAGGGATACTAGGGTACCCCTACCTAGTACACCGACAGAGCCTCGGCCTGGGCCACACACGGTGCCGAAGCGCTGTTGGGCCAGGCCCAAAACAAAGGCACGGGCACGCGGCGCCCAGATCACGCCGTTATCGCTCGACCCACCACGCCCCCATGAACAGCACGCCGATCGTGGCGCCATGGGAGAGATCGTGGGGCTTTTAATTGAAAAGCGGAACGTCCGCCCCTCTCCTCCTTATAAACAGGGGAAACAGGGCAGGTCGCCCACCTCGCCATTGCTGTCACATCTCAAAACCACCATCGCCCTCCCTCCTTCTCGAAGTCTCAAGAGAGCGACGCCCGCCCCCATCGCCACTAACGCCATCAACGCCGCCGCCCTCCACCACCTCCACCATGGCTCAAAGCCGACAAGGGAAGGGCGTGAAGTCAGCCGAGGCGCAGCAGCTGCTGGGCGCGCGAAGGAGCGACCACCTTCGACCCCACTGGACGCAAAGGAGCCGAGGAGGGCTACTACCTCTTCCGGTCGACGGAGATGCGCGCATCCGCGCGACGAGGGTAATCTCGCCGCCACATCAGAGTTGGTTTCGCGGGTACCTTCTTCGCTCGCTTTCTATTGTGGCTCGCTCGCCTTTCTCTCGAAGTTCTTTGCAACATCATGAACACCCACGGGTTTCGCCTCCTTGATTTCACCCCAATGCTGTCCTCGACCATGGCGGTTTTCGCACACCTTTGCGAAAACTTTGTCGGAGTCCACCCAAACGTAGCCCTCTTCCGCCACTTCTTCATGCCCAGCGCTGAGAGAGGAGAGTCACTGTCGGAGGGATTGCTTGGATCTCCAGGATCGGCAAGAAAGAAGCATATCTCGGAAGGAGAGCTCCGCAGCAAGTGGGAGGAGTGGAGAGCCGATTGGTGTTGGATCATCGAGGAGAACCCACAGCCCTTTCATTACCCAGCGCTAAACTCCCATAGTGCGAGCAACGATTGGAGCAACTTGGCGCCGAGGATGCTAGGTTGAAGATTGCTGTGACCCGGATCTTGCGCCTGTGTATGCCGGACTCATCAGGCGCCGTTGGCGCAGATTTCTTCGCCACAGACGCTTCCCTTGCAGGAGAGGAGGAGGCCTGCTTGGGAGTTCCAAAATGCGGCGGACATCATGAGGCTGCGCCTGGCCTCAAATGGAATTTCACCGCTTTGAGCTGGATGCGATGTCTGGAGTTGTTCAAGCACCACCAGATCACCCCGAGTGGTTCATGTTGCCAAGGGGGTCGCCTTTGCAACAACTCTTCGCTGACCGCATCCGTGCAATGATGCCGTTGTGCTATTCCCATGGGATCGCTCCAACTTGGCAAGAGCCCGCCGATGACGCGTGCAGCAGTTCTTCGACAGCCCGAAGAAGTGTCGATCCGCCCGACGAGCGAAGTGGCTCACCCATGACACCACCGACGCCGAGCTGCATCGCATCGCCACCAGGCTGGAGGAGGCGGCAGAGGCTGCCGCCGCTGGTGAATTCGGGTTCACCGTGGAGGAGGCGGAGGCAGCAGAGGCGGCAAGCCTTGCCGATCGAGAGGAGCTTGTCGGCGCGGAGGAGCAGGCCGAGCCTGAAGCTGAGCCGAACGAGATTTGCCGGGGCGCCCCCCACCTTCAGTAGCTTGTAGCGGAGGAGCCCACAGCCCACCAAGAAGGCGCCCGCAAGACCGGGAAGTGGCGGGCGGCAGACGGGCTAACAGCCGTCGCAAGGCACATGGCGACGCGCTTCCACCGCAGCAAGCATTGTTGCCGCTGGAGCACCTCACGCCGCCACAGCAACAGGAGCGGGCCTTCGGGACCACGGCCCTCGCACTCGCCAAGCGTCCGAGGGAGCCTACTCTTCCAGCTCGCCGCACCGGAGGCGGACTGAATTGACTTCTCCGCGCCAGCTCCGAGGAAGAAGAAGAGTAAGATCTTGTCGCTGTTACTTGTAATTCTTCAATTTCCTGCTTTGTCTTGTATCTGATTTGTTTCATTCTGAACTCTTCCTTTTTCAGACGCTGGCTCGAGAGCGTCGAAGAGAGCCAAGACCCCGTGGTTGTCATCAAGACGATCCCTGGGTGGCATGAGGAGGCGCTCGAGACCCCTTGCCGACCCGCAACCCTTCCTCAGAGCAGCCCCAAAGACAGCCCCCAGCGTAAGTATTTGGTTTATTTCTTACGCTTAGGTGTGCATGGGTGCTCCTTCTTACTAATATCTGACTTGTTGATTTATGTAGGAGCAGAGCAGCCTCATCGAGGGGCCGGAAGTCGCTCCCGAAATTCCGTCTCGCTTCAACTATGCCGCCAAGGGAGAATTCTCCGCAAGGAGCGCTCTCGCAAGGATGCTTCTCCGATAAGGGAAGTCTCCGACAAGAGGCAGCGCCGCGATCCTCCGGTGGTGGAGACCGCGCCACAGATCCCATCGCAGTAACCCTTTTGCGTGACAATTTCCTTGGGTTCTTTTTTTTCTTCTGTTCTTCTTTTTCAACATTTGCTTGATCGTTTTTTCTTTTTTCGAAGGCCGATCCATCGCCAAGAGCCGATGGAGACCGAGGTCGCCGGCGAGGAGGACGCTGCTTGCGAAACCGACGATGTCGCCGCCATGGAGGAAGATATCGGCGCCGATGGGTCCCTGGGCGAAGAGGCCGCCAAGGTTGCTGCCGCAAAGCCGGGCGAGGGGTCCGCGATCGATCGACGACCTCGAGCCCGCAGGAGCGCCAGCGCTACACCGATCACGATCCCTCCGCCACCGATGCCGCGCCAGTTCGGAAGAGCCCCAGCCCGCGCTTATCTCAAGGCGGCGACGGCGTTTTCATCAAGCTCCCCGGGCGCCGAGCCTGTGGCGCTGGTCAAGGGGAGACCTTTTGACGAAGAGCTGCTCGCTCCGCTTGGCTGTCGCTGGTTGACGCGCCAAGCAGCAAGAGCGGCGAAGTTCGAGGAGGAGCTGCCGAAGAAGCTGTTGTCGCTTACCGCGCCGACAAGCCAAGCTGGAGTCCCGGAAGCACTTGTCGCGAGGGCGGAGCAGACATGGAGAAGCGCGCAGAAGAGCTCCGCGCCAGCCAAGAAGCCCTTCGGGACGTGGCGTAAGAGCGGGGCGACTCGCTGAAGAGCGCATGCCTTCATCCTTGAGAAGGCTGAAGTCGAGGAGCAGCAAAGGCTTGCCAATGAGAAGCTATTCACAAGAAGAAGGCGAAGCGGGCGCAGCGGAAGATCAACCTTGACAGCTATGAAGAAGAGCTTGCGCTGAAAGCAATCACTTGGCGGAGCTCTCAAGGAAGCAAAGGACGCTGCCGCAGCTGCCGAGGCCGCCAAGAAGGAGTTGGAGACAAAAGTGACACAGCTGGAGGCCAGTCTGCAGAAGGGCGGCGAAGAGCTCACCGCGCTGAAGCACGAGCGCGAGAAGGACGCCTACACTCTTGGCGAGTTGCAGGGCCGTCTCGCTGAAAGGATCAAAGAGCTCGACGCCGCCAAGGACTCCAAGGCAGATCTTGAGCTGAAGCTGACCACCTTGATGGAGACGTTGGACAGCGCCAAGGAGCGGGAAGCGGGTCTGTTGGAGAAGATCAAGGCCAACGAGGAGCTGCTGGCGAATGCCACGACCGCCCATAACACCTTCAAAGAGAACGTGATGCACTAGACTGAGGGTCTTGTAAATACAGCCGCCGCCATTGACAAGGCGCTGATGGAGCTGGGGATGGTGGATCTCGGGTACTCCACCGACGAGCATCTCCAACCCAGCGCCAAGCTTAGCCTGTTCTTCAAGGGCGTGGTGGCGGCTCTCCAATGGCTCCGGAAGAGATCCCAGCAGCTGGCCGACGAGTCGCGCCAAATCTGTGCAGGGGCTCTTCAAGGTGCCGATGAAGGTGGCCTTCCGCAATCCAGCGTTAGCTTCGCCAACGCCCTCAAGTCCTTGCCGCCGATCGCCGACGTTGAAGCACTCAAGGTCCTTGTCGCACCCATTGTGGACTGGGTGAGCGGGTCAAGAGGGTCGATGGCGACCCAGAGACTAGGCCGCCTGTTTTATCTTTTCCTTGTCGCTGCGATCATGTTTAGGAGAACAATCTATTAGATTCGCGATGTGCTACTTTTGTAATATACTCTATCTTAGGCAACGATTGCAATGTTATTTTTTACTCGATTCCTTCCTTTGTATGTTTGTGCCCTCGCTTTTAGGGAAACTTGTGTCGCTGGCACCCTTGCCATGGAAGCGCTGAGTGCGGAACGTCAACAGCTCAGCTAGCGGTGTCCGCCCGACAAGCAACCTTGTCGCAACTAGTTGCAGCTCACTTAAATTGTTGAGCGGACTCAAACAAAGTAAGGGCGCGACCAGCTACGAGTTGGTTCCTCCGCCGCACAGGTTTTCCATACAAAGTACTATCGCTTGAGGAAGATAACTTAAAAATTTAAAACTGATTGCTCAAACTTTGGCAACTTAGCTTTTTCTCGTTGCTTGCTTCCCAAGCAAGGCGATACTTCCTCGAAGCGACGCTATGCCCACACCATTATCTTCTCCTCCCCCTAGTTGACTTGTGTGCGAGGGAACCTTCCTTTCTTTGAGAAGAAAGAAGAGAAAAAAGTTATGGAGCCTTGTGGCTCGTTATTGCTTATCGGTGTGGATGCTGCACAAAATGTCGATAATACATGCAAATTGATTATGAAAGCATGAAATTGACAAGTTGTGCGCAACACATGAGCTTTATCGATGCACGGGTCTCGCGCCGCTTTGTACAAAGGATTACATGCAACATCGGCAAGACTTGTATAAAAGGTGGTTGCTGGAACAGGTTCCGGCAACCGCGCCCTATGGGTAAAACTTATGAAGATGCTCAATGTTCCAGGAGTTGCTCACCGGAATGCCATCTTCGGTCTCAAGGCGGACAGCGCTAGGCCTGGTGACTCGTTTCACCCGATAAGGGCCTTCCCACTTCAAGGCCAACTTGTTGGAATTCTTGGCGGACTAAACTCGCCAAGAACAAGGTCGCTTTCCTCGAAACTTCTCCGCACTAACTTTGCGGTTATGGTAGCGGCGCAAAGCTTGCGGTAACGAGCAGCTCGTCACAAATGCCTAAAGACGGTCCTCCTCAAGGAGCAGCGTCATCTTGTCGCAGCTGCTCTTGCTCAAGCTCATCATAAGCTTAGTACTCGAGGTGACCCAGATACGAAGTTCCATGGGGAGAACTGCCTCGCTCCATAGACTAGAGCGAAGTTGTCCGCCGATGGCTCGATTTGGCCGCCTCGATCGACCAAAGAACCACCGCAGCTCCTCAATCCAGTTTCTCCCGCACTTGTGCAGCCCGTCGAAAGTTCTCGTCTTGAGTCCTCGCAGCACTTCAGCATTTGCCCTCTCTCGCTTGACCGCTGCTTCTGATGAGCAACAGAAGCAAAGCAGACCTTGGCGCCAAGGTCTTGGACGCATCGCATGAAGGTGCGACTCGTGGAATTGTGTGCCGTTGTCGGTGATGATCCTGTTAGGAATCCCAAACGGCAAACAATTGACCAAGAACTTGATCGCCGATCGTTGTCACCTTCCTCATCGCTTCCACTTCCGCCACTTTGTGAACTTGTCGATTGCAACGCATAAGTACTCAAAGCCCCGACAGCTTCGGGAAGGGGCCGAGGATGTCGAGCCCCGCACCAAAATGGCCAGGATAAAGGGATCGTCTGGAGAGCTTGAGCTGGCCGGTGTATTCGCTGAATGGAACCGCACACTTCACACTTGGTTACTTGTGCGTTGCATCCCGGAGGGCTGTCGGCCGAAGAAACCTTGCCGGAAAGCTTTGCGGCAAGTGCTCTTTGCGCCAATGTGGTGACCA
The DNA here is from genome assembly GCA_021605205.1 of Aegilops longissima. NCBI lineage: Eukaryota > Viridiplantae > Streptophyta > Magnoliopsida > Poales > Poaceae > Aegilops > Aegilops longissima. The sequence goes on from CM038678.1 coordinate 292,612,134, forward strand.
TATATGCCTCCATGTATCTCGCCAACAGCTTCATCCATCTTCCCGTGAATACACTTCAATTTCACACCGTTGAGTCTTCTTCATGCATGTGTGCTGTCGACAAACTGGTACATACTTGACTACCGGGCTACTCTTTCCGCTTCTTCTTGCTCTTCGGAAGTTCTCCGCCTAAAGGAAATGGACAATCTGTTGTGCCCATGTTGGAGCTTGTGGCTCGACAACAAGGACTAAAGGCATATTCTGCTGCTGCGGGAACATCCGCCGACGGCAAGAACCTCGCGGCTCACCGAGTTGATGTTCCCGGCAAGCTTACCGAGCAAAACTTGTCGGGAGCGCCTCGCTTCAACGTAAACAAACACTAGGGCTTGTCGGAGCAGACGCGCCTCAAAGACTCTCGGTGTTGATCTTGGGGACCTTCGCGGCGGCGGCTTCGGGTAGCCCTGCCGGAAAATAGTCGCCAGAAATCAATTTCCTCTTCTTGTTCTGTCCAGTTGATGGTGTTACAGTTGGTTGAGTCAGCTTGAGCACAAAAATTCCTGGTTCCACAGGTAACTTGAGGCGCGGCGACTTTGACAGCCATCAGCAATATCATTCTGAGCTCTTGGAACATGTTCCATTTGTAGGCCGTCAAAGTGCTCTTCTAGCTTTCTCACTTCATCTATGTAGGCTTCCATCAACGGACTCTGATAATCTTTGTTCACTTGGCGGACGACAAGCTGCGAGTCACCCCTGACAATGAGCTTCCTGATCCCAAGGTCCATCGCTATCTCGAGTCCGCAAGCAAGTCTTCATACTCTGCAGTATTGTTTGTTGCTTGCTCCTTGGGAAAGTGCATTTGGACTATGTACTTGAGGTGCTCCCCGTGGGTGCGATAAGCAAAGACGCTTGCACCGGCGCCTTTGCAGCGAGAAGGCACCATCAAAGTACATCAGCCACTCTTTACTCGCTTCTTTGACGGGATACTCGCCTCTCGAATTTCTTCATCTTGCGTCAAGGCCCATTCTGCTATAAACTCTGCCAATGCTCTACTGGATAGTTGAAGTGCTTTCAAACTTGAGGCCAAAGCTTGACAATTTAGCGCCCACCGACAATCCTGCCTGCTGCTTCGGATTTTGCAAATATTCTTCGTGGGAAAGCGAGTGACGACTATTATCTCATGTGCTTGGAAGTAATGGCGCAGCTTTCTCGAGGCCATGAGGAGGCCGAAAAGCAGTTTCTGAACACCAGAGTACCTTGACCTAGCCCCCTGCAGAAGGGAACTGACAAAGTAAACTGGGCGCTGCACCATCCTTTTCTGCATCTTCTCGCTTGTCGGGACCAGAGCTTGTCGGTGAAGCCCCCTGCTTGTCGCTGGATGCATCTGCCTCGGTTGCCGGCTCATCATCTGCCTCCATTTCCGCTACTAACACAGCACTAACCACTTGATTGGTTGCCGCTATGTATAGCAGCAACTTCTCTTGTGGCCTAGGTGCGACAAGTATTGGAGTGGAGGACAGGTACCTTTTTAAGTCTCGCAGCGCAGCCTCCGCTTCGGAGTCCATTTCATTGACCTGCCTTTTTCAAAATCTTGAAAATGGCGGTGGCGCGCCAGCAGACCTAGAGATAAACCCATCGAGAGCAGCCACGCAACCGCAAGTCTTCGTGACATCCTTGACGCGCTTTGGTGCTTCAATCAGCTCAATGGCCTTGATCTTGTCGGGATTGGCTTCAATTCCCCGCCGAGATTAAAAACCCGAGAAGCTTGCCGGAAGGGACTCCAACACGCACTTCTCGGGTTGAGCTTGAGGTTGATCTTGCGCAGATTTGCAAAGGTCTCATCTAAATCTTGAACCAGAGTTGCTTTGTCCTTGCTCTTGACCACTATGTCATCCATGTAGGCTTTACATTTCGTGCATTTGGGGCTCAAAAGTGTCATGGACTACTCTTGCAAACGTTGAACCAGCATTCTTAGCCCAAAAGGCATTCAGATAAAATAGTATGTGCCACATGGGGTGATGAATGCGGTTTTCTTCATCCTCTTCTCGCCATGAAGATCTGATGATATCCTGAATATGCATCAAGAAATGAAAGCAAATCACATCCACCGTGGAGTCAATAATCTGTCGACAAAGCGGCAAGGAAATGGGTCTTTGGGACAAGCTTTATTAACATCCGTGAAGTCAATACAAAGTCTCCATTTCTCATTTGCCTTTGTAACAACTACAGGATTGGCCAACCACGTAGGATGGAGCACCTCCGACAAGGCCTGCTGCTTCCAATTTCTTGATCTCTTCGCAATGAATTCTTGGCGCCCACCGCTCGCTTCCTAACTTTCTGCTTGACGGGCCGCGCATGAGGACAGACAGCTAGGTGGTGCTCAATTACTTTCCTGGGAACACCGGGGATGTCAGACGGTTGCCATGCAAACACATCGACATTTGCCCGCAGGAAAGCAACGAGCGCGCCTTCCTATTTAGGGTCGAGAGTGGCACTGATGGTGAAGGTACCACCAGTGCCGTCCTCCTTGGCGGACACCTTCTTGGTCTTCGGTGGAGCTGCCATCGTCTTCTTGCACTTGCCGGTGGAGCTCGATGGTGCGTCCTCGACGGTAGCGCAGCACTCCGAAGAGGTGCGCTTGCCGGAGTGGGCATCAAAACTCTTGCCGGACAAAGTGGTCTTCTTCTTCCCCCCGGGAGCTTCAGCGGCAAGTGATTTGCTATCTGTCGCAGCTGCTGCCTCCGCAGAATCTTGTCGGCGCAGATAAGAGCATCTTTCTTGTCGCCATGAACAGAAATGACACTTATCGGGCCTGGCATCTTGAGCAAGTTGTATGCATAATGAGAGGCTGCCATGAACTTGGCGAGGCTTTGGACGGCCAAGTATTCCATTATAAGGCAACGGAAATCAGCAACGCCGAACGTGACCTCTCGGCCCTGAAGTTTAGCTCGCGCCAAATGTTACCGCAACGTGATCTTCCCTTTGGCTTGCTCCTTCCCGGGTTGATTCCTTGAATGTGCCGCCTCTTCGAGCTCATTGTCGGGGATCTGAAGCTTCCGGAGCACCGCGGATGAGATCAGGTTTAAGCCGGCCCCGCCGTCGACTAGCATCTTGGTGACCTTGAGGTTGCGGATAGTTGGTGAGACCAACATCGGCAAGCACCCGACCGCAGTTATGCGATCAGGGTGGTCCTCAATATCAAAGATGATAGGCGTGTTGGACCACTTCAGAGGCCTGCGTGACTCTACGGATGGTTCTGCTGCATTAACCTCCCGCATCCATTGCTTGAGTTGGCGGTGTGAGGTATGCAGAGAAGCACCTCCATCAACGCAGAGGACCTCTATTGCTTTCTGAAACTCCTGCTCATCGGTCTCATCGTCCTCCATATCTTCATCATCGTCTTCGTCTTCATCCTTGTCGCGGCCGCGGGGAGGTCTATCTCCTTGCCGCTGCTTTGCCTTGTCATGGCGCCCTCCCCGCCGGTCTCTTCTTGCTAACTCCCCAAGACCTTCCTGGCCTTCTCCTTGTCGCGCGCTCAGACTCAGCCTTCGCTGTTCAACAAGCTGCTCAACCTTCTTGCAGCTCGAGATCGTGGGCCCTTGGTGCGGTGAATCTTGCAAGATCGCTTGTTGAGCTGTCCCGCTTGTCGGGCGTCACACAGTTTGGCGGTCGGGCGCAACGGCAACCTCCTTGCCGGAGCCACCAACCTTGGCTTTTTTGGCGCCACCTCCGCTGCGGACTGCTCAACAACTAGTACCTCTTTGCCTTTCTTCTTTCTGTTGCCCCGTAGCCGGCTCTTTTTCGCCGGGGTGGTTTCCTCACCATCGATCCTGCTTCAGATTCTCTCCCGAGTCTTCTTCCTTCCTCAAAGACGCGCACACTTGTCGGCCAAAGCATACAACTCATCGACGCCTTGACTTTGCACATCGCCATCTCCTCCTCATCCGGCGGTTCGCGACGCTCGATGAAACGCGCTGATTACCGCGGGTGGTGGACATCTGGGATGTTGTAGTGCACACGGCTGAATCTCGGATGAACTTGCGCAGGACTCTCCTTCCTTCGGGTGAGCAGGTGAAGGTCACTTTCTCGCCATGAGGCTTGTGGTCACCGTGAAGGCGCCGACAAACCGATGGCATAGATCTGCCCAAGAAGATATGGAGCTGTCCGGCAAGTGCATGAGCCAAGATCTCGACATTTGGCTTGAGTACCAGCGGAAGTAGTTGGCAGGATCTTGTCGCCTCGCCCCCGCAGCTTGCACCGCGATGGTGTAGATGCCGAGGAACTCCGACGGATGCGCTCGCCGCCATACTTCTCTCGCACGCCCGCTTGAAATTTTTCTTGTCGGGCCACCGACTCGCCGCAGCTCATGAGTGAACGCAGGCAACCTATCACAGACGGCAAGTCACCGTTTCTCGGCGCATGCACGCCGACAAGGCTCCCAGACGCTGGTCGATTGACCGCGCTTCTTCGGGCGCCGATGCGCAGTTCGAGCGTCTTCTTGTTGCCGTTTGAAGAACTTGGCGCTGATCACGGCGATCTCGTGGATCCGGCGAAGCGTGGAGTCGCTGTCAAGGTGGATCCGACGAGTCGGTGATCTTGGCCTTCGGAGGGAGAGTGCATGGTGGTTGCACCCCGCAGGTTTCGCTACCACCGGCTCGCGTTTTGTCGCCTCGCCGCGCAAGGATGCGTTGGTTGCCACGGAGTACGCCTGGCTAAGCCGGCGAGACTCGATGGTGGCCTCCATTCGCCGACCTTTGTCGGCCGTTGGAGGGTAGTCTAGAAGCGCTTGAGCTCTCGCCAAGGCTTCGCTGGAGTGGTGGGTGGCAATGGCGACGGTGCGAGGAGCGGATATGCTCGACTTCTAACCGTTAGAAGGAGCAGCATCCCGCCCAGCGATCAGATACTCGCCATACCAGCATGTCGGCGCGCACGCTGGTCTCGAGGGCTTCGATCCTCCAGCTTGGCTTTGATCCAACGAGCGATGGTACTATGAATACCATGACGCTGTCGGTCCCGCCTCCCCGAGATGGGCGCGGTACGTGTACGGACGCCGAAGTTTGCGCGGCCTTGTCCTTGGACTTGGCAGTGTCATGAGCACCTTCGTCGACGCCCGTTCTTCCGCCAGCGTCTTCCTCGCCATCCGTTTGCTCCGTTGGTGGCGAGATCGACGCGGACGGCTCCACTGCCGCCGAAGCCTTCTTCTTCGGTGGCATGTCGATGTAGATGATGAAGATGTTGCTCGTGAACGCCGGATCAGGTTCACACAGCCTCGACGCCTACCGGGCGCGCCAAAGATGTCGGGAAGTTGATCGTGACCCATTTAACACCTATGGGACCGCGGACCGAGTCCCTTTGGTCTGGTGGGGCGGAGATTGCACGAAGAGCAGATCGAGGCGATGCACACGAGCAGATTTACCCAGCCGGAGCTCTCCGAGAGATAATACTCCTCTGCTGCTTGTCTGATTATCTTGTGTTCTTGCTAGGGAGCAATGAGAGCTACAAAACCTAGCTTGAGTGTCTCTAGTCTCGAATGAGTCGAACCAGCCGAACCCCCTCTAGTTGCGCATGGGCCTCCTTTTATAGACTCAAGGGGTCACCACAGGTGGCAACGTGAACAAGGGCAAAATGGGAAAAAATGAGTTGCGGTTGGTACAGCTACTTTGTACAGTGTATTCTACCTAACTCTGGCGGCAAGGGACAAAAGCAATAAATGCCCGTCCATGTCGCCTAAATAGTGCAGAAAGGGACCGCCAGGGACGCCACCGCTCGCCACGATGGCACCCCTGTCAACGCCGCTTACCGCTACTCTCCGCTGGCTGCACAGCCTCTTGACACGCACGCCTGGAATGGCTCTGTGGCGACACGTTGGTGGATGAGCTGGAGCGGAGATGAAGAGAGGTTGCCTGCCGCGTCAAGCACCTTGCCGCGGCTGAATCCTTGTCGCGCTCGGGAGCTTGTCGCTCACCAAGCCTTCCCGGCAAGCTCCTCTTGCCGGGGTCTTGTCTTCTGCGTGCCTTGAGTGGCCTTCCCGGCAAGCTCCTCTTGCCGGGGCCTTGTTTTCTTGGTTAAATACTTTGTTCTTGAATGGCTCCAAAGGAACCACGGAGGACCTTGACGGTCACTAGGCGGCCCTGTCGCGGGGTGCTGCAACTGCCCGTGCACGAGTTAGGGATACTAGGGTACCCCTACTCTAGTACACCGACAGTATCACTCTCTACTGTTGAAGCTAAGTACATTGCTGCTGGTTCATGTTGTGCTCAATTTTTATGGATGAAGCAAACCCACAAGGACTACGACATCAATGTGAAGAATGTGCCTCCCTAATGTGACAATGAGAGTGCCATCAAGATTGCTCATAACCCAGTTCAGCACTCGAAGACAAATCACATCCAGATTCGTCATCATTTTCTTCATGATCATGTGTTGAAGGATGACATCTCTATTGAGCACGTGAAGACTGAAGAATAGCTAGCCGATATCTTCACAAAGACCTTGGATGAGAAGAGATTTAGCAAGTTGCAGTGTGAGCTAAATATCTTAGAATCTTTGAATGTCCTTTGAAAAGGACACACATCCTAACACTTATGCAAAATTGATGACTTAGATGTGCAACACACGAAGTAACGTTTTTCTTCAATCAATGAAGACTAACTCTCTAAGTGTGAAGAAATTAACGAAGAATTTGATTCTCAGAGCCCTACGACAATTGTACGTGGCTTCTGAAATCATCATTCTTATACGGTGGGTCATGCCACCAACAAAAGTTGAAAATCTTCAACTTGAGTTTTTCTTCAGTTTTTAAAATTCCTCAGTTGCTCAAATTCTTCAACTTTGCAGAGTCTTCACTCTTTCCGTCGTTGTTCTTCATTGACTATATATATATTTGAGTTTTTAGTCCTCTACGGCATTCACTTATTGCTATTTCTTCAAGTTGACTTTTCTGCTAAGTGAATGTGATCGGACCGGTCCACCTCTATGCTATATCAACCCAGTCTGTTCACAAATTCTTCATTTGTGTTCTATTTGAAACTCATTCAAAATCTTCACTGTCCTTGTCAGCTGAAGAATTTGCGAACAAAACTTTAAAATATTCTTATCTGAATTTTCGGCTTTTGCCACTCAAACTGTTCCACATCCCACGATAAGATTTATCTATTCACCCACGATCTCACACGATCACCACCTATCTGTACGTGGGTGACAAATGTCGCTAGGATGAGAAGGGTTAGGGGCACGTTCGTCCATTTTCCTCGGGCGAGCGGTTTTTCACCTCGGTTATAAATACCCCTCACCCTCCTCAGACTACATTTACCCCGATCAACCTCCACTCCCCATTCTCAAGCTCTCTGACCTAGCGCCGCCTCTACTTCCATCGTCACCGGTGAGGAAGAGCTTCACTGCCTCGACCTCGTTGCCGTCGTACACGCGCCAGCCGCGGAAATCTTCACTCCGTCGTCACCGTAGATGTCTTCCTCTGCCAAGTTAGGGCGTGGATGATCTGAACGAGCAAACTTCCAATCTACAACTCCCAGTTCATTGTGTTCTTCATCAAGGGTAAATAAAATTTATTTTTACTGCACTTGTTGATTCTAATGATTTCCACAAAATCTTCAAAAGGTGTTTATTCTTCAACTTCCACAATCTTAAACACCTCACACAAGCATTTGTTCTTGATCTGTTTCTCTAAGCAACATTTTCTTCAAGATCCCTCAATGTGTGGATTTTGAATCTATACAACTCTGGAACCTAAGTCAAAGAACGCTTAGTGAAATTCCTCAAGACACCTCTGGTCAAATTCCTCACACTTGTTCTTTTTGCAAAACTATCCCTGGGTGGTTTTGGTAATTATTAACATAATATAGCTCATTGAGCTAATGCTATTTCAAGATAAATATTTCAGGAAAGCTCAATGATTGGCATGGCATGGATTAGGAATATGGACCCCTCAAAATGCTAAGGACACATATTGGCACAAGCTCAAGACTCTACATTTTACTTTTAGTGATCCAAGATCACATTGAGTCCATAGGAAAATCAATACTATTAAAAGGGGACGAGGTGTTGCTTAATGGTTTACTTGCTCAAAATGCTTAGTTATATGCTCCAAAAACCCTCAACCACTTTCTCATATCCACATTTGTCCCAAACCAAAAGTCAAACTCGGCCCCACCAAAACATTCTATCCGGCGCCACCGAGTTCACATGTCATAGCCACTGCCACAAACCCTAGTCACTTCGGTCTCACCAAGATGGGATTGCAAACTCTTTGTTTGCCTTCGTAACATTTTGGTCCAACCGAGATGAGTGATCGGTCCCACCGAGTTCACAATGCAAACTCTCAGTTTCCCCTTCGTAACGTTTCAGTCTCACCGAGATGAGCGAATTGGTCCCACGAAGTTTGCCTGACCAACTCTCTGGTTAGCTTATTACCAAAGTCGGTCTCACCAAGTTTGTCTAATCGGTCTCACCGAGATTACATTATACCCTAACCCTAATGACATAGGTCCCACCGAGTTAACATGTCGGTCCCATCGAAAAGCCTAACATTCACATTTTGAACTAAATCAGTCTGACGGAGTTTTCTGATTCAGTCCCACCAAGTTTGGCGAATTGTGTGTAACGGTTAGATTTTATGGAGGCTATACATACCCCTCCATCCACTCTTCATTCATGGAGAGAGCCATTGGAACATGCCTACACTTCCAGCATACATTTTCTGAGAGAGAACCACCTACTCATTTGTTGAGGTCAAGATATTCCATTCCTACCACATAAATCTTGATCTCTAGCCTTCTCCAAGTTGCTTTCCACTCAAATAATCTTTCCACCAAATCCAAATATGTGAGAGAGAGTTGAGTGTTGGGGGACTATCATTTGAAGCACGAGAGCAAGGAGTTCATCATCAACACACCATCTATTACCTTTTGGAGAGTGGTGTCTCCTAGATTGGTTAGGTGTCACTTGGGAGCCTCCGTCAAGATTGTGGAGTTGAATCAAGGAGTTTGTACGGGCGAGGAGATCGCCTACTTCGTGAAGATATACCCTAGTGAGGCAAGTCCTTCGTGGGCGATGGCCATGGTGGGATAGACAAGGTTGCTTCTTCGTGGACCCTTCGTGGGGGGAGCCCTCCGTGGACTCGCGCAACCGTTAGCCTTCGTGGGTTGAAGTCTCAATCAACGTGGATGTACGATAGCACCACCTATTGGAACCAAGACAAAAATCTCCGTGTCTACATTGCTTTTGCTCCCTCCAAACTCCTCCCTTTACCTTCATGTGCAATGTTTTACATTCCGCTACTATACTCTTAGACTTGCATGTGTAGGTTGATTGCTTGACTTGTGCTAAGTTGTTAAAATCTGCCAAGACATAAAATTGGGAAAAGGCTAGATTTTTATGAAGTCAAGTAGTCTAATCACGCCCCCCCCCCCATCTAGACATACTTTCGATCCTACAATATGACCTCTCCAAATTCTTCGCACCAATACTCTGTTCACAGGTACAAATGTCCGCTGCTGAATCACTAGGTTCTCATCAACTTAACTCATTTGCAGCGTTCGTCGAAGACCAATTACATACCTCTTCAGAGAATTCCATTGTTCAAAATCCTCAGCTGAAGAAAATGGCTGATGGCAAGAGACCTCAGAATGGAGGCAAGAGACCAGAAGTAAATAGAGCGTTTGAGATCCCTGATGACATTTATGCAGAATATTGCACTCTTGATGAAGCCAAAGATGGCAAGGAGAACAAGAATCAGCGCAAGGTGCGCATACAGAGGATTGAGAGAAGATGGGCACAAGAATGGAGGGAGTATAGATATGTCACTCCTAAGTACATGAAGAAATTCGCTTTACACCCTCCTTGCCCAAAACCTCCATTGGCACCAAGCCAAGTAGCTGATCCCACTAGCCTCAAGCGCGGCGGGGACTATCCTAATGAATGGTCCAGGCGGCAAGCTAAGTTGGCCAAAATGG